>OX297854.1:33663034-34263034 GCA_946477585.1 Cheilosia urbana
GCCTAATCAATTATTTGTGTCAATGACTGTGTTGTATCTGACAATCTCGGCATTGCAGATACTTTTAACGGCTAATTCACTAAAGTATCCGCCAGTCTACAACCATGTCCTATCCAACCTTTCTGTCGAAATTGCTCAACTACTGGTTGCTTTGCTGAACCATATTTTTGTAATAGTTTTACGTTTGAACCCATAACTCCGCTTGAGGTATTTAAAGTTATCGGTACCCTAAAAAACACCAATTCATGTGGTGTTGATGGAATATCTAATGTATTGCTTAAAAATGTTGCATATTTTGTAATGGATGTGCTGTCACACATTTTTAACCAGTGTATATTTGAAGGAGTTTTCCCAGAAGAGCTAAAGTATGCAGTTGTAGTTCCATTGTTCAAAAAGGGTTCTACTGTTGATATATCTAATTAAAGGCCTATCTCACTTCTTCCATAGTACTAAGTAAAGTCTTTGAAAAGCTTGTGAAAAACAGGTTAGTGAGATACCTTATAAAAATTCAATATTTTAAAGCAACACAATTTGGTTTTCAAAAGGGCAAATCTACCGAAGATGCACTTTTACAATTTTGTAGCAATATAATGTCAAATCTTGATGGTAAAAAGTGTACTGTTGGGCTATTTATTGATATTACCAAAGCGTTCGATATGGTCGATCATCATATTCTCCTGGACAAACTTGAAAAAGCGGGTATTCGTGGTTTCATGTTAGATTGGTTCAGATCTTACCTTAAAAATAGGTCACAAAGTGTGAAGATTGATGACATAATGAGTGATAGATTGTTTATCAACTTAGGTGTACCCCAAGGTTCTATCCTAGGTCCGATTCTCTTTCTTATCTACATAAATTCACTTTTTACACTTGACTTTAAAGGTGTTCCGACTGCGTTTGCATATGATGTAGGATTCGCATATGGTTCGGCCAGTCGCCTTGATCTGGTTTCTGACAAAAATTGGGATCTTAGCCGTTTAAGAAACTGGTTTTCGAAACACAATTTGATTACAAGCTCAAAGACTAAGCTTATGATATTTAGTTTGTCGTCTGTACTGGATTTTAATGTGAATGTTTATTTTCACGCACCTGAGTGCCAAAGATTCAAACTTGCTTGTTGCAATTGTCGGTCTGGTTCGTCTCTTCCTACATTTTATAGTAGCCTGAGCTGCAGTGATAAATGTTTCCTGGTTGAGAAAGTTAGTGAATTCAAATACTTGGGTATCACACTTGATTCTAGGATGAGCTTCTCGAGTGATATAGAGGCTTTGAGGAAATATCTTCGTTGCACGCTTAGACATTTTTTCTATTTGCGCAATATTTGTTCTACTACGTTTTTGAAAACTATTTATTATGGTATTGTTCATTCCAAATTACAATATGGAATCACTTGCTGGGGAGGTTCTTATAAAACTAAAATACAGCCACTCTTGATATTACAGAAATACATTCTACGAAAATTGTGCCGAAAACCTGGTAGGTATCCTACTTACCCTTTGTTTTGTGACTTGAAAATTCTCCCTGTCCGTCATTTGTACTGTTTTAACGTTTTGATGACCTTCTATATGAAATCTGGTAATCGAAACTTCCAATTGATATCTAACTACAGCTTACGTGGAAACTTTTCATATTCAGTATCCGTTCCTCAATTCCATACCACTGCTTATCGTAATCTTTATTATATATCGTCCTTTCGTCTTTTCAATAAACTTCCTCAGTCGTTCAGGTCTATCTCTATACCTGATTTGTTTCTCAAACTCGTAAAAATGGCTTTTCAATTTTAATTTTGCTGGCATTGAGTCTTTTCTTTTGACTAACTGATGTCAAAAAATAATCTTTTGGTCTAATCTGATTATGATGCTTTGATAGTAACTTCATTTTGTCTAGTGATGTGCCAAACCGATAATTTCTCAAACCGAGCTAAACCGGTTTAGAATTGAAGCAAACCGAGTTGCAAACCGAGCTGCAAACCGAGTTAGTCAACTCGATTTGCAAGTTGCAACTCATTAAGAAATCGAAATCCAACTCGACTTTACGAACGGGTATACGTACGTATACGATTCATTCAAACCGATTTACCTATGGACTCACTCAATTGACAAAAACCACCCTCGCTCATAAAAATCATAACACATACAGCATACACATTACACATGCGAGAAAACAGGAGTAAAGAGAAGAGCACAGCTTTCCAATTGGACTTTGCATCTTGCATGCTCATTAATGTGTTTGTACATTGTGTTTATTTTTCTCACACGCACACCTACCTTCTACTTCTACCTAACCAACCGAACCGAGATCCGAAACGGAGTCATGTGTTGAAATCGGTTTATGCATGCGGGGCATTTTATTATTCGGTTTTCGGTCGGTTCGTTTCGTTTCATCGGTTTTCCCCAACTCGGTTTGAAATAAAAGCAACTCGGTTTAACTCGGTTTAGTAGTAACTCGGTTTAAACCGGTTTACCAAACCGAGTTGACACATCACTAATTTTGTCTACTTAATCTTGCTTAGTAATATAAATATGTAATATTTTTTGGCTTTTTAAGGGTCACCCCAACCACATAATTAACTCTTCGAATTGTATTAAATTTTAAGTTTAAAGTTAGTAGAAACTAACCTTGTAGTCTGCAATAGAGGGAAAAATCCAACCTTCATTGTTAAAAATCGGCAGGAGGTAATAGATGTTACCTTAGCCTCTCTTAATCTTTCCGCGGCTATCTCAAAGTGGGCAGTATCGTACAGTCCATCTTTCTCGGACCATTGATACATATACTTCAGTCTAGACTGTAGCTACACTCCCAAAAAATGTTTTTACCGCAACCGGCGTAATACTAACTGGGTCAAACACAACTCGATCCTTTCTGCGAATCTAGCAAACCACACACCCTCGCCACCTAGCGATCAGACTGAACTAGATTTGCTCAACAACGTGCTCACCTCAGCCCTTGATAGGGCTTTCACGGGTTCCTGTCCTCCCACTGTAGTGAGAGAAGACAAGAAACCACCGTGGTGGTGCAAGCAACTCACTGCGCTTCGCTGCAAGAGCAGAAAGGCATTCAACAGAGCCAAAACAACGAAGCTAGACACGGACTGGGAAGCGTACAAAGATAGCCTAAGGACCTTCAAAAAGGAAGTCCGTAAGGCACAACGCAGCTCCTGGCGCAATTTCTGTGAGAACATTAACAACATCAGTGAGTGCTCCAGATTGCGAAAAGTCCTATCTAAATCCGCCCCCGTACCCTGCGTACTAAAAGACTTCAATGGCCAATGGGCAGAGTCAGATGTACAATCGCTGAATCTGCTCATGGAGGCCCATTTCCCTGGCTGCACGCCTGTCACTGGTAACCCTGACTTTAGCATGGATACCCTTCCAAATGCAATCACCATTTGCGAGGAAAAGCTAAAGTGGGCTGTCAACAGCTTTGAACCGCACAAGTCCCCGGGACCTGATGGCATCTTCCCGGCGCAACTACAGAACGCCTTTGATATCGTCAAGGACAGTCTTAGGACGATTCTGGCTGGCTGCATAAATCTGGGCAGAATTCCTTCATCCTGGACGATGGTTAAAGTTGTTTTCATTCCCAAAGCAGGCAAGGCCTCACACACACTTCCAAAGGACTTCAGACCAATAAGTCTGTCCTCCTTTCTGTTAAAAACACTTGAGAGGATCATCGATCTTCACATCAAAAGCACTGTTGACCAAGCGCTAATCTCTAGCTCTCAACATGCATATCAAAAGGGCAAGTCCACCGAGACCGCACTTCATTCAATCGTCGGCGTCGGCTCGATTGAAAGGTCCCTCTCTTTCAAGGAATATACTATGGCTATCTTCCTGGACATAGAGGGGGCCTTTAACAACATAGAGACCCGTTCGATTATCCAAGCCTTAAAAAAGCTAAACATTGGTGAACAAATATGCTGCTTAATCGGCCACATTCTCACCTGCAGAAGGGTGACAGCTACGTTCGGCAGCAGCGCTGTCGAAAAATTTGTGCACCGAGGTACCCCCCAAGGAGGAGTGCTATCTCCACTACTATGGAATCTAGTTCTCAACGAACTTCTGATTTCGATGGAGCTTTCCGGTTGCAAAGTTGGGGCCTATGCAGACGACGTCGCCTTACTCACTTCAGGAAAGTATCCGCAGACTCTTTCCGATATCCTGCAACTCGCTTTACGTAAACTAGTAGTCTGGACCAACAGTTGCGGTCTAAGCGTCAATCCGACGAAAACAGAACTAGTTCTTTTCACTAGAAGGGTTAAGATACCTCTTATCACCCCCCCTAATCTCAACGGCACTCCACTCGAGTTTGTCAAAAGTGCCAAATACTTGGGGCTGATATTAGACAGCAAGCTTTTATGGAGGGAAAACATTGCCGAACGTGCTAGGAAATCCCTAGTGGCACTCTACTCCTGTAAAAGGGCTGTCGGCTCGAGATGGGGCCTCCAACCCAACATAATGCATTGGCTTTACACTGCGGTAATCAGACCGATTATCCTTTACGGCATAATAGTATGGTGGCCGGCCTTGGACAAGATCTCCAATCTAAAGGCCCTTGAGAAGACTCAACGCCTAGCATGCATTAGCATCACGGGTGCACTGAGGACATCTCTTACCTCAATCTTCTTCCTCTGGACATCGTCAGTAAGGAATACGCCGCCAACGCGGCAATCAGACTAAGGGAGGGTAAACACTGGAGAGGACAACCAACTGGACATGCCAGCATCCTCCTGCAGACAAGCCCCTTACCTAATACAACTGACTACCTGCCTACAAAAATCGTTTTCGAAAAAGGCTTCACAAAGGAAATACCGAAAAGATCCCAATGGGACTCACGGAATGTCCTACATGTAGGAGCACTGTCAATTTTTACGGACGGCTCCAAAACATTAGAGGGAGTCGGGGCTGGTGTATTCTCAGAAGAACTGGGCTTGCGCCTCTCCTTCTCCCTTCCGAAACACTGTAGTGTCTTCCAAGCCGAAATCACAGCTATTCGTCAAGCCGTGGCGTGGCTGTCGATTAATAGTATATCACACAGGGATATTGTTATTTATATTGACAGTCAGGCTGCAATCAGATGCTTAGTCTCCAGCGAAATAAGATCTAAGGCGGTGGAAGATTGCCGCGTATCTCTTAACGAGATAGCTGGACAGTACAACCTTACCCTTTGCTGGGTTCCGGGACACTGTGATATCCCAGGGAACTGTGCAGCTGACGAACTTGCAAGATTAGGCTCCTCCGGCGTTGATAGCGTTAGTCTGTACAACGTACAGGCACCGCTATCGTACACTAAACAAATCATTAACGCGGACGCAACAAGAATTGCAAACCATAGATGGAAACATCTGGGATATTGCGACGTTGCCAAGCTCACCTGGCCGACCCTGGATACTAAAAGATCCAAGGAGCTTCTACGACTAAACAGAACTAGCATCTCGCTGGTTGCTAATGTCATTACCGGTCATTGTATTCTGGGCAGACACGCGCAAAGACTTGGATTGCCATACAATGATTTTTGCAGAAGCTGCAGGGATGAGGAAGAGGATGAGTCCGTCACTCACCTTCTCTGCAGCTGCCCAGCTCTATCCAATCTAAGGATGGCGTACTTAGGAAACTACTTCCTCAATGATCTTAGTGATCTATGCGACACCAGCGCTGCTAACATTCTTAGCTTTATTAACGGAAGCAAATGGTTCACATGAGTAACCAGATAAGGAACCCCTAAACACCAGTGGTATGCACAATGGGCCGATCAACGGCCTAAGTGTTTCTCTCATCGAGAGCCACTTTAACATAACATAACATAACATAAGTTTAAAGTGTAATGGCATTCAACACTATTTATTGTACATATGAGTATAGTTTATATAGTTATAGTTAATTATATTATTATGTATTATATATACTTGTATAGACATTTATGAAATAAATCTAATCTAAAAATCTAAACATAAACCAGCGACGTGAATTAGCCGTGCAGCTAATGAACCTGAGATGTCAAATTGTACGCCAAAGGACAGGTCGACTACTCGAAAACATATGTTCTTAGCTCCATATAGTTGAAACAGCTTCCAGTCTGAAAATTCTATCATGATCGGTTTTTTATTTTCAGACTAAATTAAATTATAGGGTATCACTCAATCCACTGCATTAATATATAAATATTTCTATATGTCTTTTCGGTCTATTTCAATCACTAGTTAAAATTGTTTATTTCCCGATTCTTCGATATGCATGTATTGTATATAGTTCGTGGTTGCGCATGGGGTCGCTTTGACCAACTCAATGCGAATGGATAGTGTTTTTGTTTACAAACTCAACATTTTATTATTTTTTTGTTAGTGCAAAAACCATAACCACCATGTTGTGTTTTTTGCTAAATTTTCCTCGTGTCGAGTGTCACCTATATATACGTGTTATCATAAAGACGTTACAGCATCAAATTACTTTGCGAAACCGCAAACGTGGCAGGGGCTTTGTGGTTGCCTATACACTCAATTAGTACTGACCGAGTGACAGAGGAATGTAATCGAATCCTTTGGTAGAAGGGATCTCATCTCAATACATGCAGATGTAGGTGTACCTATGTTTGGGGATTGTTTTGATGCAATTCCTGGTTAATTATATTGCCATGGATTTAGATGGTAATGATGGTCCAGGCTTTGTGATTGCGAAATGCGATTAGTTGTGTCGTACTTTGGTTTCGTCTGAGTAATCAGATAACACTTGACTCTCATTTGGGTTAAAGGGACCACACGGGGAGTTTATGACGTCCATTGGTAGAAAGATGAGGCGACTTTATATGGACTGTAAGATAATGTTAAAACGCTGTAGCGCCAAACTGGGGGGAGGGTTAAAGACATTTTAAAGCAGAATGAGGAAAGAACAGACGATTTCATTTGAGAAACGAGGACTTGGGCGGTCTTACAGTTCATGAGGTCAAGGCTTTAAAGACAACGTAATTTATAAGAAAGCCAAGCAGCCTTTAAGAGCAGAATATGAACCCTTCGAAAGAGAGAAGAAACTTTGTCAACGAAGATCAGGGACTTGATAAAACAGTAGCTGCGAATCGGTATCACGTGTGTCAATCCATGGCTAGATAATAAGGAACCAGCAATAGAGTTCGGCTTAGCTAAACAGCAAAACCACCGACTTCTAAGATTTACTAGGTTGCAAAGGTTACGTTTTAATAGGGACATGTATAATAAATGAAAGCACGCTTCTTTGAGGATTGGACTACTAGCTTCATGTGTCCCACCTATATAAACAAAATAATCCTATATCTTGCAAGAACTGTTAAAGCATACTATAGCATATAAGATCTTACCCAACATTCTATTAAGTATGAACGTAGCAAGACGTGGCGTGTTCAAGCGAAACAAATAAATATGCAGTGGTTGGGAACAAGAAGGTAGACATGACTTCCATTCCCATGATCTTAACCATGGCTTGTGGGTTGGTGTTATTGCATTTTTAATGGCTGCTGAAATTTTAATCTCAAAGTGCGTTATTGAGTTTTAAAAATATATACCTATGAAATAAACATAAATCAGCTTTTGGGTTGTCTTTTTGAGTAATAGTTAAAAAAATGGATTTATTCGAATCTTTTGAGAAAAACTAAGTACGGGATCTTATTTAGAATACTGATATTATTTTTGGTATGCATTTTGATCAAAATCGT
The DNA here is from genome assembly GCA_946477585.1 of Cheilosia urbana. Taxonomy (NCBI): domain Eukaryota; kingdom Metazoa; phylum Arthropoda; class Insecta; order Diptera; family Syrphidae; genus Cheilosia; species Cheilosia urbana. The sequence goes on from OX297854.1 coordinate 33,670,715, forward strand.
TAGAGCGGTTTTTGTAAAATCAAATAATCAATTATCAAATCAAATCATACAATGTTTATTTTGAAAAACACTATTGGTAAACTAGGTATTAAGCTGAAAACTATGTGCCTATGAGTTATTGTTCGGGATGTAAGCTTTACTTGGATTTTAAAGTTTTATCGAAGTCGAAAATGGGGTTTTCGAGAAATGAGAAGTTTTTAAAATTAGCATTTTCAGTGATTTGAATTGAAAATTAAGAACGCAATTTTGGAAACATTAATTTTTCTCTAAATATGCATTTTAAAAATCGGTCTTATCGTTTTTAGGTAAACTAAAAAAAAAAATCAAATTTTTAAAGAAAAACTTTTTTCAAAAATTTATTGTACAATAATATAGAACAAAACTGATTTTGCTATGAAGTTGAAAATGACCATATTACCTCAGAAAATAATTTTTGTTACGATCGCACGGACCGTTTTCGAGATATTTCCAAATTTCAAAAGTACCGCTATTCGATTTTTTAGAGAAAATTTAAGTACGCAGTTAACCTCACCTACCTAAGCTCAAATATAAAATTTGGTTGAAATTGTTATAGCGGTATTCGAACAAAAAACTGGTACGAACATTTTATGTGGGAATTTCGAAAGTCGGAAAGATTTTGCGACCCCTTTTTTGAGTTCCTCTATCATCGCAATGTCAGAATTGATCAACACCTCGAGTTCGAAATTTTGTACGAAAACAATAAATTTCTCTTACTACTAATCAATAAAAATAGCTCAACCAAATTGAGCGAATGGACAAAAATTAGCCAAACAAGGGGATCCTTGAGTGCCAGCCCCTAGCTTCACATAACCGAGTCTCCACTTCTTTGTCGAATTGATCTGGTTCCATTGCCAGAGGTCTTGGTCTGTTCAAGTCTGATATTGCTGAAGGATAAAAGGCTGCAGTGTTTCAGGCGAAGACTGTTTAAAGGCTGGGAGCTCGTTAGGAAAGTGGCACTGTTGCGACAAGACTGGCACCAAAAGCTTGTAAGCTAGGAGAGTTGACAAATTAATTCAGTATAATTGAAATGTGCACGAAGGATTGCAGGTTGTTTGCTCCTTTTTTGTTCTTAAATACTCCTCTTGGGAAAAGCGAACCCCTTACGCCTCAACAGTTCTTCGTCGCTTGTAGGATAGCAGACCTCGTAAGAAAAGACTCAACTTCTGGCCAACTATTACAGATTTTGTCCAATGCAACTTCAACATTAAGATAATCGCTGTAGTAAGACTTAATTCAAAAATTTCCTTGCAATGTTTCTAAGGCTGTTGATGTAATGGGAACACCTTTCACGTGACTCCGCAATTTCAACCAACAATCGAATTTAAAATAAATACCAACTCAGCTTAAAAAAAATATTAACACATTACATCGGCAATAACTCGAGTCCTCGCCCCGCCAAAGTACTTCACAAAAGCCTTGATCTTATCCAGTTAACAAGATCTGTTGCAGCTGCTCGAGAAGTACGTGTTTCGAAAGCACTTTGCGCGACCGCGCGGTATCAAGAGGACAAATGTGTGATCGCGATTTGCGACGCGTAATTAGGACTCTTAAAGTGGTTGCTTTCATCACACGGAATGCTACCTGCAGTTTCCACAGTCGCGCAGCATGTTCTCTGTAAATCTTCTTGTATTCTCCATCATCTCCTGGTGGTGGTAGTGCTGCTGCTGCATCGTCATTGTCGTGGCCAAAGAAAGCACAAAGAGAACCAAAAGGAAAAAAAAAGAAAAACAAACCAAACTAAACCAAACTCTGAATATAATACGGGACCGTTAAAATATCTCCAAAAGAAACAAGACCGAAGAGACGTGAAGTCTTGGGTTTCAACTTTGTCCGTTCGTCGCTTCGTCGTCCCAGTCCCAGTCGCAGTCGCAGTCGCAGTCGTCTTCGCTGTTTCGGTTTCGTGCAGGAACTCTTATCCACGGTGATGCACGACAAACGATCACTCCCAAGGAGTCAAAGTAAAAACAAAACAAAACTTCCCCATAGGTATAGCTACTCTGACTCTAAGGTCTGAGCCAATGCAGTATTTTATATGTGTGCATCTGTGTGTGAGTGTAGAGGATATAGACGTTTGGTGGGGTCAAAAACCTCGCATCATTCGGTCTCCTCGTTGTGCAATAGGAACGGGCGGGAGGGCAAATTTTACTCAGTCGCTTTTCTAATCTTGTTCGGCGATTTATTCGCTTTTTATCCTTTTTGTAATTTTTATTTTTTGTATTGGATCATGTTAGCGGTATAGACTTTACTCCTGTGCACTGTGTCTGCTGTGGGATGTTAGGTTTATTGCTAATTGCGGGAAGCAATGGCGGCTGTAGTGGGGGCCCATATTGTGACTGAGCACAAACACTGTTCGTCCTAATTCTTTACTTGGAGAGAGATCTGCGATCATATCTGCGGTTCCCAGGTAATGGGCTATTACACCATGACACGATAAGGCACCTTCTCAGTTTCCATATTCCCTCTGGCGGAGGACCGGTTATTATCTGTAAATTGGCAGTAAATTCAATTTGATTTTATTACAGTAGTTCTTCGCTGCGGAGAGTGTTCAATTGGCACCTAAAAATTGCAACTTTCCAAAAAGTTTAGATTTTCAGGCTGTAAACACTTATGAGATGATACTAGGTATACAAAAGTCATTAGGTTCCGACAGTTAACAATTTTTTAAATCAACTTTTAACAATTGGTCTATTCGCGAACTTGTCCGAGAAAAGCACTAAAAATATTTCAAACTCAAAAATGTTGTGTGAAACTCCCTCAGAGAGCTGAAAATTACTCCAATGTATGTACTTCGAGCTTCTTTGAGTAACTTACATATTTGACATCTAATCAATGTCTCAAATAAATATATAACTAACCTTTATGCAATATATGAAACGCAAGCCTCTGCCAGGCGCAGTAAAAGTGCTTGAAAACTTAAGAAAATGACTACAGGCTATCAACCCTCTGAGTTTTGCCCCGGAAATGAGATTTGATACTAGAATTTCTAAAAGAAGCGATTGGGGGAACTAGAAGTGGGATGAGGCTTCTTTACTGAAGGTTCTAAAATGAATATTGATACTGACGTGGATATCTTCGGGGAATCTCTGGATCTGTGAAAATCATTCAGTTAATGTAGTGTCCCTCAGCAAGATCTAACTACTATAGCCCTAGCAGTGGAGGGCTTTTAAAGACAAAAGATCCAACTGATGGTCTAAGTGAAGGTATGGTAACTCCCAAGTGCCAATTGACATACCTCCCACCACACTCCTTGCAAGTTTCCGTCTTCTGCGAGTTGGCGACTTCCACTTTCATCATTTGTTCTTTATAAATTTGTTTTATAAAAAGGTAAGGAAACATGTGCAGGCTCTGAGCTGCAATATACCGCCCTCATTACCTTGCTAGTAATTTATTTGCAAATAAATTGCGATATTTTCAAATGCGACCAGAAAAAAATAAAATAATCACATGGATTTGGCACAACAGGTTTGTGAGAGGTTTTTTTTTTTTTTGTTAACAGCAAATTGAGGAGCTGTTGTTATATTCAGCTGTTATATTATTTTGCAGACGTCGCTTGATTTGCAGAGCAGTGCAAAAAAAAATCCTTCAAATGCTATTTGTGGTTTTCCGGGGATTGAACCAGGGACCCCGTCAAGAGTAGTCCAGCACACTTAAATATGACTAGAGGTCGATTCTTTTTTCAATACTCTTTCATAGCCTGCGTTCAAAAATAAAGTTCACTGACAAAGGATTTATTACTCTCTCTGCCATTAAGACCTCGAATACTTAGCTCCAATGGGCGATAGAGATTTTAACATGAATACAAGTTCTAAAGAAATTCGGGTTATAACAGCGAAAACCGCATCCAAATCGCGTCAGTGATTTCCGAAACAAGATAAGTCATACAGACGATCAGGTGCAGCATCGCCGCTGAAAAATTCAAAAAGGGGACTCAAAAAGAGCCCGAGCGGAAAAAGGGGCTTTCAATTAAAATACTCGGTAATATATATACACAAAAAAAAAAAAAAAAAAAAAATAGACCAATAAAGACATTTTAACAAAAAAAAAAAAAAATATTTTTTTGATTACGAAAGATTTCTTTTTATATGCATTCTTTTTCGTTCAATAAAGAATAAAATCTTACTTTAACTGAAAAAGAGGTCATTTTGATAATTTTTCAAGGGGCCAAGGGTTCTGGGACTCGAAAAGGGGCCATTTGCCCGTCAAAGGGGACAAACGCTGCCTCTCTGCTACTAAGACCTCGGATTATAACAGCGAAAACCGCATCCAAAATCAATTCAGTGCTTCCTGAGACAAGATAGGTCATAATAGATACTATAAAAACTATAAAAACGACAGCGCCATCTATCGTGTATCATTCAACCTAAAATCGTAATACAAAAGGACATTTGATTCCAGGCCCAAATACTACCGCTCATCAGTTCTCGACCCATCTGTGTCCCACTTTGTTGTGTGATTGCTCAGTCTGTAAATTGTGGATTCGCTGTTCCATTTCCTCTTATTGCTGAGGTTAGCAACAAAGTTCTTTTGAAAATCAAATACTTTTATGATATCGTCTCTAGGGAAGTTCAATAATGGTTGTTTTTTGAGTAAGGCGTCAAACGGTCTCAATGTGATATACTTTCCTCTTCCTAATCCTTCCTTGGCAATTCTTAGGTTAGGTTAGGTAGGCGGGTTGGCGTGGAGTACTCCGCGCCACCCTCAGGTCAATATTGAACCATTGTGATGCCCATTGGGGGAAAAGGATGTCCCTTTCCCATGATAACCCTGTCTATAAAAACCTATGATTAAGTACTCACTGTGTTGTTGCATACAAACCCTCCTGTGGATTTGATAAAGCTCATTATTTTGTCTATATGTGTGCTGGAAAGCTCGTCTAGGTCATGGAAGAAGTGTCTCCCTAGGAATCTGTGCCTAATGTGTTGGAGACATGGGCAGTGACATAGGAAGTGAGTTGTGTCCTCAACAACTTCCTCATCACCGCAGCCTCTACAAAGTTCTTCTTCCGTCAAGCGTAACTTCTTCATGTGATACCGCAGATTGTTGTGCCCCGTTAGGATTCCTACAAGGGTGAAAAGAGATTTTCTACCCTTTCGTAGGAGGCTCTCGGTTCTGTCTTCATTGAAGGTTGGCCATAGCATTCTTGTGGGTTGTGGTAAGACAGGTTTCTAGTGCGGTCCATCTTGCGTTCGCCTCTCTTGTGGATTTTTTCCCTGCTTCAAGCTTGAGTAAGCAAGGCGGGATATTCACAGAGGGATCAGCTTGTTCTGATACAGCTGTCGAACCCAGTCTAGCTAATTCGTCCGCTTTCTCGTTGCCAGGAATGCCTTCATGTCCCGGAACCCAGCAGAGTAATACCGGAACCCAGCAGAGTAATGCCTTATACTGAGTGCCAAGAATCCTTATTTCTTCGCGACAGCATTTCACAAGCTTTGATTTTACTTCTACTGCAGTTAATGCTTTTATTGCGGCCTGGCTGTCGATATAGAAGGTAATACCTTCAGGTGGTATTGCCCTTACCACAGACTCACGGGCTGCTGTTGTCACTGCCTGGATCTCTGCTTAGAAGATACTGCTGTGGTCAGGGAGACGTAGCGATTTTGATATACCTAGCGACTCAGAGAAGACGCCTGACCCTACCCCGGTTTCCATTTTTGATCCTTCCGTAAACACGGTTATGGTATTGGCCATTCTTAGAATCGTTTTACTTGCACATTCCTCAACCACGAGTTGCAACGGAGTTAGTTCCAATAGCACTTCCATAGCTGCGGTTGGGCAAGTTCTCATGTCATGCCAATCTTTGCATTTTATTGAGTGTCTTCCTTGTGGTGGATAGACTGTTTTTTTTTTGCCCATGCAATTGCTCCATACGTGATCACTGGCCTAACAATAGCAATATACATCCATCTGAAGATGGTCGGACTACATCCCCAGGATCCGGCAAATCTTTAAAGCCCGCATTGCTCTCCTGGTTATCTCTTTTGTGTGTTTTTTTCCAGACGAGTTTGCTGTCCAGGTTTAGTCCCAGATATTTAACTTCATTGACTGATGTCAGTGGTGTACCCTATACCTTTCGGCCTCAGTCGTTCAAGTTTTCTTTTCCTCGTGAATACTACCTATTGTTGTCCAGCTTAGTCCAGCCGTTTCGCACCAATTCCGAGTTATTTCGAGTCCCATTTGTATAATGTCGCATAGGGTTCCCTCAAATTAACCCCTGGCAATATTTACTGTGCCATGGTTCGTCACTTTCTCAAGTAGCTCGTCCTCCACAAGACTCCACATTATGGGAGATAGAACTCCTCCTTGCGGGCAGCCTCTCGCTGTGCTAACCTTGATAATACCTTCTGATGCGTGAGTCTCTGCTGATTTTGTGCTCAGGAGTTCATACATCCATCTCGACACTGTGTTATTTCTGTGTGTTGAGAAATTGGCTGCCTTGTTGACCTCTTCGATTGAATATCAAGTCGAATCCCTCGCACGAAACACGTCACCTTCCTTTCTTGCTACACAGCCTCAGTGAAAAATTCAAAAATCTACCTTAGATCGATGGGTCTGTCAACAAACTCCATCACACCAAACAAACCATCAACGATAGAAAATCAATCTCTAGGTGGCCCTCAACAACCTCATATCACTTCGTCACATATATGTCAGAAGATACCCTGCTTCCGTGATTTGTGTACATTTGCAAAGTATTTCCTTCACTGAGCCGTGACATGCCACATCAATTCGTCAGCGTCAGACTTCCTCCGTCGGTTTAATGGGGCCCAGTTTCATTTTTGTTGAGTACTACGAAAACTATAATTTTCGCTATTCGCATCACCCGTAATGAGTTTTAATCATTTCCGTCAGTACCTCCCCGCCCCAGCGCACTAAACACTAAAAGTTTTTATTCCTCCATCTGTCATGCCAGAGGATGTGCGCGCAATAGCACTCCTCCACCATCGCCGCGGTAGAAACCAAAATCAGATGTTGCTGGGCACAATTTCATAACTCGCTGCACTGCGTCTGCACAAAAACGAAGACATACGGTGCAGCGCACATAAACAACCCAACAGTTCGCCAGAACTCGTCACGAATTAATATTTTATCGCTAAAAAGCACTCGCCTCAGGACAGACCGCTTATACAACGATCCTCCTTCTCTATGGCATCGCAGTTCGCAGATGAGATATAGTGTGTATGTACGTCGTACCTCGCTGTAGCCCACTACGAGTATATGCGTGTATTGATCATGACCGCGGCGCGCAGTGGGTGCAATGTAACATCCGATACTCTAAATGTTGCACAACATTTAACACGAAATGAAAAGAAATTAAACGAAACAAACAAGAGATACATCTCTCAGCTCTGAGGAGGAAAAAATTGATTTGATGCATAGCACGCTGCGAAATGAGCGAAGCCGAATGTGCGCACGGGTATTATATGGGGATTGGGCGGCAAGGAGTGCAACGTGGACGCCGAGCGGAAGATCTGATTGAAAGCATCTGCTCACATTAACTCGCAACGACTTGTGGCACTGACGGGCTTCGCTGTGCCTCTTACACAAATGCACAGGGATACCGTGCTCGGATATACAGAAACCTACTCCATACAGCAAAAACGAAGGTAGTTTCGCCCATTTCTTGTTGCGTTGTTTGCCATTTATTTCGGTTCGAAATAACGTTTCCCGCGGATTGGGGGTATCTGCTGGTATTGTGGTAGGCGATGCTCCGATTGTATCCCACTGTTCGACGGATAGAGAGCCCCAAACAAAGCCAGGAATGTTAGTTATGATCCTTGTCAAGGTATTTTTATTGCCGCTGAGTTATTGTATGATCGGAAATTAATTCTCTTTTAAAAGCAATTAGTGGCAGTTCGGTTCAGTTCAGATTTAGAGATTGAAACGTCGATGTAAGGGAATTTAATTTGCGATTTACACCGGCTCGACTCTGGGAATCGATTTTAGAGCGGATTATACGATAACATAATTGGGGCATAAAATTAGGGGCTGGTAATGGATGTGCTCAAGAGATTGCGGTCATTTTAGGTTAGAGCAGCATCAGAGCCGGAGTGGGAAGAGTGGAATTCAACTGCCATGGGTAAATGTGAAACCATACATTTGGGCTGTGATAATGAGGTGGAATTACATTTTTGTACGAACCGTTTAAAATTTATTGGAAATCGGGTAAGTGTAGTAAATATACGACCACACGCGAAGTAAGATGCATTTGCTGAAACCTTTGGCTCGCGACTCAAGTTTAGTAGCACAGAAGTCTAAAATACACCAAAATACTTGGTGTATATTTTTCTTTAATATAAAAAGTATGCGACTTTTCAGTGTAGTTTTTGGACATTTAATTTCAATTCAGTGTAAATAATATCGTGTTCTCGTGTATAAAGGGCCGATGTTGAATGTGAACCACACCTAAACGTCAAGTTTTTTTATGCATTTCATTTGACATTTCTCAATTTCAGACTAATTCAATTTGAACCATGGAAACATACAAAATCGAGCAACGTGTTAAAGTTATTCAGGCTTATTATGAAAATGGGCGTTCAAAAAAAATCCATATCGTGCACTTCGTGATTTTTTCGGTCAATTTAATTGTCCAAATGTGCGTACAATCGGAAAAATCGTGCAAAATTGAGCAAACCGGGTCTGTAGGAGATGTGAAAACACCAGTGCATGCTCGTACAGCTCGTACTGCAGAAAATATTGCTGCTGTTCGCGATAGTGTGGCTGAAGAACCGTCCACCTCAACTCGTCCTCGTGCCCAACAATTGCACCTCTCACGCTCGCCGTTGATGAACGTTATGCATAAAGACTTGCATTTACGCGCTTACAAGGTGCAATTGACTCAAGAACTAAAGCCTCTTGAACATTTCAAGCGTCGTCAATAGTCGGAGGTGGCAAGAAATGGCAACAGTGGATATCCGTGTAATCTCACGTGGTGGCGATGTCAATTGGCCGCCAAGATCATGTGATTTGACACCGTTTGACTTCTTTCTTTAGGGTAATTTCAAAGAAAAGGTGTACGTCGATAAGCCAGCAATAATTCAAGAGCTAAAGGATGAGATAATTCGGCACATTAACGGCATAGAACCTCAATTATACCTCAGCGTCATCGAAAATTTGGACCATCGGATGGAGGTGTGCCGCCGAGGTCGCGGCGGCCATTCGGCCGATATTTTATTCCACCCATAATTGAACATACCAATAATATCATAGTAAAAAGAAATGATAATAATTTCATAGTTAATTTGTGTTTTATTCAAAATCAACATCGGCCCTTAAAACTTAACCACCCTTTAATTAACACAAAAATTGTTCCGATTTTCGGTACCTATATAATTTGCGCTTGTGGTATAAACATTTTTCTGGTAACTATCTGATTATATACTCTAAGTACACTGAGGACTTGGTTCCTACATAATGGGAAATTAAACCACTTTCGTGAAGTGGACTTAGTTCCCATTTAAGGTGGGAAATAAGTTCCGAAAACTCTGAGTGGTTTTATTTCCCTTTCAATGTAAAGTAAATTCTCACTGTCGACTAAAAACAAAGTAAAATTAAAGAGTCAATGTGGTACTTTGCAATTTTTATTAACTAAAGAGAAATTAAATTTTAACTGAGGCAGAGTAATACATAAAAAAAATTTCAAAATCGAAATTCGGTTTACCAGATTCTGAAAGTAATCAAAGGAAAATCGACGCACACCAAGACCGGTCGTGCGAATTTTTTACTTCTATTTTCTCAAATTTTCCAAGGCTAAAAATGCCAATTTATTTTCTCAAACAACTTTTTTGTTTTAGCTTTAAAAAATTTGAGAAAAAAAAAAGGAAAAAAAAAACGAAGTCGTCTAGACGATTCATCTATTTATGTGTTACACGAAGCAATACAATCGTTGAAACGACATTGTCAGACGACCGTTGCCTTACGCGATGACAGCCCAGAATAAAAATTAAAACATTTAGCTGCAAGATTCTGAAAATAATCAAAGAAAAATCGCCGCGATTATTAAAAAAAAAAAAACAAAATTATATCGAATTCTAAATGTTGGAAGTTGGTTCCCTCTTTTTATTTTTGAATGTGTACTAAGTTCCCATAGGAAAGTGAACTTAGTTCCCACCTTACATGGGAACTAAGTCCACTTCACGAAAGTGGTTTTATTTCCCATTAGGTGAGACCTAAGTCCCTCAGTGGACTAAGTTCCCGGGGACTTTCCATCAACCTATAAAGCACACCAAACAGTCAGTTTTGGTGGATGTAACGGTGTCACAACATACACTTGAGGATTACCATCACTCCAAATACGGCAGTTTTGTTTATTGACGTATCCATTCAACCAAAAGTGAGCTCCATCGCTTAAAGATGGATAATAAAATGGACGTAGTGCGCGATACGTATTTCGAACAGAACCATGATTTTCAAAATAAATTTGCACTATTTGGAAGCCTTGTTCAGGCGTCAGTCTATTCATGTTGAAATGGCATACCAAACTAAAATTAAATCACTTTGCAGCTGACAAAATGGCGGCCAGTTAAAGTTCTGTACCTCAAAAAAAAAAAAAAAAAAAAAAATACCCTTTACATCTGACCGAGCTTTAGCCTAAATTTCTTGTTAAAAACCAGCTCACATGCCTTATACTTTTACAGATTACGCTTTCATTTGCTTTTCAAAATAAGCTTGAAACAAAAAGTCCCTTCGGCTCATGTACCACTCACGCTACCCCATTAACACCCATCGCCTGTGACAAGAGTTTTTCTTTTCGCTACTGGATTATTCCCATAAAGATTCACGCAGCAAAACATATCCGTAGAAAAAGTCCCGACGCATTGATGTACATCAGCTCGTCCTTGTGCGAACACACAGATCCGAATTTCCCTCCATCGTTTAACAGCATCACGGTTTCACTCCATCCATCCAAAGGAGATCCTAGAGGTTACGTTTACTTTGTGAAATTTTCCCCTCGATATCCCAAGGTATTATAGATTTCCTTTGTAAATTTTAACAACATTGACGGAGAAGCCAAATCCATCCAGAGCTGATCTCATACTTTGTCCACCCATAGCTCTCTCGTCGTCAAACGCTTTGATACAGTATCGTAGTCATTTTTCAACAAAAATCATCTGCGGTCGGACGTTGCTCATATTATCCTTTTAAATCCTTTCGGTCTTCTTATGCCGTAGCTATATACCTTCCTATATCTAAAACGAAAAATGATGACTTTTTCAAATTGAAATTTCACATTGAAGCAAATAATCTCAAGCGTTTTATCTGCCGCCGCATCAATATATAAAAATTCGAAAAACGCAAAATAGAAAAAAACGTATATTCCACTCCTGTCATTGCCATTTCAACTACCGCTCCTCAAGTGCGTATATGAATGTGGACAAGTTGTATACCTATCCTTTGGCTCTCGAAGGAAAATTCCTTTGATTTCATTCTATCGTCGTCGGGTTAATAATCTTTCTATTGCACGAAAAGACCCCGCCCCCTCTCTCATTGGATGTGATAAGTAAAAAAAAAAAAAAATGAAATAAAAGAAACAGCGATTATCTAGAATGACAAGCCGAAGGACCCTCTCCCTGTTCTATACGTATATACATATTTTGCATTCCAACTCACAATGTGTACGGCTTTTGTTGGTTAAGCACGCTGCCATTATGACTAACCCTTGCGTAAAATTCCTTTGATAAAAAATAAAAAAAAAAACTGAGAAAAAAACGCAAATAATTGCAGAAGGATATACGGCAAAGGAACGGCAACCCCCCTTTAGTAGGTCATTCGCATGTGTCACCCTACCACCTACCATCGCATCGGATCGGAGGACTGATTGTACTTTCTCTCCTTTGCCGCCAAACTATATACGAGCACAGGACTAATCGTACTTTTGTATTGCTTACTCCAAACTACACAGACATTTCTTTTGTCTGCATTTGCCACTGATAAATTATTCCTTTGTTTACCATATGCGAGATGTGTGTGGTTTCTGGTTGGGAAAGGAAAAATTCCAAAGTCCGGTGCCCGGTCAAGTGGGTAAGCTTTTACTGGGCGCACATTGTCAAATGAGTTGAATTTATTGTAATTAACGTCAGCAAACAGGGGGAAGTTGTAAATCAAAAGGGAAAGGACTGCGTATGTTGCACAAATGCGGCTATTTGGAGATCTGAATAGAATTTGTACAGTGGAGGACCATTGCCTGTGTCAGCAAGTTGCATTAGGTTGGGGAGAACAGCAGGAGTAGGAATAGTGTTTTGGTGCTTGGTAAGTGTTCCATTAGCGATATGCATTTTATATAGTTGCTGCCGTTTACGACCAGGCGTATGTTGAGGGGGATTTGGCCCGCTTTTTCGATTGTGTAGCTGGGCTTTCTCAAATGGAAGGGACAAAGACTGTCAAAGACGCGATTTACTTTCCGGGATGACTGCTCTAGAGGATTCGAGTTCAGCTTAGGAGCACTTCCCTTAACTGAGCAGATTGTTGGTTGTTGGATGACCGCATAGATGTAGGTACAGAAAGTTATTTTTTCAATAGAACAAGCGGTAATTGATATCCAGTCTAGTCTTATGAAAAATAAACGGTCGTATGGATAGACCTCTACTGTTGAGAAAATACAACTTCAGGCTCGCCGACGGGTTAAATTATGAACTATGCTGCAAGCGCTCATAAAAGGCAGAGCTGGTGGGTCGAGCAAAATCTGCTATGTTGGTCAACAAGTGTGGTCAGTAGTTTGGGCCGATTACTACCGAAATAAGTTAAATAGCGAATGCAGAGTCTATAATTTCATTGACTGCAATATTTTTACCTTTGTCAATAAGCTGACACTGCAGCCGTGAACACAGAGTTCCTTAAATGTAGAGCTCAGTGAACGAGCTATAAGTTTGCGAACTTTTGTGCATTTCACATAGGAAATAAGAATAAAAATTGTTTGATTTACTTATTCCCAAGGATAGGACGATAACACTCCCGTATCAGCTCATATCAGTTCGATTTTAGGCCAGAAAAGTCAACCATCTTGATAGGCCGCTAAATCGTAAAAACCTTACTCTAGAGCGATACTAACTACCTCTCAAACGACTTTAAAGTCGCCTACAATAGCTTGTTCAGGGACGAGTTACAAAATCGTTGCGCTATATACTAAAGCTAAGATTACACGTGTCATTGTTCGTGGCAAATTTTGACTGCTGACTTCTTTCGTTCTTTTTATTGTCAATCATGTGTCTCTCGTGAGAGTACGCCGCGACAGCCAGCGTGACCATCAGACAACAGACGCTTGACAGGCAATCACGCGTAGTGACACATTTAGGACAAGAGCTTACGTCATAATGTCGTCGGCATGTCAAAGTTTGCCACGAAAAATGACACATATTTAGTGTCCCGGCTAGATTGCACGAACTCACAATGTCTAAATTTTTCATATAAAGTTAAAGTATAAGGTTAAAAATGATTATTCGTAAGGCCTATTGTCAAGTTCAGATATCCCTACTAGACTATTTCTTGTGTGCGGGAAGACGGTGAAGAAATTTCGCAGCTGTATCAAAATTGTATAGGAAAAACACCATCAATTCGTTTGATGCCGATAAGGGTTTGGGGCAAAGCGACGGACTATCATTAAGCTTTTTTAGCACCACTGTTAAGGAAATTGTATGACACTTGGAGGGCTGCATAAGCGAAGTAGAATTTTTCAAAAGTCCGCCTTAAAACTTGCATTTTGATGTTATCTAGAGCAAGCGATGAGCGGTAGCAAATATGGACAATATTCAAAGGCATGACAGCTGTAAGGGGTCTGAAAATCGATAATGCAGTCTCCGGTCTTACTAAATGCGCGCAACTTTTGGTCTATAAGGAGGTAGAAACATTAGCACGTTCATGGCGGCAGTTGAAATTCCTCTGATCCCACTAACGCTCAAGAAGCTTCATTGGCCCTTTTACATCAAATATTAAACCGGGGCACCATTCACAATTTTGGTCTAAGGTTCCATCCATCAGTTAGACAAAAGGCTTATACTACGATCAAACTACGCCTGTCAAGGGAATTTTTTGTGGCCTTAGAGGTTGTTCCCTGAGCAAATTGAAGTTTTGCGTCCATCATATTGGCCTTAACTTAAAAAGGCGATCTGATCGCCATGGAACGTGGAAAATTTCCAGGGTTTTATATACCTCTGTTAAAAAAAACTTATGTATTATCTTGTGCTCTTTCTTGATCCGCATACGAGGTACGAAACGGCTCCAAAGTTAGACTTCCTCTTTTAAGCAGCTTCACTACTTTTATCCCTAGTTTAATGTATACAGTACTCGCATCGATTGAATTGAACACAGAACTTCACAAGTCTATTCAAGGCAATCAGTGTCAAGTAGCTAATAGGCTTTGTATCCTGGAATTAAACGAAACCCTACTATAAATAGGGCAGGTTACCATATACCTTCCGAAACTGAAGACGGAACTCTACGATAACAAACTGATGTTCAGAGTCCACTTCCTTTCTCCAGAACCTCTAGCGTAAGACCCTACCCGATACCTTAGAAATACATAGCTACAACTATGACGTAAGGATCTTGCAGTCTTCGTTAAGTGCTTGTTGTTACCAATGACTAATATCTCGAGCTAGGTGGTAGAAAAGGAAGACTTACATCAATAATTGAAAGACATGATGTAAAAGTTAAGGCAAAGTTTCGAACCTAAGACCTTTTAGATGTCTCAAACTATTGACAAAATGTCATTTCTGAATAATCTATGACACTTAATAACTTTTCTGATTACAAATATATTAGTCAAAGGCGTTTGCTTACTGACCAATTATCTCTCACTTCGAACTCTGCGTGTTGTTTATTTACTATTTCCGTCTGTGTAAAAACAATACATACGGGAATCCAATTATTTATTTGGTCGACATCTGAAATAACGACGCAATCGATAACACAAATAAACAATAAAGTGCACAACTGAGTCGCACGAAACTTTCTCGTTCATCAATTGGTTGGTTGAGTCAATTGGTAAAAAGGTCAGAAGCAACTGTACATAAAAAGTGAGAATAGGTTGTAGTCGCAGTAGCTTAGTGGTTAGTGTGTTGGACTGCTACGCGGGAGTCCCAGGTTCGAATCCCGCAAAAACCCAATTCCGACTTAGGGCTTTTTTCCGCTGCGCTACCTCTCGCGAACGTCTGACAAACATCCGAGAGTATAATGTCTTGAAAGAGCTTCTCAATTAGCCGTTTGGAGTCGGCATAAAACTGTAGATCCCTTCCATTCGTTCCAAAAATGAAAAACTCACACAAAACGAATGGTTGTGGGAAGCTAGGCCTAGGGTCTCTCCAAACCTGTTGCGCCAACTATTTATTTATTTAGGTAGTGTTAAATAAAATTCATATATAGGTTATTCATTCGATATGGGATATATACAAGATTTTTTTTTTTAAGTTTTAGCTCTTAAATCTCAATAACTATTTTATGAGCTCTAACATTTGCGTTGTTCTTATTGCATTTTTAATGGAAGTGCGGTGTTGAGAGGTTTTTGTAAAATTACACAGACAAAACAGTGAGCCAAATATTGCAATGTTAAGTTTGAAAAATACAATTACTTAACTATTTAACTGAAAACTGTGTGAACGATATTGTTCGGGATGTAAACATTAGATAGGTACTTCATTTTTAATTATTTAAAAATCCAAAATGAGGTTTTCGCAGGGCCTGATCAAGAGTTGTGACCTTACTTACTTACTTAAGGTGGCGCTACAGTCCGGGGTGGACCAGGGCCTCAACCAATACGCCTCTCCAGTTAGCGCGATCTTTGGCTAACTGCCTCCAGTTGCGCACACCAAGTTGGTTGAGGTCCCCTTCCACTTGAGCGCGCCACATAAGGCGAGGTCTTCCTCTACTGCGTTGTCCCTCCGGGTTGGAATCGAAGACTCTTCGGGCCGGAGCGTTGGTGTCCATTCGCTCTACATGTCCTAACGTCCGTCAGATGTGTTACGGACAGTCTAAAAATTAGTAAATGGGTAGAGTAGTAGTGGAAAATTTTAACATGGTTTATAATTCTCATAAAAGTTTCTAGTTTTAGTGTTTTGTCTCGGTCTAGTTGAAATATGTAGGGTAGATGCAATGATGCTAGATTAGTACATGCGAAGACATAATTTTAGGGCGCCCCCTCCGATCCTCGCGCCCTAGGCTGCAGCCTTATTAGCCTAAGGGTTAATCAGGGCCTGGGTTTTCGAGATATGAGCTCTTTCTAAAATTAGCGCATTCGGTGATTCGAATAGAAAATGAAGGCAGCAGTAATTTTAGAAACATCAATTTTACTCTTAGTACACATTTTGGCCAAAATCATTCTTACCGTTTTCAGGTAAACAAAATTTGTAAAAAGTCAGTTTTTCCAAAAATCCATTTTACGATAACGTATAGATAAACTAAGTTTGCTATAAAGTTGCAAATTACCATATAAACTTAGAAAAGAATTTTCGCTACAATCGTATGGACCGTTTTCGAGATATGTCGATATTTAAAAATTACCGGTATTCGATTTTTTTTTGCGAAAAACTGAGTACGCAGTCATGTTAACTTCACCGACATAACCTCAAATATAAAATTTGGTTGAAATCGTTGTAGCCGTTTTCGAACAAATCGAACTGGTTCGAACAGTTTATATGGGAAGTACCTAAGCCCACAAACTCCAAATTCGAAAGTTTGAACGCAAACTGGGCAGCTGTTTAGGCTGTAGGCCTCAGGACATACGAAAAGACAGACAGAATTTCGAGACCCACTTTTTATAGTTCGTCTACTTGAAACGTGCGTCATCGAAAATGAAACAGCAAACAACCGATTGTATTTCGGCACCTACAGTCCAGAAATAAGTTCCACATGAGAGAGACACACACGTGAGCTGACCTTAAAATCCATTAAGCTTGCGTGAAATTTAAGTAAGCTTCTATACCATACAGGACCGACAAATTGTGTCTACCGTAGTCAACCACCAAAGACTTCTGCCCTTTTTGACATGGCTTGAAATTTCGATATCTTCTCAATTAGTTGGTAGATTAGTTAAAAAATAATTCTTGCCCCATGTTAAGGCCTGCGATTTTTTTAGAAATTCATGTCGATTGGGAGAATTGTTTCAACATCAAGCTGTAACAATTTCATAAACTAACAACCAAGCTCTAGAATTTTGTTATCCTTTTAGCAATTCGCAACTTTTACAAATGACATAGGATTGTACATTTGCAATGATCTCTACTCGGTTTGAAATCAACTAGATTATCTCTGCCCAATCTGTCCTATCGAAACACATTTAAAAATAAATAGTTGGCGCAACAGGTCTGGAGAGACCCTAGGCCTAGCTTCTCACAACCATTCGTTTTGTGTGAGTTTTTGATTTTTGGAACGAATGGAAGGGATCTACAGTTTTATGCCGACTCCAAACGGCTAATTGAGAAGCTCTTACAAGACATTTATACTTTCGGATGTTTGTCAGCCGTTCGCGAGAGGTAGCGCAGCGGAAAAAAACCCTAAGTCGGAATTGGGTTTTTGCGGGATTCGAACCTGGGACTCCCGCATAGCAGTCCAACACACTAACCACTAAGCTACTGCGACTACTCGAAACACATTTGGAAAGTCGTAAAACCTCTAAAAGAATACAGGACTGCCTTGTCAATCTAGTCCCTCGGCTAGAAGGCTACCTGTTGGAGTGATCATGATGACACTATAAGTGAATACCAGAGATCTATAGCTATGGACAGCTTTCAAACTTTCTCCCTTCAGTACATCTAAATGCCTTCAACACAACTTGTCAGTTGGGACTTGGGACTTTCGGGCCACATTTAAGCAAGGCTTTTTAAAAGCAACTTATGCTCAGAAAAAAATAAGTTGTGTGCGTTCTTTATACAAGGTGGGCCAAAAGAAGTCATCCGATGTTGTTTTGCTCTCATTTTTTATCTAAATGAAAAACTTCGATTCTCTTTTTTGATTATGTTTATTTGAACTTTTAAAATTTATTGGTCTAGTCGAGAAGATGATATCGGCCAAATGGACACCGTCACAATTGATTGCCATACGGACTCGTTTTATGGCATTTTTCATCAATTCGGCGAGAACTTCGGGCGACAGATTCTCGCACTCGTGTCGAATGTTGTCCTTGAGGGCTTCTAGGGTCTCGGGCTTGTTCACGTTAACACGGAACTTCAAAAAAACCCCACCAAAAAAGTCTGGAACGGTTAAATCGGGCGATCTTGCGGGCCAGTGCAAATCGCCAAAACGAGAGATGAGGCGACCCGGGAACGCCGCCTTCAGAATATCGGTTGTGGCTCGTTCAGTGTGTGCCATAGCTTCGTCCTGTTGGAACCACATGTCCTGTAGTCCTAATTCGTCCAATTGCGACAGAAAAAACTCGATTAACATGGCCCTATAGCGCGCACCGTCCACTGTTGTCGTTTGACCAGCGGCGTTCTCGAAACAAAAAAAAAAAAAAAAAAAAAAATGGCCCGATGACTCCTCCAGCGTGAACAGCGCCCCATGCAGTAACTTTGAGCGGGTGTAATGGCTCCTCGTGCATTGCTCGTGGATTTTCGGTGCCCCAGAAGCGATAGTTTTGCTTGTTCACGTATCCGCTAAGGTGGAAATGAGCCTCATCTCTCATTATGATTTTGGTCGAAAAATCGTCCACTTCGTCCTCGAGATTGAGGATGAGGATGAGGAGCTCCATGGCTTATTCACTTGTATTCTATATTTGTCTAGTCTGTCAAAACAGATTTGACATTGGCGGCCATTTGCAAAAATAAGAGCATCTTCCAATAGGGTGATCTCTTTTGGCCCACCTTATATATATTTATATATATTTCTATTTTAACTATACCTTCCGGTTGAAAGATTACCCTTCGGTCTGAACCCGCCCTCAAGCACAGCTCAAGCTCATGTTCAAAGTTCATAGTTTCAAATTCGAAAATCATCCACTCCAGCCCCCGATGTAATGAAAGCGCCCAGAAACTTACCCCTCTCAATCATCGGTTTTTACAATTCAACTGAACGGTTTCAATCGCAAAAGGTCATGAAGTAATTAGCCCGAAGGATTTCTTTCTATACCAAAGACCGCCTATGGTGTGGTGGTTTCATATTCTTACCGTGTGTGCACATTCGATACCCCAATATCTGATGCATTTGCAAATAGTACTCGTACTCGTGTATGTATAGCGTTCAGTGATGAAAGGGATTTCCGTTCCTAAACGGAGGAGGGTTCCCAAATCATGAGGGCATTTTACCTACCCATACACAATGCTGCCGCTGTCATGCCAATGGCTTGCCTTACCTCAACGTGAGCTCTCATATATGTATAGCCTACCATGTGGGAAATTGATTGTTGGTAAATTTAAATTAACTCGAACTGGTATTCGTATTCGTATTCGTGGTCCCTCCGGCACCGCATACCCGCTTCGGTATGAAGTCCTTGCAGGGTATGTTGTACATGTGTGCATGTGTGTTCTGCTCACGCCTTATTGGCATTGTTGAATGAGGCGACGTTTTTAGAACCTCCGACTTGGTCTTGGGGTATGGCGCTTTATATGGGCAAATTATCGAATGACGTGCTTGATGACTTGTAAGAAAGGAGTTTCTGAGGAATTCCAGCGCTACTTGTGCTCGGCATTGTTGCTGGGGTTCTTTTTTTCGGATTGTCAAATTGTCGTAGTCGTTTCGTTGTCGATGGTGTGGCTTCCATTTTAACGTCGTTCCTTCCCCGGTCTACCCATATGCATATGGATTGCTTCATTTAGTTAATGGCGGCTTTGCTTGGTTTTTTTTTTACTCATTTTCTTTCTCTCACTAGTTTTTGTGTGTTTTTGTGAATAGAGAAGTGCAGAAAATAAAATGCAGAAGCGTCTACAATGGGGCGCGCATAATCGGAAACTTGATACACTCGTTTGGGGGGATTTTTAGCGTCGTCCTAGGACGTGGATCTTCTTTCAGGTTTTGCTAATTTCAAATTGATGTGAAAAATAATTAACTAAGCGGAATTCCTTATTCAAATTTTTAGCTGTATATACATGAGTATGTGCCAACAATGTGTGGCAAGAGAGACGCTTCTGTTTGATGGGGCTGTTCTTATTTGGGCGGTTTGATGGGAACAGATGGTTTAGGGATTTTTATAGCACATGTGGTCCATGAAGCACGATATGTTTGTCTTCTGATCTACCTGCAGTGAGAGGTAATCTTCGATGTTCTTAAGTGCCAGGGAGGGGGAAGGCTTTTTTTTGGGTCTTTGGCTGCGGCATCAATGTATGGGCTTTTTTTGGGACTCGGTCTTTGATTATGGAATGTAGTTTGAGTAAATTTAAGAATGGCTGTTGGGGCTGCCATCTGGTGAGTTTGGGTGCATTTAAAAGGCGTCCCCTCAAATCTGCTTCTTAAACTACCTACCCCGTTGCGCCTTTTACGTAGCCTTGAAAAATATCCAAGAAGACTGCTGACATAGGGTCACAGTCTTTACTATTATGAAAAGTGACTAAACCCCTTCGTCAACTCATTTCTAACTTATAATGGGGAGGACAGACGCTTTTGAGAAAGTCAATATAGTCTTTGGACATATCTGCGACGAAGCAAACCTGCATCTGGGTTTTGGCATATAGGATGTTAGAAAAGGAGCTTAGCAGTAGTATGTGCCCACAAATATATGTTGTTTGCTTGACAGTGCTGGGGGCAATAGTAGATCTGTTGCCACATATAGGCACCATCAAAAGGAGTACTGTTTTCAACATATCCCCACAATTGATAATGGAGGGAAATAGGCGAAAGTAGCGCAGTCAAATCCTTTTATATAGCAAGGATGTAAAGGTGATTTACCACTCAAACTATATTTACCTGATAAGGACACCCTTTGGTAAAGATGTGGTTTCATTTATTGTACAATTATATGTAATAGTATACAACTCTGAAGTTTATATCTACAAATAGTGAAAATAAATTCTATCCGTTCATCTATCTGAGAAGCTGGCTTCCGTCTGGCTCCTTGGGGGTCAATCTATGCAACATTGAAACCTAGAACTAAATTTTGCGATACGCAGAGGATTGGCGTCCTTTTTCCCAGGCCGGGGTTTTGCTTACCGGATCCAAAATGTACCCAAAGAAACACCAAACTCTGGCTAAGAAAGAGGTATTGTATAAGACCTTTCTGACTTGGTTGGTTGGTTTAAGTGGCTGTATTCCCGTCTTCTAACAAAGGAAAAACACAAATAATACATTGAGCGCCGTTTTGAGACCACAACGAACGTAACCATAAGAAAAAGTAGGAAAAGGAAGCTAAGGGAGCTCAAAACCAGCCTATGGAGTTGATACATTTTATGATCTTATTGAAATGGATACTTTTGAGGACCGAAAGATCATCATAAAAAGGGTGACCTACTACCTATATTGCATCTGGTTTTGACTAGGGCCGGATACTCACAAAGATGAAACAATGTTTCACTCTTGTTTGTTTCGGCGCAGCTACGGCAGTGGCTGTTATGGGGGATGTCAAGCTTGGCTGCGTGAGTTCCTAAAGACCAATGGCCCGTACTAATTGCGACATCTACACGCTTTCTGGCTAAGAGGTTGTTTCTTCTGGCTTCATTGTAGGCTGGCCAGATCTTTCTTGGAATGACGCAGTTCGTCGGAATCATCCATCTAGTCTCGGTCCTTGAGTTGAAGTGCAGGAATATTTCTCTCTTTACGAATCCCAGCGGAAACTCGTCTGGCAAGTTCATCAGCTTTCTTATTCCCCTCAATGTTCCTATGGCCGGGAAGAACCCAGACGAGAGTGATTTCAAAACGATGACAAGCCCTGGTCAGTGTCTCCCTGCATTCCACATCAAGCTTGGATGTTGACTTAGTCGAACGATTAAGGCTGTCGCTTAGTCGCGGCCTGACTTTTCTGTTAAGTACCAGTCTACACACTTTCTGACGAAAACCGCTGGACCGATTTTGATGATTCTATTTTTGTTTTGTGCGGAGAATCTATTTATTCGCATTTTTCGGGGAAAACGGAGTAGTACCGGGTTCAGCAAGCTACAGCCAGTCATTTAAACTTAACATTGTTTCGATAACTATTCACATACTCCGCCCAACTATAGGTTTTTATCGGGCCAACGGCCGCGTGGTTCCTTAGCAGCCCAACGACAGTGTGGCTTCTGGGTATGGGGACTGGGGACTGGGGAAATAGGAAACGGGACGGAAAGCAGGAAGAGTACTGGTTATTGGACTGCCGGCGCTGGGCACTGTCGATTTGAGGAAAATTTCCAAGTTCCAATCCAAGAGGGAATTAGTTTAGAGAACAATAATAAGTGAAGTCAATTTCTATGCGGGAAGCGGGAGCTTTCTCTGTTACACTACAGATTGGCACAAAACAACACGTAGACAAGTCTCCCCGAAAGGCACTTTCATGGGGGTAATCATAAAATTCGTTCACCTGGGGTCGAATCGCCACTTCCGTGAACGAGCTATACGTTCACGGAATTAAGTCGATTTTACATGTTAAACAAAAACAAATTCCTTCACGTAATGCTCGTTAACGGACGACGCGATTCGACCCCAGGACAGTGTGACTTGTAAGTGACTAATGAAAAGGACAGTAGCGGCCCTACAAATTGTATACAGTGGAGGCCATACAAGTGTGACGAACGCGGAAGTTTTGTCACAAAACCTAGTTGTTGGTCAATACTTTCTTAATTAAATGTGCTGCCACATCGAAACCTTTAAAATGCAAGTCAAGCCTTTGTTGGGTAGGCATCTTATTTTTCACTGCGGTCTTTTTATTGGCACTATCTTGGAAATTAGTCCCTTCGCGATTGGTGGGAGATGTCGCAGCAGTAGTATCACCTGAGAATGCAAATCTGGTGCCCTCTTTCAAACACTATTTGTAGTATTTCATTGGTGTAAAGTTCCAAGAGAAGTGGACCGAGTATGGATCCTTCGTATTCACTGCCGTACCTCGCATTAATTTTTATTCAGAAAGGCATATATTCGTCTAATGCTAGTCTCTCTTTCTACGGTGTCAATGAATGTATTACGAGCAAGGTTAATAAATTCTGTGTTGAACGCAATCGGTTCTACATATAAATCTGTCGCCCATTAACACGATAATTTGACATCTAGTCACAAAACCACAACTTACCCTCATAATGGCAAATGGATCGAATAGTCCTCACAACAACAATTTGTGGAATTCAAAAGTCACCTCTGAACAGCCCGAATCAGAGCAGGACTATCTCCGAACTGTCAATCGAATGACTGTCAAGATGGAATTAATTTATTGGTGAAATATCCGGCCACATAAACACTCACGTTTGAATTATTCCCATCGGTATCCATAAGGGACATCAATAATGCAAACTTGTGCCCAGGTGGACTAGGGTAGACTAGGTGTATGCGTCAATCAATGGCAATATATGGACTTTTTCGCTTCACCTGTACCCAGGGGCAAGGAGTTAATTGTGGAAAACTTCTCCTGTATAGAGTGCACATCGTTCTTCCACGAAAACAATTATCCATCTTGTGCGATATTTTACCAGAAGAAAAACAGATAATTACTGCGCACACACAGGAAAGCAGGAAAGCAGAAAAGCCAAACAATATACGACCCAATTTATGTCCAACCGCCCGCTGCCGCCACCCCTATATGCGATAATGTTTTTGTTAGTACCCCGTATAGCTGCAATCAGCGCGCCGAAAAAGCAACAAATTGTCCATAATGCCACCGCTGAAATCCTCTCGAATAAACAGTATGTGTGTGTGTGTGGATAGTGGCCGCCATAAACAAGCCCTAACCCACAAGGGAACAGAACTGCATCGGAAACTGTACTAAGATGGGTCGATGTCGTGCCGCTGTAGCTGTTGCTGTATCCGTTTAACTTTACAACAATAAATTGTGATTTCTTCTTTTTTGTTGTCGGTTGTGCCTTAAAATTATTATTATTACCACGATGGCAGCCTAAGTGGGTGGCTGTGTGCAGCTCTTAGCCCGTATATGCGCTCCACTTAATGCAATACTGCCGCGATAAAAGTCAGGACGCTTCGCGCACATCAGAGTCCTTCGTCTTTAGCCTTCTGGTTAAAAGGTTGCGAGCAAGGAATGCAGCAACAGCAGCAGCGGCAGAACATACCTGAGGGTTGGTGTGTGTGTTGCACTGGATTTTACACACTTAAGCTAAGGGGAAAAACAGTGCAACAGGATCGAGGAGGCAAGACGCAGAAAAAAGAACAGAAACGAACGACCGAAATGATTGCACTTAATTGCATGTATGCGAGTCCATTAAGCTTGTGTAAAACTACAACTGATAAGAATCTCAGAGCGGACACAGAAATTATGTCCAAGCTGGAAGCACTAAAGTGGCTTCATTCTTTCAGGATGCCATCGCAGCAGTGCATCAGGCAAAGTGTCGTTCGTGTCGTCGGCGGGCGCGCGGTGCTTTCTTTTCACAAATTGACTGTGTGCTGCGGCCGGCTCACACAATGAGTTTAAGTAGCCCTGGCCTGGCTGTTTCCGAGATGATGGGCTTTTGTTGCTTCACTTTGTTTAATGGCTGGATGCGAAACCGCATGATAATGGCAGCCGCAGTCAAGACCTCAAGACCTTCAAACGGCAACTCCACGTAGTATGTCATAGTTTGCCGCGGGACGCGACGTGACCATGGTGTAGTTGGTGCGCGGCCTTTAAGTACCACCAGCACCTCGCGCTACCCGGACCAGGCAGGCAAATTAATCGCGAACAGGTGTCGATAGTTTTGTTAATGGCTGATTGATTTTCGGTCCGTTCACTCCTTGGTTGTTGTGGCAATCAACGCCATCAGCTATGGCGTCAGGCTAATTGATTTCGAGTTTCGAGAGCTGTTGCGCTCTCTCGAAGGCAAATTGCTCTGAAGTCTGAACCCTGGTTAGGTGTGTCGTGTGTGTGAGTACCAGATATCAGCCAGATAATCAAAAAAAAAAAAAAAATAAAAAAATCCCCTAGTATGTGCAAACGAGCCATGCTCTGAACTTGGTCTGTTGATTTGACCGGCGATTTTAGAGGGAAGCGATTTGCATACGGGTTGCTTGTATCAATTAAAGCTGTCGTCGTCGCAACCATGTTAGCTTCAAAATGGAATCCATGTTGGAAAATGTTGCAAAGGTACAGGAAGGCAAAACTAAATGCATCTAAGGCTGGAGCGACCAGGAATTAATGGGAAACCAATTAACCCGGGTGGTCAAGCACTCAGCTGGCTAATTCACTTTCTCCACACGTACCTACCACGGTGAGATCTCTTCTGCAATGTGCGGTTTTGTTGTGTAAATTGTTGCACACATGACAGGCGAGTAGTATACCTATACATAATAGGTCTACAGGAACGTGTCCGCAGCTATGCAGGGAACTTCTCACACGAAGGCGGTTCTATCGAGCATAAGTCCTAGCCGCGCGCCGCATTCTGTCATATTGATAATTGACCACAACTATTTGTGTTCCCTTCGGTGTGGTTTTTCTTTCAGATGTTACTGCTTTGTTGTACTTATTGATTGTCCGGTGCTGTTGAAATGTGGTTTTGTTCCATAGATATGCGGGATCGTGGTGGTGGCGCTGATTGCAATCTAAATAGATTGCATTTCTAGGATATAAATTGAAGTGTGCCGTCCATCTCTTTGTTTCTTTAATTGCACTGTTGGATGTAATAATTACTGGCGTCTTCATCTAGATTTGAATTCAGTCGAACGCTTGTCACCTGATTGTTGCCGCAGGGAAACATTTCTTCCACGAAGGAAATTAAATCTTCGAGATACTCTCATCGGAATGACATAGGCAAGATCCATCGAAACTCAAAACCCTTAAGGTGTATGTCTTCCAGTTGGATCTCAAATGATGAAATAAATGGGCCCAACATAAGGCGCAAGCCTAATTACTGCTTGTGGCGGGTGTGAGTTCTATCGCACTAATCTTAATTTAGCATATCTTATCTATACGTCTCCCTATATAACCAAGCCTTATGGTGATGCATAGACGCAAGCCAGCTTGATGCAGGCTTGACTTGGGGTGGAAATGAAGTGAGATTTTCTGATTGTGTGAACAAGTTATTCGAATTATTTTAAAGGTGCGTATTCAGTATTGTTAAAAAACTAGAAGTAGTGCTGAGTTGTATTTGCTAACAATAAGTTTTGCGTTACTGTTTTTGCAATTTTAATGGCTGTTGCAATTTTAATTTTAAAGTGCGGTAGGTACAGTGGGCCAAAAGAGATCGCCCTATTGGAAGAAGTTCTTATTTTTGCAAATGGCCGCCAATGTCAAATCCGTTTTGACATTTGTGAACTAGACAAATGTAGAATAAAAGTGATCAAGCCAGGGAGCGATACACTCCCCAAGAACGCGGAATAATTTCGAGTTTTCGATTTTTCGACCATAATCATAATGAGCGATGAGGCTCATTTCCACCTCACCGGGTACGTGAACGAGCAAAATTATCGCTTCTGGGGCACCGAAAATCAACGAGTAATGCACGAGGAGCCATTACACCCGGTCAAAGTTACTGCATGGTACGCTACGCTGTTCACGCTGGAGGAGTCATCAGGCCATTTTTTTTTTCGAGAACGCCGCTGTTCAAACGACAACAGTGGACGGTGCGCGCTATAGGGCCATGTTAACCGAGTTTTTTCTGTCGCAATTGGACGAATTAGGACTGGAGCTCATGGAGGACATGTGGTTCCAACAGAACGAAGCTACGGCACACACTGCGCGGGCCAACTGATATTCTGAAGGCGTCGTTCCCGGGTCGCCTTATCTCTCGTTTTGGCGATTTGCACTGGCCCGCAAGATTGCCCGATTTAACCGTTCCAGACTTTTTTTTTGTGGGGTTTTTTGAAGTTCCGTGTTTACGTGAACAAGCCCGAGACCTTAGAAGCCCTCAAGGACAACATTCGACACGAGTGTCGGAATTTGTCGCCCGAAATTCTCGCCGAAGTGATGAAAAATGCCATAAAACGAGCCCGTATGGCAATCAATTGTGACGGCCTATATCTTCTACTTGACCAATAAAATTCTAAAGGTTCAAATAAACATAATCAAATAACAGAATCGAAGTTTTCCATTTAAAAAAAAAAAAATGACAGCCAAACAACATCGGATAACTTCTTTTGGCCCACCAAGATCGGTAGTCATTATTTAGAAATGTTTACGATTTATTCCAATTTTTTGAGAAAAACTAAGTACGGGGTCTTATTTTGAATATACTTATATTATCTTTTGAGCGGTTTTTGTAAAATTTGGCAGAAAAACCAGTACCACATATTGCAATGTTTAGTTTGAAAAATACTATTTGTAAACCATATAGCTAAAAATTGATTATAAGTTATTGTTCGCGCTATAAGCGTTACTTGGTTTTTAAAGTTTTATCAAAGTCAAAAATGGGGTTTTCGAGATATGAGAAGTTTTTAAAATTAGCGTTTTCGGTGAATCGAATTGATAATTAAGGACGCAATAATTTTGGAAACATGAATTCTACTCTAAGCACTTTGGTTAAAATCGTTCTTACTGTTTTCAGGTAAACTAAAGAAAATTAAATTTTTAAAGAAAAGCTTTTTTCAAAAATTTGTTGTACGATTATATAGACCAAACCTGGGTTTGCTATTAAGTTGAAAATTACCATATAAGGAATGAATTTTTTTACGATCGTGTGGACCGTTTTCGAGATATGTCCAAATTTGAAAAGTACCGCTATTCGATTTTTTAGAGAAAAACTGAGTACTCATTCATGTTAACCTCAACTACTTTAGCTCAAATTATCAATTTTGATTGAAATAGTTAGAGCTCTTTTCGAACAAATCAAACTGTTATGAACATTTTTTTGTGGGAAGTACTTACCATTATATTGAGGTTACCTTGCAAAAAAAAAAACTGCCCCGAACTGTAAGCCCACAAACTCCAAATCCGAAGTTCGAACGCAATCCGGCCGGCCGTTTAGGCTGTAGGCCTCGGCACAGACGGACAGACAGACGGACAGAATTTTGCGACACACTTTTTTAAGTCCCTCTATCATTGAATGTCAGAATTGACTAACAACTCGAGTTAAAAATTCCGAGCTTTTTTTTTTTAATTTTTAGCTATCAATAACCAATAAATAAATAAATAGTTGGTGCAACAGGCCTAGCTTCTCACAAACCTTTCGCGTTTCGTGTGAGATTTTCATTTCTCTCTTGCTCTTTCATGACAGTTATTCTCGTCAGACCTTTGCGATTGGTGGAGAAAAGACCTTAATAGCCTATTCACACCACACCGAAAACCGCCCTTTCGTCGAAAACTATGGGCCTTACCAATAAACATTTTTAGTTTCGATTCTAAATTTTAGTACAGTGGCTATTTCCATACAAATTTCGCAGTTGTGAGCTTCCGTAAACTTAACGTCGAGACTAAAATTTGTTATTAGCACGGCGGTATAATGTATAAACTATTTTGGTTAAAGATTTCGATCACATTAATTAACAAATAAAATTAATTAATTAATGATTTTTAGTTGTGAGTTGTTACATTTGTTCGGTCAGCTGTTCTGCTGAATATTGCAAAAGGTGTGTTTGTTTCAGCAACCCAACGATTGAAAGTCGTTTTCGTGGAAAATTACTTTAAATGACTGGTTTTGAAAACTGAGATATTCAATTCAATTCAATATACGGGGAAACTTCTGTTTTCGAGTGTTCTCGCGAAAACCCGGGTTTGGTTTGGTGTGACTAGGGTACAAGGTGGAATTTAGTATTTTTTTTTTTTCGGGGATCGAACCTGAGACCAATTTTACATATTTAAAATTTTTACATATTTAAGAATTAAAGCTAAAAAACCTTTACCGATCGCCCAATGGGTTCAAAAGCTAAAAGAGAAATGCCCTCTCTATGGCTTGGTTGTAAGTATGCTGAACTACTGAGCGTGGGGTCTCAGGTTCGATCGCAAATTACATCTCAGGGTTTTTGCGCCGCCTATCCTGAACGTGTGACGAAAAAACGAGTGTACAACTGTTATCAAAGATCTTTTCAACTCAGCCCTTCTGACTCAGCATAAAGTTGTCCCTTCATCCCAAAATTAACAGAAGTTTTGTCAAGGACTTTAAGAAATAGTTTTAAATTCGTAACACCTTCCGCTTCCATAGAGATTAGGGATACGTTTCGGTATGTGAAAGGCAATCCCACCACAGCTAAGTAAAGACATTTAAAAGTAATTACGGAAATTGTGGCCCCGAAAACATACACCCCGAAAATGGTGACGTCTGCAAAGGCGACTTTAAAGTCAGTTATAAGTTAGTTATTATCACGAAATTTTGTTTAGTTTCGTTTAAGTCTTAGACACGACTAGGCCCTATAAAGTTTTTTAGGCCAAAAAAATGTCAGCGTAGTAATAAAATCGCCTCCCATTTTATTTATATTAATAGAATTCTAGGAAATATTGTTTAATCTCTTCAATTTAATCACCAATTGTATTTATCAATTCACATTAAATGATGGAAGACTTATCCGTCTAATTTACCGATGAAAATGCGCACAGCACCGACTGAAAGCGACCAACGATTTAGCGCACACACATTTCAGCGAATCGGTTTCATCAATCTTAGTCACAGTGATTACACAGATCTTTGCAATTAATTCAGTTAACATTATCCCCTTCAATCATCGCAAGTAACTCTCCCCCTGTCAGTGGTGTTGTGTTGTAAATTTTAGGAAAATTGTCTGTTCCTCTCGGTAGGTAAATATAACCCGTCCGGAATTAAATTGAACAACACCGAGCCTGAATAATTTATGCGCTAAACAAACATTAATTATGATCTATGCTGCTAATAAACAACAAATTGTGTTGGTCTTCCGAAACCACAACAAAATATGAAAAGTTTCCATTCTATTATCTAGTATCCCGATATAGCGACCACAACGTCATACCACTACCGCAACCAAACCGTAATCATTGCTACCGCTTCAACCCCAAAATTAATTAACTCGAAATAATCACAAATCATTTCTGATTCTTCTCTCCCGTCACCCATCGAGTAATTGCAATAATTAGTTTGGTTATTTTAACTACTGTTGTTGAGTGTCAGGATGTTTTCCTTTTTTTTCCTATTGTCAACTTATCAACGGAAGTGTTGTTTATGGAATACCTCGCCAACGATGTCATTAGCACTGACATTAAGTACACTGTGAACTGAACAGGGCTGGTATTTTTTAAATTCACTGTTTTTTTTATTGAAACTCAATCAACATACTATCGGAACTGGGTTATTGTGGATTGTGCACATTCAACTAGTTTGGTTGCATTTTTGTCTTTTCGGCTTCCATTGAACTTGTATTGATTTTCTGACACAGAGAAACACACGAAATGGCAGCAATTTATATTTGCCATTTCTATCATGCAACTTGGTGGAAGCTCTGAAGTCAATGCACCTACCAATTCGCATATCAAATGAACTACACGACGAAAACGGCGAACATTCCGATCAATTATGATTATAATAATTATAATAATAACGACCTCGTATATATGAGGCTTAGCTACCAACTTAATCGAACAATGTGCTGTGGCAATTTGTTGTCCATAATTACTACTCACAGTGTATGGCGAAAGTCGAGACACGCGTGGCATATTTTCAGAGAACCGAGATGACTGACTTTTATACTGCTGTAAAAAAAAAAAACAACATACATACATAGCTAGAGAAAAGTTAAAAGAAACATTGTAAACATTTTTTAATAAAATAATATTCGTTAACTTAAAACTAACTAAACTACTGCTGATTTAGAATTTCGGGTTATTAGAATTTTTCCTTAATAAACCCTAGTTTTTAGAGACTGAGATTTGTTATACAAATCCATTCATTTTGAAATCAATGGACCACTCTTTCCAATAAATAAATAATTGTTTTTAACACCAATCTATTTCATTTTACATTGTGCATTTGATGTTTATGCAAGCGAAAGAAGAATTTTTGTCCACACTGTAGAAAGTCATAGGGCCTTACCAATAAACATTTTTAGTTTCGACTCTAAGTCTTAGTAGTTCACAGTGGCCATATTTTTCATACGAATTTCGCAATTGTGAGCTTCCGTAAATTTAAAGTCGAGACTCAAATTCTTTGTTAGTACGTCGTATATAGTGTCAAATGCAATCACATGTCAATTGTTTTGAGAAATTGAATGAAAACTTGCATGCATTCGATGATCAGTGCAAGATGATCGATTCACAGGTCATAGCATTAAATTTGGCGTACATAACGATTTGAATAAAAAGTCAAAAATTCAAAATTACTTAAATACAGTGAAAAGAGCTGAAGCCATAAAGGATTTTAAGGTTAAATCTTACCACATTAGAAATACAAATCAAAAAGGAGCAACTATTCTTTTTATTTCACTCTTTATTTATTTATTTATTTTTTGTTTATTTATTTATTCATCTACAATTGTTCATTACAAATAACAGATGTTGGAAAGTAAAAGTAAAGTATACAATTAAAAATAATTTTTTTAGAAAGTAAATAATATAAACAATAATTTGTTTTTGAAACTGTCTCTCGACAAAGATTAATCTATATTTGTACAAACGCTGTTGAAAGCTACAATGGCTCTTGTTATCGGCTCGTTAAGGCCATAATTTGTTCGATGATTTTTTTCTAAGAGGAGATGCCGTGTTCTCAAGGATCTCATCGGTGCATAGGTTGGCATCAATGAGAGCAGAACAGGACATCTTGTATGAAAGCATAGCAAGTCTCTGACAAACATTATATCATGAATTTGACGGCGCGATTTCAGGGATTTAATGCCCAAAAGTAAAAACCTTGCCTTATAATTTGGAGAGGCATCCCAATGCAGTTTATAAAAAATGAAATTAGTGAATCGTCTCTGAATTTTTTCAAGGCGATCAGAATAGCTTGAGAATGCAGGATTCCAAATCACATCGGCATATTCAAGGAGGGAACGAACCAAGGCAATGAATAGCGAAAGTAAAGTAAATGGGTCTCTGAAGTCCCTTCCATTACGGTTTATAAAGCCAACAATAGAATTAGCCTTCGCGACAGTGTTTTCAATTTATGAAATTTAAACGAGAAAGACGTATCGAGCATGACTCCTAAATCTTTAATTTTATTTACCCTGTTTAAGTTAATTGAATGAATTGTATAATTATATTCGAAAGTAGACGCACATCTATTAAAAGAGATTGCATTGCATTTCTTTACATTTAATTTTAAGCGATTGACGTTGCACCAATCAATTATTCTATCCAAGTCAGATTGAATCAGAGCACAACTCTCTATATCTTTAATAGATGAAAATTGTTTTAAATCATCCGCATATAGTAGGCATTGGCTATATTTGACCATTGATACAATATCATTTATGAAAATAATAAAAAGCAGTGGACCTAAATGGCTCCCTTGCGGAACACCAGGTTAATACGATTCCAAAGCGATGTTTCGATTTTTACTCGTTGAAAGTGATAAAAAACGAAATGAATTAAATTTTGGCTTGTTATCATTTTTAATGTTTAGAACTTATTCGATTTATTACTCGGAAGGGAACTTTTAGCCTACACTGTCTTTGAAAAATACTGTCTTCATAAAAAAGACGCGACGAGGAAGTTGTGGGTAATTGTCTCTTCTTTTGAGAGGTGTCGTATGAGTTATACGACTGTTTTCACAGACAATGCATTTCTTTCCCAAAAAGTAAACTCCTGGTACATTTGAAGAGTTTGCAAATTTTCAAAATGATTCTGTGGTTAAAATATTAGACTTTTTATAAATCGGCTTTATCAAAATAAAGGAGATTATGGAATCATCAGGTGCAGTGGCTTAGTGATTAGTGTGTTGGACTACCAAGGGAGGGGTCCCAGAATCGAATCCCGCAAAAACCCAAATTCCAACTTAGGGGTTCTTCCACTGCGCTACCTCTCGCGAAGGTCTGACAAACATCCGAGGGCATAAATGTCTTGAAAGAGCTTCTCAATTAACCTTTTGGAGTCGGCATAAAATTGTAGATCTCTTCCATTCGTTCCAAAAATGAAAAACTCACACAAACCGAATGTTTGTGAGAAGCTACGCCTAGGGTCGCTCCGGACCTGTTGCGCCAACAATTTTTTTTATTATTATGTGATCATTCGATCGACGGCTCTAAGATGGATATTTATTTCATTGGGGCTAGGTCCCAAAGTGTTCTAAAATCAAAACCGCTTAAAGCGAAGACCCATTACAACGGTGCCGGATTCACATTCCCTTGGACCTTGAAACATCTCTCCAAAATTGTGTTTGCGTTTAAGCTGAAATGGATCTCAGCCAATTTCCTCGAAGATCCGACTAATTGGCCTTACAAGTAATCATTTTAACCTATTTTGTAGGTCACAATGGGTAATTTTATGTGTAAAAATTCCGCCATTTTGAGATCGTTAAATCTAGTCTTGACACTAAATATAATTTGTTAGTATCGCGCAATGTGGACACATTTGCCGAATTATAAGGCCTCTGGGGATAGCGAACGCGCAGATAGTTCTTTAATTTAATTCTCCATTATAAGCATGCTCCTTCATTGACGCAGGTCATTCAAAGAAGTGTTCTTCTCTTCGGATGTTAGGCGAAACAGATTTTAGTTGAAGCCGACAACTAGGGGGTCACTCAATTCGCTGAAAAATCAAGTAAGCGGAGGCTTTTAAATTTAGCAAATCTCTCTTGAATAGGTTAAGAAGTAAGCCGCATGTCTGAGCCCGCACTGTCCGAAATCTTTTGGACTTTTACATCAGATGCTGTCATTCCGTGTCTGGAGGTTGCTGAAAGAGGCTATTAGTCAAAATGGCCCGCTACAGCTCATCCATATTTAAGAGTAAATGGTTGAAGGATATGGATTTTGGGTCTGCTTCAGGATTTTCCACTTGGTAAGGCTTTGTCTATATCGCTTGTTGTTCCGGCGTTAAATTTCCGAGGCAACAAAAAAAGGACAGTAAAAGTCGACTGACCCACAGGTTTTCAGTTTACTTTTCTCAACGTTTAGGGGGTATAGTAAGATTCATTTTCGGTTGCATATATGTAGAGTCGGGACCTTCTTTCAAAGCATACATACGGACAGTACAAGTTGATATCTGCTGAGAGTAGATAGATCAAATGAACATCACCACAGGGCTTACAAACTAATCTACGCATCCTGATAAAGTTCCTTATTCCACCACCCGCATATAATATACCGAGCTGCATAATAAAACCAGTTTGTGGTTACACTTGCCCACACCCACTGTACTTGTATTCAACTGCCGTCACGGCTGCTCCGTCTGTTTTTGCTGCTGTTGTTCTAAACTTATTGTTCGATAATTGTTTTCATTGTTTAGGAAACAAGCCAAACACGAAAGAAAAAGTAAACTTTTTTCGGGTTATTTAAGTCGTCGTCGCATTGAACCCGAAAACACAGTCAGAGTCAGCAAAGAGGGAGGTTAACGGGGCAACGAGGGGGTTTCCTTTATGGAAGAAACTATTACGCTACTGAACTGCTGCACTTCGCTACTCATTGTGTACATGTGTACAAATTTGTTTGGCATTAAATGCGAACAACAATGCCTCAACATGCACCATGAACACACACATCGAACAACAATGCCAAAATAGCGTAAATGTGTTTAAATTGTATAACAATAGCGTATATAACCCATCGGTGGGGGGCAGCATCCAGTGGCGTCAGAACGAAGTACGACGACGAGTGCTGCACAACTGCAACAGCAACAAGACTCTAATTTGAGGTTAGCAAAAGTTCAATTGAATTCCTGAAATTGTATAAAATTGTTTCCCTTCATTCTTTGTGTGTGCGTGTGTGCGAGCGCACTGGCTCACATGAGGCGGAAGTTTTGATTACAAAACCGGTTACCGCAAAATGGGAGTTTTAGGTTGGAAAATGTGATGCAAATTGGCTGAAAACCCTCGTCTGGAATTGGGAGGCCTTACAATTATATATGCTCACGCAGCAAATGAATTTCTATATCGGGATCGGCATGGGATTACGATTGGGATGAAACGGTTCGCCTGGTGGGCATACTCTTCTAAAATAGTTAACCGCCTCATAAAACGTAATACCATCTCGTCGTAAAGCAGACAGCCGCCGCTACCGCCGCACTCTGCTGCAAATTGCTATGCAGCATATTGTGTGCTTGGAAATTAATTTAACAATAATAATAATCAACTTGTTTTGGAATTAGTTTTAAATGTAATAATTATGCGAATGCAGGCAGCGAATGCGGATGCTGGATGATGGAATTATTCGAAATGAGGAAACAGCGCAAAGTGAATTGTTTGTGGCGCACAAACACACACACGTTAATGCGATTTGGGGCTGCAAATATATACACAGTGTATGCATGCGGACGTTGATTGGGACTGCATATTCTCCAGCAGCCATCAGCCAGCGTTGTGTACCTAATTCTATTTACGTTCGTATGGATTAATAAATTTTGCTAAATTACGCATAACATTTTGATTGGGAAATTTATGCAACACAATGGCGTGGTCGGGTGTGTTTGTTGCAGCTTACAGGGGACGCATTTATTTGTTTGAATGTGGTCACACATTTTGTTACGTTGATGGTGCTATTCAATACCTTGTGATATTAGGGTGAATTAGGGAAGATCAGCAATGATCTTAAATTAACATTCAGCTAAAAGTTGGTAGGACCTGAGTTGGACCTAAGTCATATTCAAATTTCAAAGAAGAATGCCTTTTTCCACGATAATAGAAGCCCATCCTCCTTACTTAGTATTAGGCTGAATATTCCAACTGATGGCACACAGTTTGCTGAACGAATTTTGAGCAAAATAGTTTCGGGTGTTAGTCTATTTCTCTCCTTTGTCCATTGTGAGTTTATTAATTTGGAGTTCAATGATTTTTTTTTTATTTTCAAGATTACTTGTTAGGGAAACCGGACAATTTTTTTTTCCAAACTTCAGAGGACGTTTCGCGGCATGATTTAAAAAAAGGACATGCCCTCCAAAAAGAGCACTCCTACTCCTTGCAATCCTACCTCGAAAGGCAATCAGATCACTAACATCGACGCACTAACTATATGGAAGAAAACCTATGACCTCATATTTAAAAAAAAAGCTAATCGTTGGAAAAAGTATACTTCACTTAAACATGGAAGGATGCTCAAACTCAATACGAGATTTTTTTTTCCCGAGGGTGGGTGAAAATCTTCCAAAGCCACTATGAGAATATCAAGCGCGTGCTCATAGTAGTGTCATATTTTTAATGACTAAAAACACCTCCCGCTGAAAGATTGTTAGATACTGCAACTAAGATAGAACTTATCAAGCAACTTTTCTATCACGAAATAACAACTTTCGACAGGCTACCAATGAAAGATCCTGCATGTTTCGCAACTTAGACGCGGTTAATCTTACATTACATCGCCAAGTCGAACAGTTCCGTACTTTGTCTTAATTTATTGTAAATAATGTCCGATTACTTGGTTTCTATGCTTTCTCGCGAAGCTTCTAGTTTCAGCTTCAATTGTTGGAATTCCGAGATCTCCGTTGGATATTGTCGTTTCTAATATTGATACCATCGTGCTTGTACAATTTCTCTAAGCACTTTATATTGAAAAGTTTGTAGCATATTGGCATTTGCTTATTTGGTACAACCCCAAAGAGGTCCGTAGGTCCACACCGGCCTTAGCACTTGCTTGTATAAAAGCAGTTTGTTCTCGGTACTGAGCTGGGAAGGTTTTCCGAGTAATCATTACATTTCTCAATATTTGATATCGAGTTCTTTACGTTTCATTTCCACGTGCGAATTCCATTTCAGCTTTGCGTCGAGTGTCATTCCCAGGTATTTGGCTTCGTTTGCAAAGGGTAGTCGGGCCAAGTTTGGATACTTTGAGAACTTCTCCCGTGATCAAATTATAACCAGGGGCTTTCTTAGGTTTAAGAGATTCAATTTCACGATTTAGTTCTCTTAGCGCTGCACTTGTGAGTGTTAAATCATCGGATTGTAGTTCTGTCCCATTTACACTATCGTGAACTGCCCGACCATCGTACGGTTTAAAGGTTTCTTCTAGATGGGCGGCAAAAACGTCCGTTTTTTTCCTTATCTTCCCTTGCTCATTTATTTTGATTTATTTTAATTAGCTAGGCGGGGATTTTGGTCCTTTTGGTGCCTTTTACAACTTTCCAAAGTGAATAATTGGAATCTTTTTTCGCTGTTAAGCTTGCAAGGTATGAACCTTACGAACGATTTTTATAATAGCTGTCTTCAACAAATTGCACAAATAATTCAAATGTGCTTTATGTTGCGGAGCGCGACTCTGTTGCCTTTTTAACGCACCTTCCCTTTTGCGTTGACCAATTATTTTATTTCGGAGGGGTATTGTACACCGTATTTGGCCGGCGTTTTCCTTGGATTAGGTGTCCAGCTGTACGGTCTCAACGAAGCGATCAAATTCAACCTCAAGTTCATAGGGTGTCGCAAGTGGAACGCTCAGTTCAACACTCTCTTCAATTTCGTTCCTAAAGCCTTCCCAGTTAGTTGCTCTACCAGTTAATGTTGTTGATTCTGGGTTATTGACTAGTCTTAGGTTCAATGTTAAAATACCCGTTGAATAATCAGATGACAGATCAAAGCTCTCTTCAACTTCAATGTGGTTTGTAGGTATTCCTTTCACGACGAAAAAATCGATCAGATCAGGCATTTTTGAAGTATCAGTTCGCCAGTAGCTCGGTTTGCCCGTCGAGTGGAAATCGCTACTGTACTCCATACCTGCCCCATAGAGCATTCTACCTTTTCGTGAGATGAAATTTGGTTTGAACGATTTAAGCAAGTTAGTATAATCAGTTTTTTTAAGCTCTATCTGCAGGTCTTCGTATTGTTCAATGCAGTCTTTAATAAGCAGTGATGATCCACCTCTCGCTTTTCCCGAAGGGTGACAAGCGTGGAAGTCATTAAAGCCTTTTATTTTTAAATTCGATCCCTTTTTCATGTGAGTTTCAGAAATCAAGCAAATGTCAAGATCTTTCTCGCGTATGAATATTTCCAATTCAATAGTGATTCTAGTTTTAGGCATAAAAAAGGTTTCTTCTTTACCACAATAATAAAAAGATTTATCCGATCTAAGTTATACTTCCGATGAGGATAACTGCTAACTGCCTCTTCCTGCATTCACATAACTTTTTGCATATGTGGTTCCCATACCACAATCTCAATGACATAACTTTTTGCATATTAAGCCCGAGACCACTCCACAGGAAAAGTAAGAAATTTGATTGATAGGTGGCGCTGTTGCCGAGATATAATTATTTTTTTAATTCTTAAAGTGAATACTTATATGAGCACGAGCACGCTGAACCTGGGGATTGAACTGATAAAGCTAAGTCTTACACAGAAACTAGGCTACTAAATCAGTTAATTAAATTAAATCTTAGCTCAAACGATGTGATAACAAAATGCAAACAAAATCTTTGAAAATAGAAAACGTTGGATTGGATTGCGTTATAAAAACTTTTTAAATAAATGAATACACTTATCTACTGCGCTGTAAGTTTATAATATTATAAAGATTTCTGAATATTCAATTTAACATCCACATTTAGTGAGAGAAGTCATCTGGTGTGTGGTTTAGAAGGGCGACTTAAAAAAAAAAAAAAAAACAGTGTGCATGTCACAAAACATTTTCCTTGCTAAAATTGGAAAGACTTCTGAAAAGAAATTCACATCAGAAACATCCATATAAATCTATAGATATGAACAACAGGATCTTCTAACAGATTCCAAAAGTTTAGAACAAGTTCTACATTTAAATAAATCTATATACATATAATAAAACTGTAGGCATTTTCTTTGTTACCCAATGGCGTGAAAACTACTGCACAGATTTCGATGAAGCTTTTTTTTAAATGTTCCTTAAGATTCAGAGAAACACATAGGCTATTCCTTTCATTGCCATGCCTATTTTTTTGAGCGTTTTTGACCAAAATGTGCTTTTTTTTCTGACTTTACTGCCTTTACAACACAAACAAAACAAAATACTTAGGAGAGCCAACACTTTTATAGTTATTTCAAGCCATCAATCAGCTTTCTATGTCCTCTAGAAGCTGAGCTACAACCTAAAATCTAACACTACAAAAATAAATTTATTTTCTCAAATCGAATATTATCAGCCGTTCTTGATCGTTGTTCTGCTTTGGGGTGGTTTGGTGGCGCACATCGCACAAGCAAGTTCATATGGAAAAAAAAAACCATCGACAATGTGTTTCTGAGAAAATGCGCAAATGGCTGATGGCGTGTGGTGTGGTGGGGGACGTATGGTGTAGGTGGTGTACAGTGCACTCGGGAAAACGTCAACTAATTAAAACCGCGGGTGTTGACGTTTAACAAATTGTTGACGTTTACGAATGTAAAATTTTTAAATAAAAAACATCTGCTTTTAAAAGTTTTTATTAATTATAAACTAAAACGAAACATAAACAAATTCAAAAAGGAAACAAAAAAGGCATTCAACCTGACTAGAAACATAGAACATAAATAAAAAGATAATACGTGCGGTTGCAACTACTTTTCTACTCTACTTATAAGGGGAATCACCAATTTCAGAAATGATTTCATAAAATAAATGTATGTGTGTACAAATTTGTGTATTTTACCTGCTGCTAAATTCAAAATTTTGTTTTATTCAGAGTTGACGTTTTAGAGCTTTGCGGTTGGGTTGACGTTTTAGAGTAGGCAATGTAAAAAAAAGAGGGTTGACGTTTTGGGATGTTGACGTAAACGAGCGTTGACGTTTTCCCGAGTGCACTGTATATAGAAATTGAGTTCATGGTTTTTGTTCTAATGGTTGTTATAGTACCTACTAGAGACAACTCTCTGGTACCTACGTTGATACCTACAGTATGGAATTGAAGAATTCAAGAAGTAAAGACGATGTAGGTGAATTATGTTGTTTGATTATTTATTGTTGGTGTAGATACAAATTTCCGTTAAGGCTTTTGTTTAAGTGGTTGTTTTGATATTACCTACGTTGATACCTACAGTAAGGAAGTGGAACTTCAGTACTTACGCTGTTGAATTTAATTTTCTTAAATTGGTGTCTTAGGTAAATAGATTTTGTTTGATTTGTTGTTTCACATTGACAATGTTCACCGCTTTGTTTTAGCTAGACTGTTGATTTTAAACAAATATGCCGTTGAGGAAATGGTCAAATCTCTTTAATTGGAAATTAAACAGTCTCACGCCGCGTAAGAAGTTGCGGGCACAACTAGTTTACAATAAATCAATAAATTGGTAATAAATTCGCGAACCACAAGAATGAAATCAACCGAGTCCCCACTACTCCAGCACAACAAAGACCAGCCTATAAGTAAAACATAAAACGTTCGAGTTAAATTCAATTTAGCATTTAGCTCATGGAAATTGGCTTTTTGCCAGCACTAAACTCTCGCCAAACAAACAAAAACTGTATCCAACTATGGCATAAACAAATTTAAATTTGTCCAATCACCCATAGTCCAGCGGCGCTCGATCGATCAACTAAACGGCATATTTAAATTTGCTAATAAAACATACATCCAACGCATTTGGTTAACAAATTTGGTTAAAAAATTCGTCCATAATATGGTTAATCAGTTTAATGGCTGTCCACGTTTGTTGACATGACAAAGTGTGGCATTTAACTGTCACTTAAGGCACTCGGGTCCGATGTTGTGTTCGCATTTTACACTCGCCTTATACAAAACTCAACACTAATCGCTGATCGTTGATATTGTAATCGGGAAAATTTGAGTTCAATAATTCCACTGGCCGTGCGTATGTGGTTTAGTTGGTAAGGAAAATCGTGTGGGCTTCGGTACGCCATTTAACTAGTTTGGATTGAAATATATTTGATGGTTTATTTGGGACACGGGACTCTTATCACTGTGCTGTCGGAGTGGACGTTGATGAGTTTGAATAAATTAGCTAGCAATTTCTCGATGCACGAACGAGCGTCATTTCCAACGTAAGTGAGAAAGATCAAATTTATGAGATACTTTTCTCCACTTGTGTATACGGCACGAGGTGTTTTACGATGTCACCATAGGCATCAGTTGCCAGCATTTATTAACCATTAAAGTTCCGTTGGTACTGAGAAATGTTTCTTATTGGTTTATGGTTTGTTACTATAGTGAAGACCGAAGGGTGATGACGTTTAGTAACTCATAAAGTGTGTCGGCCTTGTGACGAAAACCATGGTGCACTGGCCATTTAGTTAGTGATTGAATTTTCTGTCGTGACAGAGAGATAACTACCTATACACATGCTGATGCTACCTTTAGAAAGCTCGATTGAGTGGTATAGTTTTCGACCACGCAAATTCACCGTATATCGGCAGAAACTTGGACAGTGTTGGTTTCCAAAGGTCAGTCGTCGTTTGTTTGTCGGCACAAACCAGCTAGTAAACTTACAACAAATTGTTGTGAGAAGTTAGGCCTTGGTTACCCATTCGGATCTATTCCGCCAACTTTGTATTTCTCTTTATTTTACTTCAATGTCACCCAAATCTAGGGTCTTAGCCGTGAATGTGGGCTTAAATGATGCATTCGGCATGCGCACTAGATACCAATTTTTTTTTGGGATGTAAGAGCCCTTGATAAACCTCCTGTCGTTGCGAGATACCTTAAAACTAGAAACGAGCTTTGACGTTGGAAACAAAAAGCTGACTGATCTGTAGTCCAAATATAAGTAGGTATTAAAATCACGACAAAAATGATTCCCGTATGGCTATGATCCTTACGCCAAATGCATTTTGAAAGACCTGAGCATTTTTGCAAGACTGGACAATGTCTTCCAAATTGTGAATTCAAGTCCTCAAGAACTTGTTAATTAAGGTAATGAGTTTTCAAAATGCTTGGAAATAATAGCCCTTGACGTTTTGACGGATACTCATGCATCAGTATGACGCAAGTTTATCCTAATGGATCTTTTCATCAATTTTCAATGCTACACTTGAAACTTTAATTTTAATTGTTTTCCACAGCGCCACCTATCGGGTTCAATTTCATTGAAACCGGTTGAGTGGTTTCGCAGATCGACAACAGCGCCACCTATCGGGTCCAAAAGTATCCTATCTTTTAAGACTGCCTCATGCCTCAACCTGAAATACAGCAAAACGGACACTACAAAAGAAAAAAAGTCATGAAAATTGACCCAGGTTATCGAGTTGCGTCATCCAGTTTTATTCGTATTGAATCCTCTCTTCAGAAGCCGACAAAAACGTTGAGCAAAGTCGTGGAGTCTACGAGACCCTATATATTGAAAAGTCCAAAAACGCATTGAAAGGTTTGTAAATTTTTTGGCTCCCACCTAGTTATTCCTCTAGTACTTGTTTTTGCAAAAGGTTAAATTTGACCGCATTCTAGGAAAAGCTTAAAGTACCTGTATATAAAACTTAGTCGTGGTTTGTTCGGCTGTTAAAAACTGGAAAACGACTGAAATAAATTGGATACTTCCTTCTGCGTGTTGGTTCGTAATTACTACGCGAAGGTTAGGGAAAAAATAAAAGTCTCAACAGGTGGCGCTGTAGGGGCATATTTCGTTTTTCAGTTCAATTTATGTCAAAATAAGTTGTATTGTGTTAGAAATTTATATTCTCTGTGTAACTCGTTGTTTGCGAAAATGTGTTATAACTTATAACCCACCCAGGTCAGCCAAAAGTTCACACAAAATTCTTGTGGACTTTTGACTCACTGATTGTGGTCTTATGGCTCAAAATTCTAGTAATGACCTGATTTGTGGTATTTGCAATTTGAAAATAAAACACAATCTACAAGCAAAAGACCGCACACCCAGCCCGTAATCCAAAAGAAACCCAAGCAGGGTTTGGAGGGGGGCAGCATGCCCCCCCATACACGTTTCATAATACAATGATGGCAATTCGCGTTCGCCATTAAATTATAAATCATTCCCATACTTTTTGAGTTGTTTTAATTTATTTTTTATAGTCATATGGATAATTATAGACTTATGGCCTATTTTCATTTTAAGATTGTGAACCTATTACCCAAATTATTGTGAACTTTTGGCTCACCTGGGTGGGTTATAAGGCCATACCTGATTTGTGGTGGGTCAAAATTCCATTGGCCTGTGAACTTATGACACTGCGCCGACATTTATAATATATACCGTCTTTGTGTGTGGATTGGATCATGAGTTGACCGCTTGTCCGATTTCAATGAAATTTTGTGGATGTGCATGGTTGGTTAAAGGAAATGATAGTTTTGAGCCCGATAGGTGGCGCTGTTATTGAGATGCAACCATCTTTTTAATTCTTGAGTGGGGAAGCGAGGAGTAACAACGATCGATCTCGGTTGTTTGGGGGTTAACCTGACAATTTGTGTTGGGAAATTATGTCGAATTTCAGTTTGTGAATTATTGTTTGAGAGAAACAACTCTTAACAACAACTCGCAGACACAGTCACTTTTGGTAGGAATGATAGCTATTTAAAATTACACCACTTATTCATCATCAGACTCCTTTGAAGTGATTGTTTGAATAGTTTTGAATTCTGACTGTCAACTCTCCGTTTATAGTTCCACTTGGAAAGACATTTCTGTTTTTCCCCTGTCTGGAAACG
The DNA here is from genome assembly GCA_946477585.1 of Cheilosia urbana. Taxonomy (NCBI): domain Eukaryota; kingdom Metazoa; phylum Arthropoda; class Insecta; order Diptera; family Syrphidae; genus Cheilosia; species Cheilosia urbana. The sequence continues at coordinate 33,714,279 of OX297854.1, forward strand.
AACTTACATTTCGATTTTTCTCCAATTGACCAAGTGACTACCACTTGCGCCAAATGAGCAAACCACTTGCTGTTTAAATTTCAAATTTTATATGAAAGGTGCGCATATTTGGCGGCCCAGTTGCATCCCGGACTGTAGGGCCACCTATGCAGGTAATTGAGTAAGAGGTTCCTCAGAGCCTAGTATATAATTTGTGTGCTTTACTCAAAGAACTGCATATCAAATCACCCATACGACCCGCATCCAAAATCAAACATCACTAACGGTTTCCTACAAATTTTATCAGCTTAAAATGCTCACAGCAGGAATTGCCGCGAATGCCTTCCTGCATTGCCCCAAGAACCCCTAAAGTCTATCTATAGCCTAAGATGTCTCCATCAAAGACCGGTTCGTTACTCATAAAAGGTGGAGCGACGACGACGATGACTAGACAAAGATAATTTCGCATAAGAAGCATGAACCTTCTGTCTTCTCGCACAGAGTACCTTCCGATTTAAGCCAATAATCCTCGAACTCGAGTATGGGAAATAATCCCTGCCAAGGAGGAACATCCACCGTCACATACATACACACACATGTGTGTGTTCGTTTGTGTGCAGCTTTCGATAATAAGATAGCATTCAGCACACAAATTGCATTTTGATTCACTCACGTCATAGAGCGCTCCTTGCGCCCTGTCACTTGTTTCCGTTTCAAGGAATCAGAAATCATTTCTAAAATTTGCTTGCTCCTTTGTTTTTTTATTTTCGATCCAGACAATTGGGCCTTTCATCCGATGTCATTTGATCCAATTACAGTTGTCTCTACAAATTCGAGCGTGCACATTCATATCCTGTTGTTGACAGCCAGCCGGGAAGAGACGACTCTCCTGCATCAAAGATTATCAAATACACTCCTCAGCAGCTATAATGGTGCGGCGTCTAACCTTGCAGTGCCAACTGCAGTCGGCAGGCATATGCATGAAGAGGAGGACTGAGTCAACACACCAGCACCCATCACTCAACAAGTTTGCACTTGGAATCAAAAAGTACTTAACACTTGCACACCATAAAGATGACCTGGCACGATGTGTAAGCGCTGGGATGAGGAGAAAATGCTGTTCCAAGGAGCACAGCATACCCTCGGTTACATAGGCCGAAGTTGAAGTTCGTTGGATTCGCCTAAGAGAGTTGGGGCACTGCACAGGCACACGGGCAAGGAAAGGGTGTCGTTGTTGGTTCACCTTCCACCTGAACTGAACTGAACCGAACCTAGATAGTGAATATAAAAGGTGGTGGCACTGGCAATCGGTGTTGGTACTACACACATGTGTGTCTGTGAGTACGTGCAGAATGGGGTCCACCATCGCATATAGGTATGCGCACGCCTGCAAACCAAGTTAATGTGGATTCAATCGAATTCGAGCGAAATGTGAGTGGTTCTCGAAGATTAATGGCAACTGATATCTGAACCGAAGGTGCTTGTATTTTATGTCAGTTGATATACTGTATGTGGATGGAAGTGTGTTCATATATCAAAGGAGCCAACGATAAAACAACAGCTTACCACTTAATGCTTCGGTTTTGCTCTGTGTGTGTACGTGCACCAGGAGTCCGATTCATAACCATATGGTGGGTACTGGGTACTCCAACTCCAGCTCCAACTCTAACTCCAAGCTGCACTATGCGGTATCGTTGTCGTCGTCGTCGTCGTCGTCGTCGTGCTCATGGTACTTACTCTTGACTGAGAGGTGGTAATGGAGAATTCAGAATCTTGTGTTTGAATTAGGCTTCTCTGTTTGGGCACGTAACGTCTTGCGTTACATGCGTGCTAGCTGCCAGGCATCATAGCCATTGTGAAGCTCTGCTGCTGTTGCTTTGCCGACACTTTTTAATCGCAAAACGTGAACTGTTCTGTGTACACATGCAAGCAAGCTGAAAATTGCCTGCATGACACAGTTTGAATTTTTGTTTAAATTTTGTTGTATGTTCCTGTGTTTTCGAAGCTTGATGTGGTATCTGAAATCTGATGTGAGTATCTGTGTTCACAAGCTGGTCTGGCGTGTTCCACAAAATGGCATGCAATTAAAAGAATATAGAGTGATTAAGGCATTTCAAAACAATCGGTTAATATACTGGGTATACTCTGGCCAGAAGATTGATGGGTGGTGGACATACGCTTACAGTCAGCGGCCAGAAACAAAGATCATGTGAAATTTTTTACCTACGATTGTGGTTCCACAACTCTTGATTCTGAGATTGCGATGGAGAAATGTGCTCAGAATTTTGAGAAGCGGAAGGAGTTACTACGCAATACCTGGATGTGGAAGGGTATGGGCGAAGTTGAACTTCTTACAAATTGGGTCTCAATTTTGACATCTTGAGTCGACAAATTGTAAATCACCATAGACATATTTTTTGTAAGTCTGGTTTAACCGGAGGATTGGATCAGATGTAATTTAAATCGCTCTTTGGAACTTTAGCGAAGGCCGTAACACACAAGTAGAAATTTGCGACTCTTAACCAAATTTATTTTAAACTAGCTATGCCCGCAACTTCGTACGCGGTGTGAGACTGTGTAATTTCCAATAAAAGAGATTTGGCCGTTTTCTCAACGGCATATCTAAACACGATCAAGAACCGCGGTTCCTGATAATGTTCGATTTGAGAAAAAAATTTTTTGTTTTTCATGTTAAAGCTCAGCTTCAGGACATAGAAATCTGATTGATAGCTTGAAATAACTATAAAGGTGTTGGCTCTCCTAAGTATTTTTTTTTGTCTGCATTGATTAAGAATTGTTCGAGTAAAAGGCAGTAAAGTAAAAAAAAAAAAAAAAAACACGTTTTGGTCAAAAACGCTCCAAAAAATAGGCATGGCAATGAAAGGAATAGCCTATTTCCTTCTCAGAATCTTATAGAACATTTCAAAACAAGTTTCATCGAAATCTGTGCAGTAGTTTTCACGCCATTAGGTAACAAAGAAAATGCCTACAGTAGATTATAGTCACCGCGCGGTATATTTGGCTCGTTTTTGTGTCGATAAAGGCATTCCAATAAGATGGTAACTAATTGACATTTTTTAACTTTTTCCAGAGAATGATGTTGTTTTCGTACAAAATTTCGAACTCGAGATGTTACTCAATTCTGACATTACGATCATACACGAAATTAAAAAAAGTGGTTCGCAAAATTCTGTACGTCTTTCTGTCTGTCTGTCAATCTGTCTGTCCCGCAGGCCTACAGTCTAAACGGCTGCCCGGATTTCGTTCAAACTTCGGATTTGAGGTTTGTGGGCTTCTTACAGTTCGGGGCCGTTTTTTATTTTGCAAGGTAACCTCAATATTAATGGTACTTTCCATATAAAATCTTCGTATCGTAAAATGGATTTTTGAAAAAAAATATTTTTTTAAAATGTAGTTTTCCTTAGTTTACCTGAAAATGGCAATAACGATTTTGACCAAAATACAAACTTAGAGTAAAATGATGTTCTTAAAATTGTTGCGTCCTTAATTTCAATTTGAACCACAGTAAACTCTTATTTGAAAAATTGCTCATATCTCGAAAACCCCGTTTTTGACTTTTGACGATAAAACTTTAAAAAGCAAGTAAAGCTTGTATCGCGAACAATAACTTATAATCGGTTTTCAGCTGTAGAGTTAACAAATAGTATTTTTCAAACTTAACGTTGCAATATTTGGTACAGTTTTTTCTGCCAAATTTTACAAAGACCGCTCTCACTCCGCTTGTTCTCGTACTGAAAAATGTTGAAAAATGTAAGAGCTTATAAAATAGTACCTACAGTCAGCGCCTTTAACCCCTAAACAGAACTTGCGAAAAATGATTAGTTATTGAGAGCTAAAATTTAAAAAAAAAATCACTTGTTATTGAATATGCACCTACCTTCTGGCATATTGAATGAATAATCTAAACGTGAATTTTATTTAACACTACCCATTCTTACATTTTAGATACGGTTGCTTCTGAACTTTTTACCTACCTAGCAATTGACCCAACCAAACTTTTAATGAAAGGAAAGTTTGGAGCAACCCAGTCTTGCACTTTAGTTTTTCTTACATGATGGCGATTGCGCCTAAAGTTATATTCATATTTTAGTTTTCCTTTATCTTTCTTCAACTTCTAAGATTTCCCTATGGCTGGCCCTGCAACAAACTGGAGAAAATAAGGACAGTTAGTAAAGAAGTTCTCTTTCAAGCTCCATCCTTCAAACTCTTCTCTTACCCTTTTAGTTGCCAACTAAAATTATTGATGACCCATTTTTATTTCGCCGACTGTACAATGCTTCTTCAATGTCAGCTCATGCACCATTCCAATATGTTCATCTGGAAAACTGTCGGAGAATCCTGTTCGCAGAGAAGGGTGGTTTAATTTATGTGCAAAGCCAAAGCAAAAAGATACCCCGTGTCGGTATCCAATTCTGTCGGAAAATTTAGGATTAGCCTGTATAGCTGAGGAGAGGAGGTCAAAAGGATACAAGTCAGATGCTTATTATAAATCCACCCCTTCAAAGTAGATTGCTACCAAGTCGTGTTCCCATTATAACAAGGTACATTTTGCAGTAACAACATGGTAGCTATGACGATGGTCTCAGGTTGTACAGGTGGGTTGGGTATCAAAAGCCAAGCAAATTTTCGGATTGAAATTTAAGAATTTTTTTTTTAACGATCAATAAGTTTGCGACTATTGATTTAAGTTTGGAGTGAGATGTGTCTAACTGTCGTTCAAGAGTTGGAGAGTTGTCTTCTTAAAGGTGATAAGTTTCACATAACTTTGGCCAGTCGTTCAACTCTATTGTCTTGCTGACGATGTGGGGTAGTAGAAAATCAACGCAATAATGTACAATGAGGTAGTTCCAACCATCGTTTCAGATAGAATTGTCAGCATTGTATAAAATGTAATCAAGCCAAATCATAGCAAGCACTGTTACCACTTTTTTTTTTCTAAAACACTTTACAGTCTTCATTTGTTTGTAAATTATTAAAAGAGAAATAGAAATCTCGACCCACCTTATCGAACATCTATAGGTTCGTTTTGTCGAAGAAGCTTTCTTAAAACATTTTAAGGCATACATTGCGTCCGAGCGGACGTTCATTTATCAGTAGTCTACAGCAAACCAACTTCTGAGCCGCTGCTCCCACAAATAGGTAGTAGCTCAATGAATAGAAATTCGTCTAAAAACCTTAATTACCTACATATCTTTCGTCAATTCGTGTTGTCTTGTGTAAATTTCTTACTTTTGTGCAACATATTTCAAGTTGACTTAGGGCAGGGGCTAGAAGACTTCCCAATAGGCAATATTTGACTTACCGATAACAACGAAAATTCCGTTCAGTGGTACTTGACATTTCCGCAAAAGACAGATAGACCTACCAAAGAGCAAAAACTAATTTGCGAAAGGTTACAAACCTGTAAGAATATTTAGTCAAACCAATTTTAGTTAAAACTTTTAACAATTAACAAAACTTGAATACTATAGTTTAGTTAAGTCTGACAGCTGTCCGACTGGTCAGTTTTGGTTGGGTTAGATCGGTCACATGAACATGAACATCTTTTTCACTTGGCGTTTATGGAGGGGTAGCCGGACGAATTTAGTCAACAAATTGGTGACTGCGGTCGAAGTTGACAGTTCCCATATGTGGCTGACGTAGGAAAGATGACGTTAACGACTAATCTTATTTTTGCGTTGAGTTCTACCAATCAGTGATGGGACTTCTACCTCTTAAGTGGTATTTATACCACTTCTTACACTTTCGGAAATCCTACCAATCTGAACTCGAAATCTACCACCTTTTACTCATAGCTATTCGCTAATAATATTTATTTTCCATCATTGTATTAAATTGAAAATTGTACCTACTGCTACTCGCCTTACTTTTACCCATACACACTAGTTATCAGTAATTTTCTCGAAGAATTACATCAGCAAAAACTTCCAGTCCAGTATACACCATTTACTACGCCAATACTTCATTATTTGACTGTATTAGTGCGAAGGTGTTTTGCTAAGTTTTGATATTTTGTATTTAATGATGAATTGAATCTGTGCCGTTTTTTCTGTAGTTCTTTCAAAATTTGAATTCAAAATTTAATAGCTGCCAAGGAACTTCTGGAGAACGGGGAAGATTTTGAACAATTCAATTCAATTTTTTTCAATTCAATTTAATTTTATTTCAAGTATACAAGTACAATATTATCAATACTCCTATCAATATTTCAATCAATACACATAGGCATATAAGCGTTTCAAAGAAGTAGATAAGTGCTTAAGTATAATTGAAACAAATATTGAAGTATTCTGTAGTTGGGAAAACAACTACATAGTGGCGAATACATCGAGTCATAAGGACATACATGATAATCGATATATAATTTTATAGTGGGAACAGGTAATAATTACAATACATGTCTTAATATAAAATACATTAAAAGTAAGCCAAAGGGTATAGTGCATTAATATTATATCATCACTTGCTGCAATAAGAGACTAGTTTCATTTAGATCAAAGTTAAACAGCCACTTTTTCAGTTTATTATTAAATGTAAAGGCATTTCTAATACTCCGAATGGCTGGTGGTAGCTTATTGTGTAACCTAGGTTTTGAATTTTGAAACTTACTAGTGCTATGGTGTGGAACTACAGCGGAGTAACTGTCATTGATGCGCAGAGAATAAGCGGTTGAAAATAAACTAAAGAGGTAACCACTTGTTATATAAAAAATTTTCAAAACTTTATAGAAGTAGAGATGTTTCAACGGAAGAAGAGTTCCTGAATAACGGAAAGCTATGCTCTCGTCTCCTCATTTTCCAAATAATCCTTAAAATTTGCTTTTTGGTAACGATCAAGGGATGTAACTTATTAGCATAAGTACCTCCCCAACAAACTAACCCATATTGCAATTTTGACTGCACTAAAGCATAGTACACAGTGACCAAGAGGTTACTTGAACAAACATGTCTTAGCCGATACATTATTTGTGTAGTATACAGGAGATACTTTTTCAGGACGGAAGTATGGCAACTCCAATTCATTTTATTGTCGATAAGTAGTCCCAAGTATTTAAACATGGAGACCACTTCAATATCGAAGCATTTGTTTGTGCATTTTTTATGAGCAAGGAAGGTTTCAGAGGTATTCGCCGCTGGGCAGGTAACATTGCTAACACGTATTTTCTCACAATTGACACTGTGAAATATGAATTCTTGAGAGTCAAAATCCAATGAGGGAAAGTTAAAAAACATAAGCTTAGTTTTGTCACTAATTACTAACCTGTGCATACCAAACCAATGCCATAGAACTTCCAAGTCGTGGTTAATATCTGCAACCATGTCTAACATGGAACTACTAGAATACGTATACACTATATCATCAGCAAAGCCAATTTGTTTACCCTTCAAATTTTGGTCAAAAATAGAATTGATGAAGATCAAAAATAAAGTTGGTCCAAGCACTGAGCCCTGTGGGACACCAGAGTTGATAGCTACGGAATTACTAAGGTGGTCACCTATTTTTACCAATTGCTTCCTATTTTGTAGATATGATGCAAACCAGTTTAGCATAAAACCTCTGAAGCCTGCGTTTTCAAGCTCAATTAGCAATAGTTTATGGTCCACAGTATCGAATGCCTTAGTTATATCTATGAAGAGTGAAGCAGTCTTTCTCTTTTTACCAATGCTCTCATAAACATGTGTACAAAAACTAACCCAAAATATTGGTAAAATATGCTTCAAAATATAAATTCGCAGACGGTTCCCATACGAAGTAATAATTAAGTTCTTTGTTTTGAACAATAAATGTGATTTTTAAAAATAATTTAAATTAATAATTAGAAATGACTGATTTATATTTATTTTATCTCCATTTTTTTTTTGTTATTACCTATTACTATTTCATCGGCATAAATAAATGAATTATTTACCATGGACATTTTTTTTTGTAACACTTTTCTACCACCTTTTTTTAAGGCTATCTACCACCGTTTCACTTTCCTCAAGTCCCATCACTGTACCAATCTAGCCGCCTTAAGATATCTAGATTTTTGAGTGTGCCCAATGTGATTGAGTAAAATAAACAAAAGCTTGTAACTGCTGTATAAAAATTTGTCCGCAATGTGATAACAAAAATGTGTTCATGAAATCTGTACACAGGGATGACAGTTAATTTATAGCCAAAGATGAGCTATTTGTCAGTAATGATAGTCCTTTCAGGTTGTGACTCCACTCAATATTAAATATATGTACTTCCAGCTGAAATGTTAATCTACTACATCAAGTGCATATTTCGCCCTCAGTGGTATTTACCAACGAACATATTTCCAATTAAAAAAAAAAGAAGAAATAATTAAACACCATCGGCTATGAGCAAATGGAAAATCATTTTCATCAGTCAAATGAAATAAATTTTAAGCAATCAATTATTGCGACAGGCGGATAGTCACGTTGTCCTTGTCCCAGTTCGATTTCGAATATTTTGTATCCGAAATTATATATGAGAACAGGAAACACGATATATTAAAATTACTTACAAAGGGACGTCAGTGAATTGCTGCCAGCTTATATGACACGTAAAGTGACATTAATATCGGGATGGTTTGTTGGTTTGTTAGCTGTCTTCCACCTACGGGTACCTATAATGCTAATTATTGAAATAAATCAAAGTCTCAAATAATGTGCAAGATTTCCGTTTTTATATTTGCTTTTATTAAATTTTTTTGTATATACAATTTGACTTAAGGCTAGGTAACAAATGGTGGTGAATAGTTAATATTTAAAGGTGTTGGCTCAACAACAGGGGGCAAACGGTGTACAATGTTTGTTTTCTTAATTTTATTTTACATAAATATTGTGGTTGTTTTGTCGGATTCATACTCGTAGTATGCATCGTTATCTGTGTTGACCTCAGGGTTGTCAAGTCCGGGTGTTGATATGTGTATCAGGAGAAGGAAGATCGTATTTTATTTTCAGTACATACCTTAAAAGTTAAAAATAGTAAATAGTTGGCGAAACTAGTCCGTCAAGTTCCTAGTCGAGCTTTTCACGAACAGTCACTTTGTGTGAATTTCAATTTTTATGACTTGTGGAAGGGAACCTCGAGTTTAATGGCGAGTTCGAACGGCTGGACGGAGAAGCTGTTTCCATAAAAATGTTTGCTGATATGGAAAAACTGCGTAAGACGTTATTTGTGTTCTTCAATACATAAGCCCACACTCAGTAGTCCAGCACACTAACCACGATGCCCAATAATGCGTACCAAACAATAATTTTTTTTAGTGTCACCCTTACCAAAGTTGTACATACAAAATAATTTATTACCTACAACAAAGCTCAAGCTCAAGTAAGACAAGAAAAACTTGGAGACTTTTCCCACTATTGCCATGGCTGTCAAGTAGAGGCGCCCTTTGAAGTGGGAGGTTACATGTGACCTCTTTTTATAGGTTATATTCAAAATATGCTCGAGCAATACCTGAAAGGTTTCAGTTTGCGAGCGTCTGGTTGTCGGCTTGTCTCGAATTGCCTGTGAGCCCCTCAATGCTTCCACAAGTCAATATGATGGCTTGTACCATAAACGGTGATTTGATAGTTAGACCACTTTTGCTACAATCTTACGATATGAAAGGAAATTCATTTAAAAATGTCCCGATTGACATGTGCAGTGGGGGTAATTTATTTGAGGCTTGATCATTTTACCACTGTAAAGTGGAGTTTCGTGCCTTCTGGTCAATTATCTTTTATTTAAATTTAATTTTAATTTAATTTAATTCCGTATTTCAATGAAAAAAATACAGCAGCCTAATACTAACAGAATTTGAATACTTATTTAATGGCTTCATAATAAAAATAATTGCTCAGTAAGCAATATATTTTTAACTGTTAATCAATTCTGACATTACGATGATAGACGAACTCAAAAAAGTGGGTCGCAAAATTCTGTCCGGTCTTTCCGTCTGTCTGTCTGTCTGTATGTCCCGCAGGCCTACAGCCTAAACGGCCGACCGGATTTCGTTCAAACTTCGGATTTGGATTTTGTGGGTAACCTCAATATTAATGGTACTTCCCATATAAAATATTCGTACCTGTTAAATCCAAGTAAAAGATGTTTCAGTTTCCGAATTTTGAGCAGATATATTCAGTGCTAAAATTTCCTAAATAAGTAGGTACAAGTTCATTGTTAAGTTTGTTTTTTGAATACAATAAATTCTTACGTTTAGTTTGGAACTTTGGATTAAACAATGTATATTATGACGCGCAATTATTTGTAATTTTAAGTTTTAAATAGGTTATAGTTTTGGCTTGACCATGCGCTTTCGCTGATTTAATAGAAAGAAAAAGAATTTTTTGACAGTTCAATGCATAAAAAAGATAAGTTCACAAAGTGAAATATGTAATTCAATTAAGTATAAGTATGCGCCATCTACCTCTCAATACCGCCAACGCTGCCGATGTTGCCGTGATTCTCAACATTCCCCCCCGGTAAGATGGAGTGTTGGTCCAGCTTACCTAAAGCTGTAGAATCGGCTACATCTAGTACTGCTAATTTTGAAACAGGTCGAACATAGACTCCGGATTTCGTCTGAATGACGACACTTCTTATTTTTCCGTCCTGACTGGTGTTTAGCTCTAACACACGTCCTTTAGGCCATTCGTTTTTTGCGCCCTTTTCATCGATTACAATGACTATGTCGTTCACAGAGATCGGCTTCGAATGCTGAAACCACTTAGTTCTTCTTGTTAAATTCGGCAGATACTCACGAATCCACCTGCGCCAGAAAGAGTTGCTAAACTGCTCAGCCATCATCCAGTTTCGTTTTAAAATAATTCCGGTATCGTTGCACTCTCCTAACAGCTTTGATCCGTTTGAGGAGCCCAACAGAAAATGGTTCGGAGTTATGGCTTCGTCCTCTTCAGAGGACAATGGGACATAAGTCAGTGGACGAGAGTTGATTATGCCTTCAACTTCGGCCATCATTGTCTGCAGCAGCTCATCACTCGGATTCCTTGAAAATTGTATTTGTGAAAGCGTTTGCTTCACCGAGCGAACCATTCGCTCCCAGCATCCACCCATATGTGGAGCTGCTGGAGGAATGAATGACCATTTGACCCTACCCTCACCTATACCTTCAACCAGTTTCTTACCATTAATTTGTGCAACAGCTGCTCGCAGTTCTCGACTCGCTCCCCGAAAGTTGGTGCCGTTGTCAGTATAGATTTGTATTGGAGTACCTCTCCTGGAGGCAAATCGTTTCAAGGCTTGGATGCAGGAACTTGTGGAGAGAGAGTGGGCTACTTCCACGTGAATAGCTCTTATCGTAAGGCAGGTAAAGAGTACACCCCATCTCTTTTCCAGTCGTCGCCCCACTGTTACAAGCATTGGTCCAAAATAGTCGATGCCAACGTAGGAGAAAGGCTTAGTATAAGTTTTAAGCCTAGCAGGTGGTAGCTCGCTCATTACGGGTATAGCTGGTTCAGCTCTTCTATTGCGGCATTCCTGACATTTACGTTGTACATTTTTAACCATCACTCGCAAATTGGGAATGTAAAATAACTGACGAACTTCGTTCACAACTGTTTCATTATATTGGTGTTTAAATTTCCGGTGATAGTGGTCGAGAATTAAGAATGTTATATGGTGATTCTTTGGAAGTACAACCGGCCTTTTGGTTCTCAAGTCAACTCCGACTGCTGCATCTATTCTTCCGGAAATTCTCAGCACCTTATTTTCATCTAAATACGGTGATAGTTTATACAGCAAACTTGTCTTTGGAAGAAAAACTCCATCATTGACCCGCGCTGCATTAAGAAGGCCAATCTCCTCATTGAAAATCTCTCTCTGTGCTTGCCTCCACAAACAACTTTCTGCATTGCCGATGAACTGTTGTAGTCTAAGATCTGAGTTTCGATTAAAGTACCAATCAATAAAGAGGTAAACTCTTGCCATGGTATTAAGTAGCTTTCTATAATTTGAAAATTTACAAACATTAATTATCCATTGTTGGCAGGCATCTCTAGTAGTGTGATGAAGATGTTCAGCTACTTCATCTCCAGGAGAGGTACGATCAAGTTCACACTTTGGCCATAATTGTTCATTTGACCGCAGAAAATCTGGCCCTCTATTCCACGGACTTTGCGATGAGAAATCAAAATTCATTCGGGTCTTTGTAGCTTCATCTGCCACATTTAGTTTAGATGGAACCCATTTCCAAAATTCTGCATGAGTTTTTTCAATAATTTCGCCAATCCTCAACGAAACGAACTGCTGAAATTTGCGACTTGGTGACCTTATCCAGTAGATGACGGTTTTAGAATCAGTCCAGTATATTTGCCGTGTAAACTTAATCGAGTGACTTTCGATAATTGTAGTTGCCAATCTACTCCCAAGAACTGCAGCTTCGAGCTCCATTCGTGGGATTGATATATGACGCAAAGGTGCTACTTTGGTTTTTGCTGCTATTAGACGACACTCGACTTCTTCTCCACACGTAACTCGAATATATGCGGCCGCAGCCATAGCCTCTTCACTTGCATCACAGAACATGTGTAGCTCGACACTATCCGCATCGGTAAAGCTTAGCATCGTTAGATACCTCCGAGGGATTTTGATATGGTTTATCTCAGGTAATAGACGCAGCCATTTATTCCAAATGACGAAATGCTCAGTTTTTATTTTCTCATCCCAGTTAACACCAGATCTCCAAATCGACTGCAGTAAAATTTTTATGTTTACCAAAATGTTGGCAATGAGTCCTAAGGGATCATAAATTCTCATTAAAATTTGAAGAACTTCCCTTTTTGTTGGTTTTTGCTTACCGGTCATTACTTCTGAATTCATTCGATCGCTGTTAAATATAAAAAACCACTCATCATCTGTTGGGGACCACCATAGGCCCAGAACCTTTTCAGCGTCTGACCAGGATACACTGGAGAACTCATCAGCTGTGTGACACTTCAATTCGTCCAATAACCTTTGAGAATTGGATCGAAAATTTCGTATCTCAAATCCGCCTTTGCTATGCACATGAATAACATCCTTTGCGATTGTCGCTGCTTCTATGTCACTATCATAACTAGCAATGAAATCATCGACATAGTGATCTCTGATTATGGCTTTAGCAGCGTTAGGGAATTGAAGACAAAATTCTTCCGCGTTGCGATTTTTAATGTATTGTGCACAGAAAGGCGAAGACGTCGCACCAAAGGACATGACTTGTAGTATGTATGTTTCTAATTCGTTGGTTTCAGCATTTCGCCAAAGGAATCGTTGTGCTTCCTGGTCATCCCCTTTAATTCGGATCTGGTGGAACATTTCCTTAATGTCCGCACACAGACCCACCCTTCGTTCTCTAAAACGAAATAAAATTCCAAGCAGAGGAGAAGTTATGTCGGGGCCGGTTAACAAAACCGAATTGAGCGAAACGCCATTTACCTTAGCTGCTGCATCCCACACGATGCGTATTTTGTTTGGCTTGTTCGGGTTGAATACAGGGAAAATTGGTAGGTACCACGTCTTTGCTGTTTCCTCAGATTTAGAATCGATCTTCCGAGCATAACCTTTTTTGACGTAATCTTTGATTAAATTATCTATTAATATTCGAACATGTGGCTCTCTTACCAATCGACGCTCTAAACACTGCAAACGATTATATGCATAAGATTCGCTTTTAGGCATTTTAAAGAAATCGTTTTTCCAAAGCAATGGAATCTCAAAATGATCTTCAATTCTTTTGGAATGAGTATCTAGTATTTTTTGCGCTCTATTATCTTCTGACGACATAAGTAAGATCTTTTTCGTTCCCATACTTTCCACTGTAAAGTAATCTTTCACACAATCATTCAAATACGAGTCATCACCAGTGCGGCACGGGCAAATGTCCAATTGATAATTTAAACTTAAGTTCTTGATTGAAGTTATGTCACATGGGCCAAACACAACCCACCCTAAGCGCGTTTTAGTTGCGACAGGTTCATTTGCATTTCCTTCTTTCGTTCGAAGTGGAATTCCCAAATTCCAATGCTTTAAACCTATTAAAATACGGGGTTTTGCATTAACAAATGACCTAAGTGGAATACCCTTTAAATGTGGATACCGTTCGCTTAAATCTGGTGCGTCTATGGTTTGCTGGGGTAAGTCCAAATCTTCTACCGTACGTACACCTTCAATTGAAAATCTATGGTTTGAATTTCCTCCTGAAATATCCACATCGACCTTCTTTGAATTTAATTCTTCGCGAATAACATTTGACGTCCACTTTAAGTGCAGCGGTAATCTTTCCCCTTCCAATTGTAGGTCATCAGCTAACTGCGATTCCATCAACGAAGTAGACGATCCATCGTCAAGAAATGCAAATGTTTCTACTTCTGTTTCTTTTCCGTACAAGGTTATGGGTAATACTCTGAAGAGAATTGCATTCTCCTTCGGGTGAGTGTGACAATTCGAAGGTGTTGGTGCTGCGACGGAAGTTGATGGTGTTTGTAGTACAATGGGTGGCGATGTCGTTGGTGTTGGTGTTGCAGTTTGTTGATTATTGACAACCGTGTTTGTGGAGGGGTTTGAACTCGGAACATTGGGAGTCGCGGCGACAGTACTCTTCTCTGACGTGAGCGAGTTATCAGCATTGGCTTCGTGTGCATTCGGATTCGTACGATTATATGAAAAATTGTGAAGGAGCTTATGATGCCTATATGGACAGTTATTTTCTCCACACAGCTGACTCGATTGGCATTTGTTGTTATGGCGACGAAGACATGTTCGGCAGAGATGTTTTTCTTTTACAGTAACCCATCGTTGCTGTACTGGGAAATCGAGGAACATCTGACATTTTGCCACTGAAGTACAATCTTTGTCGCATACTTTACATTTTTTGGATGTTAGTTCGTTGTGGATATTCAGGTGCGATCGCTCTTGTCGCGGTTTTTGTTCTTGCCATGGGTGACCCGAAAACATCACGTCATTTGCCGCTCGGCCAACTTCGAATAACCAAGCGCTAAATTGTGAAATGTTAATGACAGGAAGTGTTTGTTTATATATAGACCAGTTCAGACGAAGAGTGGGAGGTAGTCTCTCCACTAACTCCTGCAGCAATATGGGGTTGTTTAAATGCGATGAACAGCCAGACACTTCCATTGTGGCACAGATGTTTTCAACATCAAGTGAATATTTAAGAATTGATTCTAGTTTATCTGCTTTAGGGTACGGTTCGTTTTTAAGTTTACTAAGCAACGTGTTTATTACTATTTCAGGACGACCGAACATCATTTGTAATGTGCTTATAATTCTGTCCACTTGACCGGGTTGTGACAGCCGGCTGCGAACTGCGTCAAGTGCTTTCCCTTTTAAGCTCGCCCGGAGGCGTCCAAGATTTTCCTCTGCTGAAAACCCACAGATTCTGGTGCTGCTCTCAAAGCAGCTGATGAATAAAGCCCAGTCCTCGGGATCGCCATTAAATCGTGGAAGATCTTTTGGTGCCGATTGTCTGGCAGCCAATTGCCGCCGTGTCAGAGTAGGAGCATCTGGGACATCATTTAAGACTTCTTGTTGGATTGGGTTATTATTATTAAATTGGGGAATGAATTGACTTTTCTCATTATTTATGTGAACTGCAGAGTTATTAGGCTGTTGTTTCACATTAAGGCCTAGCCAGTTATTATTTAATGTGCTATTATTAGGCAAATCTGCAATGAAAGCTGCATTTGGTTGTTTGTTTTGCATTTTTAACCAGTCTTCCACATGTTTTTTTGAGGTTGTGGGGAGCTCATCTGCGTTACCGTCGAGATCATCGTCATCGTCTTCTGACATGTTGTCCTCAAGGATTTGATATTTTTTCGAAATGTACTTTTGTTGCAGGAGTCGTTCTTCTTCGAGACGTTTCAGTTGAAGGGAGGCTCTTCTGCGTGAAGAAGCTTTTGATGCTATTGACATCGCCTTTTGTATCGGTATCTGATTCATTTCAGATGATGGATGAGCCAAAGGTTGGTGAAGATTATTGTTCGACAGAGAATTACCTGGCAGATGTCCAGCTTGTTGGGGAATAGGGGCCTGTGGTGCACCTGACTGCGTCGGTGGTGGTGCATTTGGGGACACAATTCGGAGTGCGATTGGGGGTACGATTGCTGGTACGACTGGTGGTGCTATCGGTGGTGGAATTGGCGGGGGAATCGGAGGTAATATTTGATCACCACTGACGACAAGGTCGTCAATACGACGTGTTTGCGGCGGGGTGCGTTGCATTTACTGGTCTTGTGAAGGCACAGGGAAGGAAATCAAAGGGTACTCACCTTGCAAACGATGGTAGGTACACGTGCCACGTTAGTTAACTGAATTCGAGTATAGTCACAATTCCGTAGACTTTCGAGTTTGATGATCTTCTATTCCAGTCGATCTTGATTGGTGGGCAAATAAACGAAATTTTAGATTGTTAAATCCAAGTAAAAGATGTTTCAGTTTCCGAATTTTGAGCAGATATATTCAGTGCTAAAATTTCCTAAATAAGTAGGTACAAGTTCATTGTTAAGTTTGTTTTTTGAATACAATAAATTCTTACGTTTAGTTTGGAACTTTGGATTAAACAATGTATATTATGACGCGCAATTATTTGTAATTTTAAGTTTTAAATAGGTTATAGTTTTGGCTTGACCATGCGCTTTCGCTGATTTAATAGAAAGAAAAAGAATTTTTTGACAGTTCAATGCATAAAAAAGATAAGTTCACAAAGTGAAATATGTAATTCAATTAAGTATAAGTATGCGCCATCTACCTCTCAATACCGCCAACGCTGCCGATGTTGCCGTGATTCTCAACAGTACCAGTTTGATTTGTTCGAAAACGGCTCCAACGATTTCAACCAAAATTGATATTTAAGCTTAAGTAGGTGAGGTTAACATGACTGCGTACCCAGTTTTTGGCTAAAAATTCGAATAACGGTACTTTTAAAATTTGGACATACATATTTCGAAAACGGTCCATGCGATTGTAACAAAAATTCATTTCTAGGGTAATATGGTCATTTCTAACTTAATGGAAAACTCAGTTTTTCTCTGTATTATCGTAAAATCGATTTTTGGAAAAAGTAATTTTTTTTTTTTAATTTTTTTTCTAGGTAGACTAACTACCTGAAAACGGCAATAACGATTTTTTCTAAAATGCGAACTTGTATTAAAATTTATGTTCTTAAAATGTTTGCGTCCTTAATTTTCAATTCGAATCAGCGAAAACGCTAATTTTAAAAACTTCTCATATCTCGAAAACCCCATTTTTGACTTCGATAAAACTTTAAAAGCCAAGTAATGCTTGTATCCCAAACAATAACTTATAATCGGTTTTCAGCTATATAGTTAACAAATGTTATTTTTCAAATTAAACATTGCAATATTTGGTACTGTTTTGTCTGCAAATTTTACAAAAACCGCTCTAACGATTTTGATAAAAATACATATTTAGGATAACAAAATAATTTTAATTAAGAACCCATACTTTGTTTCTCAAAAATGACTACCCAATTCCCGATCAGTAGGTTTTTAAAACTCGATATCATATTGTCGATAAATGATAGTTCTGCAATCAAAGCTACGAACAACTTCTTTTAAGCAAATATATCGACCTTCTTCTTTTTTTTTCAATCATATTAAACACGCATTTTAGAATAATTCCAAATACTTACTTACACAATCAGAAGCTCCCACTTCATTTGCTTCCCACTGTCCATCGGTATATTCATAAGTGAATTTTATTAAGGACTATTTCGTTTTCTATATTTCATGAACCGTGTCTTTTAACTAGCACTGCTTTTATGATTTTTACCTACTAACCTAAGAAAATAAGAAAACATTCAACCTTTGATCAATGAGAAAGTTTCGTTCGACCCAGTCGTGCACTCTATTCCTGTTGAAATACTAATAAAATTGAAGACAGTAATGGGGCTTCGCGAAATAGGACCCCAGGAAATAAGGTCCTAAATAAATTTGGGATACATTTTCATAGTAAAATAATGCCCCATTTTTAAAATAGAAATTAGGCTGCCATGAAATGAGGCTTATGTTTCACATTAATTGTTTTTAACGCTCGATTTTTTTCAGTTATTCTAGTAGGTTACACTAATGTAAAATTTAAACCTTGTGTTGGAAATCGCTCTATTCTGTTGGTTGCTTAATGTTTAAAATAACTTGAAAAGGAAGTCTCGGGTTGAAAGCCATCAGCGCTGGAAAAATTGTTTCCAGCCTTTTTATTACGAAATCTTTGTCAGCTATGAGTTAGTTTTTAAATAAAAATAATGTTGGGGTCGTAATACATTGGAAGAAGCTACGGAAGACATCTCTCACCTTCTATGCGAGTGTCAAGCAATTGCTCGGAGTCAAGCAATTGCACCTAGGCAGGTACTTCTTTAATAACTTAGAGGAGGTTGGTTCCTCAAACGATATTGGGACCATAACCAAATTTTGTAGGGAAATTGACTGTTTGGGCGCTTTGGTTTAGGTTTTTTTTAACCGTAATGGTTCCCTGAGGATGGCGATGGCCCCGCTTTGGTGCCTGGTCTTTTGTGACGATCTCACAACCCCACCAAACCTAACCTAACCTAACCTAATACAATGGAAAAATTAAACAAAACCCAAAAGTGTAATTGCACCCCAACTTTAAACATTTTTGCTGTAGCTGTTTTGTGTGCGGGCCTTATTTAATTTTTGCTTTGGGTGTTATATCCTGGGGCTTTATTTGGCGGACCCATTAATGGGGACAACATTAAATTTCAATTAGATGAACTGTCCCAGCCAAATAAGTTGGCCAAGGCAAGTACTCGCGGGGGCATCAAACAAATTTTTTGACTCCACACAAACTACGCATAAATCATACTCCGCACAGCATAATGCGCCAGCATCCTGCAACAGAATCCAACATCCGCTTAAGCTCTGCAGTTTTAATTATAACATCCTTTTTGCAATTTCCTTGTCTTTGTTGCACACAACACCGTTGGGTACTCTGGCGCAATTCCAGGGGACAACCTCAGCTTGGCCGCATAGACTTGCCATTGCTTTCCACCGTCTCCGCGCTACTAAAACGAACTTTGAACTACTTCTCTCCGGCATCGTTACTCATTATTTATTCCGACCCCAACAACATGACATTTTGCATTTTCCTCATTCAATTAAGTTACAGATCTAAACAGCTTCCTCTCGCCTTATGCGGTTGCATTTGATTTGAATATGGAAACAAAAAACAAAAAAAAAAAAACTAAAATTTGAGCTGCTTTCTTGATCGGTCACCGGGTTTTTCTCGTTCACCAGCGAAAACCACTAAATAACTGCTGCCATTGTGGAGATGCATTACCAGTGAGGGCACATCTATATAGAAACGTTCCACGCCAAGTTCATAGTTGTATGTGTGTAGTTGTGGACACAGTGGGGGATTGAAAAGAAAATCTCTGCACGTTTGCTTCCCTATTCGGGTCTTCGTCCTCGCGTTCATCCCTCCTCCGCGTATTTAATTGCACGTTCCTATGACCCTCCCGCGCTGTGGTGGCTGGATGGCACACAAAGAAGTGATGAAAAAGCGCATGTGGAAATGCAAATAACGAAACCATACCATATACTCGTATGCATCAGCGCCAAAGACAGTTGAAAGGCAACAGAGCCAATTAAGGCATGTTAAGTGGCTTTCCCTTTCAACGTCATCATCTCATCTTTATCATCAGCACTCGGCACTCGACACTCGGCAGCTACGCGACTTTTTCTTTTTTTAAGAAAATTCATCTCCTTTTGGGTGAAAAACTGAAAACAATATTCCATCCTTATATACGCTGGCGAATGGGAACATATGCGCTGCACTCTGCACTTATAGATACATCTATCCATTAGCTATCCTTCGCCCTGCACATCATCATCATTGGCGTCGTCGACATCGTCGTTGTCGTTGGTAACGTTTTTTCGCGATCCAAGCAAACGGTGGGTGGATGGGCGCTAGGGGGCACTCTTTCATTTCTGCACTTATCCAACTTAACCTGCTGATAGAAACCGAGCGCAACTTGTATCCTCTTGCATGAGAGAAACGCTAAAGATATAAAATGCAATGCGGTGGGGCTCCCGCTACCATATTTACATGACATTCAGCCAAGGAGAACCAACAAAACGAAGAAGAACCAGCAGCATACAGTACGCCGAAGAAGACCTGAAGATGCAAAAGAAGTCACATCCACCACGTCAAGGGTGAGTTTCGAGTTTCGCGTTCGTGCAAGGCGAAACAAAGTCATGTGGCGCACGGTAAAGAAAGAGAAACGCTCGAGGAGCTAATAGAATATCAAATGCAAATGAAGCAACTCCTCTTTTGCCCGCCGGCAGTTACCGGTCCGATGCCACTGCACGCACACCAGGACGATGGCAATTGCTTCGAGACCAAGGAACCGTCGCTGATGCACTTCTGGCTCTTATAATATTTCGCGCAAAACCTGTCGAAAGAGCTGAATCTGGTGCGAGCAGAGCAGAGCGCCGCTTCATTGGGGATCAGCGTATACGGAACAGATGGGTTCTAGTTTCCCCATTTGCACAAGGCAAAAAGGCAATTGGCACTTTTAATCAAAAAATACTTGTTCGTGTACGTGTTGTATATATGTGTGGATATAGGGAGGCTTTATGCACGGACTGCTACTGGATGCTGTCAGTGTGTTATACGCGCCGCAACCTGTGAAAAGGTTAAGCGGGCCCATGACAACGTTGGAGGAAAAGGTAGTTCGGGGATATCTAAAAATAAGGATAAATTATGAAGACTTTAATGGCATTTGTTCCTGGGCAGGATTACACGTGACCTCTGTCTGTTGGTTCCATGCAAAATATGCGCGAGGACTTACTTTCGATTATGAATCATGATTTGGGGCAAAAGGATGTGGAAGGAATTTTCTAAGGACATGGTTTTTCCGTCACGTGTCTAAGGACGATATTATGAATTCAGTTGACCTCCTACAAAGTCAGTGCTGAACGAAGGCGTATTATACATAGTGTAGGTTCTCGTTATGGTGCAGTAAGCTGCGGACGGGTCGCCTTTATTAGAAGCGATGATGGCAGAAGCTCCTCAGAGTGCTGGAAAGGTGAATTTAATGACAACGGATTGGAAAACAATTTCAGATAGCGTGGTTAGTAGGCAGAGTGGGTTTCAGTTATTGTTTTATGTTTGCAGAGGTTCTAAGCAGAAAAACTTCACAAGTTCCCGGTGAAGTAGAATAAAGTCGACGGAGTGGGATTTATATGGTTTGAGGACCATAATGGCAACTCTTAGATCGTGTACGTGTATAAGTGGTATAACTATTTCGAAAAACACCTGATAACGACCTTTAAATAAACGTGGGACAGTTTTTGAATCGAAATAGACAAAGGCTGAACTATAAAATAAATAAATTTTATAAATTATTAGCAGTTCCTGCCAGACTTTGCCCATGCTAAACAAAATTGATTCCGTAAAGAAAATCTACTAAATAAATAAATTGATGGATTTTTGGAAAATACGATCTCACTGTCAGTGATGTCATTCTGGCATTTTTAATACTAGATCTTGCATTTTCGAAGACTTGAAAAAGAAAAATGCCAGATGTTTTTTTAGTATTTTTTTTTTTTTTTTGATTTGAGTTTTTTATTTTTCGATACTTGCTGTGGAATTTTAGTCATTCGGGAATATTAAGCTGATAAACAGTGCATCGACGTTTAAAATGTTTCCCACCACTTTCCCACGCATATGAAATGTGAAATGCGAGCGGACAAATTGTGATCCGAACAAAAACATAAAAAAAGAGCCAAGATCAAGTGTAACAAGTCAGCCATGAAAAGTACGTCAAGTTCTTACTTCATGAGGGTTTAATACCAAATATTTAAGGTAGAACAATACTGAAATAACTACAAATCAAGAGAGAAATTTTGTTATTTAATTATTAGTGACTAAAATTTGATGGGTTTACTGGTCAAGTTTTTAGGACCTTTCGAATTGGGCATAATAAAAAGAAACTTGCCAATCAAACCCACCAAATTTTAGTCAGTAAACAGTTCTCAGAAAAGTCATGAATCTTTTAAGTTGCATGAATACTTTCAAAATGACAATAAGCAGACACTTCGAATGAAAAAGTTAGATAAGATTTTCATGCTCTACGGGTCTACCAAATTTCATTATTCTACAGCAATCGCAAGTGCTCCATATAATTAACAAAAATTCTGATATGGTGGATACCACGCCCCCTTATAGAGAAACCACAAATTTTCGTTTTCTTCCCTTTACAATATTCTACGATGTCAGGTAGTGCTTCCAGATTTTAATGATTACTCAGTCAGCCAGTTACGGTTTTTGTGATTTTTGAAGCCTTATGTTTCAGGAACCACTAATGCAACTATTCCGAATTTGAGGTTTCTGACTTTATTGGTACTGAAGAGGGGGTCGAAAATCGCCTGAGTTTGTTCCTGTAAAAATGGAGTAGGGCCAAAACTTGGCTGGGCACTACCATGCCATTTTATACATGCGCTATAATACAGACGGGGGTGAAGAATTTATATTTTATCTATGGTCGATCTTAAGCGTCAAAAACATAAGGTTCCTCAAATTGAATTTTTTTTTTTTTTTTTTTTTTTTCTGACGACTGACATTAATTTTCAGTAAAAATAAAATTCGTTGTTTAAAAAAAAACTTGTATTTTATCTATTATTATTTTCGAGATATTCTTAGGTTCAGAATTTCTTACTATAAAAAAAAGCTGATGAAAGCACATTTTGTTTTTTCTAGCATTTTCTTTTTCACTGTATGGAGAATTCATTTTTACGAATAATCCAATTGTCTTTTAAAATTCTCCAAAAATATGAACCTTCCTTAGGCGTGGACAACAAAACAATACAACAAAGAAATCTTTGCAGAAACTTTTGTTTTTGACTAAGAAGGCAAATGAGTTGGAGAGCTAAAGCTTGAACCTTGTTTATAGTAGATGAAGACATCCTAGACAAAGATATCCTCGATCGGTTTGAGAGGAAGAGTCTTCGATTCAATTCAACGAAGAACTGTATGGGCTTTTGAGCGATATCGGCTTGGTAAAACAATTTGCGCATCAGTCATCTAAGATGGGTAGATCAAGTAGAAAGAATGAATCTCCGTCCCTCCGGTTATTACAGTGGGAGAGGTCTCAACTTAGGTAGCGCGCATAAGTAGAATAAAGCCTCAACCGACTCGGCAAATGGAGGGAGTTAGCTAAATAAAAAAAAATTGGGCGACTGTATCCAACAGTCCCGAAATATGTGTATGTGTAAACACCGTGCGTGCGGTATGTGTGTGTCTTGATACACGTCATTGAGAAAAGAGGGAATTGTAATAAACGTATTCTTGATATATTATGAAATAACAAATACCCGTTTGCATTTCCATCCCCGCAAGTTAAATAACATCAACTGTTATACAGTAAATGAAAGTATCATTGGAATTTCATTCGGCTTGCATTGCATATTGTAGAGGTGCTGGTCTACGACATTTTTGTTAGTTGTTGTCCAGCTGTGATTTCTGCGTGCCTGGTAATTCACGAAAGATTTGGCACCGAATTTCCTCGAGATATCCGTCACAGGGAAGAAATGTGAGACCATCATATATGAAAAACATGCTTTATTTCACATCAACAAAAAGCTGAAATTAATATGCCCCAGCTCATAAATGTATGCAATGATAAAAAGGTATGCAATGATAAAATGTATGTAATTATAAAACACAATTTTAATTCACATCAACAAAAAGCTGAAATTAATACGCCCCAGCTCATAAATGTATGCAATGATAAAAACGTATGCAATGATAAAATGTATGCAATGATAAAACACAGTGACGCATTTCCGTGAGGCATTTCCGTCCCCGCAAGTTAAATGTGTGGAATAACTCCACAAGATTCCAAAAAATGTATACAATGATTAAACACAGTGACGCATTTCCGTGACGCATTTCCGTCCCCGCAAGATAAATGTGTGGAATTACTCCAACAGATTCCAATAACGCGCACTTAGATGTTTACACATCAATAATAAAAAATAAATAGTTGGCGTAACAAGTTCGTAAGGACCTAAAACCTATCTTCTCGCTTTGTGTGAGTTTTTCACAGTTTGGGACGAATGTAGGGGATCTACAGTACAGAATTGAAAAGTTCTCTTATGACAGTGGAAAAACATCACCTTAAAATACATTCCACCACTAACTCACTGAACCAGGATCGGAATAATTGAAGAGACTTCTTAGTTGAGGCCTCGCGAAGTGTAGAGCCGCCTAAGTAAGGTAGGAGAATAGAACGTATTCAAAATGTTAAGGGTTTAAGTGCTGCTGTCATTATTTATCTCTAAAATAATCCCTATTTTTGGTGGTGTTAAAGTTTTCCACTGTTTAAGGGGGGGAAATCTCGGAAATTGTGTCTTTAAAGACTGCTTTTACTTCCCTAGGAACTAAAGTACGCTCATTGCAAGTCGCAGCTAATTTTCCTAAACCTTTATGACCACATTGATATCCTCCTAAGCAAAACCACCTATTCGGTGATAGTAGGACTGTATCGGGTTTCACAAATGCGCCGGTAGCACCTACCCCGACGCTGATCTTTGACCGGACAAACGAAATGCTTACCTAGTTAGAAGTGAGGGGCTTGGTGGTAGAACTGAGCCAGCGTTGCCGCTGAATATTTTCAGAAACTAATATAACAATATAACAAAAAAAAAAAAAAGAAAAAAAACAGCAATAAAGACAATTATTTTTAACAAAAAACATTTTTTTTCATTACGAAATACTTCTTTTCATATGTTTGCAGTCTTTTTCGTTCAATTCAGAGTAAAATCTTACTTAAACTAAACAAGGGGCCTATTTGATAATATTTAAAAAAGTGGGGGTGGGGGGGGACAAGGGCCCTGGAGGCTCAAAAAGGGGCCGTTTGGCAAAGCTGTATTGAGGCACCAGCAGCAGAAAAGACACGACTTTTACCCTATCCTAGGGTGCTGGCTCTCATAACTAGCATCCGATCTAAACTTATCTTACCCTAGGTCAGGGGTTTCCAAAAAATGCAGGCATTGTCTGCAAAAGTTCACAAACTTAAGGAAATTTTAGGGAGATTCTCGTGGTTCACAATAAGGTCTGTATCAAAACCCGTCCCTGAAACTTGATATACGCTGCAGGCTGTTGTAGACAGCAGTCTTCACTTTGTCGTATCGTCTTCTTGAAAATGGGTAAGTCGACTTCAAACCTACGGCGAAATTCGGACGTGCTTACCAAGTCAAGTCATTAGAGAGGAGAATACTGAGTTAGAAAATAGCCTGCAAATCCCCAAACAAGATCAAAATTACGACTTTTTTTAAATCCCTATACCTACGCATTAAGGAGATCTCAGTTGCAAAAATCAAGTCAGACGCCTTCTGTCATCAGAAGCCCCAGCTGTATGAAGAAGAAACTTGGCCTTTCGCACACAAGAACCTCCATACCTCGCGCAAATAAGACACAGTTATTATGCATTTCGCCTTTTTAGCTTATTTTCCCCCACCTGCATACAAGCAACTAATCAAATCAAAGAAATGCAAGCATTAAACCGAATGGAATGCACAGGCACACACATTGGCTATGTCGCGCAGAGCAGCAACCATCAGCAACCCCTTCCCGAATTGCAAATGAGAATTAACGCACCGCTGCTGCTGCGCATTCTATTCGACATTCGACAAGCAAACGAGTTTCGTTTTCAAGAAAATCCGTCGTCCGCACGCGGAGGACCGCATCACAATTCTTATCGCGCACAGACATTTTTCTGCGGAGCGCAAAGGAACGAAAAATTATTGAAATGTTTCGCCGGTCCCGCTCCGACACAGTGCACCGGCTCTGCTGCCAAAGAGCGACCAACATTTATGGAAGATAGCCTTCATTCCTGCGTTCGTGATGTTTAATCTCCATCATATATATGAGGAACAGCAAATTGATGGTGCGGCTGGTGGCTAGGACACGGCAGAGCCCAAGCCGATAGTCGACGGTCGACTTCGCACAGCCCGTGTATCGAAAATCCAAATCAAAGACCGACAAAAATTCAAAAGTGATGTAGAAAAAAAAAAAAAAAAGAAACCTCAAAATGAAAATGGTACGAATTTTATTTTATTCGCATTGGTGAAGTGGGGATCTAAATCGCATTCCCTGGTGAACAGCCCACGGCAGTCGGCCGGCAGTCGGAACTCGGGACTATACGAGGATCAAGTTCTGATGCTGTTCTCGGCGAGCTGTGTGTGCATGTTTAATCGTCCATTCCGGGCAAAGAGAGCACTTGGGTGCGGACAAGTAATTAGAGAATACTTTAGGTGGAGCATTTTATTTATTTGCACTCGCAGTTCGTTCCGCAGTTTGGTGTTAGATGAAATAGTGGCCATAAATTAGCCCCCCTCTTGGCCGGTGGAAATTTATATAGCATAAACGCATTCGGAGTTCCTCGTTGCCATTGGACTATGGGCCACTGGCAGAGGCACCGTCAGGTAGATGGGAATGCCTGCGAGGACGACTCTGTGGCTGCTTGCAGGAGTCGTGTTTTGCATGTACACGTTAAGTGGTTAATTTGTTTAAACTAACCGCAGTTATATGGTCGCGGTGGGGGCAGAATAGTCGGACACTACGCTGCATTTGATATGAGATGCTCGCGGCGGCACGGTAGCACTAATTTGCTAAAGTTTGGTCATTTATTAGCGTGCTGTAAGCTTCTAAATTATGAGGATCAAATTTGCACTTCCAGTTTGGACAAATACAACACCTTTGCTCATTTAAAGTGGCAATTAAAATATACGCGGATAGTGAAATCAAGTTGTACAGATTTATGGCTGTGTGCCTGTGGATTGGCGAAAAATGTTACCAGATTGGATTTGGTCAAGCGCAACGCAATGATCTTGCATATAAATCGGTTATGTGATATCTCAGTTGACGGTCCCTGAGCTAAACAGGCATAATTTACTGTCAGTAGGAGGGGAAGGTATAACGAACTCGGAATATAATGGACGGGTCTTGACAAAATTCTCAAATAAGAAATACCTCCGATCTTCTTCAACTTCTTCTAAAAGGTGTTCACCATAGACATGGGCTGGGCATAGGTGGAAACAAATGTACGTATTCTAATCACTTAGGCAGGTTTACTGATACTACTCATAGCGATTTAAGTTCTTACTTAAATACCTTATGGGCTACTCTTTCTTAAACTGTGAAATTGAGATCGTATTTGTCAAAAATTCTATATGAATTAAATAATAAGTAATTTTTTTTTACGAAAACAATTTTATTTAGCACGGACAAAGCCGGGCCGGAACAGCCTTTTCAGGAACAGGACCTTTAACGTCGCCAGCCGGCTTGTTGGCATAGACCAATGATTTAATGTAGCCCCATGAAAAAGAAAAACTAGAGGCGTTAAATCACACGATCTCGAGATAACAAATACACAACCGTTATATATATATATACCTAAAACATTACAAACCCGTTACCATGCTAACTGGTCTCAACGACTGGTCGGTATTTATCACAAGATAATCTGGCCATCCGAACAAATTTTCTTTTACGGTGATCCATGAGACTCAAATGAACTTTCTTCCGTTCATAAAAAACCTTATGGCTTTATTTTTAAATTGTTGGCGAATCGTAGCCTCTTTCTTTGGTGTTCTTAGTTTTCTTACAGGATATATATGCAGATGGCAGAAGTTTAGCCGAGAAGTAAAAATCTTCATCCATCGGTTAGCGGCTATTCTTCCGTTAGTAAATAAGCGATTGTCTTTATATATATATTTTTTTGGCTATCGCATTTAAACTCACTCTATAAGCCCCGATAAGCCAAGTCGAAAAGTACTTAAAGTAAAGTCTAAAGTCAAGTGCATAACACAGAATTTTTGTTTTATTAAATAAATTGATTTCGCCAAGTACTAACATAAACAGAAAAATAAACTTGAAATTTAATTTGAATTTATTTAAATTAAATTCTTTCCTTATTTTTTAACAGGAAGACCGCAGTCGTATGGCCACTGTGAACTACCTAAATTTAAAGTCAAAACAAAAAATATTTATTAGGAAGGCCCAATAAATTAATCATATTTAATTTCAATTCAAATGATAACGGTATTTTTTGCCAAACAAACCTTGAAAAATCAATCTGTCAAAATACGTTTGTCAGTAAAAAAAAATAGCACTTCAACCACAAATAGGCCTGACCTATCCAGCCATGGGTCTCAAATGATCTCATTTACACACACAATCATAGGTCACAACGTATGCAATTACTGAGTGAAAACTGTAGACAGTTTATCCGTAGCCGTTAGGAATTATTCGCCTTAAAAAGCGACTTGCATTTCTGTCAGAATACTTTTGCCAACTAGTGTCCTTCCTCTGTAAGTCAGTTATAACTGCGCGCATCTCCCTAATTGAAAATGCGTACCACTGCGAAACTATTAATCAAAGGCAAATCCTTTTTTTTTTCAATCACAATTCTATTGAATATTAACCCAACCTGTTCACTTCATGCATGCAGAAAGGAATGTTCCATCTATAGTCAAAGACCAAATTGAAAGCAGGCCACATTCATAATCCCGATATGAGGGCTACGCGCGTGTATTCCCATCCCAACACAAGATTAATGCTTGCATAAAAAATTCCTTCGCTGTGAGTCCCGCATCAGAGAGAACAACGAGTGAAAGCCTCAAATAGAGTGTACTCAAATGGAATTCCAACTGAAAGTATATGTGCGCACTGGACCTTGATTATCGTCACTGAAGAGGCAACCATCGGAAGGCCACAGGAAAACGAGCCCATTAGCCCACTATCAGCGTGTGTAAGGATTTTTTATTTAATGCATCTCTTCCCACTCTCGCAATTTGATGTGCAAAGTGCAAACTCCAGCCGAGGCGATGGTGGACACCCCCCACCGACACGGTACAAACTTCTGGTCTTTACATCTGCACACGTTGCACCCAATCATCGTCACTCCTCTGGCCGGGAGCTCTCTTTGAATTGCGAGAGGCCGAAAGGCCTCCCACCAAATCCCTCGACTTCTGGGCTGGCAATAAAATCAGCCAGCTAATGAACAAAAATTGCTGCCGCACAAAAAACCGACTACACCAGCAAAAACAACAAAGCCCGAGCGAGCGACTCACCTCGAAACTCGGACACTTAATCCGGACCGGGCTTGCTATTATTAATTAGTGAACACTGTGCGGAGCAGTGAACCCAAAGTGGATAAAAATATAATAACAATAATAATTGACGGTGCAGTCTTAAAAAGTGGAATTATTGACATTCCCATTGCCGTGCGTGTGCCCGGGCACATCTGCATCTGCACCGAAGGACGGACAGGCTGCGCGATTGTAAAATGGGCAGGTTCGAGTTCTCTTGTCTCATTTTGAACATTTAGTGGGAAATTTATGGTGAATATACACAGACACACTGTGTTCTCCTCGCCCCCAATTACAATGCCCATTGCCCAGCAGACAGACAGACAGACAGACGAACAATATTTTAAGTATAACTACATGAGCCCACAGCCAGACGGAGGTATACGGAGCCGGTTTGTGTCCCTTCGCATGGGAGGAGACAGCATCCAGTGACATGTTATCATTCGGCTGCCATGTGCATCTCGCCCCATAAACATGGCGAAATAATTTTTGAGGGATTTAAGCTGACGATTCGACATTTGGTTTAATGGGCCGTGTAAACAACGGCGCGACGGTTAACATGGCTCTGGAATAAGTTTTCGAATTTCATTGGATTGTACATGCACGCATCCTTTGACGGACATTTAATTGTCTGTCGTCGCGTAATCGCTGGCTGTGTGATAATTGCAATCAGTTTGACGGTGGGGTGGGGTTGACTTGACGTCACTCGCTGTACACTGCCAAAGTGGGTTCCAAATATTTAGCCTCACAGAGAGTGGGAGCCGACGTGGCTGTTCCTTGTTCGGAGAAAACTTTCCTTCAATTGCGGCTTGTTTTCCGCTCATGGTGAAGCCGAAGTCACTTTTTAACTTAATTTCCGGGAACAACAAGCTCGAACTTCATTTGCAGTTAAATTAGTTTGTGTATTCCGAATGGAAGCCGCTTCCTATTGTTCTGGTCAAAACAGGGAATTAATTTCCACCAAAGTTGCCCCTAATAAACACATCACAGGCAGCAGGACATTCGGTGGGTGGATGTGTTTTAAATTTAGAAACTGCTGGGCACGTGACTGGGGGGTGTAGATTTAAACAATGGAGTAGAGTAATGACGTAAATTAATTTTTATTCTATTCTATTCTATTATTAAAATTGATTAGTTAATTAATTAGGCCAGCGATGAGTACACCTCAGTCTTTTTCATTTTTAAAACCATCTGTTGATGATATTGGCGAGTATTTCTAAAAATACCTTTGATTAGGTATACTCTGTATACGCTGTTTGCCTTATAGTATATACCCCACATTTATAAGTAACAATCTGAGTCACTCTTTCGAGCATCGAATGGAGAGAGAAATACAGCAATTGTCCTTCTAAAGAAAGCCGGGCCGTACAGGGTTGTCAGATGTGGCGATTTCAATACTGAGACCCCAACTCGCAATCCTCTAGCCACTAGTCCCCTAATTTATTTATTATTTTTTTTTTTTTTCAAATTCGCCATTTTGTTTTCCTATCAATTTAGAACCTGTCATCCGTGTGACATGCAAAAACATACAAAAAATATAAAATGAATGCTGCCAACTGCTTCCAACCGTGGGGAAATGTAAGAGAGTTCGGGAATACCACATTTCAACATTACTGAATGATTTGTTGCGTTATAAAAACTATCTAAAGGCGCAGTGGCTTAGTGGTTAGTGTGTTGGACTACAAAGCTAGGGGTCGAGGTTCGAATCCCGCAAAAACCCAAATTCCAAAATAGGGTTTTTTCACTGCGCCACCTCTCGCGAACGTCTGACAAACATCCGAGAGTATAACTGTCTTGAAAGAGCTTCTCAATTAGCCGTTTGGAGTGGGCCTAAAATTGTAGATCCCTTCCATTCGTTCAAAAAATGAAAACTCACACACAACGAATGGTTGTGAGAAGCTAGGCCTAGGGTCCCTCCGGAACTGTTGCGCCAACTGTTTATTAAAGTAGATGTTTTATATAGTAGAAACATATTAGGACAAAATTGTTGTGTTTTTTCCGCTTTCGAAAATCATTAACTTCGATTTCATGAGTAAATTTTTCTTAAACAAGTGAAAAAATTGCTGAAACTGTTTTTATTTTCCTTCAACCAATCTAAATTGCTATTTTTTCATAAATATTTTAAGCGAAAGTAAACTTATTCGTAAAAAAATGCTATCCACACGGAAAAAATATTTTGAGATTTGACGGATACAATTTTATGAACGCTGACAGCGAATTTACCGACAGCTTTAGTGACTCATATTTTTTGCGAGTGTGCTAATGAGCCAGAATTTTTGAAACTACGTGACATTTGTCAATACGAATTTCTATGTAACAATAATAGCGCACCAAATTGTGGCAACTCCGTAAAAATATAGCTTGTAGGCAAAGTGACGGGATATCCGCTGAAGTTGGTGGTCTCAGTATTGTCTCTGATTTCAAGTCTCATTTGGCGAGGCGAAAACCAGTTTAGCGACATTATCCATCAAAAACGTGCGATTTTTTATTTTCGAATTAAAATTTTAATATAAATATTTCTATTTCCTACAAATTACAAAAAAAATTAAAAAAAAAAAAAAAAACGTAAAAGTCTCAGCTTATTATCGATTATCGAAATTATCGATTTCCGATTTTAACATTTTTGGCAATTTTAAATTTAAGATTGGCAATTTTGATTTTAATAACCTGACAACCCCAGGCGATTGCTATCGACATTGTCTGCCTTCAAAACTTGGAGAGCTGCAACCAGTTAACCGTTCACAAATATAACACTGGTTGTCGATAATCGCAAAAGGTGGCTAGAAAATAGCTTACTATCTTTGAAAAAAATGCTATCTCCATGTTTGTGTAATCCTTTTGGAAAAGGTGGCTAGGTTTAACCATCGCAGTTCTTATTGGCGAAAGATTAAAGGCGAAATGCTGTCAATTGGGAAACATTTAACTCAATCTATTACCCTGAGGCATGACAGATGTCAAAGCTTAGTTGTCTTTAAGAAACAGCGTTGCTGTTTCAACTCTTACCTATGGTCTTGGTCATGAGGGTCAGGTACTGTGCTGAATTAAAAAATAAGATTGTGGATTGAAAGCTGCCGTAATCAAATTCTTTCATTATCATCATTAATACATCTTGATAGATGCAGTGAATCGGAGAAATCGCGCAGAAATCTAAGTTGAGCAGCTACTTCTCGGGGCGGTCCACCGTCCACGCTTCGGTGGTCTCGTCACTTTTAAGGTACATCCCCAACTCGGATTCCGAGACTTGCTATGGAAAGAGCGCCATCTGATGAGAGTCCTATAGTTAGGTCAACGATGTGAAGGATCGGTCAAGTCCGACAGCTGTTTTCTCCGCGTATGGGGATTGCAGTTGATGACTTTAGAGTCCACGCCAACATGGTCTGGTGGAAGATCAAGTCCATTGTCTGGGACGCGGTTTCCAACGCTTTTTTGGAAAAAGTTCTTGGATGCGTTTTTAAGCAAGTTCTTGAACACCTAATTTTCATTTAACATTTCTGGGCGTTTTTTTTTTCGGTGAATATTTTTTATGAACTTTTACACCGATTTTTTGGGAGCTTTTCCGTCGAGTTTTTGGGAGTAATTTTGAAAATTTTTCGGTGGAGTTTTCTGTCGGATTGTGGACTGCATGGGACAGTTTCTGAACCAATTTTTGAAGCATTTTAGGAAGAGTTCGTGGATGCGTTTTTGAGCGCTTTGTTTTGGAGTTCGGTTTGTTTGTTTTAAAATTTTTCGGATAATACCTATATTTTTTGGACTTTTTTGCGACGCATTTAAGACTCCGTTTTGTCGGAGTTTTTGGATAATTTCGAAAGCACTTTTTAAAATCGTTCTCAAACAAGCTTTTAAAAACATTTTTTGGGAAGGTTTTTAATGCATTTGGTTGTAAGTTTTTTTTTTCCACGCGCAAGGTTAGAAAAGAAAAATTACAATTCTAGCTATGCATTTTCGGTAAAGATCTGTCCACGATTCGATTCCTAAATTCTAAAAAAAAACTTCCATCACTTGTCATAGATCTACTCAAAAACATTGTAGGTACATTGCTTTCTTGGCGGGCGTAATCCTTCTCAGTTATGGGGCATGTTTAAAAATCAATAATACCTAATTAAATTATGTAATTATTAGTCTGTAAATTGTAAAATGGTAGACTTAAATAAATAAATAAAATAAATAAAATCAGCGTGATGTTTAAAAATCTGGATCTACGCGCTGTGGTAAAGTCTACTTCACACTTCTACTTCTACTTTACAATTTTAAACTCTGACATCTGACAGAACTGAAAGAGCAAACAGTACCACAGACGTATATTGTGGATATTTTGCGGGCCAAGGTTTACGCGATCGGAATTTAAATTCTAGCCCGAACCGTCCTTTCCAGTAGGTGGTACGAACACTATCTTCAAGCTGTTGGTTGCGAGTCTGTTTATGACTTCCACCAGATGGTCTTTCGCTCTGAAATCTACCTCATAAATTACGATGAGAATTGTAAGGCCTCCATGTGCTCTTCATAGCTCTGTACTTATGATAGAATGGAATGACGGATCTATATTATCGCTCCCCATGATTAGATCGTAAGTCTTTGGCAGGAGTGTCGTCTGGTCTTGTGTATGTTCTACGGGGTCTATGACTTCACGACTCTGGTAGTTAACGCCATGATAGGCATTTTTTCCGGGGAAAGGCAGTCTTATAGCTTTACTTAGAGAAAAATACTGTCTCTAAGTATATAGACACCGGCTGCAGGCTGCTGATCCAATGAGTTCCTGTCCACGTGCGAATAATTCCAACCATTCGAGGTCGTAACTGATGTCCGTTTGTGTGTTTAAAAAGCTTACCATGCTTTTTTTGGTAAATCACTGCGTGGTTCCCACACTCATGCTGGTTGTGTTCAAAATTTGCAGTAGCTTTCAATATAATCCCTAATTAGACCTCTTCACCAGTATGTAAGTATCAAAATTTCCATTTGTCGAAACTCTCTGTTTATGACTTTTCTCAATTTCTATCTCAAGTCCCATCATCACACTTAGTTCCGGTGAGACATCACATGTGTCCTGTGTTAATTTTTGACCAACTCGCTGCTTCCATTTATCACTAAAATCGACTTTGATGTGGAGTCGATAAAAAACCAACATGGTCTGGTTGGGTTGGGCACTTTAAATTCATATTCCCCTCCCACTTCAACCAAAAGTAGCTTCGACTAGCTCAAGACTTAATCCCATTACTTGCATTTCAATCTCTCATAATGCACAAGAGTGCCGTGTGTACTTTTATCGTCTTGATGTGTGAAGGAGTTTCCCAACTTATCTTGGTCAATTAAAAAATTCCTCAGACTATTCCAAGTCCGAAGAACACATGTGGATGCAAGGAGTGGGTGATTAGCCCGCATCCGCTGTATATACGCTCTCCCTCCTGCCGTTAGTGAATGAAAAAAGTTTCATATTTCCTTCCTTACCGATTGTGGCGTTGACGCCAAGTGCTAATTTAATGGTCGAGTGGACTGCAAACGTCGATGGGAGGAGCATTTGCTCTAATTGGATTGTGTCACTGGTGCTGGAACTGGATCCCTGGCCAAGAGTTGCTCGGTGGCAAAATGCAAAAATATACACATCCATAATGCTGGCAATTAGATTATTATTTTTTGTTTGCATCGTCCACTTCTCGTCTGCTCAAGAGGTTAAACACATTTATGTCGTTTCAAGTGGTAGTGCATGCTACACGCTGCCGGGAGGAAGGTGTAATTGGTTTTCGTTTTGGGAGAGGAAATTATTTTCTGCACATGCAAGCCGGGTAGGTATATATGGGTTGTCTTTGAATTGAATTCGCGCGACCACCTATAGCCGAGATGTCATGTTGGTGCAAAGGAAGTCTTGAGCACAAGTTGTACACATCCTATTGATGTTGTGCATTTGTGCGTGCAGAAATGTTGCTGCATATCGAGGGAGACCAGAGACCACCCATGCGGTTCGTCTAAAGAAGAGTCGGCCTAATGGGAAAATGTGTTCTACATCGTTTGGATTTATTTTCGACTTAAATTGGACGATGGATATGGGAACGTTGCTGTAAAAGCTGCACTCGCTACACATTCAATTGGAATTAGCTACTAAAGTCGGTTGTACACTGCGTGCGAAGTTGGTCCAACCAACTGGTGTTGGTTGTGTATTGATATTTTAAATAGAACTAATGAACTCTTAGCATCTCAGGATTCTGTTCAACTAAAAACACAAACATTTTAAAATATTTTAAAAGCAACGCAGTCATCATAGATATAGTTGGTCAACTTTTGTAATTTTGATCAAGTGCGTTCTTTGCCGGTCGCGCATTGACTGTTTTGACACTCTCCTACACTGAACCAAGTATTCGATTTTAAACAAAGCGAATTACGCAGGTATCTTGGATGCGTTTGATGCTATCAGCGGGATAGACCGCTGATTAAAATACCCGTACACTTGTTGAGCAACGCGTCGAGCAAGAACTTTCAAACATATCCAAGGCTTTCCATGTATGTAGTTAAGAGTAGTGTTGAATGTGCTTAAACGTAGTGTTGGACGTACCTTATTAGCCTCCAAAATTTGGAAAGTTTATCTAACGGTTAACCTTCCACCTTATAGTACTGTTTAAGAAAGTTACGATGATAGCGATGATGCATTGCGATGTACTATTTATATATAATTTATTTAATTTTAAGCCTTTCTACATGCGCAGACCAACAAAAGTTCTACAGTCCAAAACTGCTTACGGGGCTTGAACATTTTAATTGAGATATATAATCCACACTGTGTTGCGGCTGCATTATGATTATGATTAAGTATAAGAACTGCTCGAGGTTTTGGACGCCCAAGTTCTTCCGGTTGAAGTACACGAAAATAATTTATATAAAGGCATATATACTTCAAGTAGACGAACTTGGTCCTCCAAAACCTCGAGTAGTGCAGGCAGGATCTAATGCCTTTATCTAAATACTTTTCTCAAACACTGTCAGGAATTGCAAGTCACTTTTATTAGCTATCAACTTCAGCAGTCTTGTTCAGTATGATGCCTAGTTTCAGCTACCGAAAGGAAAACTTAGGGCATAACGCTCCAAAGCCAGAGTTTTCTTACGTTGAGGGCGACCCTAAATCTAACAATTTATACGTCAGGCTCTTTATTATCTAGTGTTCTTATTTGCAAACTTTATGATTACCTAACCTAACCCATGAACTGTCTACAGAAGATCCTCATTTTGACTAACAATAAGTAGTCACTACCTTACTTAGGCAACACTGCAGTCTTGCCTCCTATCTGCCTCCAGGTGTTGTCCGACGGACCCCAGTTGTGCCGAAAGGGATTTAATTTTTTATTGCGTTTTTTCTGGATGTCACCATTCATCTCATACGCTCTGAGAAATTATATTTGGTTCACCAGCATATGCCGTCCACAAAATACAACAAAGTGTATTTGAGTTTGCAGGTTGTACACTCCAAAGGGACGAACTGCGTAAGTCGTCGTTTTTCGACGAGTTTTTTCAGCGTTAATTAGTCCAAAAGACTAATTTTTCAAAGCGCTTTCCGACACTTTTCTGACTCGGTTTTTAAATATATTTTTAGGTGAGTTTTGGCTTATTTTTGGACGCATTTTCGAACGCATTTTGTGCATGATTTTGTCTTCATCATTAGTTACTTGTTCTTCGTTACTTATTGACATGTTGACGTCTTCAGCTATCACTGATTTGTTTTCCTATTTCACTACCCGAAGGTGTTGCCTAATACCGTCACCCATCAGTGTTCAATCGGGCAATCTATTTGATCGTGCAAAGGTCTCAAAAGATGCCTTGGAACTTTTGGTGCTATGCTGATTTAAAGTATAAGGCTTTAAAGTATAAGGCTTACGTTAAGTCTTCTGTCTTTTTCAAAGAGAACATCTATTGGAACGAGGCCTTTACAAAGACCGCAGACATAATCAACTAGTATAGAGTTGCGTGGCACGCTTAGCATTTTGGAAGAAAACTGAGCCAAAAGCTTCAGAATATCTATAAAACAAAGTTGCATCCGTAAGACCGCCCATAACTCGAGAACGGATCGTTTGATTTGAGCTACCTTTGCTTTGATGTGTTTCTCTGCGCCTAAGAAAGGTTTATATGGCGAAAAAATTGGAAAATTTTAAAAGGAAATTGGAAAATTCGTAGAAAGTGATTTTCCATACATTTTGTACTGAGAATTTTTTTTTCTTTAAATTTTAATCGTAATATAGGTACATTGAGATCGTGTTTGTCAAAAGTTCTGCCTGATTTTCATGATTTCGGAAATTTAGTGAAAATAGTGATCCGTTCATTTAACCGCATTATCTGCTCTCATGCATCGCAGTCTCTTTATAAACAAATGGCGAAATGAGATCAATTTCAAGACATACAGACATTGGAACCAAGTTTGAATACAGCGTACTGTACAGGACAGATTCCTCAGTCCTGCCGATAGAGGCAAATAGCTTGGTTTCGGCGAAGGCGTTTAAATATTCTATCACTTGAGCATGGAACTCTCTTTCGAAACACGACTCAAAAGTACCCACCTTTCCTTAGCAAACATTGGTATACCACTATACATACAACTTCATACTACAGAAACAATACCCAACAACACCCCGATTCAACTTTATGTGCTTCTCAATCAAATGGTTACAGTCACGGCTGCAGCAATCAGTCGAAATCTGATTGCATTTTATAGTACACCATGTAATTGCCCACCTATATTGATGGTCAAACAAAAAACAAATCTCTATCGGGCGTATAAATCTGCATAGCAACATTAAGTCGACGAAACCAAATGCCACTTGCATGCATTTTCGATAATTGAAGGACATGTTTTCAATTGAAATCGAGAAAAGGGTAATTGTTCCGCCGAACGAGATGCATATTCACACCTCAAATCGGAAAAACGTGCACTCCAACCCAAAACGGAAGCGAATACCTTTTCACAGCCGTCAAGCACTTGGGTTACACTATACGGCAGCGAGTTGTGTTACTGCCAACTGTACATGGGGCTCGGAGGAGTTTGCCATCTAAGAAGAAAAGATATCCATTACCTTGGTGGCTCCACCAACAATATAGCATCAGCCATACTTCTCAACTTAAGTGGAAGTGAAGTACGAGTAGTGGTACTGTAGTAATTTTGAATACGGATCGAAGTCGTGTCGAAAGGTTTTCGACGGCTTCTCTTTTCCTTTTGTATTCCGCATCCGTGTGTACTTTTGCATTCCTTGAGTTGACTTGTGAAAAGCCAACCAAATGACAGAAGATAACGTTCTGGTGCAGTGGCAATGTCGATGGTGTGCTGCGCTGGTGCGCTGTTGCTGCTTGCTTTGGCTTCCACTTTTTCATGTTAATTCCCTTGCGGGACAAGTTTAGTGAGATATATAAATGATCGTCATCTGGCAGTATGACGTGTACTAATGACTTTTGAGAATGGTGTTGAGGTTGCTTTGGAGTTTATGTGTGTGTTTTTTTTTTCTGTAGAACGTTGAAAGCTTTTGTGCTTGGAAGAGGTTTGCTTAAAAATAAATGTGTTGCTTCCATTTATGAATTGAAAATGGTTGATTTTTGGTCTCAAGCTTATTAAGTTATTCGTTTTTGAGTTATGAGGAAACCAATTGTTTGCCTTTTGCTTTAGACTTTAGTTGATCAAATCACTGACAGAGTCAATAGAGAAAGTCACCTTGGAGAAGTAATGAGTCACCGAAGAAGGGTTTGGTTTTGTGTAGGATCCACAAAGGCTTTTAGAGCTATTTGTAGCGTGTCACTTCTTTTATGTATACTGTAGGAAATATTTTATCTTAGAGTTGTGAGCTGCTATTGCTTTTTTTTGTGCATCTTTCAAATTTGAAGCTTGATTTGTAGAAGTATGCGTAAGACCACCCACAACTTGAGAACGGATCGTCCGATTTGAGCAACCATTTTTTTCTGGCGCAGGGACATAAGTCCCCGAGACAAATTTCGGGACTTATGTCACAATAAACGTTTTTTCCCGAATACAAGCCTAAAGGCAAACTAAGAAGATATTGGATAAACTATCTTAGATTAAAGGAAGTTTGTATATACTTAACCTCGCACCCACCCCGTAGTCCAACAGTAAGCCCAAGCAGGAGGGTTGCTGTTAACATACGTATTCCATGATGGAAGGTTAACAATTCGCGCGCGGTAGGTGCTGTTGACTAAAGGAATCAGAAAAATAACGTTGTCTAATTTCATTCGGGACTTATGTCCCATTTTCAACGATAAAAATTCGGGACTATGTCCCACTTTAGTGAGACGTAAGTTCCGAACTGAATTCCGAACATATTTCCCACTAAAGTGGGACGTAAGTCCCGAAAAAGGAATTCGGGACTTATGTCTCGGGGACTTACGTCCTGCGCCTTTTTTTCTTACCCGAAAGAAACAACATGCGGTGAGAAAATTGGAAACATTTTAAAGGAAAATTGGAAAATTCGTAAAAATTGATTTTCTTTATATACCTACTAGTTATTCATAAATATGTTTTCTTCCTTTCGTATATTGTTTTAAAATGTTGTTCGCAATGCTACTTTTGCGAAAATGAAATTGTTCAAGTAATTTTAAATCGCTATGAG
The DNA here is from genome assembly GCA_946477585.1 of Cheilosia urbana. Classification (NCBI taxonomy): domain Eukaryota; kingdom Metazoa; phylum Arthropoda; class Insecta; order Diptera; family Syrphidae; genus Cheilosia; species Cheilosia urbana. Next base: position 33,753,982 of record OX297854.1, read on the forward strand.
AAAGAAGTATCAGCAAACTTGCTAAATGTGTGTGTGACAGCCTACCGACTGCCACACACATCCGATTGTGATTTAGTTTTCTTTGTTGGTTAATAGACCATGCAGAGAAGGTTTATATATTAGTTGGCGGAACGGAGTTCGCCGGGTCAGTGAAATATAGAACAAACTATAAAATACAGAACATTGATATTTTTAACTTTCTCCATTACGTAGAAAGAGAAAGATATTGTTTTCGTAGAAAATTTCGAACTCGAGATGTTAATCAATTCTGACATTACGATGATAGACGAACTCAAAAAAGCGGGTCGCAAAATTCTGTCCGTACTGTCTGTCTGTCTGTCCCGCAGGCCTACAGCCTAAACGGCCGACCGGATTTCGTTCAAACTTCGGATTTGGAGTTTGTGGGCTTAGGGATCGGGGCCGTTTTTTATTTTACAAGGTAACCTCAATATTAATGGTACTTCCCATATAAAATATTCGTACCAGTTTGATTTGTTCGAAAACGGCTCCAACGATTTCAAACAAAATTGATATTTAAGCTTAAGTATGTAGGTGAGGTTAACATCCTACCAGTGACCAGTTTTTGGCTAAAAATTCGAATAACGGTACTTTTAAAATTTGGACATACATATGTATTTCGAAAACGGTCCATGCGATTGTAACAAAAAAATAATTTCTATGGTAATATGGTCATTTCTAACTTAATGGAAAACTCAGTTTTTCTCTGTATTATCGTAAAATCGATTTTTGGAAAATTTAGTTTTCTAGGTAGACTTCATAACTACCTGAAAACGGCAATAACGATTTTTTCTAAATGTGATGAAACTTGTAGTAAAATTGATGTTCTTAAAATGTTTGCGTCCTTAATTTTCAATTCGAATCAGCGAAAACGCCAATTTTAAAAACTTCTCGTATCTCGAAAACTCCATTTTTGACTTCAATAACAATTTAAAAAACCAAGCAATGCTTAGGTATATCGCGAACAATAACTTATAATCAGTTTTTAGCTATATAGTTAACAAGTAGTATTTTTTAAACTAAACATTGAAATATTTGGTACTTTTTTGTCTGCCAAATTTTACAAAAACAGTTCTAACGATTTTGATCAAAATACACACTAAAGTATGTATTTTAAATAAGGTCTGGTACTTATTTTTTCTCAAAAAATAAATCCGTTTTTTAATTATTTCTCAAAAATGACTACCCAAAACCCGATCTGTTCATATATAGATATTTTTAAAACTCAATACCGCACTTCAAAATTCAAATTGCAACAGCCATTACAAATGCAATAATAGCAAAGCAAATATTACCTTCTTTTACTTTTTTTAAACCATTTTGAATATTTACCTTAAAATAATTCCCACAATCAGAATATCCCACTTCATTTCCACCCCCACACACGTTCATCGTGATATTCAGTTTATAACACTGCTAATGCAAATTCAAAAACAAATCTCTCAATTCTTACATATGCATATGTATATTTATATATAAAGATATCGATCTATCACGAACAATACTTCCAATCATTGACAACTTAACCCAGCGTCATTAATCTAAATCAGAAACTCCTTCTACTTGTTCTCGTACTCAAAAACTAGTAAAGTGTAAAAGCTTTAAAAGAGTACATTAGGCGCTTATAACTCTCTAGTAAGAACTTGCGACAGTTGTGTGTTTCTAGAGCTTCAACGTTTAAAAACTAAAAGTGAATTTTATTTAACACTATGTATTCCTTCGTCAATATTTCATGAACCGTTTCTTTTACCTAGCATTGCTTCTCAGATCTTTACCTACCTATCTAATAAAATAAGAAAACAACCAGCCAACCTTTTGATGAACGAGAAAGCTTTGTTTGAAGCAGTCGTGCACTTTACTTTTTATGTTTTCTAAATAAAGGTTTTTCTGGTTCTCCGTGCCTCAAAAAGTTGTCACCTTTGGTTACCTTTGGAGTAAAGTAAATAAAATTGCCAGCTGTCATCTTGTCATTGTGCAAAGGTGCACAGTTTTGTCAAATTTTCCGAAACGATGCGATCGTAACATCTTTGTTATTCATATCAGTTCCCTTTTTCAGAATAAGGGCTTCTCAGATAGAACGTCAATAAGTTAACGTTGAACGAAAAAAGAACCTACAACTTGACACAGGTTTTGTCTGAAATTCAGACTTTTACCATAATTATCCCAATTTTTACAATTGAACAACTAATCTCAATCCCTCACGTCGAATGGACATCCCATTCTTAGCACCAATAAACGGTGCATGGGGCCATTTCTGGTGACGATACTATAACAGTTCAAATGTTGACATTCCTTAACAAGCTCTTGTGCCATGTCTTTTGCAAGTCTGCCTGGCAGATTAAAATTTCATCACATTAAGCCCACAATCACGTAGTAAGTATAAGTGTCCATATAGCTACAGCCAAAAGGTATAAGGCATCCATTTTCGTGTGCGCCTACTCCAATTCAAGAACATAACCAAACTTCCTCTTTGGTAATGATCCTTTCCCATTTACATCCAGACACTTTAGACATCATAACCCCGCGTGGAAGAATATTGCAATAAAATTCTTGATTACAGCAATAAATTACCGAAGATAATCCGCTTTAATGACATTTTACCATTTCTCTGCTTGCAGTTACACCAGCACACACACAGGAGCAGCACATCTTTACAAAGGAGCTGCAGCAACGACTTATCTCTGGGTAAAACGTGTAGACCGCTGGCTGGAAGGAGAGAGACACCAAAAAGTACCATTAGACACAGTGTAGCGTAGAATATCGATTCACCATGTGCCATGGAGAATTGCTTGGGAGGACGGCGCAGCAAACAAAAGCAACAGCCACCACCACAGCACCAACTACAGCAGCAGCAGCAGCAGCAGCAGCAGCAGGAGCTCCAACAAAAACAGCAACAGTCTTATATCCAAAATCATCTATATCCCCAGCATCAGCATCACACACATTCGCATCTGCAAGCGCATCATCATCATTACCAGCAGAAGCAGATCCAACAACAGCAACAGCAGCAGCAGCAGCAGTACCAACAACAACAACAACAACAACAACAACAACAACACCATCAACTGTTCCACCAGCAGCGTCCACATCATCAGAGCTACCAGAAGTACCACTCAGGTGTTATGCCTGATCGGATTCCAGGAGGTGGAGGAGGAGCATCACAGCAGCAGCACCATCAATCCCAATCCATTTTGTACCCACACTTTCCTCCTCCACCTGATTATCCGTCTCAAATGGGCCTGACAACAAATATGAAACAGATTAATAATACACCTCCTGCCGGTTCAACAATAACAGGTGGCGCAGGTAGCAGCGTCGGCGGCGGCAATGTTCATCATGTGCACCCCCACCAGCACCATCATGCTCAGTCGCACCATATGAGCGCCGGAACTGCCGCAGCCATTGTTGACACTCCGGCCAATATAAATGCATCCAGCATGGAGGCACTGGTTGGTGGGGGTGTTGGCATAAGTCCAAGTAACCGGAGAATAATGCCACGTTATCCCGATGATCCGGATGCCATCGAGGTGTGCACTCAGGACAAAGACCAACAGCAGCCGATATCGATAAAGTCACTTCGGGGGAAAAAGTCGCCCTCAGTGAGTGTACCATCATCGTCGTCGTCGGCTGCCGGAACATCCTCGTCCCTGGGTCTTGATGCTGCCGCGAAATGGTCTTCGTCGTCGTCGACCTCCTCCAATATTGGATTGATTGAGACGATGACAACAGCAACGATGTCACCTGGACTGCACCATGTGCTGCACCATCAAGACTACTCGTATGCGTACTACGAGCCAGGAGCTGCAATGCGTCACTCGAACATTCCACCGCCGGAACAGCTGCCCGGTTCGTCCAGGCCACCGCCACCCAACTCAATCAGGGCGCTCCTTTCCAAGGGCAAAAAGAACAAACAGCTAGTGTCGCCCGCCACAAGACAGTCCTACCAGACACGCTACGGCGGCACCCATGAAAACTTTTACGAGGAAATTTCCGGCGAAAATCGAAGTCAACAAATTTCCGCCGCCAGCGGTGCCACCTCCTCCTCCTCATCGAGCGGTGCGGCTGGTGCCGGAATGAGGGCAACAACATCGCATTCGGCCGGCTCCCTCAATCAGTCGATGGTCGAGGAGGAGTTTCGTCGTGTCCAGAATCGTCACCGGAAAATCTTGGGCGAATTGAATTTGTCCGTAGAGGCGATGCTTATGCCCGAAACACCACCGAGTGGGAGTCCGACGGACGATGATAACCGATCAACGGCTGCATCGACATCGGATGCCAGGACGTCCCGCAATCGTCATCACGATGCAATTTCCGAAGCGAACATTGCGGAACTGCTAAATACGGTCGGTCCGTCGGATGACCTTCTGTCACCGGTAGCAACGAATACCAATCCGGCGTTCTGTGGCGATTTGGACAGTGGTTTCAGTGGTAGTAGTGGTGCTAGTTATATTGGCAGCCTTCGATTGCATAAGACGAATGCGGCATTGTCCAATTTGCTGACTGCGCGACAAACAGCCACTGCGGCTGCTGCTAATAGCCGGCATAATCCGCAAAATTGTACGTTTTTCGGTTCGAATAGTTGCCGTTCGTCGCAACGATCCCAGGACCAAGAATCGGGAAATAGTGTTTTTCTCACACGCACCTCGTGCGGTCATCGTGTGTTGAATTGTGCGAAAATTAAGGCCGCCGAAGATCCGGGCCCCGTAGTGCCAACTGAATCGAAAGCGAGAAGTTTCTGGAACCGCAAAGGATGGCGGAAGCTGCCTGGATTTTCGTCCACATCCAGCATCAACGATGCGGGCATTTCTGGTGAGTTTTTATTTATTTTTTGGCAGCATTATGCGTATGAAATTGAAACAATGCGCCCAGAAGTACCTGGGCGAGCATGGTAGGGTTCATTGCAATTAATAGTTTATATAAAGCTTGACGTCTTTTGAGCAGTTTATTTTGGACCAGAATATATGATGGACATTAAAAACGTAACAGTGTCAAATTTGCTATTAATTTTTCCAACGCACCGCTTTTTCAGTGGTGAAGAAGTCAGCACTCAATGGTAATATGTTTTTCCAACGACACTGTCAGGTCAATGAAGAAAGACGCAAAAGAGCTGCAGTGATGAAGGGTCAATTTGATGAAGTCATAATTTCATAGTCAAGACAAGATGGAAGGCGTATATTTTCTTCTGATCCTACATACGCCATCTAGTGAATAGAGTTGTTCTCTAAGAGGTAGAGAGGTAGGGGAAGTCGGAAAGTGTACACGTATACACATTTCTGTGGTCCACCAGTATGTCAAAATATGTTAAAATTAAAAGACTAATGTTTATACTTCGAAATTCGTTGGGTCAATTGTCAAATTTGTCAACCAAATGGTATTGGGTGATTAAATTCCATTAACGCATTCATTCAGCTTAGCTCAGGATTTACTAATTCACGACTTTTTGATTCGCAATTCTAGAAATTGTACAAAGTGAAGATATTGGCCCTCAAAAGTCGCGAATCAACACTTCTCAGTGTCAATAATGCGATCGGGCATGAAATACAAATTGCCACAACCGATCGCAATTTAACACAAATAGTTATCAATTTGATATATCTGTGGTTGTGAAATGCAAAAAAAAAAGTAGTGCGTGGAGTCCCTCCGCGCGGAAGAAGTGAAACTTCGTAATGTGGAAATGAAAATAGGAAGGGGTAAAAATTGATTTTTAGTGAAATCATATTGTTTCTTTAAGACAAACTTTATTAATATTGCTTACAATTCATAATTGATCGCATCTTTTAATTATCATTTTCGAGTGGAGAAATATCCAAATCTATGGATGGATTTGCAATTGCAAATGACTTTTTTTACATTTCCGAAAACACTCCAATACTTTATCGTTGTACTACAATAGCAGTATTTGTACTGTTGTGCTGCACAGCTACTTAAAATCATGCTTTTTAAAAATATGCGCATTTTGTTCTTAAAATCTTCCAAGATTATTATGAATTTTAAGCATCTGAAATACAGACGCACCCTTAAAGTATAAGTCCTGCATTTGCTTTACAAACATACCCAGAGAAAGATTGACATTCGAGACAACAGGAACAAACGGAAATGGCAATTGAATTGTCTTACAATATTTGTTTAATATAGAGTAAAAGCAATTTACATAAATGTAGGTGAATTAATTTCAATGTTGATAAGTAGCTCCATACATAGCTACATCGTATACGTTATATGTACTGCTTTTTGTCGACTCGTCGTGCTGCTGCTTTTTGCCTCCAAACGACAGCCCTGAAACACCCTCCCTATCTTAACTTACGTTGAAGTTCAATGTCTTCTCTGTTTCATTCAAAAATCAAAATCAAAGGCTCTCTATAAAGTAAGAGGGTCATCCAAAAATTCCGACCGACAATTTGGAAAATCATCGACCGGGGGCTTTATTATAATGGGTGTCAGCATCAACATCAATGTCCACACTAAACGTTCATTGGACATCATGCTCCCCAGGACAAGGAAGAAAGATGCGATCAACTTTTCGTTACTTTGGCTAAAAATATACTCTTAGTGAGTGTGAATTTTAAGATTTGTACAAATTTTCCCTGCACATTGCAGCCCATGTGACAAAATTTAGATATTTCCAAATAATGGGAATGGTTTTCTTTCTTTTTGCAAAAAGAAGTTCTCGAAGGGAAGGAATTTAAAATATTCAGCGACAAGCTGAATAGACATTTCTGTGCTTCTAGGTATTGTACTACTTGCTTTTTAATAAATTAAATTGCTGTCACAATGAAATAGAAATACATAGGTAATACCTACATTGTTGGGGTTTACAAGGACTGCTTACTCAGCAGCGGCTGGGCACAATTTGGCAAAGACAAGATTAATGCATGCAGAACTGTATCAAAACAAGACTTTAATTGCCGATTTAGTCATTATTTTTGGAAATTAATCTTCACCACAGAATATTCCTCTCCCAACATTTGCTGCCAATAAACTCACTCACCATTGCATAGTCTGAAGCAGGAGCGGGACCCTCACATCTTTGAGTATGCAATGCTTATAGTAGCATTAAGCGTTTAAGAAGTTTCACTTCAATAAATCAAACAACATAATTCACCCATATCGTCTTTACTTCTTGAATTCTTCAATTCTTTACTGTAGGTATCAACGTATGTAGGTATGTACTATAACAAACATTAAAACAAACAAAAACCTTGAACTCAATTTCTATACACACCACGTCCATCAGCGCACGTCAACAGCCATCTGCGCATTTCCTCAGAAACAACCACCACTTTTTTCATATGAACGTGCTTGCGCTGTGCAATGTGCGCCACCCTCACCCTCGCTCACACCTTTGAGTATCCAATTATTAGCGTTAAACGTTTAACGCGTCCTTGAGTTGGAAGTCGCATAAGAAGTTTCACTTCAAAAAAATCGTAAATTACCACTTTCCTGTTGCAATTACGATTTCATCCCTTAGCAAATTGCAACAGTCGTTGATTTACTACTTTATTAGTTGCAAATTATAAATTCTGAATCGTAAATTGCAACTTACTTTTATTAATTTGCAATTCATATTTTGCAATTTACGACTTCTCTACGCCAATTTACGTTTTCAATTTGCGAAACTATTATAAGATTTTATTGATTCATCATTCAGTGGTGGTAAATTACGAAATATTTTTTGCAATTTGAGATTTTAAAGTGGTGTTTGAGGAGTTGACCTATTGAAGTAGTGAATTGCGCCAAAAATGTCGCAAATCACTACAAATAAATGAAGCTCGAATAGATACTTTTAATCGTAATATTCAACAAACAAAATTTGATATTTTTCGCCGTTTTCGTTGTCGAATTAGGAATTTTTGTATCAATTCAAGACAAAATCGTTGTGATTTGCGAAAAATATATAATTCGTGATTTGCAACTCAAAATTTTGCAATTGGTGACTATGTAGTTCTTTCCGTGATGGCTCCAAATAAAGCCGTATGTTCTTCGTAGAAGTCAATACGAACTTAGTGAGTAGTTTTAAAGTGATGCGTATTCAAATCCACATATAAACCAACTTTATATAGCTTCCGGGTTGTTTAACAGAAAAATGTGAATATTTCTTCTACCGGTTAAGTGGAAAAATGTTTCCGTCGCCGTTTCCACTTGTGGGTAAGTATACCACTCTAGCACAGGCATTGAACCACCGGTCACTTCTGTATTTGAAAACCTTCTGCTTGCTTCTAATTGTACTGCGAGTAAGATATGGGCTGAGTTCATAAAAGTAAAAATGCGTCAACACTGCAATTTTTGCGTTCATTAATGTAAAAATACTGCATTATCTTTGCATGAGGCAAATAAGCAGTGCGTTCATATAAGCCAAATGACAGTCAAACTGCGATCAACTCTGCACTGAATTTTGTTTTGTTGCCGAGTTGCAGGAAGATGTCAGGAAAAAATATGTTAGTAAAATAAAAGAAAATTTAATATATTTATCCAAAATAAATGAAGGATTTTTTTTAATAAAAAGTTCAAATACATTATCTGTGTTTTATAGGAATAAAAGTGAAAAAATTAAATGTACTGCATATATGAACTATTTTTCGCAAACGCAAAACTGTTGCAAACTTGCAGCAGTATTTCTGTTCATAATTGCATTGAATCAATATTTTTTGCATGGCATGTGCAACAATGTTGCAATTATGAACTCACCCATAATCTCCAAAACGTACAGGGTGTCCGCCGGGGAGGTATACTACTTTGTTTGTTTAAATTTTTTGATTAAATGAAAGAGAATGGATCTTGTATTGATAAATGTTTTACATAATGTCGGCAATTATGTATGAAATACAATGTCAGGTAAATGTCCGCCTCTGTTAGTCTCACAAATGCGAGCCCCTTTGAGCACATTTTTCATTACATTCCCACACATTTCACACGGTATTTCATTAATTTCACACGAATATTTTGTTTGAGTTGCTCAAGCGTTTCTGGTTTGTTTGCATAAACTTTGCTTTTCAGATATCCCCATAAAAAGAAGTCCGGAGCAGTCAAATCAGGCGACCGTGGAGGCCAATCAACATCACCATTTCTTGAAATAACTTGTTGTGGAAAGAGGTCTCGCAGTAATTCCATTGTAATCCTGGCTGTATGCGATGTGGTACCGTCTCGTGATACCACATGTTAACCATCCCAAAGCATGATGTTGCGGCGTTAAAAAGTTTTCAATCATATCACGATATCTCGCCCCATTCACAGTTACCGTTACGCCGTTTTCAGTTTCAAAGAAGTAAGATCCAATGATTCCTCCTGACCAAATTGCACACCAGACTGTAACTTTTAATGGATGCAAAGGTGACTGATGAATAATTTGAGGGTTTTCCATTGCCCAGAACCGACTATTCTGTTTATTCACATATCCATTTAAATGAAAATGTGCCTCGTCAGTCGTCACTCATTATGATTTTTCATGAAAATCGGGGTTGTCATGGGCTAGCTATAACATCCTATTGGCATATGTACGGTGGCGTAAATGGTCTTGTGAAAGAAGCTCTTGTGTCACCTGGATCTTAAATGGAAACAAATGAAAATCCTTCTGCAAAATTGTTGCCAAAGTTGTTCTTTGAAGACCAAGCTCCTGAGCACGGCGTCGAATTGAAGTTGATGGATTGTTTTGAACACTTCCTTGAGCAGCAATAATGTTTTCAGCCGATCTTGCAGTACGTTGTGGTCCATGCTTGGGCCTATCACCTACAGACCCTCTTTCTTCGAAATCATTCACTACACGATAAATAGTGCGTTTTGTTGGCACGTTGTTTCTCCCAAAAATTTCACGTTACTTTCTCATCGTCAAAGTAATCGATGATTGATTTTAATAAAGTGTTTTAACAATTAAAACACTTTTGTTCATCGAATATTTTTCCGTAATAAATTTGCCACGTGTCTACTTCACGACTGCCAAATATAAACTGTCAAGACTAATGTTTACCAAAATGGCGGCAAAACAAAGTAGTATACCTTCCCAGCGAAAACCCTGAGATGCGCTCTGGAATCCTGCAGTCTGGCACTATAATCTTTGCCTTCATTTTCGAAATTGGAAGGGACGTTTCTTAACACGAAAACTTTCCCAGAGGAATAACATTTCACGTTCTATTGTACATAAGTAAATATAAAACCAGTGCATCGCAAAACAAAATTCCATTCCGCAGAATGTGTAAAGTTCGAAAATATATTCCGCTACAGACTGGCGCCAACAAATCCGCGTTCAATTTACCAAATTCGATTTCCAGAAATTAAATCCTTCAGTCCTTAATGGATCTACCCTACATCCCAACATCGAGTACAATTCCCATTAAATTTCAATTGCACCAGCTATCCTCTTGATCTGTTCGTATCCCACCGTGTACAGTCAGTTTAACAACAGCCTCTAACATCTTCACCATTCGTAACCATTTCGCTGCTCATTATTGGCTCATAAAATCTTTAATCTCCCATTTAACGTGGCTTGGGGAGCACCATCCATTTGTCGACATTCCATACGTGCGCGCACCGAAACACAAACAACAAATCCACTTGCAGTTCACTACACTCCAACCAGTCGTATATGCGAAATGGACTTTTTTTTAGGGTTCCTTATAACACCTTGTTGCCTCGCTGGCTATAGCTGCATATTTAATGGCTACGGATAAACGAAATTGTGTAATTATTCACTCTCGGACTAACTGAACGAAATTCAGGAAGGAGTTATCATTTCAAAGTTCATGAGTGGGATTTTCACTTCACCATCTAGTAGCTGCAGGTCTCCGTCTCTCACCGATGCAGATGTAGAGGAAATCATCGGCCAACTAGATGTACAAATTCAAAAGCCAACTCGGAATCCATTTAGGAGCATCACGTTTTCAATTATAAAATTGCATTGACGCTAAACTCTTCTAAATCATCTGACAGGCCTTTCGTGCCTTGTTGCAAATTCATTTATTTGGTCGAGTCGTCGTCGTCGTCATTCTCGTTGGGCCAGGCTGCAGAGCCAACACATGGTCGTCGGTCGATCAGCTTGGTTTGCAGAACATCATCGTTTTTTTGCGGGCCAAGTGGTGTTTGGTATTTTTTGTTTTTGTATTGTATGCTCCTTCATCCTCATGCTCATGCATGAGCAGAGAGACACTGAACCAAGGTATGAGTGAGGAGGACTTAAACTGCATACATTTGTGGTTTTCATCTAGGTTTTGTTTCGCCGTTGAATAAGGTAAATGTGGACTTCTCCAGAAGGCACTTCTCTCCGATTCAGAGCCTGAATTGAAAAACGCAATCAATTAGCAATAAATTCAATCACTCTGACATTTATTGAGTAGAACTGAATGAGCTTCTCTATCGTACTCTGTGCTCTGTGGCGGTGTGCGGCAACGGGGGCGATGGTGGTGGTGGAGCATGGAGACTGAAAATTGGTTCACCGGCCGCAAAAACGGCAGCATTCAGCATTCAACAATGGCAACTACCGACGGGGGCTTTATTTGGCAGTTGATTGGAATGGAAATTAAGGAATCACAGTGACATCGTGGACCGATGCGATGTGTGGTGAGAAAGTCTGTTGTGTGCCCAAACCCCAATACGCACGAGAGTAAGTATATGAGTAAGTTATGTGTACCTACTTAAATTTATCTCATATACATACAGTATGGTCAGAGCAAGTTGATCGAGCAGCCAGAGTACGTCACAGCCTAGGAGTTGAGTTTATACACTTTGCAACTGCAATTTATATCAATTAATCTTCGACATTAATGTGCTGTACATTCTGATTTAAGGCTTGATGGGCGAAATACAATTTAATGGCTTTAAAAAGAATTCTCAGACCTGCTAAGTAAACTTTCAATTAAAACAGACGTACAAAAACCATGTACACGATCATCCATCATTTTTGTACATCTGCCCCATTTAAAATTCAACTAATCAGGTCTGAGAACTCGCCCAAATTTATTTAAAAAAAAGGGACCCAAAAAGTGTCTCATCAATTTATTGAATATAGTTTAGAATGGTTCGAGTTCTTGGAAAGCAGCTGTTTGATTTTAGATTTATTTATTTGTTCAACTAGACGCAGTGAATAGATGATGTAACCTCAGGTTTAACTCCCGAAATGACACTTTCTTGGGGCTTTGTTGCACAGCGCCAGTTCTCGGGAACGTTTAACAAATATTGCTTCTGAATCCGGCACTTCGAATATACGGCATCGAATTGTAGGTCGATATCAATCGAACCAAAGTAGAAATCTACAGAAAACGAAAGGCTGCGAGCGGTATAGATCTTGGGCCCCTATATCTCAACTTTTATAAACTTTTCAGGTCAAAACTTTTTTGAAGACAAGACCAATGAATAGGGCCACTAAAACAAGAAGCCAAGCCTTTAGACTAATTCCAGCTTTTTCTAATACATTTTTACCAAAGCCCAAAGGCGTTCTCTTTGGCGTAGTACCTTCTGAGGTATGTATGTATGTAAGCTTTATAGCAGGTCACCAGAAATGGTTCTAGAATATTCTTTGTACCATGAAGACCACCTGTTAGAGAAGAATTAAGGGCAAGCGATGGAGTTCCTTATCGGCTGAGGATAATTTTTAGGTTTCTTAAGGCTTTTTTCACGGATCCACCTCTTGCGTAAACCTCTTACAAACATCCGAGAGTAAGACTGTCAACATTCTAGAAACATTCTCAACCTAGTCGTCCTCCACTGGATTCCTGCCCACGGAGGATTTGAGGGTAACGAATCGGCTGATTCACTGGAGCAACCACTCCACGCATCAGACCTGAAAGCTTCTGCGGAGTCAGCAAAAAACATTTCAGGAACTACATCAAGAACCTATCTAGAATAGAGTCAAACGAGCACAATACAGCTGGGCAGAACTGCACCAGATAATATTTCCCCAAATTCTCCTCCAAAAAATCACTCTTCATGATTTATCTGGACAAAAATAAACTGGGGATCCTAACAGGAATCATCAACGGCCGCGGTTGCGTGAAAAAACATCTTCACCACACTGGTATCTCACCGGATCCTATCGGCAGACTCTGTCTTAAAAGTGACGAATCCTCTCTTTACATACTCACAGAAGATCCGGCTCTTTATCGTCTCAGGGAAAACATTCCTTGGTGATGAAATCGTCAATTCAGCAACTCTTGCTGACATACACCCATAGAAGATACGTATCTTCCTGACTGTCTCTGGAGCGAAAAGATGGCCCTAGTAATTTAGCAGGGTAGGCACAATAGGCTCCTTTAAGAAGCAACAGTGCCAGAGCCCCTTGAAGGCTCTCCCGCTTCACAATCTAATCTAATCTAATCTAAGACTGTCAAGAAAGTGCTTATTAATTCAGCCGTTCGGATGTGGCATAAAAATATAGGTCCCTTCCAATCGCCCCGAAATTAAAAACTCACACAAAACGAGTGGTTGTGAGAAGCTGAGTCTAGGGTTCTTATACGGGTCTGTTGCACCATAATCCTTTATGAAATGGACATACATATCGCCCCTGAGATAGGCACCATGACAGGACGGGTTCATTTCGACCATAGGGACTTCGGTCATCGCAGCCAATTCACAGTAAACAGGCCAACAGTCGACGTTTTGAATGTTATAAGGTCAAGCGACCCTATACCTGGGAGTGGTTAAAGTTCTGAGTAATATTTTATTTTCCCACATAACGATTGCTTCTTTGGATTAGTGATTTAATTGAATTGGCGTTCCGAAGGTTTCATTCTTCGTTCTTTTTTCGGCTGACTTTCCTTGATTCTTTTTTACGGAAAAGTGGTCAAGCCTCGAGGTCACTCGATGTAGAAATCTTGACAAACTCTAAATCTGATGTGCAGTTGAGCAAACAAACAAATATAAAGTCAGATCGGATTTACTTTAGATTTGAAATTCAGCGCACGATTAATTGATTTAAAAAAAAGTACTCATACGCCCTGGTGTCCAAATATCTCATTAAATAGTCGGGCTGGCGGATATGCGGTTGCAACGAATGTTTTAATATTTAAAAATGTTACGATGTTGAACGAAAAGCCTTTTAGAGATTTTCAACCCTGTTTGGTCTGAATAAGGATACTTAACAGCCAATTCTATGGACGAATCACGCAGTAGAGAAAGACCTCGCCTTAGGTGGCAAGTGGAAAGTGATTTTTACCAACTTGAGCGGCTCCACTGGAAGATTTAGGATAAAGTCTGTTAACTATTGTACAATTTAATTCAAGCTGTTATCTTCTATACCTTTTTTATACCCGATAAGTTACCACAGGCTTGTCGTACATCAATCGATTTATTTCAAAGGGGAATAGATTTTGAAGGCCAACAACTTTTTGCCTGCATTTTTGAAAAAATGTATGTCCTGTGAAGCACGGTAAACGAAAAAAACATAAACAATCGGTCAACAGGGAGTGTGTTTATTCCTTTTTTAATTTTCTCATCTAAGTAAAGTCTGCAGATGTAAGCTAAAGGAGGACTTTTTTTTATAGAAGCCGCAATTGGACTCAAGGAACGGAATGATTTTGGAAAATCAGGCCAAGGTCCATCTATTTATTTTACATGTTGCCTTTTCAAATCGCCAATTAGAGTGCGACTGACAATTCAACATTGATAATCGCATTACGTCCGTCAACAACTGGACGTCACTGGCAAAAAACAAATGACTAAGCTGGCATTTAAATATGTATGCATGTACATTATACACCCATGCATGCATTGGCAGTTAAACACCATTCGTATACAGCTGAAGGGGACAATTTCGGAAAAGCAAAGTTTCCAAGTAGATAATCCCTTCAAAGTTACTCCTCTAAAAATGTCAAGAGAAAGCGCCGCAGAGAGCTACTATTTAAACTAGGTGCCGACGAACTTCATAATTGCACCCTTGTAATGCATATTTTTAAACTTTTTATCTCTCCTGTGGTTGTTTTGCTATATTTTTTATCTTTAATTTAAATATGTATTGCATTCCCTCCCACGGAACTTATTCTTTTCATATCCCATTCCGGTTCGCTTTGCAACAGGACTTGGCGTGCACAGCACAGCAGCAGATGTGTAAGGAAGCGGCAACAAGAAACAATAAAATAAACATTTTAAGAACGTACCACCAACATTTCCATATCTGGCATAACAATAACACATCCCCACTTTAAGTAATAACAAAGATTGCTAAAGGGATGACTGCAACTGGTTTTAAATGCGGGGGGAAAACAAATACACAGAAATGCGAAACAAGACGACATCCAAACGAACAACAATAGCAATTCCGAGAAGGACATTGACACTCGGATTATATTCAAGCGCGATGCCAAATCTACATTCCAGTCTTTCATAGTGGTATAATATGTTACGCGAGGATATGCACATGCATATGTGTTATGGGATAGCAATTAACTGTGTCCCATCCTGACAAGTCGCACAAACGAATAGGACGCCTATATGTGCGAGTAGTTTGAGGTTTGTACTCAAGAGTTTTTTTTCTTTTTGCAAATTTTATTATTTCTGCCGGTTAAACACTTCAAATCCCTAGTAACGCTAACTGCATCCGAAAAGATATCTTGACAAATTTACATAACGGCCGTGGCTGGCTAAATTTCCGACAGAGAGAGAGAGAAAGAGCGCTTCTTTCCGTTCCGTGCGCGACGACTTTCAGTTCAGTTTTGGCTTTCTGAAGGTACATTGAACCTTTTTATATGAATTTCGGTGGTGGAGTAGGACTTTGAACAATTCTCCTGTCAACAATGGAAAAGGGTGTGTGTGTGTGTGTATTTGCATAGGATGGCTATGAAAACTTTATGCATTTTGAATTTGAGTTTGTTTTCCTAATGGACTATGTCAGAGTACAGAGCTGTTTGCCAATTGTCACAACGGAAACGGAGTGTGCTAACATTGATTGTGGCTAATGGAGAGACAAGTTCGAATGTATGTTATCCTCGATATATATATAGATTGTGCAATTTGAACATTTCCTTGCAATTGCAAGCCCGCTGAATGGACACTTTCACCGTGGCACAAAACTTCACTCAATTACTTGGTCCGTTCATCAAAAATTGGGCAGCACGCTTGATGCAAGCTGTCTAAAAGCTTAAAAACAAAATTAGATCAATAGAATTGGCAATTTGAAAAGTAGTGGAGTCCTTGCAACTCATCTGAGGACAACTTGTTTCGACTAAGCTAGTTTAAGGTGTAACTATCCGCCACAAATTCCAGTTACCGCCCAGGATGAAATCAGAAGAATCAGCAGCACATCATCATCCGTCGCTGATCACCATTGATCACCACCACTGGGTACGCCAGTACCCACCGCCACCAGCGTTGAGTGAACAATACGCAGAACCAACGACCGCCATAACAAAACCCAGCATCAGCAGCCGAATCAACAACAAAACACGGGCCGAATTTTCACAACTCTTTTACGTCACACTCACTACTCCTTGGGAAAAGAATGAATACCCGTAGATATAATCGAGGAGGATAGTACCACCAGTTCCTATTCCTGGTGTAATATACATGGCGTTGGCGCTGACCCTGTTCTCTAGATACTTATTCTCTAAATTTTTGGCGGCGAAAGTCTGCTTGCAGAATTAGCCATTGCTTACGGAATCGTGAATTGTGAGTATTCCAATCCGTTCCGCTTCCTCTTGCTTCATTCCTGAGTGTTAGTGGGCCTGGGCGCGCATTGTGATTTGTGAGCATTACAATTACAATCCTCCACATCCTCATTTCTTTAAAAGGACACGATGTACAACGCTACGCTCCAAAGTTCGTGTTTCTTTAAAGGCAACCCTAGACCCGACGAGTATACCCCGGCCAGAGATAAAAAGCACATCACAATCGTATATTTAGACTGCAGCTTTCGCAAAATTTGTAGCTCGTTGTTCAATTGAATCACCATTTCAAACCCAAATTCCATCATTTTGGTCTGAAAAACATTCGAGAGTATAACTGTCATGAAAAAGCTTCTTAATTAGCAACTTGGTCTCGGTATAAAGTTGAAGATCCCTTGCATTAGTCCCAGAAATGAAAAACTCACACAAAGCGAATGGTTGTAAGAAGCTAAGCCTAGGCTCGCTACGGACTTGTTGCGCCAATTATTCATGTTTTTAATTAGTACCATTTAAGGTCGCCATCGTCAAAATATTGTACATATTTTAAGGTTGATGTCTGCTGAAAAAATCGCCAGCATTATATCTTAAATTAAATCAATCAATAGAAAAGAAGAAAGAGGGTCTGTAGGTGATAGGCCCAAGCATGGACCACAACGTACTGCAATATCGGCTGAAATCATTACTGCTGCTCAAGGAAGTGTTTAAGACAATTCATCAACCTCAATTCGATGCCGTGCTCAGGAGCTTGGTCTTCAAAGAACAACTTTGGCGACAATTTTGCGAAAGGATTTGTATTCGTTTCCATTCAAGATTCAGTTGACACAAGAGCTTCTTCCACAAGACCTTTTACGCCGCCGTACATATGCCAATAGGATGTTATAGCTAGCCCATGACAACCCCGATTTTCATGAAAAAAATCATAATGAGTGACGACTGACGAGGCACATTTTCATTTGAATGGATATGTGAATAAATAGAATAGTCGGTTCTGGGCAATGGAAAACCCTCAAATTATTCATCAGTCACCTTTGCATCCATTAAAAGTTACAGTCTGGTGTGCACTTTGGTCAGGAGGAATCATTGGACCTTACTTCTTTCAAAATGAAAACGCCGCAACGGTAACTGTGAATAGGGAGCGATATCGTGATATGATTGAAAACTTTTTAACGCCGCAACATCATGCTTTGGGATGGTTAACATGTGGTATCACGAGACGGTGCCACATCGCATACAGCCAGGATTACAATGGAATTACTGCGAGACCTCTTTCCACAACAAGTTATTTCAAGAAATGGTGATGTTGATTGGCCTCCACGGTCGCCTGATTTGACTGCTCCGGACTTCTTTTTGTGGGGATATCTGAAAAGCAAGGCTTATGCAAACAAACCAGAAACGCTTGAACAACTCAAACAAAATATTCGTGATGAAATTAATGAAATACCGCGTGAAATATGTGAGAATGTAATGAAAAATGTGCTCAAAAGGACTCGCATTTGTGAGACTATATCCTAATCAAAAATTATAAACAAACAAAGTAGTATACCTTCCCGGTGGACTCCCTGTATACGTTAATGTGGGCATGGTAAAAAACGCCTATTGATCAAAACTGGTAAAAACGGTGATCCATGTTCACTAAAGGAACTCGTTCAAATAAACGACTCGATGTTGAGAAGAGAACGGCCGCTACCAAATGCAGTTTCATTTGACCAATGAATATTGTTAAGTTTTTCGTTAAGCCAACAAAATTTCAGTTGTGGGAATGAAGACTCTGTTGCAGAATTTCTTACAAACAAATTTGTTTTTGTTCAATGTAAAGAAAGTACCTCAGTAGTAACCAAACCAATAACTCACGCAGCAGCTCATTTCAGTGGCAGGGCCAGATTCAAGTGAGTTTTCCACAACTCCATATAGACGGTTCCAATTACTTTAAATCGCGCAGCGATAGGTACCTCCTGCAGAGTAATCAGATTTGTGGATTATAGCGAACTTGGAGCAGAGCGCTTTTCACAAATCACCACTCTGCCGGTTATGTTGCAAACTTTGTCGCAACTGTGATTCGACATAAATCGAGTGTAATCTCTAACAAAGTTTACACTATTCCTATCCATTGAAAGCGATTTCCTTTGGTGTGCATGTAATTAAATTTCGCCTACAAAACTTCCACCACCAGCCGTTGATGACGACAACTACTCTACTACTGACGAGAACGAGACGGTGACGAGTGGCGACCAAAGCAAATCCTCAACAATTGAAATTTAATTTTGAATTTAATCTCCTCTCACGGAAAATCCAATCCACTTTCGGAATTCTCCAATTCATTATTCATAAATTAATTCTGAACTTCGCTCTGCCGATGTCGTTGTCGATGTCGAGATCGATGTTGATGCCGCTGCCACTGCCGCTATACCCCTGCATCGACTCTCTCGGCAAATCTCTGGACGGTCGGTAATCCATTCATTTTCACTGGGACCGGAAAGTCCCATAAATCCCCCAAATTGTGTTATATAAGTATTTGTTGCGCCAATTCCGACTGAATGCATTTGCCGCGCGCATTTAGTGGATTTAATCAATTATTTCGCCATTATCGAATAAGGACACGCTTTACCTACCTACCAATACACAGCAACACCTTTATTGGGCCAAAAGTCGAGTGTAAAATCCACATTTGTGGTTTTGCTGCCATCAGCGATGATTAATCCGTCCGACTGTCCAGTGTCCATGCAGGATTCATTAGAACGGCGTGGACGACCCCTTCGTCCGGTATTGTCTGTGATATTTTTCGGGCTGTATATATTGCCAAACCAATGTGATACTGCGACAGCAGCCCGAGTTAACTAAGATCAATTATTCAGTGGTAGCTGTGTATGCTAATTGGCGGATACACCGTAAACACACCAACATGGTGCCTTGTCCTGGCTAATTTCCATTCAATTTGGAATAGAACCGAGCAGCAATACTACTACTGCTGCAGACGCATTTAATGCCATTTAAAGAGCATTACGATTTGGCGCATGCATTAATCATCATCGTGGCTCTGTGTTGTCGTTATCCTCTTTCCTGTGCACGCTGGCGACGCGGATGTTGGATATTAATTTTGGCATCGGTTAACGCGCGCACAAATGTTTAACTTGGCCTAAGATTTAAATTGGTTTTGGCAGGTCATGTATAGGTACAGAAACAGATAATTATGCACCCGACTCCATACCAATAAAGGAGCCATTACAAAGCTATTTGTTTATGAGAGCATCAAGCGAACACCACCGAACAGTTCGTTGACTCAAAGGGGCTTCGCATGTAACTATATTTATATGAACGACAGTCGAGGCCTTTAATTTGGCTAATGAATTTGCGGGACAAAGTTTCACTGATTGAATAAAGTTCCTTTGATTAACAAACTGGCCAAAGTGTGATTAGGTTGTCTGAAAGGCTGCAGTCAATTTGTACATAATAATGGGTGCTGTTGCATCGTGTGCCAGTCACGGAAGTCACCATCCATCCTTTTAAGCTTGAGGGGAAAAGAGAACTTTGAAACAAGTTCTTGTGGTTAGAATGTGAGTTTTGTTCATGGCACAGTTGTATGACGTTTCTGCCAACCAAAAATGTTTCAACAGAATTTGTTTAATTTATCTATGAATTAATAAAATTTAAACTTGTTCACGTTCTCTTTGCTTGTACGTAACAAGAGCGAACAGCGAAAGCATGCACTTGACGTTGCCTTATGTTAATGACTCCGCCACAAGTGGCTTACATGTTCTCTTATCCAGCGCAGATACGTCACAAAAATGTGTTTAACTGCACAACAAAAATAAGTAATCTTGCAATTGTTGTATTCTTCTATTTGTTTTATTCAGTGATTTCTATTTAAATTGGGAAATAGTTCAGTGAAATTAAAAATGGGTATTGGAGGGGACTACTTTTTTAAGGTAAATTTTGTTGAAATGAATTAATTAATAAAAAAGTCGATTGATTAAAGAATTAACTTTATTTAAATTATATGTACAAGGTGGTGGAAAAACTTCGATTCTGTTTTTTTATTATGTTTATTTGAACCTTTAGAATTTTATTGGTTAAGTCGAGAAGATGATATCGGCCAAATGGACGCCGTCACAATTGATTGCCATACGGGCTCGTTTTATGGCATTTTTCATCAATTCGGCGAGAACTTCGGGCGACAGATTCTCGCACTCGTGTCGAATGTTGTCCTTGAGGGCTTCTAGGTCATCGGGCTTGTTCACGTAAACACGGGACTTCAAAAAACCCTACAAAAAAAAGTCTGGAACGGTTAAATCGAGCGATCTTGCGGGCCAGTGCAAATCGCCAAAACGAGAGATGAAGCGACCCGGGAACGCCGCCTTCAGAATGCGGTTGTGGCTCGCGCAGTGTGTGCCGTAGCTCCGTCCTGTTAGAACCACATGTTCTCCAGTCCTAATTCGTCCAACTGCGACAGAAAAAACTCAGTTAACCTATAACGGTTAACCCTATAGCGCGCACCGTTCACTGTTGTCGTTTGACCAGCGGCGTTCTCGAAAAAAAAAAAAAAAAAATGGCCCGATGACTCCTCCAACGTGAACAGCGCACCATGCAGTACCTAACTTTGAGCGGGTGTAATGGCTCCTCGTGCATTACTCGTGCCCCAGAAGCGATACTTTTGCTTGTTTACGTACCCGCTGAGGTAGATATGAGCCTCATCGCTCGCTATGATTTTGGTCGAAAAATTGTTCACTTTGTCCTCGAAATTGAGGATGGCTTGGGCGTAGGTTACACGCGTTTGGCGGTCGACAGGTATCAGCTGATACACGGACTGGACTTTGTACGGGAACATGCGCAAGTCTTTGCCCAAAATTCGCATTAGGGACAACCGGCTGATGGCTACTTGCGAGGCACGGCATCTGGTCGATGTTTCCGGCGACATCCTCTTCAACACCGGCGATATTCTCGGCACAACGGGCGTTCCGGGGCCGGCCACTCTTGGAAACGTCTCGTGTGCTCCCATACTCTTTAAGGTTGGTGGCCAAACGGCGCAGTGTAGTAATTCTCGAATGCCTTCTTCGAAATGACTCATCAAAAAAAAAAAATAGGATTTTTTTAAATACAAATTTCAATTATGTACAAAGATTTGAAGATATAAATCATCTTCGTACGTTATCCTGAAATCGAACAATAAGCAATAAACTATAAATTTTATACAATTCAAAAAAGTAAAATGTTCGATTGAAGCTAGATCGTTGGATTTTCCCTGCGTTCAGTGGAGGAAATTTTGTTTTTGTGTGTCAAAACCAATTCTTGGGAAATTGTTGTAATTGTTGAACTCAGCAAGAAGTGGATTAGTATGCGCAGGCGCACTGCTATTTAATTTAACTAAAAAAGTCGTAGCATACATGCGTCTTCGCCGAATGAAAAATACTAAATGAGGGTAGCTATATCTTTCTCATTGGTCATTAGCATTACCGTCTTATCGCAAAACAGGGATGGAATCCCGTGAGGTGATAGTCACTTTTGTGATAGTCAAATGCGAAAGTCATATCATTTTCCTTCTACCTAAGGCGATCGCAAAATAACTATACAAATTTGGTATCACTTTTTTATTTCATAAAATAGTTTTGTTGTCAGTTGTCATTTGAACAGAAAATATTTAAAGGTTTCAAAGATCGACGACAACGCCACCTAGGGTTCAAAAGTATCCTGTCATTTAAGACTGCCTAAACCTGAAATACAACAATAAGAACAAAACAAAAGAAGAATCATGAAAATTAGCCCAGTGGTTATCGAGTTATATCGTCATCGAGTTTCACCCCGACATAATTATACGTATAAATATAGAAGATTATTACTGAAGGCAATTGAATTGAACTAAAAAACGAAATTATACGCCTGAAACGCCTAAAGTATTGAGAATTCTCCGACTTTTCTTTTTTCCTAAACCATCTCTGAATCAAGTAGACCAACACAAAACAAAAATCATTCAAATCGGTCGAGCCGTTCTGGAGCCTTTACCCAACTAACGCAGAGCAATCGATTTTTATATATATAGAGGATTTTGTTATTTGATAAAAAATCTAAATATGTGTCACACAAAATCGATCGAAAAAAGTTTCGCCAATTGTAAGTATTACCAATTGCAAAATTTTGAGTTGCAAATCACGAATTATATATTTTTCGCAAATCACAACGATTTTGTCTTGAATTGATACAAAAATTCGTAATTCGTCATTGAAAACGGGGAAAAATATCAATTTTTTTGTTGAATATTACGATTAGAAGTATTAATACGAGCTTCATTTATTTGTAGTGATTTGCGACATTTTTGGCGCAATTCACCACTTCAATAGGTCAATTCCTCAAACACCACTTTAAAATCTCAAATTTCAAAAAATACTTCGTAATTTACCACCACTGAATGATGAATCAATAAAATCTTATAATAATTTCGCACATGTAAATTGAAAACGTAAATTGACGTAGAGAAGTCGTAAATATGAATTGCAAATTGATAAAAATAAGTTGCAATTTACGATTACTTACTTACTTACTTACTTAGGTGGCGCTACAGTCCGGGGTAGACCTGGGCCTCAACCAATACGCCTCTCCAGTTAGCGCGATCTTTGGCTAACTGCCTCCAGTTGCGCACTCCAAGTTGGTTGAGGTCCCCTTCCACTTGCGCGCGCCACCTAAGGCGAGGTCTTCCTCTACTGCGTTGTCCCTCCGGGTTAGAATCGAAGACTCTTCGGGCCGGAGCGTTGGTGTCCATTCGCTCTACATGTCCCAGCCATCTTAGACGAGTGATGCGTACTTTTCTGACTAGGTCAATGTCGCTGTACAGCTCGTAGAGTTCGCTGTTAAATTTACGATTACGAATTTGTAATTTGCAACTACTGAAGTAGTAAATCGACCACTGTTGCTAAGGGATGAAATCGTAATTGCAACAGGAAAGTGGTAATTTACGATTTTTTTTTCTGCATTTCACAACCACAGTAATTATTGACACTGAGAAGTGTTGATTCACGACTTTTGAGGATCAGTACCTTCACTTTGTACAATTTCTAGAATTGCGAATAAAAAGTCGTTAATTAGTCAATCCTTAGCTAAGCTCTAAAATGAGACAAGCCTTTCGTGATTCGGCGCTTATTTTTCTTGATTTGATCTTAAACTTCTTTTCGTGATCACCTTACGTAGAGAAAAAATATTTTTTGATTGTGACGTGATAAATGACGCGAAATCCAAATAATAGGAGTGACAAGTGACATTCTTAAATTGCACTTATATACAACTCTCTCTCTGACCCAACTCATTAATGAAGAAAGAGATTCCATAGACCATACAAGTCTCAAGGAGACCAACTGTTAATAGGTATGTGAACTTCACAGAATTATGCCATATCTTTCACTAAAAAAACTCATATTACAAATCCTCTGCTACACCTATACCTTCGCCCCGATCCAAGTAAACTCTTTTAAATTACCACTGCCGATAAAAAGAAAAATCCTAAAAATATTGCAATAATAAAATTCAATAAAAAATCCGCTCTATTCAATCTATACCAAAAATAAAAAGAATAAAACGAAATAAAAAACGACGAACGCTTAAATAAATATAAAAGAACTAATAATTGTGCACATTGGAGGCGAAGGATATAAAAATAAATCCGGATTCCCTGTGTAAGCTGAAATGTCCCATAGATAAATGCAGGCATCATAACATGGCTTCATATTCAAAGCCCCATCATGTTACCATATTTTTCCCTATAACATGCTTATGTCCCGGCGAGACTAGCTACATATACGTTCAAGTCCTGTCGTCGTTGTCGTAAAAAAAATATGCGATAAATTGCACAAGCCATGTGATTGCAATTTTTTGTGCTGTGCCTTTGGAAAATCGCTTCTCTTGTGTTTTGCAGTTTTACATGCATACCCACACTCCCCTAACATGCAGTAGGTATGGCAATAAATATAAAATAAATTAGATTCGCTGTTATTAGTGACACTGAGTCAGTAGTTTGTACGTGGATCCGATTTTTTTTTTTTTTTTTGTAGCTCTGTAGCGACAATGGGATGACACTTTTTCGTTTTTTTTTTTTTTTTTTGTTCCTTTGTTGGCCCGAAACTCAGACAAATTTAGCATCAGGTGGGCCCTAGTCTGTATTGTCGACATTCGCCGCCATTGGCACGTCTATTGGCCTACTAATTCCTTTTTTAACATCCCCGGCATGATGACTTCATTAAAAGTACAAATCCAACCACCCAACACATGCACAGTGGAAACGCTTTGTAATTTTTAATTAATTTTGCCACCTATGGTGGTTTTGTTTTTTGTTTTATTTTGTTGTGTTTCCCCGGAACGCGAAAGGAGTAAACATTCTTTCTAAGGATTAACACACATCCGATCAATTTACTCATACGTGTCGCACATTTTCTTTTCCACTTTTCAGGTTCAGACATCGACCACCGTACTCAAACCGAGTCGTACTTACACGGTCGGGGTGTAAGGAATTTGCCGAAATTCGGCACCCAAGCCCCAAGCGCTTATCTTGCCGACAGAAAGCACAAAAGAAAATGTCACCTGTGGCATGGCTTGCACGTACCCTGACACAACCTACCCAGCAAATAGTTGTACGGCATGCGGGGGTGCGAGGAGGTCCATCGACCTGACTAAGAGGTGCCTTTAGGAGCTTTTGTTCTGGCCAATTAGTATGCATCCCGTGACAACCAGCCATTGCAGTCGCTTTCCGCACATTTTGAGAGTAAACAAAGTTGTTGCCTGGCCATATAATTATGGGCTCCGGTAGTAGAATCTGTTGATTGCATTATTCCATGGCAGGATATCGGTTTTGTCCTCCCCATGTTCCGGCGGACTGCGGGTTGTACATATACGATGTGCAGCAGTATACTGTAATGGAGTTCGTTAGTTGGATGCAAAGCGGTGTGTTGAGTATGGTTTTGGCAGGAGACCGACATGCTAATCCCTTGATTGGGGTCATAAGCGAGTCACTGTAATAGTCGACGTAATAGCCGAATGCCATGTGAGGTAAAAATGTAAGTTGTTGTTGAAGTTTATGTTTGATGTTGAGGGGTGGCGTGCTGGTGAGTGTTTTTTAGTTTATTATCCACTGTCACATGTGGCGGAGATCCTGGAGATATCGTTTAATTGAAATTATGATTTAAAAACTTTTGCTTTCCAAGGAAATTGATTACAATATGCATGACTCCTCCCACAGGGTGTTGGCGGCTGCATGGCGTTAAATGCGGTAAGGGACTTTGTTGAAGAGCAAAAAGAAAAATGACTGTTTCTTTCAAAGATTCTCGCTTTATTGAAAACTAAACCCCTTCATCAAAAAAGAAACCACGTTGACAAAAACGTCAAAAGACTTTTTTGACAGTAATGCCACTTCGAGGAATATGTATCCCACTCTAGATGTCATCGATAACATCAGAAAGAGACAGGTTGATCTCAAACAGACTTATTAGAAGGAAGTTGACTTATTTTGTATATTTACCATTGGTTGTAGTCAACATTTCTATCGAATTTGAAATCAGTTCAAGGAAAAAATTAAGAATGATTTTTCGACTTCCAGGCCTTAAACTTGTGCTGCCATGTTTGACAGTTACTAGATATTTATGTAAATACCTAAGAGTATTGTTTGACAACTGATCATGAGTAAACTTCCGCCTGGAGATCGCTGCCTTAGATATTACTCAAGTTTGATTTGCAAATCAGTACACGACAAATAAAGTACACGACTTGGTCAAACGAAACTTTCTCGTTCATTAAAAGTTTGGTTTAATAAATGACTTTTTGTTACAATCGTATGGACTATTTTCGAGACATGTCGAAATTTCAAAATTACCATTATCAGAATTTTTTTTAGCGAAAAACTGGGTATACAGTCATGGTAACCTACTAAAGCTTAAATATCAATAATGGTAGAAATAGTTTGAGCCGTTTTCGAACAAATCAAACTGGTACGAACATTTTATATGGAAAATACCATTAGATAATATTGGAGGTTAGGTACCTGCAAAAAAAAAAGGGCACCGAACTGTAAGCCCACAAACTCCAAATCCGAAGTTTGAACGAAATCCGGGCAGCCGTTAAGGCTGTAGGCCTCGGGAAGAACGTACGAACAGACAGACTGACGGAATCTTGCGACCAACTTTTTGAGTTCCTCTATCATCTTAATGTCAGTATATTGATTAACATCTCAAGTTCGAAATTTTCTACGAAAATAATCTCATTCTCTTACTACGTAATCGATGAAGCTAAAAATCGTAATTTGTAACGAATCTTTTTTTGCTCAATGTGTTCCTGAATGAAGCAGCGTTTTCAATTCTCGAGCAAAGGAAAACTAACAGGAGACTCTTGTGGTCCAGTAAAAACAAATAGCTGCCGCTATTTCCTCCTAGACCTAATTTATCACAATTTAATTGTCTGCGGACATCTTAGTTTTGGGACGAATGAAAGAAACCTCAAAGTGGTTTGTTTAGTATCTTAACAAAGCGTTTCTTTTCTCTCAGACAAATAGACCTTAAGCGGTCCGTATTTTGCTTGAAAAATCAGCGGTCGAATCGCGTCATCCGTAAAAGATTAAATAAGTAACGGAATTAGCTTTTCTTTAATGTAAAAAATCAAATTAATTTCATGAACGTAGAGCTCGTTCAAGGAAGTGGCGATATGGGTCCTTAAGTTGTTTGGTTTTTATATTGTCCTTTCAGCTAAACTTGAACTATCAAAAGTAAGCGAACATTTAGCAAAGAGGTGAAGTGAAAGATCGGAGAAGCGCTTCTGGAACAGCGCACTAGGCTTTTGTGTCAAAGAAAAAGGAAATCATTTAAAATTCAAACTTGATGAGGAAGTTCGGATTTCGTGTTTAGTAAGTCTGACAGTAGTCTGACAGTAGTCTTCTAACTCCGCGAATACTTTCTGATGCGAAATTGTTTTTCTTATTTTACTATAAACTATTATTTTGGTTTTTAATGTAAACTAATATTTCAACACTGTAGGTACTTAGATATTCATTTTTTAAGTAAACAAATTTAGTTACGTTCATTTCCGCTTGTAGGCAGCTCATAAACTCTTAAGTTTCACCCCCTACATTCACACATCGAAATACATACCTGCAAAAATGTCTCCCACAACATTTTTGACATTTCATAAAATCAGAGTTCCTACGTAGATTTTACTTAGGGTAAAACTGGGTAATACCGGTCTTTCAACAAAAACTCAAATAAAATGAAATTCGTTATTTAAATAATACCTTTACTTCACTTTTTATTAAATTCATATGTTTTTGTATTATTATAAACATAAAATAAGGTAAATGAACAAAACGGAAAAAAGTTATACAAAAAACAAAAAAGGACAAAAATGACTGGTATTAGACGCATGGTCGGTTAATTCCGGTCAGCAATTCTGGTAATGGCGGTCATTAATGTTTATTTAAAATATACTTATATTTATTTTTAGTTTTCATATAAATCGCGAAATATTTTGATCTGTGTTGCAATCCTGGTCTTTGTTAAAAACCGTGTGTCACCCCAGAGATGGCTCATAGAAGTTTTTCTTTTTTAGACGTTCTGGAGGTGTCGAAAATGCTATTTTAGTAGACCTGGCCGCGGCGCGAATGGACATTTCCTTTTCAATAAGTTGTTTGGCGTTGTTAATAGCCACCTCTGACCACGAACCTAGGCTAAAATTCTGTGACGATTGCGACAATTCCACATTAACAATAAAAAAAAAGAATCTTTATTAAAAACCACTTAATATTTGGAGAAATGAAATTTGTTGCTCGTCGCAAAGAAGAGAAAAATTCGTCTAGTTCTCTGGATGGTTTCGTTATTGTATGTATTTTAAAATCTTCGAGTTGATTGCAGAGACATCTTGATTTCGGAACTTGCGTGTTAGCACAATTCAAATATTTCATGCACCACCTATATCCCACTCATCACAACTAAGTCGATTTTCGTGCAGTTGGTTATGAGCTCCACTACACATCGTCACTGGACATACCTATTTTTCGTGCACCATTGACAACAACCCATCGCATTGGTTGGCGTCTGTGCATGCCATATGCCAGTGCACCTCAAACTAGCATGTGGTGTATAACCAACTACGAAAATATCTGAGTATGATTCTCTCCAGGAAACCCGAATATTTTATTTAGAATCGAACCCTATCGATACGATTCACGAGAGATATCATACCAAATTGAGATAAAAAGCAAAACCGATATAACTAACTAGCACGTAATCAAACACTTGCATAATTCCAGACTACTCGGAGGAGGGGATTGTGATGATGATTGTTGTACCTTACCTTGGGATACCTTCGGTGTTTGTTTTAAATCAATAAAATGGACCAATCTTTAGAATTTGGTATTTTTGTCGCTTTTGGGGTCAGAATCTAAATTTTTGTGTAGATCAAAGTGGAAAAAACGATCAGTAAAAATAAAAAATAAAACTAGATTTAACTACCATAAGATTTTTTACGAAATTCACCAGGAAAGGGAGGCTTGTGACTTGTGAGTGAGGAGCTCGACCAAGTGTTGCCATAAAAATATGTGAACAAATCTGCAATTTTGACAAAAAAAAAAAAAAAAAAAGAGATTGTGCTTGTGACTACACACATTTGAAATGGGGATGTTAAATTGTATTGTATTAAGAATTTTAATTTAAAAACAAAATCTTTATAATAGGGGTATTCACGATCCGATGCAACTGGTTTTGTTCGCACTACAACAACAAAATATACTGACTTAAATTTTGCTACACTTTTGCACTTGACCTTATTGTAACCGAAAAATACAACAGAGTATCATAAAGTTGACAGTTCGCTTAATTGTTAATTCCTGTGTGCAGCTATCGGCAAAAAAATAAAGAGAATGTAAAAGTAAGCGACGCCGAACGGAAAATCATAATTTACATAATTATTAATTAATTAACATAATAAACAATTAAAAGCTTTTTTTTTTTCAGTTTCAGAAAAGTTTAAGAGTTCTTTTTTTTTCAGAACAAATGTCAATTGTCAAACTGGATTTTTCATTTCAGTTTTGCTAGAGATGAGAAAAAGTGTGTTCACGATTTGATAAAAAAAAGAAAAAATGAATTTCGCTATTGAACTAAGTCTGTTACACCGAATCGTGAATACCCCTAATATCATAATCTTAATACAGCGCAGTAGATAGTATTCATTCATTTAAAAAGTTTTCATCAATCGAATAGAACTTTTTATATTTTTAGAGTTTTTCTTTCCATTTAGATTTTATTTAATCAACTCTAATTCAGTAGCCTGGTTTCTGTGTAAGACCAAGCTTTATCAGTTCACTCCCCAAGTCCAGCGTGCCCATATAAGTCTTCACTTTAAGAATTAAGTTGAATGAAATGAAAAACATATTTATATCTTATCTTTCAAAATACAACCAACCATACACAAACACACCCACAGAATTTCATTGAAATCAGTTGAGTAGTTTCGGAGATAGACAACAGCGCCACCTATCGCGTACATAACTATCTTATCTTCCAAGTTGCAACCAGACATACAGACCCACAAAATTTCATTGAAATCGGTTGAATAGTCGAGAGCGGCGTGATGGCGATAGCGCTAGTTTCCGCCGTCGCCACGGAATTTCCGTCTCGGTCGAGTCAATTTTATTTCAATTTTACTTCCAAGTCACGCCTATAGATGTTTCACATCATCAAGTTTCTATGGAAAAACCTTACTTCAAAAAACTTTTTAAATTTAAGTAGGTAACAAAAAAAAAAGAAGAGCTGAATACGAAAATGAAAGCATACAGCGAAAGTAATGCTACTTTTCCACCGGAAATTAACTGCAACTTTTAGAAAAAATTTAAGTTAATTTTTTTTTTTGTGGAAACACTTCAGGATTAATTTGAAACCTCTTGTACTTAGCCTCGGGATTTGTGTCCGCTAAAAACGTAGCATAAGTGTGCAAAAAATGTTGGAATTATTTCTTAAAAAGAACAAAATTTATTATTGCGAATGCAGCCAAAACCTGGAGCACATACTTTTCTGGTTGTTAAAAGCGTTGAAATCTGCATTTATGGCAATGCTGTTCGACCCAACAAAATACTTGGTTGACATTATCACTATCCAGAATCCAGTAAAGATGAGTGATGCGAATATTAGGTGACAATTGCGGAGATGAGATGTAGATGGGGGTATATTTAAAATTGCTGAGGATTATTCCGATTAAAGAAAAAAACAAAAAAATACTCTGGTACAAATAATAAACTGGAAAAAAACTGAAATGCCACAGCAAACGTATGTAGAAAATTCTTTAAGAAATTTTTATCGAATCTGCGTTCGAATAATATTCATTATAGGGCGGCAAAGTTGTAAACCGCTGATAACTGCGCCATTGGTCATATTTAGATGTCGCTAAAGTTTTCCGGTTCCCCTTTGTGGAATTCAACAAAAAGAAATAAATAACATACAATTAGGCGCACAGCATTTTCTAACAGCTGCACCGCTAACATTACTCGAACGAAACAGCCCCCATACACATTTTAGCAAATCGAAACAAAGTGAAATAACCTAAACATGCGGAATACTCGGCGCTCATGATTTTCAGCGGCTGCCCCGCACATTCCTCGAAGGAAAACCAATCCTCCTCCAGACATCTCTTACTCATCCATTCTTCAGAAGAATTGTGCATGTTTTGGATTTCATTTACCGACCACCACCTTCCGAGTGTACTTCAAACACTTCCACGGTCTTCTCGCAGTGCCTTCAATCACAGCTAGGCGCGATTCCACCAGAATTTGTAACATTTTACAGTATGTGCCGCCGTGCGCCGTGCTCCCAGTTGGAAAAATCAGTAAAATAATTCCACTCTCATCTTTGGCGAAGAACGTTTTCCATTCAACACCAATCTAGCTAATTGAATCACAATTCATCAACTTCTCACCTTCTTCGAGGAAACAGTTCATTAACAGTTCCATCGGTGCTAATTTCTATAATTCAACAATTTTCCGATTCAACAGTGGCACAACCACGGAAAATTTATTTTCGGCACTGATGCTATATCTCACAAATAGATACTTCCAGCTGTCGAAATAGGTATGTATTTCGCAAACTTCTAAATTTAAATTGTATATATACGTGGAAAACTGCTCACTCATGGCGACTTCCGGTTAGATGATAAGAATCACTTAAATGGAATGAGCGCTCCTCAAATTGGAATCCATGGCACTTTGAACAAGTGGTATGGCATAGGAGGTGCATACGTTCGTCTTTCCCAAGTGGAAGAGGTAAACACAAACAAATCTCCCATCTAACACAACAGCAACTGAGCGAGGAACCCTTCCAAACGATCACGGGCACTCTGTCCCGTGTTAGGCAGACCAGTGTACCAGTTCTCCAAAAAAGCAGATAACGACCAGAAATAGAGGCACGGGGCAGGGGATACGGGATACTGCAGCGAAGCCCATAAGAATGACGACACATACGCCGATGACGATGGTGGTGGCGGCGGCGGCAGTGATTTTTTTTTTTTTTTTTGGATGGCAAACGCGGTCTACTTACTATTCCTATACACCACTAAACAGAGCACAGCACACCGAGGCGAGCAAGAGTACCTATAGAGATATAGACAGAACGACAACGAATGCAAGCAGAATGGCCTCCTCGTACGTCGTACACTGCCTCGTCGTCGTCAGTAGAATCGATCTTGTCGAAACGATCAAATGTGTTTGCGCGTCGTGTCGGATATTCACTTTCGCCGTCGACAATATTATATTTTATTATTACTTTTATTTTGTTTTGTTTATTTTCGAAACGAATTGCATCAATTGAACTAAATTTGTTGTTAAAATCAAGAGGAAAAAACGAATCCTAATCACAGAATTTTTCAATTTAAAATTTATGTGAGGTTCTGTTCCCTTCCCTTTATGTACCTCGTACCTACCGAAGAGCTTTATACTGTATTCTGTATACACTGGAACTTGGACTTTAGCGACGCGTTAAATTTATTTTTAAAATTTCCCGGCGACAGTTCATGACCCTCCTCTGTGCTGTGGCTCTCCTCATTTAAAACATGCGGCGATGCCGATGATTGCGAATAAAACTTCAAATTCAAAGAAGAATTTTGTGATTCGGTTGTTTTGAAAATTGTGTCGTGGCTGTTCCAAGGCTAATTAGTTTTGTAATGTTCTAAAAATATTTCCACACAGTGACACAACAGATTATCCAGTGAGTGAGTGAGACAGGTCCGCCGATCGTAATTTTTCTATTTATGAAAGCACATTCGGGATGGCATGAAAAGGACTCATACGCGCAACAGATTTTGATACCCCACAGATCAGTGTTTGTTGGTGAATTGGGATGGGATTCCTATTCCGTTTCGTTCCGTTTTGTTTTTATATCTCATTCTTTCTGTGTTGTTTGTTTGCATAATGAAAAGAAGATAAACAAATGTGCGTATAAAAAAAAATTACGTATTCAACAACAACAGTTTGTGATTGTGCCAGTGTTTTAATATTATTTCTTTATTTTTGATTTCGTTTTCGTTTTTATTTTCTAATAGTGGAACGAGTGTGATTGCGATTGGTAACATCAAGCAGTTCATTTGAGTGAAAAAAAGAAGAAGAAAATTATCAAATTGGCATTGAAAGTAAATTTAGTGTCATTTACGAAATCGAAACATTTTTTGTTTGTTTGGGAGCACATTATAAATAATTGTGTTTAACGACAGTCGGGATAGTTAGTTTTCGGTCAAGGATTATGATTTATGACATATTGGAGCACGTTCAATGATGGCGTACAAAATGATCAAATCAGCCCTTGATGGGTCACATCATCACCAGTACAACAATGGAGTTGTTTTAATAAAATGTAGGTACGTGTGAGCATTGATTTTTGGTTTATTTTACTGTCTGTTGCAGGCTTGCCAACTTGAAACATAACTTTGGACAAATATACCGAAAGAGTGGGATGGAGAAATCAACATTGGGACAAAGATTTAATTTTCCAACTGAAATAACATATTTTAAAAATTTTATAAATTGCTCACCCAACTCGTATTTTAGTACACCTCAAAACGTACTACCTTAAAATAACCTACAAAAATATGTTTTCCATAACCAAGGTTATTTGTGTACATTACCCTATTTTTTAGTTATTTGTTGAAATAAATTAACTTTCGGACTGAGAAATCGTCGGGAAGGGCAAAGTAACATTTGGAAAGATAAATACTTTGTCCCAAGTGTACCGTGTTGGCAACCGTGTCTGTTGCAGGAATATGTTTGGCAACTTTTCAAAACGTTTAGAAGGTCTTATAGGCTGAGAACTGCAGAATGAATGGCGACGTCACCTGTCATATGATGCAAATAATATATATGGTAACGAGTGTTCCGTCAAAAAAAGTACTATACAACGAAGCAGTTATTTTTGAACTCATATCTGTGTTAGATCATGGAATTTTGAACAACAACGAGTGGCCCAGACATCCGAATCCGATTGACAGCATGCTTGTGAGTTTCTCATCTAACATTTACATCACTTTGCTGTACCTACTTTTCTTTGTAAAGTATGCAATTTTTATCTTTTTTCACCGAAAAGGTATCATTTTATTTGAAAAGGGCATAACATATTCCTGCAACTTCAATTCGCTTTGGCATCACTGGGTCCAACGGACAGACAGGCGTAATTGACAGTCCACGACGGATATAAGAAACCTCTAAAATCCATGTAGGTACGTCGCATGTAGGTGCAGTGGCTTAGCGGTTAGTGTGTTGGACCACTAAGCGTGGGGTCCCAGGTTCGAATTCCGCAAAAACCCAAATTCCAACTTAGGATTTTTTTTTCACTGAACCATCTCTCAAGAACGTCTGACAAACATCCGAGAGTATAACTGTCTTGAAAGAGCTTCTCAATTAGCCTTTTGGAGTCAGCATAAAATTGTAGATCCCTTCCATTCGTTCCAAAAATGAAAAACTCACACAAAACTAATGGTTGTGAGAAGCTAGGCGTAGGGTCCCTCCGAACCTGTTGGGCCAACTATTATTAGGTACGTCGCATAAACCTATACAGGGTGGGCCAAATACAAGTTTCTTTTTAAAAATGCAATAACATGAAGAAAACTTTATAAGTAAGAGCAAACATTCCCATTAATTACGGAACACAACGTCGTTCAAGTTCAAGTGGCTGACTCGGATGGCTCCGCAGTAGCGCATTCTGTCACTCCAATTTTTCAAGATCTTGTTGATGGATTCGGGTTGTAGCTCGAGGATTGCTTGGATGATTATTGTCCCTAAGTGCTAGAATTGTTTCCGGATTACTGGCATAATATCGGTCCATCACGGTTCCCCACAAAAAGAAGTCCAAAGAGGTCAAATCGCAGATCCGAGGCGACTAATTGACATCGCCAAGACGGCTGATAACATACGATTTGAGAATTTGGTGCGCAAAAGATCGATTGTGGCATGGGCTGTGTGGCATTGCACGCCATCCAGCAGGAGTCAGAGGTCGTCCAAATCCATGTCGCCAATTTCAGTAAAAAAAAGTCGGTTGTAATGGTTCAATGATGCAACCACTCCACAATTCATCTCTGCGCACCGTACAACGACGGGGACCATGAGTGTTGTTCACTAGCATACCAGTCTCACGAACTTTTTGCACAAACTTGCGTACAGCAGGTGCGGTATGTGCTACATTACGGTCGAAATTTCTTTTCAAAATACGCAATGGGCTGCACAGCACTCACTTTGAAAATAAGTTTTCAATAATTCCGGCAACGTTTTTCAAGCGTAAAGCGACTCATTTCGTTCCGCGGAGGTATGATTCTTACTTTCTGTCAAGACTTGGAGCGGGAAACAACTGTCAGTGTCAAAATAACCTATGATTTAAAAAGAAACCACTAGATGGCCCACCTTTTACAAGAAACATTGTTTACTGAAGGGCTTCAATGTAGTATCCTTTCTAGAAATCTTTCAATTAATCCTCTGCGAGTGGTTTAGCCGTCCGCTACTAAAAAAAGAGTTAAGAGTTAAGAGTTGTTTACTGAAATTCGACATTATTTCCCAAAAGAAATTGTCAGAGTAACCCCAAAACAAGCGAGAATCGTTTTCCACTAAAAAAAAAGTTGACGCAACAGGCGCGTAAGAACCCTAGGCTTCTCATATTTCATATAACCATTCGTTGTGTGTGAGTTTTATTTCATTTTTGGGACGAATTAAAGGGATCTTCCATTAATAAGCTATTCTAAAGGGCTAATTGAGAAGCTCGTTCATGACAGCTATACTCGGATGTTTGTTAGACGTTCGCGGGAAATGGCGCAGTGGAAACATCTTTAAGATATAATATGTGTTTTTTCCGGGGATCGAACCTGGTACCCATCACTTAGTAGTCCACCACACGTACCATTTAGCCACTGCGCGGTTCTTACCTATAGGATATATATATAGATTTTACTGCCCACAAGGGCGGATATATTGTCCTGATTTTGGATTTAAAGGTACCTAAGTTAAAAGAAAATCATTAAAGGCGCCGATGCGATTTATCTCCTTCGCTAATTACTTGCTCGCTTACTCAATTACTGCACTGCACTGCAAGTAAATATGAAAGCTATGTTAAACCTATTTAATATAACTGCTAAACTTTTTAAACAGTGTGGTTTTACCTTAACGCTCAACTTAGCGTACTGTGAACCGCACTTTTGTAAACATATCCAATATCCACGTTACCCCATAGTTCGTTCAGAGACACAATACAGGTTGTAGTAGTAGCTAGCTGTGAAGAATGAAATTGAGGAAACCGTAAACAGATGTGACAGGGCAATAACAAAATATCAAAGTCTTGATACTCGGCTGTAGTTAATGCCTTGTGCTATTTAAACACATAGCGCGGTACTAATAATCATATTTAGTGTCCAGGCTAGATTTAGCGAACTCGATCACAATGGCGAAATTTTCCATATAAAATTAGCTATTATGACCTACAAAATATTTAGTGTGAAGGTTTAAAATGATTACTAGTAAGGCCCATAAAGTTTCGTACTCAGCTAAGTTTCACAAAAAAAAAAAAAAAAAAATAAAAGCCATGATATAATCGAAAAAGATGGCCATACGTAGGTATAAGCTTATTATAGTCTCAAAAAATTCGATATCGTCCACACACTCATCGTCATATGTGCGTTCAGAGAGGTGACACTCTGACAGTGCGAATGTCTCCCATTGAAACAATACACCCACCGCCTTCCACCTTCCACAAAACAAAACCACATTTTGTCACCACAACAACCGCAATCTGGAATAGACCATCTGTGACTGTGAATGGAGAAGATCCACCAAAAATTGCCTCCGCCAGCAAACCCATCCCGTTGCACACTTTGTCGTCTATTGCCCTCCGCATAAATTGCATTAAATAATGCCACTGGCCGCCACAACTCTGCTCAGTTAAGCCAAGTTGTTTGCTATTCCACTAATACACAGCACAATGACAATCAGCATCTTCAACTTGTTTGCCTATTTGATATGATTAATGCATTTACAATGAGCTCATTACAAGAAGTGCGATGGCCAGCCATGCTCCATGCTGCTGCTGCTCCTAAAGTGGTAAATAATGCGGAAAATAATAAAATACCCTCGACTTTGATTAACAATATTGTTTAAGTTGAGCAGCACTTTAGTATCGTTGTGCTCGTCGGCTGTATGCCGTCGGGCAGTGCGTACTTGTCGGTGTCAGTGTCAGTTGTTGTCTTAGGTCGAAGTAGGACGATTTTTGGCCATCAATTGGGTTTGCAATTTAAATGCAAATAGTAGATTGCCGATCCCCTATTTGTACTAAATCGAAACTATTGACGTCAGAGTTATTTATGTTCGTTTAATGGGAAACCCTCGTAGTAGGTCATAGTTTTCCAAAGCTATAAAAACCCGACAGGAAAGGTGTACATTTAAGCAGTAAGTTCTCCAATAACAATCAACCGCTTTTACAACCCACTTACGAGGGACTTGTGGATGAGTACCTATGTGAATATTCTTGTTAAATATTCCGCATCCGATGTGAACCGATGGATTCGTCATTTTATGAGTAACAATGCACTGAAGCTTACGTAAGCCCTAGTGACGACTGAAAAGAGTGATTCAGCGAACGCCAAAAATGTGGTTTCCATCAGCAATAGATATTCACTAACAGACATTTAGGCAATAGATATTTTTTGTTACCAAATGCTATTTATAAAAAAAGGGGTCATTAAAAATACAATTTTATCTATACCTACAATTTTTTTTTATGTTTTCATTTTTATGATTGACATTTAGCTGAGTGTATCACGTTAACAAGTGAAGTATGTCATCAATTTAAATTGATATTGGAGGATTACATTATTCTTATATATTTATGAAAGTCTGGTAATGATGAAAAGATTATCTTTTAAGGGAGCGCTGCACCTGGATTATTCCACGTTGTGAGCAATAACATATGTTATATGTCAATAAATAGATCAATCAATAGATCAAGAAGTTCATCTTAAACGCAATGCGATAGACCTGGTTGATCAACTCATTCTATATCTGAAAATGCTTATACTTCATACATCTTGTTGACCAACTCATACAATTTCTGATAAACATCATATTTCATACATCTTGTTGATCAACTCATACAATTTCTGATAAACATCATACTTCTTAAATCTTGTTGAACAACTTACTTAGCTTCGGGAACTTGTTCATAAAATCATTCAATTTTTGACTTATGTAGTACACTTTGTTGATCAACTCATGCAATTTCGCTCACTTAATTGAACAACTCATTCATTTCTGATAAACTTCATACTTCTTACATCTTGTTGATCAACTCATTTAGCTTCGGGAACTTAGTTCATAAAATCATTAAATTTTTGACTTATATAGTACACTTTGTTGATCAACAACTCATGTAACTTCGTGCACTTAGTTGATCAACTCATTCAATTTCTGATAAACTTCACATTTCTTACATCTTGTTGATCAACTCATACAATTTCTGTTAAACTTCATACTTCATACATCTTGTTGATCAACTCATACAATTTCTGATAAACTTCATACTTCTTATATCTTGTTGATTAACTCATTCAGCGTCGGACACTTAGTTGATCAAATCATTCAATTGTTAAATTATATAGTAAACCTTGTTGATCAACTCATGCAACTTCGTGCACTTAGTTGATCAACTCATTCAATTTCTGATAAACTTCATACTTCTTATACTTGTTGATCAACTCATTTAGCGTCGGGCACTTAGTTGATTAACTCATTCAATTTCTGTTAAACTTCATACTTCATACATCTTGTTGATCAACTCATACAATTTCTGATAAACTTCATACTTCTTATATCTTGTTGATTAACTCATTCAGCGTCGGACACTTAGTTGATCAAATCATTCAATTGTTGAATTATATAGTAAACCTTGTTGATCAACTCATTCAGTCTCGAGAACTTAGTTGATCAACTCTTTCGCTCTTGTTTGCTCAACTTCTTTAAACACGCTACACCCTGTTGATCAATTCATTCAACATGTTGCCTCGTACGACTTGTTGATCAATTCATTATATTGAGTATTGACTAAGAGCCAAAAGCTTCGTAGTTAATCAGTTTGTGTGATTTCGACAACAAAATCCACAGCTCGAGTTAGTCAACTACGTTGTCGAAATGTTTGCGCAGCAAGTTTACGAACATGTTCATACACTCATTGGACTTAGCGCCAGATATCTTAGTTTGGACCCAACGCCTTAAATGAAACCATAGTTGTCGAAGGCGAAATTTCTCAACTTTTACTTACAATTAGCCTTTTAGTGGAAACAGCTTCGACATAATATATGCGGATGCTAATTTTACCTACCCACGGAGCAGGTGTCTTATTAGCGAATATAATATACGGACAAGTGCATACTTTCTGCTGACTAGATCCACCCAAACCGATCATCAGCTACCATTGAACTATCATCAATCAGCGTTATCGTATCACTAGGCTAAAAGATTAACTGATATGTAAAACCGTTTCTCTCTCTCTTCCTTTCGCGGCTGAAGACAAATAAATAACATTGATGACAGCAAGCTGTCAACGAGCTATCAACTTAATCCAATTCATCAGATTCATAGAAGATACCATTATACAAGACCGTCATCAATTGCCATCAGCATACGACAGTCGGCTGCTGATGGGAAACTCTTTTCTGTCAGATACCTATCTCACTATACAGGTAGCTACAATGTTGTTGCCAGAGTTGCGCTAACTCTCCTCGATCGATACATCATCAGCTAAAAGTGAAAACACGACCATTCGAGCAGTAGCTGTCAAATGCCAACTGTCATCCAATCTTAATTCAAATGTTCAGCGCGCCAACAATATCCATCATCCACACATGGACATAGCCAAAGAGGCAGGCCATGCCCCGTCTATGGAAGCCTAAACGAACGAATGGAGCCTTTTAGCTGTTCAAGTGCTACCCACTAACCCAATGTTACACATCTACCTACGAACTCCGTTTGACATTTCACAGTTAAATAAATCGATAGCCCAAAACCAGAGAGAATTAACTGATGGCAAACTGTGAGCAGCATCTTTCGCCATGGCTTGAACGGATCTGGGAAGAAGCTGTGCCCCTCTTTTGGGGAGAACACTGACACTTTTTATCTGCTTAAATATATCAAAGTGTCACTGCCAGTCTATGGTGGCACATAATTAATTGCAAATGTGCGATGCATTTTTTCTGTATGACAACATGTGGTAGCCTAGTACCCCCCGCTATTTTGGCGACATATCCGCGCGTGGTTAAAAACATACTGCTTAAATCGAATTCCCGGAACGTGAACATTATATGAAAGTGAGGCGGCGGCGCGCGTTGTTGAAGCCCATCTATACCCAAAGTGATGACCCATTGTAATGTGGGCACTTGAATGGGGAGGAGGGGGACCAGAAATTATTTGTGTTAAACATGAAATTCGTGAAAAAGCCTTTTCCCATTTATCAAAGCGCACAGTGGTGGTACGAGTCGAGTACATAAAGGAGCCAGGCATGACACACAGCGTGTCACTTTGGTGGGAGAGCGTTGAAAGAATTAGGTATCCAGCGGCTAGGATTAGCCCCATTTACATAGCGCGCTGCCGTTTTGTGGAAATTGCATTCGCCAACGACCAGCTGTCACAGCAGATATTCGCTCGCGAGCGCACACACCAAAAGCACACCGGGAATGTCATCGTTATATTGTCGTTGTCGTCGAGTACAATAAAATCGCAAGATCGGGCAAAATTTACAACTTGGCAGCATTTGCGGTAAGTAAGTCAACATCAACTGGCCCGCGCTCGACAAGATCTCCGCAACAGAGACTTTCCGCGAATATTTGACACAATTCGGCAGCGGCCGGCGGCGTGGTGTTGGTGGTGGTGGATGGAGTAACATGCAGAAGGAGAGGTGCATAGGACAGCTCAACCGCACGAAGTGACAACTTTCGCAGTGTTGCGCATGTGCATTGCGCACCCGATTCCGATTGCATTGGAATGATGATGATGATGGGGAATTTTCCACGATCATGGGAAATTATTTCGATTTTGCTATCTCGGCTAGGAATTAGGTTGGCGCTGTTTTGATTTATCAACTTTTTCGGTCTGGGATAATGTGCGGTAACCTAATTCGGTTGGTGCTCTGTTGCTGTCAAAGGACAGCCTATTAGAGTGGTTACGTGCAATTTAATTAGATGTGTCTCGGTGGGAGCTGACAGAAACAGCTTGTTGCTGTAATGCGGAGACGTGAGCTAGGCTTTCCGAATAAAGTGGACATGGCATGTCCCAATGGAGGTATACCGCGAAAAGTATTTAGTATGTAAAATTTGAATGGACTCTAATTGAAACTAGATCGTGATTGTGACTGGCATAGTTCTGTCTTGTAAAGCCAGGATGAGCTCTGATTCAAGTAGAAGCATGACTTTGTGGAATGGGAATATAGTGCGAGCGAAGTGAGATACGTGGGCGAAGATATATATTTTATTATTAGGCATAGGGCAGGCCATATGGCTTTAATGAGTTCTTATTAGTGGACAGGCTTGTGAGCTGATTAAAAATTTAAATGCGTTCAAAATATTGATACACGTCGACTATGCCTACAACTTCACAAACTAATAGATAGAAGAAGGAAGGCGGCTTTGGTGTTTGTTACGTGCAATGAGCGGCTGCCTTGATAAAACTCTGTTTTAGCTCACAGCGTGAGCCGAGACATTTGTCTATGCGTGATTCTTACGTAGAGTTTTCCAGCTTCAAGTTCCAGTAAGACATGCGTTTATAGCCAACTTTTTGTTAGAACGTGAGCCACTGATTTTTCGAACAATTGTCACACTAGTAACAGCACTAAGGGGCTAGTCCTCGTGTGCATTGGTTTCCGCAATATTGCTAATTTGTACAACAAAGCAGTGTGGATTGTATTGTGGACTGAAATGCTGATTCATTTTGTCTTAAAAGGTTCCTCCCATCACGCGCCTTACCTCCTATTGGACTACCGGGTTCAAGTTGTTGTTCAAATTAAAACACCAGTTGCAACCGCTATCTAAAAAAAAAACAAAAAACAAAAAAAAAATGTGGGCCAAAAGGTCCGTATAAGTATACCTAACCTGAGACTAGCTTCTAGTTTTTAGGACAAATGCAATGGGCTATAATTTTAGACCGGCTGATATGAGAAGCTCATGGCAGTTATACTCTCGGATATTTATCAGCTGTTCGCAAGAGGTAGCGCATAGTTACGGTGACCATATTTTTAAGAGCCAAACCCGGGACAGAAAAAGTGAAAATGTATAACAGTACACAAATTTCCAAAAATATTGAAATACGGG
This sequence comes from Cheilosia urbana, assembly GCA_946477585.1. Taxonomy (NCBI): domain Eukaryota; kingdom Metazoa; phylum Arthropoda; class Insecta; order Diptera; family Syrphidae; genus Cheilosia; species Cheilosia urbana. Next base: position 33,796,395 of record OX297854.1, read on the forward strand.
ACTGTCCCGGGAAATACGGGACGTATGGTCACCGTACGCATAGTAATAAAACAGCTTAAGAAGATGTAGGATGTATTTTTCCGGGGATTGAACCTGTGACCCCTCGTTTTGTAGTCCAGTCACTAACCAATGGAGCGCGCACTATAACATATGTGGTAGAAATACACCATACAATGTTTTGTTTGGCATAAGAGTGCACCATGAAGCTGTGGTAAATTGTTACTATAGGCAATTTGACTATGACTTTACTAACTTTAGTCGTTTACATTAAAATTAAGTGAACTTACCAACTAAAATAATTACATTGAATAAATTTCTTTTAAACTTTTAATTTTATGTAACAAATGTCATCTTTTTCATTTCAGGTAAGTTATTTGTGATCTAGATCTAGATCTAGTGTAAGTAAAAATATTTGTTGTTTAAGCGAGTGACCAACATGATGGACATGAAAAATGTTATGACTGAAGGATGGATCGATGGCTGAGATATTTACAAAATTGCTAAAAAAAAATAGCCACCGTTCAATATAGTACAAAGTTGCTTTTTAGGGTTCCGTTTTAAGTTTTAATAGTTAGGGAATAGAATTTCTTTCAAAACAACTGCCTCATGTCACATTAAAGCCGAACATGTTCGATGTCAATGATAGAGCGCAATGAAAAGGTCTCGTTTCCGACTGGATTTTTGAGTTGCTGGAGCAGAATATCATAAACCAAAAAATGAACGCCAACCCAAAATTATTTAAAAGTGTTGCCAATTCAAAAAAAAACCCACTCTCTATGATTGGGTAAGCGCACACAAGAAAAAAAAAAAAAAAAAACGGCGAGCATTTGTTATTGATATTATCGTGTCAATATTTCGAACTTTCTTCGCCTGTTTTGAACGCAAAATTCTTCGAGTGATCTTTGGTCCAGTTTGCGTTGACGAGGTTTGGAGGAGAACATTTAACAGAGAATTCTACGAGCTGTACAGCGGCAGCGACCTACTCAGAAAGGTACGCAACAGTTGTCGAAGATGGCTGGTACATGTTGAATAGACACCAATGCTCCGCCACGAAGAGTCTTTTTCGACGGGTACTGCAAGTCGAATTCGACCCGCATGCAGTTTGTAGGTTTGCACGTTTCCTCAATGGATCTTCAACGCGCGGAATAGGTTGCTTTAAGGTCAGCCAATAACTTTTTTGGATTAGACCAGCCACCGATTTGTGCATACGCCTAGAGTAGACTGGTTTGGCTGTTTTTTAGTACTGAATTGTCCAAGTCGTCAACTGATCTAACACAGCTTTCTGAATTTCTCAATTTAACCGGGATATCTTTTACTGAGACTAGTAGTCATTAACGTATAGATGTTCCCTCTACACTTCAAGGTCCAATTGGCTTCTCTGAATAAAGTGCCGCATTTTAAATTTTATCTCCACCTATACTTATTCTGATTGAACTCTTTTCCAACCACTTTTTGTGCGGGGACATTTTCTCTAATTGCTTATTTGCAACTAAACGCCCCCTAACCCATGGAAATTGCCATTCGAGATAAAAATTTCAGCGAAGCAAAACAATCGGCACTAGTATATAGAAACAGAGAGCTCCTACATACAGCCTATCTCTGTACATACGTATAGCTGCGACAAGCACTTGTGCGATTGAATAACTGAAGTGAACACAGCAAACATAGCTTGTCGCGTTTTGTTTCCAATCAATTTCCAACAATCTACACGAATGGTGTCCCTACTTTATTTTCTTGTCCCAATCTACCATTTCAACACACTCTGGCTGGAGATAAGGCACCACCAAGTTACTATACACCACACACACACTCATGCTTTTGGCAAAAAAATCATACCGAAAAATTGAATTCTTGTCCATGATATCGCGTTTCATTTCATTGTGACTATGTTAGGGTTGCCAGTCAAAAGCTCAAAGGTTTCAGCAAAATATATACATTTTTTTAATTCCTAAAACTTTGAAATGTTTTTAATTTAAAAAAGTTAGAATTTGACTGAACTCATCCACTTGACAAAGCTTAAAACTGAAGTTGAACCGGATAAGTCTTTGAGCTTTGATCCCAAATCAATACAATACTTGCAATACGATACCTACGATTTGTTTTGAACTTTCAATTTGCTGTTTTTCGAGTTTTTTTTTCTTTCTGCTAAAAGAAGGTAAATAACAAAAATAAATTCACATAAACGTACGAGTATTCTAAGAATATAGATGGTTATCACTTTGCTTGCAATTAGAGCTCTCATTTTTTACCTTGGCTCTAAGATAATTATAAGAGATAAGATTGTAAGGCGGGAGAGCTTTCAATGAGCTCTGGCACTGCGGCTTCTTAGAGGAGCCTATTGTGCCTTCCCTGGTAAGTTCTTAGAGCCATATTTTCACTCCAGAGACCGTCAGGAAGACCAGGATATTCTCTGGGTGTATTTTAGCAAGAGATGCTAAATCAATGATTTCATCACAAAGGACGTTTTTCCTGAGACGACAAAGGGCCGGTCATTCTAAGATTATATGAAGAGAGGATTCGTCACTCTCGAGACTCAGTGTACAGATGGGATCCGGTGAGACGCCAATGCGGTGAAGATGTTTTTTGACGCGGCTGTGGCCACTGATTATTCCTGTTAGTATTCTCAGGTTGTTTTTATCCAGGTTTATCAAGAAGAGTGATTTTCTGGAGGAGAATTTGGGGCTAAATGTTCTGGTGCAATTCTGCCCAGCTGTGTTTTGCCAGATCTTGTTAGACTCTATACGAGATTGGTTCTTGATGTAGTTCCTGAAATGGTTTTTGCTGACTCCGCAGAAGGGTTCAGGTCCGATGAGTTGAGTGGTTGCTCCGACTTGCCAGTGAGTCAGCCGATTCGTTACCCTCAAATCCTCTATGGGCTGGAATCCAGTGGAGGATGACTAGGTTTTTCTTAGAAAGTTCATAGATGTTTGAGAATGTTTCTAAGACAAGTTTGGATTTGAAGACAGATGAGTCAAGAGCTTTGAGAGCTGCTTGGCTATCTGAGAATATAAATATGGTTTTTCCACGTGTGTTAGAACTTAGATTTATTCTAGCGCAATGGTTGATTGCAAGGACTTCAGCCTGGAATATGGATAAGTTTTTCCCAAGGCTGATTGACAAGTTCACCTGGTTTGACTCACCGTATATTCCAGAGCCAGTCCTTGATTCCATTTTAGAACCGTCTGTGTACCAGATGATGTCAAGTCGAGATGGATTAAGTTTATATTTCTCCCACTCTTCCCTAGGGGGGATGATTATGGAGAAGTTCTTATGGAATACATATTTCGGTAGCATGTCATCAAGAGGCATGCTGAATGAGCTTGAAGGCTCAATGGTGACGAGTAAGGACAGATGACCTCATTGATAGGTATAGGTACCTTGGCTCTACTGCTGTTGATTTTACTGCTGTTCCCGAGAAGCTTTTATTCATCTTCTAAAAAATCGTGTCTAGACCCTCGAATCGAAATTGCATGATGTTGGTCTATTGACAGAATACAGTCTCCCTTTTCTAGGAATTTTTAGGATGAGTTGGGAAACTTGAAGAAGCTGATTTCAATTGTAATTGCGTCAATAACGATTTTTAGCAAAAGGGTTTTCAGTTTACTGAACGACCTTTATACTGAAGATGAAAACCTAACAGCATTTCGTTTTATAAAGGACGAGTCATTAATAAACTTAAATCTTGATGAAAATTGTCTCAGATTTAAATCACTGTATATGCATAAAGGCACTTAACTCGTAAACTAGGTAAAAACTAAATAAATGTGTTAATAATCATTTACCAGTAAAAATTTGTAAAAATTCTAGATGGGCTGACTTCATAATAGACAGCTTGAAATTTTTGCTGTATATCAGAATAGACTTTAAAATAATTTTTGTTTGGCAAGTCCTGGGGCCGAATTACGGCATCCGTGAGAGTGAAACACGTCATTGAATTTTGTGGATTTTACAAGCAAAACAATAACAAATTTAGTCATGTATTAACCGATCCTAAGTGTGGTAATTCAACCTCTGGTTTTCAAAAAAAAACGCAGGTCAGGCAATTTACTGTATAGATAAATGTAGATGCAAATACGTAGCTGAAAAGAAATGTGACTTAATTTATTATGAATTTTATTCTTAATTCTACATTATTCTTTAAGAGGGTATTGTTATTAAAAACTTGAAATACAGTGTTAGCCAAAACCAAAGCACAAAAAATGTCGTTTGAAAAAAAAACTGAGGAAAATAAAAAAAAAACGCTCTAAAATTTTCTAGCTTTATTTTTTCTACAAACCAATATATTATAACAGTCTTAAATTTACTATAAATAATTTTATTATAACCCTTAACTTATTTAAAACACAAAAACAGAAACTAGATTTCATTAAAAAAGGTGGACAACACTAAAGCACATGCACCCTAGATTTGGAACAAGATGATGAGATGAACCATGATGACAGCCAATGTTACCGTTTACTTTCAAAATGATACGAATTCACCGTTTCTTACTCTCAAGCTTGATTTAAGCCAAGGAAACACAAGTAGTTGTGTCTCATCGGCGTTGCCAGATCGATCATTAGAATTAATTTAAAAAATACTTATTAAATGGCGCGCAATAAATATTCCGAATAAATGAAACAAAAAATATTGTCCGATTTTAATAACGATGAATCCGTTATATGTATTACCAATACATTTGATTTAAGCAGTTATTTCTCGCATTAGAGGTCAACCATCAAGTTTAAGTGGTAAAAAAAAAACAAAAGAAAATTTGTACGGTTCCGTTTTACGTATATAACTGGGACCTAAAGCTACTCTGTACATTTAGAATTTTCGCACGATATTTAACAAGTATTCGCTCACTTAACGCTATAACAGTATTGCGATAGGCAACTGCGTTACTTTTTAAACATATTTATTTGCAAATCACAGTTGTATAACGAATTTGCGAAGTTCCTTTTTCAACTTAATAAAGGTAAACCAACAAATTGTATTAGTCACTCTGGTCACGCGCGGTGCACTCACGCTTTCAAATCCAATTCGGAACGGAATCTAAAGTTAACCTACAGGTAAAACACAACTGCTATTCATAAAGAATTTCGAAGCTCTGTTTAATTAGATCCGAGTCTAACGTGTATTCTACTACAAATCTATTACATAAATACTTTCTGACAGAAAAAAGTCAAAAGAAAAACTAGTATTTTGCGTTTTGTTGTGATTGTGCCTGGTCCGCATTTTTCTTTAAACAAAAATAGGGTATGTATTTTAATGCAAATATAATTATGTTTTTTGATATGAACAAAAATTATAAAATTGCAGATGAGCGGCAAAGAAAATAATAAGAAAGCAAGAAAACAAAACTGGTCGGAAGCAGAAAAATGATTTTGGGTTCTAGTGCTTCAGTCTTATAGATGGTGGTACCATAGCAATATCCTCCAAAATATCAAAATCTTCCTCAATGTTGTAACCGACTGACATTTTTCCTTTACTTTTTTGGTTAATTATTTAAATAAAATAACGTAGTATTTATTGTAAACCAAATATCACATCATTTTCCAAATTCTTAAATTTTCTTTTCATGTACTTGGTTTTGACTTTCAATGGATTTAAAAACAACTTAAACATACGTTCCGTCGTGTTTAATGTTAGAATCGAGTTTTTCGTTTAGACATGGGTTTAAATTATTGTCTATGAATTACATAAACTCCGGTTTAGTTAAGTTATAACATAGTAATAGCTTATCAAATATGCCCCAATGTATTGGAAATTTTAGATCGTAGAATTGATCGTACAAAATGCTCCAATCTAGAGTAGCTGCTCAAACACGCTCAAATTTCCGGGAGTAACATCCCTACGCACATTATTGTTAACCTTATTGGCTCCATGCCTCGACGATATGCTGCAGTAATCCGAAACAATGGAAATTGAAATATTAGTAGTAGTAGAAAATATTTTTTTTTTTAATTTATGAATTCTTAAATGTGCTTTAGTTTTTTCCACTTAGTTTTTAAGGAAATTCTGTTTTTATATGTTAAATAAGTTAAGGGTTATAATACATTTTTTTTTTGTAAATTGAAAACTGATATACTTACACTCCGTTCCAACTGAATAGGTACAAACTTTTTTAAATTTATTTGACTCATTATTTCGACATAATGTACATGAATCTATCATTTGATGATTTTATTTGTCTATGATGTTGTTAGAAGAAATGAGAAAGAATAATTCAAACAGGTACAAATAATTAAATCACAAAAAAACGCCCATTGGAACGAAATAAAACAAGTTTTTCTCATCAAGTAATTTCATTTATTGATTCTAATAGTGGGTACTGCCTCCTTTGTTCATGATAACTTCACAAATTCGGTCTGGCATGGAATCATAGAGTTACTTTAACAAGTCCAGCGAAATTTCTCTCCAGGCTAAATTAATGGCGGCAATTAGAGATCCTCTGTCTTCAAATTGATGATCAGACTCGTACACTTTTCGGACTAACCGTCCCCATACGTTTTCCATAAGGTTCAGGTCCGGTGAGTATGGTGGCCACTGCAGCAATTCCACATTTTACTCCCTTATCCAATTTTTAACTATCCACGCCGTGTGGATAGGTGCGTTGTCCTGCTGGAAAGTCGAATTTATCGTTCCAAAAATCACTGAATTTAGGAAAATTTCTTTCCAATATTCCTTTGTGAGTTGTCGCGGTCATTTTTGCTGTTTGGAACTCGAGTTCTACAGTTCCGTGGTAGGTAACCGCTCACCACACCATAACACCACCCTCTCGGCTATGATGTCGGGCTAAAAAACGTTCCTCTTTTCTCACATCATGAAAGTAGTAATTAAGGTCCATCAAAATTAACAAAATGTTCATCTGAAAAAAAAAAAAAAAACAACGTAACGCCATCCTTCTTGCCAAGTCATATGGCTCCTAGAAAAATCCAGACTCATACACTTCCGCTGATGGTTTAAAGGTGATTTCTTCTTATGTTTAAGGCGTCTAAAATAATTGGCACAGCTGATCACTCTTCTTACCGTCGAAACACCAGCACTAACACCCGCTTTTTGCTTTATTTTCGCATCTGAGTCGCTGGAATTGGAAGCACATTGCAAAATTGCTCTTCTGTCGGCCGCTGCTGTGGCCGTTTAGAACCTCCTTTCATATTTTTCCCGTACGACTCTTTATTTCTCAAGTACGAATAGATTAAATTACAGCTTTGTCCAATTTTGGTAGCTATACAACGCCCAGTTAATCCTTGTTCCTTAAGTAATTCGACTTTAGCCTTCTCAACACTGCAAAGTGATTTTGCTCTTCCCATCGTTCTCCAAATTTACAAAGAAATTACAACTTAATAAATAAATTCACTCAGAAGATTTCAAAATTTAAAAAAAGCTTGTATACCTATTCAGTTGGAACGGAGTGTATATTGGTTTGTAAAAAAAAATAAAGCTAGAAAAATAGCGAGCGTTTTTTGAATTTTCTTTATTTTTTTCCAAAGCGACAACTTTTTGTACTTTAGTTTTGGCCAACACTGTATATATTTTTGTTTACATAATAGAATAAGAAAAAAAGTAATCTCCGCTCTTTTTTATTAATAAAAACATAAAATCCTCAAACTTTGAAATGTCCAGACGAGTCCCGGAATATCAAACATAATGTCCCGATATGTTCATTTCTAACTGGCAACCCTAGACTACGTACAGGCACAGGCACCATCCACCATGGATCGTTGGTTCGTTCTGCTGTAAATCCAAACCACACCGGCCAAACGCTGAGTTAGTGGGTGACGGGTGAGATGCGGAGCGCGCGCAGGTGGCATTCGGAATGTGTCGGCGGTCATATGGTTTATGGCCAGTTTTGGCAACTTTACGAGGCAGCCAGTGCCTCGATGGACTTATCGGCGCGTGCATTCTCAAGGCCCAGTTGGGCGCACACAATCTTTTATTTCTATCTGTCTAAAGTACAGAGCTTGTTGGATGGTCTGTTACATTCAGTCACTTAAACTGTCAATCAACTGCAGTATTATGCCGCTCAAGTGTGTAAAATCGAGAGTGATATGCGTATGTGATGAATTGGACATGGGCTAGCCGTCGTTCTGTTACATAACGCGGTTGAGAGATACCTATACTGCAACCGAGGGCAGGGATAAGTTGCTGACAACCAATAGATTCGAGTACCTCGAAAGTACCCCCAATTTGAGACATTCCCATTTTGACCTTTGGAAACTGGAATACGCACGCACGCAAATGCCTTTCGCGAAACAACTTTCTATACAGGAGAGGATATGTCTCTTGCAACAAAGGCCAGTTTTGGCTCGTTTTGATCATCCTTAATCCGAAAATATGTTTAAATGCACTTTCATGTCGGCATTGCTCGCATATTCAAGCCAACCGCACTGGCAAATAAATCACAGCGCGTCGGTAATTAACACTCCGACAGCACCCGGTATTTAGGCAGATCCAACAAGAGAATGCCTCCGAAACTCGTTCGTGTGCCAGGTCAGATCGGCAAACACTTATCAGATACAATTAAAAAAAAAAAATTGTGAAAAAAACTCTACATCATTGCGAAACGTTTTTCGCTGCCAATTTGCAAAAGTGTATCGACGGGGAGAAACAAGAAAGACCATTCAATTGGCATCTCCGCATGTCCAACCCGCACTTGTGTGTCTGCACCAGTAATTACGTACTACGCGCTCCATTTAGATAACACGGCTATATAACGCACTGGCTCGTATAGCTCTCAGATGAACTGACGGTGCCTGATTAGAGCCAACATGTGATGGCGGTTTTTTTTTCGGACCCATATGTTCTAGTTTTAGACAGTCGAAGATGCAGTGCAAGTCGTAGGAAGGTGTGCACAGTGCGCGGCTGGAATTGCCCTCAAAGCCATAGCGTTTATCAGTATTCGATAGGCTGTACGGCCAGTTTGACTTTGAGACGTGCAATTGCGTGCTCTTTAGGATTGTCGTCGTCGTTAGAATGTTACAACAATTTATAGAGCCATTCTTGTCTGATAGCAGTTCCCTATCAGTGAATTGTGATCGCTTCCGATGTGAGGCTGGTTGAGGTTGAGACCGAGGCATAACCGCGTTCCAGCAAGTCTTGTATAATTAAGTTAAAGAGTTAATGAATTTTGTGTACTACATTCGTATCGTCGTCGTCTTCGAATTTGGGTCAAATTGATTTGGAGCAATTTTTTGTTGCTGCTGCATCGTTTACAGTCGGTGTCGGCGAGAGAGAGAGTGAATTGAAATGCTTTGGGTCGAAATTGATTGCGTCTGGTTTTTGGTTGATTGTCCCGGTAAAGTTTTAATTATTAAATTTATTAACGCGTACAAGTTTTCTCCACGAAATTGGTGTGATTTTTACAAGTTTTGTATATAGTATAGGCACGCGGTGGTAATTTTTTGTATTGACTTTCACACCAGTCTTTTGGTAATGGGAACAGTCTTAACACTTAAACGAGATTAAGCTGCGCATAAGGTAGGTTGGGTTAAAGGGCTTGTCGTCCTACTGCCAGTTGGAGATTTCTCTAAAGAATAGGGTGACCACAAGGTTGGGTGAACGTTTAAGGGACACCTAAGTCTATATAGAGCTAGTTTAGTTTTGTTGATGGGGGCTTTGAAAATATCCGTGGGCGTTTTTCTAATAACTTTCAAAAGCCACCAGCTCCTGTCCATGAAGCTAAGAATATTAGCGTGTGCTATAAAGTTCAAAAAATCGCAATGAGATCGTTGAGAAAGTAATTTCCTAGTTAAGCTTTTCTCAGATTGGAAAAAGTCAAAAGATTCCCCGTCGTCTATGATGTCTCTAGCTCAATCTGAATGAACGCCTGCTTAATACGTACCTAATGATATTACGGAAGGGAAGTTCCAGAGATCCAGAATTGTCGAGGTTAGCCAATATGTGTCCTAGCTTAGATATCGAGGTATCGCAGCCGAAAAGATTGATAGTTGATTTGTTTTGGTAAATACGTTGTTTCCATATAGGTTTCTGTGAGGTAATTTGCTTGGTTTAAGAGTGGTCCTCAATAAGATGTACTTACACCCAAAGAGGTCCACTGTGCTACCACTGGGAGAGACAGATGCAGTTACACTGTCCGCTCCTGGCACCATTTACTTTTTTATGCCCGGCTATGACGGATGTAAATGTGCCAATGGAAGCCCGATGGACATTTTACGGTCTACAGGCAAGTCCATCAGAGGTTGACTGTCCATTCAGCTATAGGTTACAATAAAGCCTTCTTCCGAGTCGTTTTTTGTACACAGAAACTTAATACAGGGTGTCCGCCGGGAAGGTATACTACTTTGTTTTGCCGCCATTTTGGTAAACATTAGTCCTGACAGTTCATATTTGGCAGTCGTGAAGTAGGCACGTGGCAAATTAATTATGGAAAAATATTCGAGAAACCAACGTGTTTTAATCATTAAAACATTTTATCAAAATCAATCATCGATTACTGAGACGATGAGAAAGTTACGTGAAATTTTTGGGAGAAACAACGTGCTAACAAAACGCACTATTTATCGTGTAGTGAATGATTTTGAAGTAAGAGGGTCTGTAGGTGATAGGCCCAAGCATGGACCACAACGTACACCTTTGCATCCATTAAAAGTTACAGTCTGGTGTGCAATTTGGTCAGGAGGAATCATTGGATCTTACTTCTTTGAAAATGAAAACGGCGTAACGGTAACTGTGAATGGGGAGCGATATCGTGATATGATTGAACACTTTTTAACGCCACAACTTCATGCTTTGGGCTTGATTAACATGTGGTATCAACAAGATGGTGCCACATTGCATACAGCCAGGATTATAATGGAATCACTACGAGACCTCTTTCCCCAACAAGTTATTTCAAGAAATGGTGATGTTGATTGGCCTCCACGGTCGCCTGATTTGACTGCTCCGGAATTATTTTTGCAGGGATAACTGAAAAGCAAGGTTTATGCAAACAAACCAGAAACGCTTGAGCAACTCAAACAAAATATTCGTGATGAAATTAATGAAATACCGCGTGAAATGTGTGAGAATGTAATGAAAAATGTGCTCAAAGGGGCTCGCATTTGTGAGACTAACAGAGGCGGACATTTACCTAATATTGTATTCCATACATAATTGCCGACATTAAATAAAGTATCTATCAATATAAGATCCATTCTCTTTCATTTTATCAAAAATTATAAACAAACAAAGTAGGATACCTTCCCGGCGGACAGCCTGTATATTGAGAGAAGCGTGTATCTTCAGAGCTATTGACTACTTCCACTCCCAAAGACGTCAACTTAAAGATTATAAGTCTGATATAAGATTAAATTATATTCGACATAAAATTTTGTCAAAAGTATTGATAAACAGAAATTTAAAATTATTTAATTCGACATAAAAGGTTGTAAATTTGACAAAAATCTTAACAGTGGCAAGTTTGAGGTTGAATTATATTCGACAAGAAATTTCGACCACAACGGGCTTGGTTTGCAACCTAAAATTGACGAATTTCGAAGAACGTCGGAACACATAGTTTACTTTGTCTAAAAATAAATAAATAAATAGTTGTGCAACAGGTTCATAGGGGCCCTAGGCCAAGCTACTCACAATAATTCGGTTTGTTTGAGTTTTTATTTTTGGGACGAATGGAAAAGGGATCTACAATTTGATGCCGACTGCAAACAGCTAATTGAGAAGCTCTTTCAGCTCATACTCTCTAAGTTTGTCAGAAGTTCGCGAGGGATTGCGCAGTGGAAACAAAAACTTAAGAAGGAATTTGCTTTTTTCGGGAATTGAACATGGGACCCTTCGCTTATTAGTCCAACAGACTAGCCACTGCGCCTAGAGACTACGTCTTGCCTACCAAACCTAAAAACACTTGTCACAAGCACTTCCTACATACGTAAGGTAAATGAGATATTTATCGAAGCCTCACATTTAAGTTTCACATAAAACATCCAAATAGCGGTTTTAGTTTTAGAATTGAGTCGAAGTAGACTATTTTAATTTCTGTATTGTTTCTATTTGAGTCTTAACAAAGTTTTCCGTAAAAAGTCATCCATTATTCCAGTCGTTTTTGAGATATAGGCAAAAATCGGTCAAAATCATAGTGGTTTTCAGTGCGGATCCCTCTTGGTTCAATCATGTTACAGCAATAGGGTTCAATGTTAAGAATGAGAGATAGGAATTAACCTTGGGGCCGACCATAGGCTTTGCTTTTCCAAAGGATTGTGTGATTTTTTTTTTTTATTAAACGAGATTTTTATAAATTGGGATTCATAGCTCAGTAGTGAATTATACTTACCACTAATCTAATGGGCCCACAAAAATCTACATTTAAAAAAAAAACACAGCAATCTTTGATAAGAAATAAGAGTGACTCGACACTAAAATTTCCATTTTAAAAATATAGTTTTTTGAGTTTTAAGCTCTATCACATCAAAATGTGTCTTCTCGCAAATGGTTTGGTATATTTTGCTCGCTTTTCGATCGCTTTAAAAAAGGTGTCAATAGGTTTCTCTCCACAAAATAAAGTGCTATGGAGGTTATGGAGTTTATTACTCCCATAATCATTGAAATAAACAGGATCCGCAATGAAAGTGATGATGTAATTGCGTATCTTGACGGTAAATGTCTAAAACGATATCAGTAAAAAACTCTGAAGTCCAAATCCATTAAAATTACAATAAAGCCTTTTTTGAGAAACGATGGCCAACTTTTTTATACCATAACCACTCATATTAGGTATCAAAAATCTTTCTGAGCCTTGATATAAATATACATTTCTAAACATACCCTGAAATATCAGCAAAGCACACTTACAAAGGTGAAAACGGTTACAAATACATTGCACAGCCTCTCATATAATATAACGTTGCTGTTTACTTTACAATAATATTTAAGCTTTTTCCTGCATAGACACTAGGTAGCTATATTGATATCTCTAGTTCCATACGTAATTTCCAGCTCTTGAGCCTTTTCGCTGCTTCACAAAAACTACTTTCGCGAAGAAGGAAATAATTCTAAGTCGTGTACAGAAGGGTTCTTTTTTCAGGAGGTACGCTTTAAGGGCCGATGTTGATTTTGAATAAAACACAAATTATTTAGCAAATTATTGTCATTTCTTTTTATTATGATAATATTGGTATGGTTCAATTATGTACGGTACAAAATATCGGCCAAATGGCCGTCGCGATCTCGATGACACACCTCCATCCAATGGTCCAAATTTTCGATGACGCTGAGGCATAATTGAATTTCTATGCCGTTAATGTGCCGAATTATCTCATCTTTTAGCTCTTGAATTGTTGCTGGCTTATCGACGTACACCTTTTCTTTAAAATAAACCCAAAGAATGAAGTCCAACGGTGTCAAATGACATGATCTTGGCGGCCAATTGACATCGCCACCGCGTGAGATAACACGGTCATTGAATTTGTCGCGCAAAAGAGCCATTGTTTCGTTAGCTGTGTGGCAAGTGGCACCGTCCTGTTGAAACCAAATATCGTCCACATCCATATCTTACAATTCGGGCCATAAAAAGTTCGTTATCATCTCACGATAGCGAACACCATTCACAGTAACTGCCTGGCGACGACGAGTTGAGGTGGACGGCTCTTCAGCCACACTATCGCGAACAGCACCAATATTTTCAGCAGTACGAGCTGTACGAGCATGCACTGGTGTTTTCACATCTCCTACAGACCCGGTTTGCTCAAATTTTTGCACGATTTTTCCGATTGTACGCACATTTGGACGATTAAATTGACCGAAAAAATCACGAAGTGCACGATATGCATTTTGATTTGAACGCCCATTTTCATAATAAGCCTGAATAACTTTAACGCGTTGCTCGATTATGTATCTTTCCATGGTTCAAATTGAGTTAGTCTGAAATTGAGAAATGTCAAATGAAATGCAGGAAAAAACTTGACGTTTAGGTGTGGTTCACATTCAACATCGGCCCTTACAACCTTAACCACCCTTTATTATTAGACCAATTATAATTTTGGGTATATCTTTTCTTTTTATACTTAAATTGATATTCCATTGTTATCCAACCTACGTTTCGTTAGTATTTTCCAACTTATTCAGGGGCAAAGTTCGTTATTCGCGAATTTATTTTACAGCTGCATTTAAAATTGTACCGTCCAGAACTGGCGAACAAATAAATAAATAAATAACAAAATGCGTACACTGTGGGTTGCCAAATTAATAGGGACATTGTAAATTTTTATCAATTTTTATGTTTCAGTGCTCTTTTGAGCGTTTGTTTTGGTTCTAAGTGTACGTGGTGATGTTTATTTCACGTGCTTAACGGTTATTTTTCATTGTCGGCGGATATTCAAAATGGTTTTATTCGGGGAAAAACCGGTTTTATTCTTGAAGTGCAATCAAAGGCAGAAGTCAAAAAAAGTGTTTTTATTTTGAAAATTGTTTGTGGACATTTTTTGAACTTCTTTTAATTGAAACGTAAGTAATGCACTTTATTTTGCTTAAAACTAAGCTTTTCGAAAAAAACAAAAATCATTTTTTAATGATTTTAGACATTTTTTTCGGAACAGAATGGGTCGAGGAATGGATATCACTCCAAGAAAAAAAACGGAAATAAAAACTTTGTTAATTCATTCAAATCATTCCCAAAGACAAGTAGCTGCTATTACGGGTGTTGCAAAATCTGTTGTTAACAGATTAAAATTAAATTTGGATCAAAATATCCCAATTACTCCCAACAAATCCGGTAAATGTGGAAGAAAGCGAATAACAACACCCCGAACGGATAGAAAAATTCGAGACATCTGCGTTCAGAATCGCAAGAAAAGTGCATCAGTTCTTACGAACATGATCCATGATTCGGGAATATTGGTTTCTAAGAGAACTGTGCAGCGACGTTTGGCAGAGGAAGGACTTTCAGGTCGTCGTCCTGCTAAGAAACCACGCCTAACAGAGGCAATGATCAAAAAACGTTTGTCTTGGGCTCGGGATCATCGTCACATGACAATTGATGACTGGAATAAGGTAGGTTACTAATGGAATTATCTAAAGAAATAAAAAGTTATTGAAAATGGTTGCTAATGTCATTACCGGTCATTGTATTCTGGGCAGACACGCGCAAAGACTTGGATTGCCATACAATGACTTTTGCAGAAGCTGCAGGGATGAGGAAGAGGATGAGTCCGTCACTCACCTTCTCTGCAGCTGCCCAGCTCTATCCAATCTAAGGATGGCGTACTTTGGAAACTACTTCCTCAATGATCTTAGTGATCTATGCGACACCAGCGCTGCTAACATTCTTAGCTTTATCAATGGAAGCAAATGGTTCACATGAGTAACCAGATAAGGAACCCCTAAACACCAGTGGTACGCACAATGGGCCGATTAACGGCCTAAGTGTTTCTCTCATCGAGAGCCACTTTAACATAACATATTGAAAATGAGATTTTTTTTTAATTTTTAGTGTTGTTTCCTTTTATTACAGGTGTGCTTCTCCGATGAGTCATCATTTGAAATTTTGGCTGATAAAAGCAGTTTCGTGCGGCGGCGTCCCAAGGAGAAGTACCATCCTGACTGCATCGTAGAAAGGGTAAAACATCCTCTAAAAGTTATGGTGTGGTCAGTTATCAGCACAAGAGGAGTTGGACGTCTCCAAATTGTCCAGGGAACCATGAGACAGGACCAATATAAGGACATTCTGCGAACTCGTCTCATACCCCAGCTAAGAGAATGGTTCCCAAACAACGAACCATATCTTTTTATGCATGACTCAGCCCCGTGCCATAAAGCTAAAAGTGTGACGAAGTATCTGAATGACCAAAACATACCAGTTTTATCATGGCTAGGCAATTCCCCTGACATGAACCCCATAGAAAACCTATGGGAGATCACTAAAAGGGAAATTGCCAAAGAAGTTATTACAAGCAAAGTAAAACTTATAGAAAAATTAATAGAGGTCTGGCACCACTGCCCTGCAATTAAAGAATGCGCTAAAAAGTGCATTGATAGCATGCCGAGACGTATTCAAGCAGTTATTGAAGTAAAAGGAAACGTTACAAAATATTGATTATTTGTAATTTTTGCAGTTCCTTTTGAATAAGACCTATTCTTACAGATTATTAATATTAAAAATACTATTTAACTTCTTATTGTATGTAATAATAACCAATATTAATAAAAAATATCTATTTATCAATGAACACATAATATTTTCATTAATTTGGTACGGAAACATACAATTTTCTTAAAATTCATGACTGTCCCTATTAATTTGGCAACCCACGTATACACTAAACATACCTAACCTAAATTACTACAGTTGATCTCACAGAGCCACACCAGTGTTTTAATATCGTGGGATTTATCCCTTTTTGTGGGAATTTCGATGTCCGAAAAGCCGTGGGATAAAGGGAAAAAGCACCAAATCGTGGGATGTTGAGGAATCTAACAAAAAGCATTCAAACTATAAATTTTTGCTGATTTTTCATGAAAACTCCTACATTTCACCATGATTATTAACACACTGAATGTACATAAAAAACTAATACAAATTTTACTTTTGAAAACTTGATTTTCAGACAAAAATGTATCGTGGGGGTTTAAAAGGGAATATTAGTTCGGTGAAAAGGGAAAAATTACCACGCTTAGTGGGATAAATGAAGAGAGAGTGCTAACAACACTGAGCCATACTGCAGTTAGTGTTTATGTTTATGTTGTCTTTCATTTCACATTATTGAATGTCATTAAGTAATATTTTGAGCATTTGAGAGCCGGGAATGTGTCGAAAAGTCATCAATCAGGGAGTCTTATTTTCGATTAATTTGGGTGCAATTTTAATTTGTTAAAATTGAAGGACAAGTGTCTCTTTTTGGTCAAAAAAATTGTCATTTAATAATATAAAATCCAAATTGGTCGAGACTATCCTACTCTAAATTGGAATTTATTGTCCGGTACTTATCAAAAAATGGCAATTTAAGACAAGCAAAAATCAGCTATCTGCTGCCAAATCGGTAGTCCCTTAAAAAAGTGATTCCAATTCAGAAAATAAGCCCCAAAGCTAAAACAACACATTCAAACGAACGCCGCCTTTGGCCTGCTACTTTCTGCGTCATTGTGCATTTGCATTGAATGATCCTGTACAAATTACAACTGACAATTTACAAAGATGAACTACGATTAAGGTCAAAGTTTCTCTCAATTTGCATGAAGAAAAATCACCTGTTGGCTGGGCAACATCCTTGTGCCAATCAACATGTTAATTTTCAGGTATATTCAGTGCTTAAGTCAACACGATGTCATATGACATCATTTATACATTTTTAACAATCAGGCGCAGACAAAACTGAAAGACAGCAAAAAAAACAAAAAAACAAGACTCCATCCAATCCCAGACAAAACAAACTCAAGCAGAAAAACAACCAACAAGACCCAACGACATGGGAATATGCAACAGCAACTAAATATAGTTCTGCGAACCAAAAAACGGTGACCCAACAGCAGGCTAATGCCGTCTGGCTGGCATATACAAACCCTTTTCAACCACTTACACCCAACCTATAATTCAAATGATAAACAAAACATCCACTTAGCAAATATCGCGTTCTGGCCACAGTCGACATACAAAACAAAATGAAATTCTTCAGAATTGTAAACAGACGTTGTTGCAAAATCGCTCCTCCATAATATACTTTTGCTTTTGCGCGTTCCTTTTATTTTCGTAACATTTGTGACCAACAACGTTTCAAAACGAAACTGAAAGGGTTCACTCCAGATAACTTCCATAGGCACTTTGTATTTGATTTTCTGCATCCATCGGCATCGTCTGGATCTGGATATATCTGGACCAACAACCACATCGCAATACAAAGTACAAAAAAGTGTTTTGTACAATTCAGTTCGTGCGGTAGACCCTTTTTGTCGCCCTCTGTGCGACCGTCAAGATACACACCCTAACCCTGTGCGGCACGCCAAGCAAAATAAAATAAAATCAACTGCAACATGCATTTATTTGCACAGTCAAAGAACTTTAACCAGTTGAATGGCTCTCTAACCGAAAATAGATTTCAAAATCCACCTCGAACTCAATGTCAACCGCGACCGCGCGTTGGCAATTTGTTTGTCGATTTGTTGTGGGAAAGAGAGCTAAATTGAAACCTCTAATGTTGCGAATACAAAAAAAAACAGTGCTATTTTTACAGCCATAAGCCAAAGCAATGAACTGTTTCTTTGTTGCACAATATAACTATATTGTTAACAAAGTTTCAACAAAGTCGCTGATGTCATGTAAGTAAAATGCACAAGCTGAGCAGGTTTGGTGCAGACGAAAGTGGGTTACCTGTACGTGTACCTATAAAGTGCTGGACGTTTCTAAGAAAAACAAATCGCATCATCAGGAGTTGGCTGTAACTATAAACTACGGGGTCCTGTCCAACTTATTCGTATGCGAGAAAGGGGTGGTTTGCGGTCGCCACTTTTAGCAGTAAGTCTGAGAACAAATTTCGTAACCCTGCATCTGATGTTTGTACAGTGAAAGAATGCTTCAAAGAAATTTTTAACTCCGAGGATATCGACAAAAAAAAAAAAACAGTTTTTATTGTAGACGTTCGGATACCTAGTTTATGTAAAACGTCAACTAGATTCGTCGTGACTAGGAATCCCAACGCGTTGACTAAGCAACTTGAATTGTTTTTGTATTCTCGCTGTCAGCGTCATTTTATTCAGAAAAGGCCCTTCGTAAATTTTTCAAAAATTGTTATTATCAAACAAGTACATTTAAAATGTAACACGGTTGCCTATCACAACACTATTACACTGTTATGCGAACTAATTGTTGTTAAATATCGTGCGAAAATTCGAAATTTGCAGAGTAGCCATAGAAATGATACCTTTTTCTCTCAACGGCCCTTTTTTCGACCCTTCAGGATTCTCCCACGGCCACTCTGTTTATTTTAAATCTGACTCTTTGAAATGTCAACTGAGTATGCAGGCAGGATTTTGTTGACTTGATTTGTCGGCTTCCCCTCCATAAACGTCAACTGCTGCATCTAGTCGGTCAGCTGTCCGACTTACTAAACTAGGAATCCGAACGTCCCCATTAACTACACATTTACAGATACAGATTTATTTCTAAAAATTGACAAGTCTCAATGACTGCTCGTGCGTTTTGTGGTATTTACTTTTTAATCGGCCTACCCATCCCTACCAAAGATTTCATACCGGTTACCTGATCCCTTATATAAGGCCACGCAAACGTTTCAGAACTACAAATTTGGCAAAAATTAATGCATTGCAACCATGCCGAATCAGCGTGACTGTCAGCCCAAACGGTACGTGTCACAAATGTGTTTTTGAAATATGTGCCCCCATTGAGAGGAGTTCCCAATCGAACATCTCAGCGCTTCTGTTCTGTTTGAAAACAAAATTCTTCGATGCATAGATATGAGATGAATCATAGTATACTACGGATTTTATAGCCTTTGTCATTAATTTTTATTATAACTGCATTTTTGGGTTTTAAACTGCCATAGAACGTTTAACGGACGCTCCTTAAATATTTATACGCAATGGTTACACAATGGGTTACAGTTATACAGATAGAGATACAGAAAGTATTTAAATTGAACAGTTGTTGACTTTATTAGCCTTTGCGCTAACGCATGGATATGGATACATATTCTTGTAATCGGTGGTAAATGATTTTTAATGGTTTTCTTTGGTGAATTGATTGACTTGTGCTTAATCTTAGTTTATGACGTTTTATGGGAGCTCTTTAGAATACATATAGTGGAGCTGACCCTAATAGAAGGTTGTAAGGGTGATGGACATTAGCGAGGCTATTTTTGGTGGTCATCTAGGAATAGATGCAGTTTGACCATAATTGTCAAACTAACTTGGTAGCAGTATAGTTAAAGGGTTAGAAACAAAAGAGGTTAACTACCTAGTTCAAAATTTCAGTATTTAGTGATGACATGAATTCGATATATGTATCGAAATTGAATAGTTCGGTGTTTCAGATAAAGCTTGCTTTGGCTTAAATCTGTGCAAAAACTAGTTAACAGATGTTGTAGTAAAATTTGCATTTAAAGCAGGTAAATCTTTCCGCGTTTGGTCACCAAACTCGCGGCTTGATCGATAGCGATTTCCTCAGCAGAAATGGCATATTAGGCGTTTTTCGTTTTAAGTTCAAAGCTGAGCACTGAACTGAGCACTGAAGCGCGCTCTGAACCGAGCTTGCTCAGATCGTTCTGATGTTTTTCTGTTTTTCCTGTTTTTTTTTTTTTTTTTATTTTTCTGCCAAATGTGACTGGAAGTGTGTATGTATAAGTGTAATCAGCTTTTTGCTCAGCCTGCTCAGCCAATTTATTCTGAGCTCATAGAGCGCACTCTGATCATGCTCTGAACGAGAAAAGAAACACAAATTCGTGCTCGGATGTGTCTGAGCCCAAAAAGAAACACGAATTTTTTGTCTTAACAGTTCAGGTTCTGCTCCGAACTAAAAAAGAAAAGAAAAAAATGATATTACAGCAATCGCGGTGGGTGCCGCATTTCGGCCAAAAGTTCTATCGCACTATTTGGACTACACAGCACTCACTTTGGAAATAAGTTTTCAATATTTTCCAACGTCGTTCAAGCGTAAAGAGACTTATTTCGTTCCGCGGAGGTATGATACTGACTTTCTTTATAAGTTAGGAGCTCAAGGATCTCTTTCACCGGATTACTGATATTTAAAATGCGACTCGTTTTGGACTTCATCTATACAGCGTACAGAGTTCTTTGGAATATCTTCTTTGCATTCGAAATAGCGTTTAGCAATCAGATCATAGAGGGAGTTTGTTGAATGCTTCTCTAAGATAGAGGGCGATTACCCAAAGTAGAGGGCATATGCAAAATGCGTTAAGAAGAAAAGGAGAAAAGACAAATCAAGAAAGTTTTATTTTTAACGGCCTGCAATTTCGTCTACAATGAATTTAATATCTCATATGTTCATTTACAGTTGGCGACTTGCAAACCTATTTTAGCTACTCTTTATAACGAATATTTGCAACTGTCTCTGTAATGTTAAGTTCATCATGTTCTAGAGGACTTGCCACAATTTTCGTGCCGACCCTAGTGTTCCCAGACTTTGAAGACTGTTTACCCCTTTTTTATCAGCGAAATCTTTAGTTTTCCCCTAAATTCAAAAAAATATTCCCCTAAGTGAAATTCGCACTTGTTTTCATATAAAATATTAAGTTATGTAAGAGTTCTAATTAGCAATCATAAAATAACTATATAACGAAGAAATATATTTATTTTTATTATAAATACAATAATTTCCTTTTCTATTAGACATAATGGCCTGGGTCTCACCAACAAATATTTTTAGTTTCGACCAGCGTTGCCATAACTGCAGATTTATCTGCATTTTGCAGATTTTCAACCTAGCTCCAGGGTTTTAACAACCAAAAATCTGCGCTTCAGATTTTTTTGTCATAATTGTAGATTTAAAAAAAAAATTGGCAACACTGGTTTCGACTCTAAATTTAAATAGTTTACAGTTGCTACATTTTCCATACAAATATCGCAATTGTGAGCTCCCATAAATTTAAAGCCGAGACTAATATTTGTTATTAGTACGGCGCATTATCAAAACGAGTGAGTGCATTCAGATAAACAAAAATTCTAAAAGTAGACATTCGATGGGCTGTTTTCTTTCATGTTTAATATGAACAATATACATTCTTTACAATCAGTTTTGTCTAATCAAAATACGTTTTTATTTTTATTTCTCTATTTTTAAACAATTTACGTTTCACAGGGTATTTTAAATTTGTTTGCCCCTTGTGTAAGCTCGTCCCTAGTTTTCCCCTTTTTCATTCAAAAGGCGAAAAAGTCGATTTTTCCCTCAAGCTGGGACCACTGGTCGACCCCAAGGCCAATGTAATTAACGTCTCTCTTTGAGTTGTTATGGGCGTAGAATTTTGTTATATAAAAGGCCTTAGACCCCAACTCTTTGAACCCACTAAAGCTACTTTTTACGACTTGATGAGCTCTATTTTTATGGCGGAGAACTCTTCTGGTTATTACTTCACGGAGATAAATTATGTGCTGGACTCACAATCATCAGGGGTGTCTCATGTTCGATCCAAATTACATCTTTAGGTTAAAGGTATATTGCTTTCAATTGATGGCTGAAATATGTTGCCAATTATTAGCTTAAGGATTTCTTCGAAGGTGCCATCATGCAGCAAACAGATAGAAGGCCAAAAAGGAGTTTGTAATACCCTTTCCTTTCTACAGTACGAATAGTCTTTGAATCTACAGTCCGTTAAACATAATTGGGGATGTGTTTGAATATCATTTTTAAAAGTTCAATTCAGGATAGGTTTCCAGGTTTACGAAGCTGGGTAGACCCTTCGTTACTCTATTAAGTTCCTAGTGTATTGTGATGCCCTGGAGTTGGAAATAACATAGGGTCTTGCAGCCTTTCTATTGTTTAGCTTTTAATATGTTTTCAAAAACTCCTTGCTTGTTGTCATTGGTACATTAAACCTCTCTTTAGGCATGCTATAGAAAGCGCCTAACCAGCTCCCTGGAAAAAATCGGTCTATAATACCTATTTGTAGTACATCGATTCGGTGTAGTCTGTAGGCCTCTTAAGGGAGAGTGCCCCCCTTGAGTCACGAAGGAAGAAGGAATAATTAAGCTTTATACATTCATAATTCACATCCCTAATAGTCTCTTTTCACACTCGAGAAAATGTTCAATAAGTTAAGATTCTTGTTCAGCATTGAAAACTCTATTAAACTGTTCCATTCATTTTTTAAATGAAGGTAGTTTTTGGAATGTTAGATATCATATTTTCTTTAAGACAATAGACAACCCATTCCATTACATTTTAAAGCGTCCATAGCTTTGCGCATATTCTTGAACGTTCGGACAGTCTTTAGGCTTTTAATTAGCTGTCACTGTTGAAAATCAAATATACATACATAGATATAGTTAAAAAGTAAGCCAAAAATTCTATTTGTCCTTTTTGCCCCCCTCTCCATTATCTATTAAGACCCGGGTGCTTTCATATACCTATGAACTGCCTTATTGCTTGCCCCATGCCCTTAAATCGGTCGGTCGCGAGTACAACCAAAACCCCTACGTCGACTGCCAGCCTATTTTATACGGAATCTTTAGAACCATCATATGGTGCCTGTTGTCAATCACATACAACACCAAGTGGAAGTCTGTTAATCACCTGCTTAGACCCGAAATCAGTACCCATAAAAAGTACCAATTCGTATACATAAAAATTCCAAGTCTCGACATCAATGACATCCATCGTTCATCATTTGAAAGGATGCGTCATAGGCAGTTAAATTATTATGGCAATTTTTCTCCAGTCTTATACATCATAAAACAGATCTTCATAAAGTCAGAGACTATTTCATATACCTACACTGGGCGCATTTAGCTGGCGAATTTGCCAAAGGTCCCCGTTTCTGTTGGTGGTGGCTTAAGCTATTTTTACTTTAAATCTCATTAGAAGACATCAGAGATCAGAGTGCTGCAACTGCTGCCTGCGCGCCAAACGAAGCCTATCCGGATGAAAATATCGTAAATCTATTTTTAAACTTCAAATAAGCCTATAACAACAACAACAACAACAACAGCAACAAAAACATGCCGCACATGGCTCTTTTTGCATTCCACAAAGTCTGCAGCAATAAAAAAAAACAAAAAAAAAATGCGTTTGCATTTTCCATGAGTTTGCGGGCAAAGTATCTGTTTCTCTGTGGAGTAATTAAATTGGTTATGACTACGATAAAAATGATTAAATGTGCAGCGCGTCTCGTTAAGACACTTTTACACAAGTTACTATATAAACGAGTATACGATCTCAATGGCATCCTTGCACTGGATTTCCACAGAGGATTACAAACTGATTATCTGGTCTGTGTATCGTCATGATTTTTATGTCAATGCTTATTAACGAGACGCAAGATGTGTTGAAGATCATTTGTATCTATCATTCCTATCTGAAATTAGTTCGGCCCAGAAAACGTTCATGTTGCACATTTCTTCAAGTTCGAACCTGAATACCTACAACTTTGAGGGGTGATCGTGTGATCGAGTGTTCGCATTCACATCCACTGACGTGTGATGGCTTCGTTTGTATATTTTTTTCGATGGAGAAAAAAAAAAAGAAAAAAAAAAAAACACGAAGAACGAGCATTAGTCTTGTACCTGTTGTTGTCGTTCAACATCAACTGATTGTGATAAATTCCTTTTCTATTCATAAAGATGTCGGATGTCGGATTTGTGTATCGTAAATGCGTCACACCGTTTTGTTTTTGTTTTTGTAAGCTATATAGAATCTTTTGTGCAGCTTAATACCCACTCTCCTCCATTGATGTGCTGGCATTTGCCATTTACGAAACGACGAACTCTATCCTAATGATAGAAAGATCGAAATTTGGCGACGATCTTCGCGCAAAAAAAGAATCGACAAGATGATATCACTTTTGCGAGGTTTCTACAAGCAAAGCAGAACGAAACAAAGACAGCAAACAAAGCATCTTGACACTTGAAAGACACTTTGGGATTTCCTGGATCATTTGTAGCCGCAGCTTCATAATTCATCATCACTTTTGCAGAGCAATTCTGTCAGCAGCAGCCTTGTCGGGCTTGACACTGTCGTTTGAAGATCCGGATATTCGATTGGTAGACCTCCTTCTAAGTCTATGAACGTCTTCTTCTTCAATTACTATTTTTTTTTTTTTTTGTACAGAAAAAAAAACATGAAAGACCATAACTTTCATGACAGCGTGAGAGCTTGCGAATTAGCCTTTTAATGGAGAAAGTCAAGCGACTAAGGGATCGAATAGAATGAACGCAGGTCTGGTCATTGTTTGTATCACAAGTTTTTGATGTGGGAAGTTTAACGCCCGGTTCTTCGTTTCAAATTCAGGACTAAGTTTTCTACTTGTTGGCGGAAATTTTTTATTTCCGAGGTTTCAGGGTTAGGGTTATTTAAACCTATATAAAGACACCGGATAGTAAATAAATTAATAAGGGGTACATCAGGATCGAATAGTGAGTTTTTCTTCTTTTTTTTTTCTATTTTTGCGATAAATGGAAGGCAATTTTCAACTACTCATCCAAAACGAGGGTAGAACTTTTTTGTACCAATATTGTTATAAAGGTACCTTATTAAAAAAAAAAAAAAAAAATAGGAACAAAAGGACCGTATAGGCCCAGCCTAGCGAGTTTTTTTTTTCTATTTTCGCGACAAAATAAGCTGACAGCAATTTGCAACCACTCATCCTAAACGAGGGTCGAACTTTTGTATAAGTTATGGTAAACTCCAACGCACAGAAGCGAACGCAATTTCCCAATGCGCGAGAGGTAGAAGCTGTGCGACCAAAACAGCCACTAACCCGCAGCTTTACCAGACACAGCATGGCAACAGCTTGTCACAATAAAAATAAAATGGCATAGCAACAACATCAGCATAGCAACAACATCGGCATAGCAACAACATCCAGCCAAGCAGCAGATAAGCAGCAGATAAGCGGAAGCGTGACTTTTAAGTTAGTTCTTAAGTTTAGTCGTAAGAGTTCGGACAAAGTAACAGCTTCCTCATAGAGGAAATTCAATAAATAAAAAAAGAAAATAAAAATTTAATAGTTTGTGTTAATTCAAATTATTTGGCGCCCAATTGTGATACGACGCGATTAAATAATCAATTATTTTATAAACAATCCTTATAAAGGATAAATCGCGTCGGTGGAAAGTGCGAACTCGTGGCCGGTGCTACATACAAGTAACCCCATCAATGAGGTGAAAACATAAAAAAAGTCAAATAGACTATCTAACAAGAAAACTAATTGGTACTTAATAATAGTAATACATACATACAAGTAACCCCATCAATGAGGTGAAAACATAAAAAAAAGTGAAATAGACGATCTGAACAGAAAACTAATTGGTACTTAATAATAGTACATACAGAATACGATAGTAACGAGTGAAAACAGGAAGCAGAAAAGAAGGAAGCGCAAGGAGAATTCGCTGATCGCCTAATCAAATCATCAGCCTAGACGAAGCTGTATACAACTTTAATTGAAGAGAAGTGTTATACATTGGAAATAGTTAAGTATCATATAGGTATAAATTATTAATTTAGGAGTAGTACTTTATTTAACAAGTAATAATAGTATTATGATTTTCCTTTCTTCCAAACCTCTTGATTATTAAAATAATAGAAGTGAATTTTGATTTAAAGTTTTGTCTTTATATTAAGATCGAGTTTTTTCTTGTTCGATAATCTTTATAAAGTATAAATTTCTGATATTTAATTTAGAGTTAAACTGTGTATTGCTATTATTTTTTGTAATTGCTGACTAAATAATGGAGGCGGAACAGTTAAGCGCGATAGTGACTGCTGCGGTACAGGTTGCAACAGAGCGAACAAGACAGACATTTGAAGCGACAATTAATGAGCTGACTACTCGACTTAGGGCACTTGAAACTCCTACAGCTGTTGAGGAGTATCAGCCGGTTACAATCGATGCTGCTAAGATCTGCGATGAATCATTAGATTTGATAAAATCTCTGCCAGAGTTTTGTGGTGAACAGGTTCAATATATTTCGTGGCGTCAAGCTGCCTTCACGGCATATAAACTATTCGAAGCACACGATGGCAGCTCGCGGCACTACCAAGCTGTTGCCATTATCAGAAATAAAATTGTAGGCTCTGCAGATCAGGTTTTGTCTTCATTCAATACAGTCCTAAATTTCAAAGCAATAATCGCACGATTAGACTTCACGTATGCCGATAAAAGACCCATTTATTTAATAGAGCAGGAGATGTCCACACTGCGCCAAGGTAGAATGTCCATTGTAGAATTCTACGATGAAGTAGAAAAGAAATTGACTATGATCATAAACAAGACGATTATGCTCCATGAAGGTAATAAAAACCTGATCGATTCGCTAAATCAAAAATATCGACAGGACGCACTGAGAATTTTTATTTCTGGTTTGCAGAAACCAATGTGTGACATTTTGTTTTCATCTCGTCCCACCGGTATGCCCGGTGCACTTGCACTGGCACAGGAGCTAGAAGCAAATCAAGCACGGTATGTGTTCGCGAATTCTTTTTCCAGTAGGAATGATCGCCCGACAAACTTTATGCCTAGGACATATAATCCTAATCATTCACCTCACTACAGACAAGTTTCTCCTGGCCAAATACGAGTCAGGCCAGACCCAATGGAAGTAGACCCAACCCTATCCCACCATAGAAATCCAACTAATTTTCAACGACCTATGCAAAACCCTAATCATGCCCAAAGAACTAGTCAGAACCCCAATAATTTTCAGAGACCTATGCAAAACCCCTATAATTCCCAAGGGCCTAGTCAAAACTCTAATATGCAGAGACAGATGGAAAACCCAACATATTTCCAAAAGCCTTTAAATAATCCAAACCAGCTCAAGCGACATTGCGAGTCTGATCGACAAACCCTTCCGAAGTTTCAGAGAATTAATCATCTTAATCAGGGACAGTTTACACCTAACATTAATGTTAATAACCAAGGTTATCCATACGAATTGTACGACTCAAGCAATGGTGAAATTTATAACTATACTGATAGTAAAGGGGAGCAATGCTTTGGAAACGATTTTAATGAGTCTGAGTTTGAGACTACAGAACGCAATGAGATCCCCGAAATGTTTGACGAAATTAATTTTTTAGGGGAAGGTCCCTCCTGCCGTACGTTAGTCGAACGTTGGGAGGAAAGGAAATAAAGCTCCTAGTGGATACTGGTGCTGCTAAGAACTATGTTAAAAATGTTAGCACCCTTAGAGCAATCAAGCCAATTGACAAGCCATTTGCCGTCAAATCTATTCATGGCACTAATTTGGTTACGTCCAAATGTGTTATCAATATTTTTAATAGGAATGCTACTTTTTTTCTTCTTCCGACACTAAAAACGTTTGATGGTATCATTGGCTTTGACTTATTAAGAGAAATTAGAGCAAAACTTAATATGGTAAAGGGAACTTTGACGTATAATGGAGGTGAAGAAAAATTACTATATTTTTACTGTAGAGATGTAAACGCTATCTCGCTAGAGAGTAAAACTATTCCTCCAGATATGGATAAAGAATTCTCCTCATTAATGTTACGTCAGTCGAGGGTTTTTGCTGATCCAAACGAATCATTACCTTTTAACACGAAGGTTGTAGCGACCATCAGAACAAAAGACAATGACCCGGTTTATTCCAAAGCCTACCCATACCCGATGGCCGCGGCTAACTTTGTAAACAATGAAATTGCTGATCTGCTCCGCAATGGAATTATTAGACATTCTCGATCTCCATATAATAATCCTATATGGGTTGTCGACAAAAAAGGAGTAGATGAAGAGGGAAAACGTAAAATGCGGCTAGTAGTAGACTTTCGGAAATTAAACAGTAAGACCATAAGCGACAAGTACCCAATCCCAGACACTAGTGTTATCCTTGCCAATCTCGGAAAAGCTTCATTTTTCACAACTTTAGATTTAAAGTCAGGGTTTCACCAGATTAAGTTGTCTGAAAGGGATAGGGAAAAGACCGCATTTTCCATTAATAATGGAAAATACGAATTTTGTAGGTTACCATTCGGGTTGAAAAATGCACCCAGTATTTTTCAAAGAGCGATAGATGACGTTCTTAGAAAAGAAATAGGGAAATGCTGCCACGTCTATATCGACGATGTTATTATCTTTTCGGAAACCAAAGAACAGCACCTCGATGATGTGGAGCGGGTATTAATGCAGCTTTTTGAAGCCAACATGCGGGTTGCTCCAGCCAAATCAAGATTTTTTAAGGAGGAGGTTGAATTTTTGGGATTTGTGGTATCCAATAGGGGAATAAGAACCTGCCAAGACAAAGTGAGGGACATTGTAGGTTACGAAGTGCCTACGACACTCCGAAGCCTGCGATCATTCCTTGGACTGTCTGGATACTACAGACGCTTCATAAAGGATTACGCTCAAATTGCCAAACCTCTTTCCAAATACTTGCGAGGGGAAAATGGGAACATAGGCACACATCAGTCAAAAAATATCAAGATCGATCTAGACGAAGAAGCATTACAAGCTTTTAACAGAATTAAAAAAATATTGGCTTCAGAGGACGTGTTGCTTCTATATCCTGACTATGAAAAGACTTTTGAATTAACAACAGACGCTTCATCTCATGCCCTTGGTGCTGTCCTCTCTCAAGATGGCAGACCAATCACGATGATTTCACGAACACTGTCCTCTACCGAAGAAAACTACGCTACGAATGAGCGGGAGCTGCTGGCTATAGTGTGGTCTTTGCAGAAGCTCCGAAACTATCTGTATGGAGTAAAACGGCTGAATATCTATACAGACCACCAACCGCTTACTTTTGCTATTTCGGACAAAAATCCTAACGCTAAGATTAAAAGGTGGAGGGCTTTCGTAGAGGAATTTTCACCAACATTTTTTTATAAACCCGGGAAGGAGAACTTCGTTGCCGACGCTTTGTCGAGGCAGTATTTGAATGCCCTGCAACAATCTGTAGACTCCGACTCTATGGTAGCTAATAGCGAGGAATCTCTTACTCAAACAATACCCAGTGTCCAGAATCCAGTGAACTGCTTCAGAAATCAATTAATCCTTAATAAAGGCCTAGAGCTATTGAAAACAACAAAAATTATTTTCAAGACACAGATTCGACACACAATTACTTTCAATTCCCTAGATAACCTTTTCCTTATACTTAAGGAAACCATTAACCCTAACGTTGTCAATGCTATTTTGTGTGACTTACCTACCTTGGCAGCAATTCAAGACAGAATAACTACTTTATTTCCATCAGTTAAGTTTCTCCACACCGACAAAATGGTGACGGATATTTTCAATCTAGATGATCAAACTGAAATCCTTGCAATCGAACATAATCGAGCCCATCGATCCGTGCGTGAAAACACGCTTCAGATTTTAAAAGATTATTATTTTCCTAAAATTTGTAAGAGGTTGAAAGAAATCGTCTCTAATTGTAAAATTTGTCTTGAAGCTAAATATCAAAGGCACCCTCCGAAACCTGAGATAGGTGAGACCCCAATACCAGACCGTCCAGGTGAGATACTACATATTGATATCTTCTCAACGGCAGGAAGTCATTTTCTTACATGTCTGGATAAATTTTCAAAATTTGCTGTTGTGAAGTCAATTAAATCGCGTTCTATAGTTGACATAAAAGAGCCTCTTTTGGAAGTACTCAATCTATTTAAAAATACAAAGACAATTGTCTGTGACAACGAAAAATCCTTTACATCGGAATGCATAAGATCACTGCTTAGGGATCACTTTCGAATAACCATGTTCACAACACCACCCTTTCATAGTGTTACAAATGGACAAGTTGAAAGGTTCCACAGTACTCTGACAGAGATAGCACGATGTATTAAACTAGAACAGAGCATTAGTGACACTGCTGAACTCCTTTTACTTGCCACAGCCAAATACAACAGGACGATTCATTCAGTGACTAACTACAGGCCGATTGATATAATCCACTCAATCCCTGCTTCTTTAGGGAATGAGATCAGGAAAAAAATAACCAATACCCAGAAGACGGATCTAGAATACCACAACAAAAACAGACAAACTCGAACTTACAGAGAAGGTGAAAAAGTGTTTGTGCGTACAAACCGACGAATTGGAAATAAATTCAGGAAGCTTTTTATAGAAAAAATAGTCCAAAAAGACCTAGGGACTACGGTTCTTATTGACAATAGGAAGGTCCACAAAAGCAACCTGAGGTAATGTTGCTAATTTCAAAATTGTATATTTCGTACTTTGGAACACGAATGCATAAGACCAACTATTCCTCCTACCGCATAATTTAACTCATCCTGAATTGGAATACCTTAAATAAACATTATTTACTTAGCAACTTTAAGCAAAACAATATTGTAAATAATTTAGTTTGAATCAAGGGGTTGATATTGTTTTGAAAATTGATATTTGTGTTTAGGTTAAGTATTATCAAAATTGTGAATCCAAGACTTTCATTTCTGCATTATAATTTTCTTGATGTTTAGTGAAAAATACATACTTTAAATTTAGTTGTAGTTATTTGTAATTTCCAAAATAACACTAAAAGGTAATATAACAAGCGATCATTTCTGGACCAAACGCTTCTGCAGTACAAATAGACGAAGCCGAGGACGACTTCACCTAACGAGGGGAGTAGTTATGGTAAACTCCAACGCACAGAAGCGAACGCAATTTCCCAATGCGCGAGAGGTAGAAGCTGTGCGACCAAAACAGCCACTAACCCGCAGCTTTACCAGACACAGCATGGCAACAGCTTGTCACAATAAAAATAAAATGGCATAGCAACAACATCAGCATAGCAACAACATCGGCATAGCAACAACATCCAGCCAAGCAGCAGATAAGCAGCAGATAAGCGGAAGCGTGACTTTTAAGTTAGTTCTTAAGTTTAGTCGTAAGAGTTCGGACAAAGTAACAGCTTCCTCATAGAGGAAATTCAATAAATAAAAAAAGAAAATAAAAATTTAATAGTTTGTGTTAATTCAAATTATTTTATACTAATGTTACCCATGTACCTTTTTTACAAAAATAAAAATAAATAGTTGGTACAACAGGTCCGTAGGTACCTTGGCGTAGCTTCTCACAATTATTCGTTTTCTGTCAGTTTTTCATTTTTAGGACGGATAGAAGGGATCTACAATTTTATGCAGAGTCCAAACTGTTAATTGAGAAGCTCTTTCATGTCAGTTATACACTCGGAAGTTTGTCAGACCTTTGCCAGCAGAGGTGGCGCAGTGAAAAAAAAAACCCTATGATGAGTGTTTTTCTAGGAAGGCTCAGATTTAACTGGGATTACACGCAGCGTACTTGGAAAGGTCATTTATACCCCCAAGCTAGGTAACAAACCTTCTGAACTGCGATATGCTTGATGTATGTTTTTTCCTAAATACAATGGAAAGACTTATTGGTGTTCACACCAGGGAATGCATTATAAGAACCATTATTCTACAGCTCTGCAAAAAGCGTGTTAAAAACGCAGATTAAAAATTGTCAATGGTTGTTGAAAAGAAGTGGAACTATGCGCCTTTCTTGACAGAGAAGGTGCTTTTGAGATAACTCGATATGTTTCCAAAATAAAAGGCTTTACATCGCGGAAATATAGAGCTTCCTAACACGAAATGGACCCAAGCGATGTTTGGGAGTCGATAAATAAGTGCTTCCAATTTTTGCCATCGTGTTCTGGATTTGCAGGGCTGTCGAAAGGAAATCCTATCCTATCCTAGACTAACTTTATAATCCAATCGCAGGTCCCGAAGTTGTTGGGTATTTAACCTCGCACACACAACCGACAAAGCAAGTACTTCTTCTGAGTCGTTGAAAGGGAATGTTGGAACTGCAGCTGCTCCATTGTCAACATCGATATTGACACTCTCATTGATATTTGAACTTCTTCATGAACTCATTTTCAAATTTGTTAGCGAAGAAGCTAATAACTATGTTGACCCCGCTGTCGAAGACTAGTTTTTCGAGCTGTTGAGACCATGTATCGTACGTCAGTCTGTACTCATGGCGGAATGGCCAACGTGTGTCTATATATCGTAAACTGGCAAACTAAAGTAGGCTTTAATCGGCTGTCAACTGTCCAATTCGATGTCGCTTATGAAATTATAAAAAAAAATTAAAGGGCACTCCGGGAGTGCCGACAGAAGTGATAACTTGAACAATTACGTGTGTATTTTTCGAATCGTCAGAAAATATATTATTGTGTAGGAAGTACTTTTAAATAAAGTGTTTTTTTATTCATTATTATAAACTCCTACTACTACAAAAATTATGTTACATTTTTCATTTTCATTTAAAGCGGTATTTTACATCAAAAATAATACATATTATTTTACATACAAAATTGCAATCTATTGCTTAAAATGTAAATTTACAGATACATGAAATATTAAATTTAAAAATTAATTGGTATTCTTTGAAATGAATACCAATGACACTTATGAAATTTCATCAACAACTTCAAACTCTTCCATCATCATCATCATTATTATCATTATATTTGAAAACGGATACTATAGGTTTATGGTTGGTGGTAACTAAAATAGGAAACAAACAATTTTGATTCGAATCTATTTAAATATCTTGTAAAGATGGCATCAATTGTAGTTTTATGTCTAGTCGTGCTAAGATTGCGATCATTGCTCATCGTTAAATCAAATTTGCTATTTAGAAATTCAATTAATGGTAGTTTTTATCATCTGCAAAGTTGATGTTGAAATCCCCACTCAAAATGATTGAAATATCATCAAATCTCTTCCCAACTTTATCTTGAAGTAATGCAGAATTATCTTTAGCATATATAAGTAAATTTCATCGATGCTGTCTTCCAGCGTAATCTAGATAGATTACAGTCTCGAATGTACATATCTTACTTCAGCTACCACAATCCGATTGTATCTACTTGTATTCTACCGAAACTAGCACAGAACGAATAAATTAATAATAATTATACTGAAGCTTAATTGAATATGAATTTCTTTCCGAAAAATACAAATTTTACTTTTAAAAGAAAAAGAACGAGAAAAGACAACAATATTTTTCTGTCTTGCCGCATCGCCATTGATAATGCTCTAGATCTCGTGGTACGGCATCAATTGTAGTTTTATATTCATTATTTTACACAAAAATTACTAATCATATTTTACAGTATACACTAAGGCGACATGAATATTACAATTATTTATATAGTATACCTACTCTTAGGGTGGCAAGTTTACCACAGTTTTCTATTTCTTGTTTCGGTAATTATAA
Source organism: Cheilosia urbana (assembly GCA_946477585.1). Taxonomy (NCBI): domain Eukaryota; kingdom Metazoa; phylum Arthropoda; class Insecta; order Diptera; family Syrphidae; genus Cheilosia; species Cheilosia urbana. The sequence goes on from OX297854.1 coordinate 33,830,225, forward strand.
CACAAGCTACTGTGCCGTAAATGCGCACAAACCCAAAGTCGTGGATATAATATGTCGGAATTAAGCCTGGTAAAATTAAGTTATGAATTCCCCATACATAACAGGTAATTGAAATAATTTTGGTGACAATCAATTTGTCGCTACCATAAATTACCATAGTAACGTATTCAAATAAAAATCATCGTAGATTAAGCTATAAATTACCTACCCCTAAAAGTAAGCAATAGTACAAAAGTTTACAACTAAAAGTATGCAAACGGTGTCGGTGTCGGTGTCGGTGTCGCGAGTTTGCTAGTTTTTGCCCATCCAAATAGTGCCCAACGCGCCTAAAGAAGTATGCAATCGGTGTCGGTGTCGGTGTCGCGAGTTTGCTAGTTTTTGCCCATCCAAATAGTGCCCAACGCGCCTAAAGAAGTTATCACTTCAAAAGTTTACAACTAAAAGTATGCAATCGGTGTCGGTGTCGGTGTCGGTGTCGCGAGTTTGCTAGTTTTTGCCCATCCAAATAGTGCCCAACGCACCTAAAGAAGTTATCTTCAAAAAGTATAAAAATAACCACTCCTTTAGTCAGTCAATTGGTGACGTAATTTTATGGACAAAAAGGCAGGTCCAGGCGTTGGTCCCAAGTGGGGTACCTAACCTAACCTATTCAATGTCTCGAACAGAAATGAATAGGTATTAAGTATTATCTCCCGCAAAATGTTGAATTCCCTGATCCGTGCGTCGATGGTCGATCTGTTGGTCATTTTTGTCTATTAACCCACAAACGTACTTTTTATTTTTATTTTACCTCACTTTGGGATCTTTTGTTTCTTTGACTTGATTCCCTTAAAAAGAGCAAGCAAGGTTTACATGGATGCAACTCTTAGCTCTGAATAATCTTTTCTGTTGACCTATCCTTGTTTCAACTTAACATCGTTGCCCTCTTTGAAGAGGTGTTATTTTGAATCCTCAAATATATGATCCTCAACCTTATTTCACCATTGCGCCAAGATTAAATGAGGTAGGTTATAATAAGAAACTCTCGTCTTACTTATGCCATACAATTTCGCAGAACAAAAACTTTGATCTGTTGCTTTCATCTTCCTCTGCGGGATACTTATTCCCTAGTCTGATTTGAGCAACACGTTCATAAGCCGCTGGCACTTCCACCGCATCATTAACTACACAAATCTGATCATTGGTAAATATTTTACTATGTCCTTCAAATATTTGACTAATTGTTTGAGCGAAAAAATGCCCGCTGTGACGCAAATCGGCCGAAACTTTCACCCACACAATTTGCGAAAATTATACACACCCTCCAACAACTGTAAATATCTTCCTTCCTCAGTCTTCAATCATTAGTCAGTTGCAAATCAATTGGCAAAAATCAGTATGCATCCTGTAAGTTTCCTTCTTTCCATTCAATATCAATCAAACAGCATCCTCCGTCAGCGGGCAAAGATGCCGCTACCTATCACATACCACTTGGGAAAGCATTAATTACACTCGCAGGCACGCAGAGGAGGTATACATCTATACAATCACTTTACAAAATAACGGAACAATTTGCATGTACAAAAATTAATTATTTATAACCAGACAATGAATTGTTGTTCTCCCGTCGCGTCGCGTCGTCCCGCGCCCCTGGCATGTGACATAATTTCGATTCGGGGAATTTGTGTGACAGGTGCTGACCTTAAAAAAAAAAAAACGATCCGACCAGACTGTGTGCACAAATTTATTGACCTCCCTCTTCTGAAGTGTATAATTTACCGCGGAACCTTTCAGTTGAAACCATTCATCTTGGGGCTTGGTCCATCTTCAGACGCAGTAAAAAGGTCTTCTTTTTTTTTATAAATATTCATGTGCCAGCAAGTGGATTCAAAGTATCGGCACCCAGTCGACTGGTAAATGAATGAAGATCACAGGAATGCCAGAGTGCAGCGCGCTGCCTTAGGGGCACCGAGGAAGAAAGTCTTTTGAGACCAAACTGAACGTCTTGTGTGCACTCATATAATGTAGTTTCGGTGATTAAGTACACGCGGATACATAGCATCACCTTGCGGCTAAGGAGCGAATATTTCGAATTTGCCATGCAGCCACAAGGAGGAGGAGGAGGATGAGTTTCCATGGAATGCAGATGCTTCGAGAATGAAAAACCGGTTGTCTTCTGGCTGCAGCAAGGGTACCTTGTGTCATCCGGTAGGTATTTTCTAATTCTGACGTGATTTCATAATTATTACTTTGAAAGTCCCATCACAGACAACACCCATCGTCGTAGGAGGATGTGCGTGTAATATTGTTGATTTCGTCATGGTCTGACCGGGGCTTGAATGAAATTAATCATCATCAGCAGCGCTATTTAAAAAATATATCCTTTTTGAAGATTCTTATACAAAAAAAAACATCACTTTAGAATTTGTGTGCGCATTTTGATTCCGTGTAAAAAGGATCTCCGCACAAGTGGTCGCTTCCTCTTTTAGATTTGCTGTTGTTTCTTCTTCGAGTGCCTCAAGGAAAAATTAAATATTCATCCGAAAGGTCAAAGGAAATGATCCATATAGTGGGTGTTTATTATTAGATATTCATATTATTAACAAAGTCCTGCCGGCCTGTGAGTAGGAGTAGAAGAAGAAAATAACTGAAAATATTTGCATCAGTTTTTGTGGGTCAATAAAAATACCAGCCCGTCAGGAAAATGGTTCCCTTTCGGTTAATTACAAATTTTATAAATTAATTTATGATTTTATCTTTATTTTTGTTTATTAGAGCAACTGTTCAATTTGTAATGAACATGAGGTACCTTCTTTGAAGTCTCATTCTAATTTGTTTGGGCTAACAAGCGTTCTTACAAGAGGTTTGTTTAAATCATCTTTCCTAAATAGCATTTGTCAAATTTTCTATAGGTTGGCTCTGCTTTTTAGTGTTTATAATTTCTACCTACAAAAATCAGAGGCACCCTATGGAAAGTTTGACACTTCTACGCTAAGGCGGAAGGCAATTGCCATACCCAGAAAAGGCTTATCGAGTTAATGCGCCCAACTATAACAACTTTTAATCTTGATTTTAAATTCGCCGAAGCTCACTCAATTGCGAAATGGAATGGAAAATATAGTCCACAGCGAACTACTCAAATTTAGAGTCGAAACTAAAAATCTAATCTGCACGATATTTGTTGATTTCAAATATAGAACCAGGCTATTGCTAACAAGACATCAGATTGTGTGCGGAACTTTAGTCGCCCAACTTCTGTTGTAACAGGGCTATGATGAGAACATCTGACTTGTAAAAATAGTCTTCACTCTTCAACATCGTGGTTATACTAGAAAATTGTACCTGAAGAAAACAGTTAAAGACAAAATTGAACCGTACGTATACCACTGAAGATGTCCCATGAAGTCTTAGGCCAAGGCCACGCGCTGAGTGGCAAAAAAAAACTCAAACATATGAAATTGTATGGTTGTGGCCAACGGTCTCTGAGCGGCAAGCGACGTTTCTGAGCGGCAGAGTGGCGCCGCTCTGCTTTCAATTCTGTTCTATTATTTTAGTGTAGTGCTGAGCGGCAAGAAATCACCATGGCAAAAATTAACACTGAAACTTTAATTTCAGAAGTTCAAAGCCTTCAGAAAGTCTTCATGTTGTCGAAGATTGTTATACAAATGGTGGAATTCGCCATAACTTGATCTTTTCCGGTTTATTGGATGAAGGATGAACACCAAATCTTCTTTTTTTTTTTTAAATTAAAGTAATACTGTAAATGTTGAAGCGACTTTCTTGTAAAAGACTGCGGCGAGCAGCACTCGACAACGGCATTTTCACAACTAATCGCTCAAGAATTGCCGCTTAGTAAATGGCCACTTGCCGCTTATGATTGCCGCTTGCCGCTCAGCGCGTGGCCTTGGCCTTAGGCGATTATATTGTTAAAATCGTTGAATCTAGAGATCTTACGAAAAATTCATCCTATCAAAGAAAGTGCGTTTCGGCAAAATTTTCCAGATGCGTTAGTGCAGGAAGTGACTCAATATCTAAGGTTCAGGTTAGATTTTACGAACTCACAATTATAAAATGTTCCATATAAAATAACTCATTGTGACCTAGAAAATATTTAGTATAGAATTGCCAGATTTAAGACAGAATTTCGGTTATCCCGCCGGGACAGCTATTGTCCCGGGTCGCGACTAAAATTCACAAACAAAAAAAAAACTGTTGCAAACATCATTTATTGTTTACAACACACTTACTGCATTCTAAATTGCCCTTAAGTGCTTAAGTCCCTCTGACACTGAATTCTCTTGTGCATTTTCAAACTTTTAAAATTATACAGGACCAGTACGAGAAATTAAAACGGAAATTTCCGATAGGAGTGAGTGCGTACAGTACACCCCAACCTGATTACCGTAGACATATCAGCTGGCAGCTTTTTTGAAAATTTGTGGCATTACACTTTTGTCTCTTTTATACGCAGCTGTCTTTTCAGCATGATTTATTGTAAAAAAGAGGAATAAAGAGAGAAAAATGTAGTTTCATATGGGTTTTCAAAATCCTCTTTAAAATTTTCAGTCAAGCACACCTAGCATATAAGAATGTAAGTTTTGCAAATTGACAGCTGTCGTTCAAATGAATAAAAACTATTTTTTTTATCCCGGAAGAAATTTTGAAATCCCGTGTTTTTTCCATATTTTTGCTATTTTTGTCCCGTCGAGTTGCGAGCAAAATATGACAACCCCAATTTAATCTGGATTAAAAATGATTATTAGTAAGGCCCATGGAGTTATTTTTTTTTTTATTTTGTTTGAGTTTTTCTGGGTTCTAAACTTGAGACCCTCCTACAGATGTCATCTAAAGGGTTTTTCAATAAGAGGTGTTATTGTGAAAGGATATGGTCCTCGTGGTGGCCATTTGGCTGATGTTGTTTTTCATTATTAACGGCATACCTTCCTCTTTATTATGAAATAATTATCCGATCATTTATCTCAAAAAATGTCATCTTTCTTTGAATACCAAAATAACACCTCTTATTGGAAAACCTTTTAGTACTCTAATCACTTTTTACCAAGCCTTCATCCTAGCCTTGAAAAGCTCAATGGCCAAGCTGGGAGCATCGGAAATATTTTTAAATGTAGATATGACTACCCTCACTCCGTTTTGGTTCGAAGCCCATTCCTTGATTATTATGATATCTGTTTATCGACTTCTAGTACATATGTCATGTTTTTTCTCCGACGAAGTCTGTATTCCTGTTCATCTTTTCTCAGAGGCGGCTAATGCCAATCTGGCAACATTATCCCATCGACTTCAATTATTGCCAGCGTACCTTATCTGCTACTGGTTACCGTGTCGATACTCAGACTACGTTAATCCTTAATTTGGGCTGGGGCTGCGAGTTGCCAGAATTTAGTTTGCTTTAAACGCCCATAACTTAAAAAATGTAGCCCAAAATCGTTGCCCAGAAAGAAGCCCAAAAAATCGTGGAAAATGTTGACCCATCTTACTTATGGGTGCCGCGAATTTTATTTGTCTTCTATTTTCTGCAATGGGCTTTTGTGGCTTGTGTCAATCAAAAGGTCTGCAAAATAAATTGGCATGCGTGCAAGTTGAACGACTGTTCGATGTCACTTCACTGCGCGAGTGTTTCCAATTTTTAAAAGTGAAAATATGAATTTTTTTTAGTTTTGAGAAGGAATAAAACGAACAAAGATAACACAAAATTTGCAAAACGATATGTAGCCCTAAATTGTGTTGGGCGCTCATTTTTGCATATCTATAGTTTTTTTTTAAGAAAAATATAGCCCAAATTACGACAAAGCGCCCAATCTGGCAACCCTTTTACTTAATTTTCTATAAAAGCTGTCATATGTGACCGATAAAAATATAATTAATTTATTCAGTTCTCTAAAAAATAGCGAATAATTTTCCAGCCAAAAAATTGTTATTCATAGATGTGATAGTCATAGAAACCTGCACAAAATATACAGTGAGCATATTTTTACCCCTACTATGTGCTCAATAAATGTTCAATTGATTTGTATTTGTTTTTAATTTGTAAAAGTTATCCTATTGCATTCTTTCATTTTGTTTAGGTTTTGTTTATGCTTGCCAACAACGCGAATTATTTTAATTAATGATTTTATTGTTTGCAAATGGTGATATGTGGTTGTGGTTATTTTTGCGCATATTTGTGTATCGATTTATTGAAATTAAAATCAAATCACTCTTCGTATTTAGACATTCCAATAGATGAAAATTGGAAAAGCTGCCACTCGAACTTGATATTTATAGTTTTTAGAAAGCCTTAGGGGCCAGTTACGGACAGCGCTGCAGGACAATTTTGTTGGCAGTAGAATCTCCTTAAAACTTAATTAGATTTCATTTTTTGTTTAGTAGATTTAAATTTCGAAAAAAGGAGTAGGTGCAGTAGATCTACAGTAATGGCAGACAAGTGGCAACTCTGGTTACAAATGCAACGACACGCACTGACTCTCAGCTCAGACGCCATTTGGCAAGAACTCATGGAGACATTTTTGGCTGCATTACTTCCCAGTTCCCACTGGTCACCGCACATGACTCACCTCCAACATTGGGAGAACACTCTTGCTTTCGCGTGAATTGCAATCAATTATAATTCGCACCATTTATTGTTTTGGTTCTGTGCTTGCGACTGTGGTTCAAATGTGATTCATCTTCTGCCAAAAAAAAAGAATACGAAAAAATGCCGTCATTCTGTTGGCCATATTGCGGTATGCGGTATTCTAACGTGGGAGTAAAGATTCGTTCTCAAGGTCTGGCTGAATTTAAATAAATTAATCACTCTAGGTGGCCAGCGCAGCGCCGTGGTCTATCTGCCTAGGTGGCATCGACCTGTTTACATTTATGACCTCTATTACATTTTTGCAGTATGCGTATGGCTACACTAAATTAATTGAAAAATTATTTATTACATTCGCTGTTAATTTCACTTTATATTCATTTGTCTGTCTTCAAGGTTGAAAGGTGTTTTTTTATATATATGTATAACCTGAAGCACTTGTCAGCCGTATTGGCGCAAGAATACCGCCATCTTTCTGGGAAATGAATCATCCTGTTGTAGCCGACAAAATCGTCACGATTATGACCTGAATATGAAATTTCTCTTTTTTTCATATTTTCCTGTCCCGAATAAAATATTCTCAGCACATTGAGGACATGCTGGCGGCCGTATCTTGACTGATTGCGATTAGGAACTTGGAGCCGCAATGCAATAAGTATAAATTAATTCGTTGGTAATGCGTTTCATTGTGCTCATTGTGATTTGTTGAAAGAAATTCCTAATGTTGGTAGATATATTTGCGGCGAAATGTTGCTGGAAAAGTGGGCTCCTTTTTATTTGTTTACTTTCACCGTTCACTGTTCACAAAATATGCTACCGCCTCCAAAACTATACAGACAACATTTCTGTCTTCAAATATGTTTAACAAACTACACTCCCATGTCGATTGTCCAAACGAAATGATAATTCCCACACATAGAACTACAATCGAAGTCTTACATAAGACTGTAAGACAACGAAACGGATATCTTCGATGAAATTTTATTATGATTTTCAGTAGTTTAACACATGCTCGTACTGTCAATAAATTTCGCATATGGCACACTAAATCTTGGCCACAATGAAAAAAAAAAAAAAAAAAATGCGTGGACGTGGAAATTCCCAACATGGTATTTCAAACAGATAACTACTTTTCAATCGGTCGCCTATTATAAGTATAACCGCTTCTGGCCACGCTAATCCCCGCTTATGCACCGGCTCAAGTTGGTAACGCTATTCTGTCTCTCTCTCTCTCTCTCTCCCAATCCAAATAACAACAAGATCGTTCTGTGAGTCCACCAAGTCCAACTCTGACTGAGAATGTGCTGCTTGACAACTTAAATGCCGACCATAAATTTTGGTATTTTATTGAAATCGAAACTCTTTCATCAGCTCGCAGACAGCCACCAGCAAGAAGTTTACACTGTAGATATGCACTGCCCGGCCGAGCATTACCGGGTATAATAAGCAATTCTCATTTTATTGTTCAAATGTGCGTCGTTAATTTTTATACAGCCAAAGCTGGTGTTTATTATGGTCGGCGCAAAAAAAAGTTCCAACAGCCCGGTAGATAGTATGACCGCCTGCGCTGAAGGATTGCACACGCACAGTCTTAGAAGGCTTTCGTACGAGTGTAGTTGTGTAGTTGATTATGCGCTTAGGAGTCGATACATACTCATGCGTTTGTAATAACTCTATTTGGGGGCATTTCGTTGAAAAATTCGTTGGTCGATTTCATGCACTTGGTTGCTGGTGGGATAGCTTGGTCAGGTGTTGCGCCGGAAAACCCACCTAAGTAGAATATGGTTAATATAAATGTGGGGGCTGTTGTGGTCACGTATAGCTGGCTATTGGAAGTTGATAAAATAATTGTCCATATTTTACTGGAGGGAAGTCTTTGATGGGGTAGTTTAATGTGAATTATTGGTGGGGAATGCTCAGGCAACGATTGTCCATCGGCCGCAGACCTGGCTTAGGGATTGGCGATTGTTGAAGAAGCCTGTATATAGAAAACCTGCGCCCACCTAATATGGGATTTATGAGGTGTGGGACATTCTTTCTATATGCTATACTACTAAAATGTAATGGAGTTGGGGGGACTAAATATTCACCTTTCGGTAGTAGTTTGCAAAATTGCAGTCAATTTGAAAAAATTGCCTAATTTCCCTGCGTCAAATCAAAGAGGTTATAATAATATTGACCAATTTATTTCTTAAATATGAAACAACTACACCAACCTGGAAAAAACTACACCAACCTGGAAAAAAGTTCAACTTCAACCATATTATTTTCAATTTCGTAAATTCAACACTGGAAAAGTTTCGCAACTTATTTCGACAGTAAGTGACTGTGAGAGTGAGGTTTTTTATTATTTTAGTAGATTAATTTCTTTAACACCTTTTCCCAATTTCAAGGATACAACATTCCCATCCATTTCTATCCCTAATGGAAAACCTTTAAAATTCAAAATCAACCGTCAAACATGGGCCAGTCAACGTTTTCTCGGTTTAATGTAAATTCAATTCTAAACGAAAAAAAAAAACGAAAACACTTCACCCTCATGCGTGGTATGGTCAATTGTTGAATGCAGACAATGATGTGGGTGAGTTTTCGGAAATTGGATTTAATTTAAACAAATGCTCAGAGCGGCCGCCGCCGTCGGCCACACCCACTTACCGTTAATTGAATACATCTATAAACTGGTGCTTTCCTTCCCGTAAATTGGTTAAATTTTTGGGTAACACGTAACACCCTTTGTGATTTTAAATTTCGGCTGAGAAAATATTCTTTTTTTTTCTTTTCTTTTTTGACTGATTAATTATAGTCGTTTCACTTTCATTTAAAGAGATCACTTCAATTATTGTAACAGTAGAAGAGGTTAGTCCTCCGAATGGTGAGTTCGTGTCGGGTCAATATCTCGTTAATGGGAATTATCTAGTTGTCCATCAATCGTCAATTTTTGGTTTTAATTTGAGAATTTTTTTTTTTGTTGAATTTAATGGGTAGAAAATTTGAAAAAAAAAAAAAAAAATCATCCCCAACAGACTACACTTTTCATATGTAAGTAAGTAATCGACACACACTTCCAAAAGGTTTATGAACTTTTGGTACTTATATCCCCCACTTAAACAGGGTGGGCTAAAAATTGTGAGTTAGAAGGGAAAAGACTGATTGTGGAGCAAATAGCCTGACAAAAACAAAATTCTACTTATTTTGTGACTTACGTTGGGTTACCAAAGCGACAGATCGAACGGTAGGTTTTTAAGTTGGGCATTGAATGGCCGCAGCCGCATAATATGACTGCTATCACTTCGCTAATATTTAGTAATGTCTCTTTTACTGAACGCAGATAAATATTTGGATGTATTCAGCAACAATTTAACTTTTATGATGATTTTTTTGTTCGTTAAAATTAAATTTATGTAATTTAATCAAAAATAATAATGAAAAGTAGTCTGATGATGAATTAGTGGTGTAGTTCGAAATAGCTATCATTTCTACCAAAAGTGACTGTGTCTGCGAATTGTTGTTAAGAGTTGTTTCTCTCAAACAATTCAAAAAACTGAAATTCGACATAATTTCCCAACAGAAATTGTCAGGGTAACCCCCAAACGAGCGAGAATCATTGTAACTCCTCGCTTCCCCACTCAGTAATAATGAAAATAACCTGACAAAGCGTGAGGCCTGAGACTGACAAAGACCTTAAAAGCCTGACGTGTCAAGCCAAATCCTGACACTATACCTAACAATACAAGTACTAATAATATTCTTAAATAATTTTCTGCTAAAATTGATAAGATTTAAATAAAGTAAGTACTTTATCCAACTCAGATAAACCGACAACAAATTCAGGAGCAGCGACAAATCGCAGAAATATAAAGCGTAGCAGTAGTATTCATTTAAAGTCCCAATGTTTTTATTGAAACTTAACACAGACGTAGAAAAGTCCTCTTTTTGTAAAAAGTCGTTGACAAAATGCATGAAATAATGTCAACACAAGACCTGAATGAATTCAATGACGTAGGCTAAAAAATTTGAATTAGATATAGCAAAAACGTCCTACATTTTTAAAGGGAGTCCAAATTCACTGATTTTTAGAAAGATGAAAGTCCGGAACCCAGGCGTTCAAAAAGTATTCAAAATTACTCTAAAGCTTCCCGAAGGTAACACTGTGCTAGCATACAGATAAAGTACGTGGAGTAGCGAGTAGGAGCCCATAGAAGGGGATCTAGATGACTGCCCTGTGGAATGCCAGAGGTGACCAAAGGGGCGATAGAACGGATCTGAAGTGAACCCTGTAAAAACGGTTTTCCAGGTATGTAGGGAATTTGAAAATTTTCAATTTATGGGAAGTTTTTTCAAAAGCTGATGACTTCTTTACTTTCTTGGCTTAGAGTTCAGAGGATATGAATTTAAAGATGTTAGTGGTAACTGATCCTCTTTTTAGAAAGCATAAGAAGTTTAAGGTCACGTAAAGAGTGTGGCAACAAAACTTCCTTTTTGCTCACAATTCAGACTGCAGGGGGTCGGGGGCATACAACGGGTTATGGGAGTGGTTTTATTCGGGGTGGTTCTTGATAAAATAGGAGCATATGTGGTTGCCATCGAGCTGAGATGTTCTCTGATCGCAACTCAGTGCGCCTTCCAAAAATCATTTTAATGTAGCCCCTTTGGGATCTGTCCTTGAATGAAAATCAATAGGTTCTCAATAGGTTCGAAAAAACTGTGAACCTAAAAACTGGAGTCACATTAAGACAGCGATATCTTCAGTCTCACAATCTCCACGGCCGGCGTTCTATGTGCAGTGTGCACCCAAGAAGAGGCAGTGCCACAGTCCATTGAAGGCTCTCCCGCTTCATAATTTTATCTTTCTATAGGGGACATTCGCGTCAAACAAGACGACGCAACGGTTACCAAGTCATAGCTGAATCGATCGATATTTTGAAGGAACACCTCCTAAAGCGCCTCATCTCAATATGAGGCGATTTGTAGTGGCCATTCCGTTTTGTGGCTTTTGCGTTTAATATACGGTTTTTTAATAAGGTAAAGTGGACGTTGAAATGAAATAAAAAAGCTGTATGCGATGTACTAAGGAAGTTATTTTCATGGCATGTGTGCTTGGGTTATGGGATGACCTAACGTCATCTTCAAAAAGGGACGGAGATATGAGACGTCCGCAATCAAACACTGGATGAGAATTTCTATGACTAAAGAACTCTGTGTCAGTTTGTTGCTCATCGATAAAACGTTCCTACATGTCCTATCATACATATGTCAGTATTTACTACACTCGTACCTTCTGTAACCAATTCAGGTATGCTGATGCATAAGATCGCATTATACTTGACACTGTTAACAAATCACTCTCGCCCTGTCACCCTTGTCCCAGTAGTTTTCTTAGAAACCCCAAATGCTTCAATTGAACAAAAAAAAAAATGTATTCTCTATTAATCCTTTTGTTGTAGCATTACACTACATAATATATGGCAATCCCCTCTTTACACACAGACATATTTTCTACGCAGTTAGGCCAGCAACAGCTAAGGACAGTTTTAATTAATGGCACACGCGTTAAGGATAACAGCCCTAACCTAACCAACCCTATTATGGTTTCGCTACTACCCTCAATCACTGTTCTACTCTCTCTCTCTCTTTCGACAAAGTACTCGAATTTTATGTGTACTGTACACAACACCATATGAGGGTCGTCCCAATAGTTTTAACCTTCATCCCCTATGGGCTATGGGTTGTTTTAGTTTATGCTGCCTGCTTGTTGTTATTTCGCGGTGCGATTGTATGAACATTTCCTCTTTTACAAGTGCGGAGCTGGCAATTTAAAAATTCAACAGATGTCAATCCAGTGTTAAATGTTTGTTGGCGGACGTCATGTGACAGTGCCGTCAATTCAATCGGAAGTTCACATTAGCACAAGTCATTGTGCGCATTAAGCCAACTGCCAATTAAAGTAATCGGCATTTTTAATGTGAACTCCCAAGCAAACAGAGAGCCGTGTAAACCTGTGAGGACATGCGATTTTCTTGTGTGAATGTGTGATTTTGATTGTGATTCGAAAATGTGTTCTGTGGTCATGGTGGTTGATTTTATGTGGCAGATAGGAGATGAGTACGACATCCGGAGGGTAGTTTCTCGATTTTTGTTTGCTTTTGGAAAAGACGTCCTCACCAAAAAATAGCGAACATCAGTAGCGCACATTGATGGCGAGCATGTGGTAATTGCAATAAAAAAGGAACAAACATTCAACACAGTTTTGTTTAGTTGGATAGCGAAAATTGATATCTAAACAAAATATAATAAATCGTTGAATTGTTATCCTCTGTGTAAGAATGTGTTCTCAATTAATAAATGGATAACCTGCAAGGGCACCTTAAACCCAAAAATGCAAGCAAACCCAAATCTGTCTTAATCATTGAAACTTCTGTCAACTGTCCACCCTAACAAACTACCACCATTGGTTAAGAAAAACAATTTAAATTGAAAACCTCCTGTTTTTCACCCCTACCGCACCTTCCTCGCTGATCTTTCCTAGCCGCGCACACCCACAATAAAAACATGTTTTCCTTTTGTTCTGGAGAAGGATAAATAAGCCCCACCGTGCGTCGGCTAAATAAAACATAATCTAATCTACTCCATCTGTGATAATCCGATTCAGCCAAGTCGTCGTTAAAGTGCCTAATTTACATAAAAGGGATATTTCCATACAACAACGCTTTGAAATTTACCGACTGCGGTGTTTGTCAAACTAATCCGCACCGACTTTTCGTTGTCGCTGCTTGTAGTGTGCCCTCGATGATAAGTTACTCTCAGTTTTATTGTTTTTTTCGTACAATATTTTGAGTGTGGTTATGGTTACCCATCCCGCGCAGGTTTGACACCAAAAGGTCATAAATATCCACATTAACAGCGTCTCTGAGTGTTCATTGTGATCTTCAGGAAAACATTAAACGAAATTAAATGTTAACACTCCATTGGATAAGCTGATAAATAATGTGAAGGAGGAGGGAGAGGAGACCGCAAAGCCACACGTCCTCTTTCGGCCTAATAAAGTGGTTAATCGTGTCCCTATTCAAATCTGTCTCTATAACAACTTACTCGGGTTCTATATCACACGACAAGTGCTTGGATATTTTATGACAATGGAGTTGTCCAATGCATGTGCTTGTGCACACACGATGATGATGATGACACTAACGATCCAGACCACACACGCCGATTCGGAGGTCCCTTCTTCAATTGGGCTTCATCCTGTTGTATATTTCCTCTCTTTCTCTCTTCTTTTGATATCAAATTGATCACCCATTAATAATTGTCGAATGGCTAAGGAATAATAAAAAACTTGTTCTTGTCCTTTGGATGCTTTGATGAAATGGGTTAAGTGGGTCCCTTAAATTCTTCGAATTTCTTTCACAAACCAGAGATAAATTATACATCGTTTTTTTTTGGGCGGTAATTATTGATGGTGAAGTGATTTAGTACGGCAACAAGATGCGTCGGTTGGTTATGGTATGGTATGTTCATTTTTGTGACTGTCATACTTCATGCGGAGTTTGGGTGCAATTATTATATATTTCGGAACAATTTTGTCTCAATTTACACAAGAGAGATAGAGAGAGAGAGCGTATGGCTCTTAGAAACGTGCACAAGTGCCCAAAATATTTATATAGGTACCTCAACTATGCATAGTTTGAGTTTTGGCCACCAATTGCTCTGCCAACAAATCCTTCGTGATATTGAGGCTTTTGACATAAAATCTCATTTAAAAAGAATCTGACTTCCTGGAAGTATGTAATTGCGTGTATAGTTTGAAGACCCTGATTCAAGGGCCATGCTTCTTCTCTGAAAGGCAAAGAGCGCAGTGGTATCTATCAGGAACAGATCTAATTCCATCATGAGCAATACGAATTGTGCTTCATTGCCAGTAACTATACTTCAGGTATAATTTGATACCAAGAAAATATGTTTTTGATGGAAATAAAAAATGTCAGCTTCTGGAGGGAGGTATCATATTATTAGTAAAATGTCCAACATTCTAAAGTGAACAGGGCTTGGCAATTTCGTTCTAACAATTTGTAAGTTGAAGCTATATGATGTGACACTTGATTCACTTGCGGAAGGAACTTTTTCAAAAATCCTCTGGTTACAGAACAAGAGAACTTTGAAAACAGCTTTCTCTAGAACTGTTTGCCAGAAGATTATGCCACACAAAAATGGAAGTGCTGAGCTAACTCCTTATGTCCGGAGTTTGTTTTAAGTTCGCCTTTCCCGAGGACAGTATTTAACAAAACTTGGGGTTCTACCAGCGGAATAATCGTTCATTCCAAATTCCAAGAATACCAACTGAACAATGCACTTGCACTGCACGGAAGCTTATCTTATCAAATTTGATTCAAATCTAATGGGCTAATCTTCTTGAAGCATTTCAAAAAGCACCCGGAGTGACGTTTTTGTTCATTCGTTCGATTACTGTATCGATAGACATCTGTCGCACCTATACCTTCGTGCATAATTCACGTCATAATAAAAATATTTCACATACATTATGTTCAATATTCATTCTACCGAACAGAATATAAATGCGCATGTCAAATTCTCAGAAATTCCATCAACTAAAACAACAGCTGATGGCCCCGTTTATTTTATCGACGATATACACTCTCGAAATGTAATAAATTATTTTCCGATGCGAACGTGCACCCTTAATAGAAATAATGAATGGATCCGTTTATGGACACGCTTAGCCGTGTGACGTACATGTTACATATGTCATTTTATCGTGGGAGATTATTACAAACAATTAATTGTCCCATGCCTCTGTCCAGTTGATTTATTTTTGGGCAAGTCACCCACCAACCGCACGAGGCAGGCCAAAGTGTAAACAAACGCAGCTGTTTGGAGTAGTCCCTGGTCAGTTTTCTAAGGGAGGGTTTTCGGGGTAGCAAATATGGATATTTATCCTTGAATAGGACTATTTGAACTTCTCTACTGCTTTTAGGGAAATTTATTGATTTTCGTCAAGTTTTTATTTATTTTGTTAAATAAATAATTAAGTATAATCATTTAACGATTTTTTTCTTTTTCTTTTCAGGTGAGTGATCTATTCGGAAGGGGCAGGCAATACGATTAGATGTTTGTAAGATATTTTTATCAATTATTTTATTTATTCGGAAGTACCTATTTGTATATTTTTATCAGTAATTTTTAATCGGAGATATTCAAGATATTCAGATCAGGAACAGAAAATAATTTCCTCAACTAGCTAAAATACGTTGTCTATATTTTTATTTCAATGTTGTTACTTAAGAAGATATTTATTTAATAAAAAAAAAAAAACAAATAGATTTATCTATTAATTACAAAATACTTCTTTTCATATAATGTTTGCATTCTTTTTCGTTCACTCAAGAAGAAAATCTTACTTAAACAGAAAAGGGGCCATTTTGATCATCTTTAAGACAGGTGGGGCCAAGGGTCTTGAGGCTCAAAAAGTGGTCAAAGGGCAACACTGCTTATAGGAAGTCTGTTTCAGTGTCAAACTTCAAGCCATTGCTAGTGACGCATACTGTTTACAAATGGTAGAAATATATTCCCACACTTGTTTTCTATAAGATCTGTCTATGTTTCTAATTTCAGTTTCCTTGGCCTAAAATGCTTTGAATTATTTTTCGCCTGACAAAGGACTGCGTACAGAGGACATAATATGGTAGAGACAGAACTTTTTCTAAGGAACGTAAACTGAATGCAGGCTATTTGAAAAAAAAATCCAGAAACATTCGTCAAAACTATAAGGCGTTTTTTATAAGGCCCGCATGATCCATACGGATCATTGATTTTCATGGTTTACAACGACAGTTGGATCTCGTATATTTGTTGTAAATCATGGAAATCCATTATCTACATATAGATCATGTGGGCATAATAAAAAACGCCTATTAATTTTCGAAACTTTGCATTCACCAATTATAAACAATGAGCGCCATGCCTTTGTATAAATAATGTCGAACACTGTTTATCTAGCCGCTGTGCTCCCAGACTTTGAAGACTGTTTTCTCCTTGTTTTATTAAGAAAAGCTTTAGTTTTCCCTTAAATTAAAAAAAAAAATCCCCTACATTAAACAATAATTTCGTAAAGTACTACTTAAACGCTCGATGAGCTGTTTTCATTCATCCTTGAAATTTGTTCGTAATGAAAATATGTCTTAATTTTAATTTTAAACATCTTACGTTTCACAGAGATTTTTTATTTTTCCTGTTTCCTGTGCTTGTCCCTTTTTTTCCCCTTTTTCATTCAAAAATAGCCAAAATTGGTGCATTTCCCCTCAATCTGTGACCACTGTTGTGCACGACTGCATCCCACGAACATTTTTCGTTCAATGCAAATTCTTTTTTGAATCTAAAAAAATGAATGAATCTGATGTCACTTGGAAAGCCGTCACTGCTGAGCGTACGGTGCTAGATAGAACCCCTGATTCGACCTTAAAGCTTTTTTTAATTGATACATCAGCGGGACAACATTTTTCGAACTCCCGCATAATAGACGATCTAATTGAAGAGGTTTTATTGGCCGTATCGAATCGATATAGGTACCTAAAATAACTTGTGCGACATCCAGCATGTTTATCAGTGAATACCAAAATTTAAACTCGACAGTTTTAGGCACCATCTTCCCCTTTTTGCCTTCTGCAGTAGCAATATTGAGAAAATGTTTGACAGTGAGTCCTTTTGACAGAAGTACATCTGTATCAAAACCTGAACAATTAACTCTACACCTTTGTAGGACGTTTCACCGCTGAAGATTATACGCGATTCCATTTTCAAGGGTTTAGGAATAGGAAAATGCATATACACTTTTGAAAAAATGATTTACCAGTCCATTCAAGACAGAAGTGTGAGTACTGAATATTGATTTCAGGATTTGATTTCATGTACTTTTTATTACGAACGATTTGAGAATTTAAGCTTAGTACCCTATATGAATCTGCTGGGACAGCTATTTGTTTTATGGACAAGTGACCTAGAAAACAATCGACTTGTAGGACAATTCTTACAAGAGTCTGTTGTAGTACATACTAAAAACACTGGTACAGAAATTTTTCGCAATTGTAGAAATTCATTGTTACCCAAAATACTTGTGTTACAGGCCTCATCAGATCGCTGATGGTGTGCACTGAGCTATGTATGTTTCCATTTCGTCGTCTATAATCCATCATCAGCAATTACGGTCCAGGCATTATGATATGGCTATCTAAAGGGATAGGCGGTTTTGCGTTTATCGTTCTTTCTAACTACTACCTTAGTTTCACATCCTAAGGCTATTCCCAAATTTTTAAATTAATTTTAAATTAATTCCATGCCATTGCCATACGACGGAAATAGCATAAAGGGGCAAGTAACATAACATCCATCGTCCACCTTTTTTTTTTGCACTTTAACATTGATCGAAAAACCAGGTGATGATCTTATTTCACAATTTTCATGGCGAAATCGCTGATCCCTGACGTCTTTTTTTTTATCACACACCTTTATTCATTTTTCCTTCATGTATTTATTATTTTTGCAACAATTTAAACAATTTTGTGTACTTACATCTCATTTTGATCTTCCCATCAGACCGTCCATTTTTCCCCACTTTCCCCCTATATCTGTTATAATTACAAATTTATTTACTCGGCTCATCATCATCATTGTCCTTGGAAGTAATTGCTAAACTGACACCACCCATTCATACTTTGATGTTTTCTTCTACTCAATTTATTTCCTTAACAAGTTCATCTGAAATTCATTTATAAACATGCGTGTTTAATTGTTTACAGAAGGGAGATGGTATATTTTTTGCCTGCAAATGTTATCGAAAGCAATATCCGATTGATCTTCAGAATTCCACCCAAAAGGAAAACAATATCGGTGAAGGTTGTGCGAGTTGTGAGAAAATGTATTTCGCCGTAGAACCTACAGCGCGAAATCAATATACTGTACCACCCAGCACCCACTGACTTCCAATCGGGTTAAGGAGCCCTCAAGGAACGGACAATAAATTGTATTTTCGCATTACGCAACGCAATCTGTGTATGTGTGGATCTGTATCTAAACATACATCGATATAGCTTCTTAAATGTCAAAGCGGTACAGATGCAGAAAAAATTCGATGAAAAAAGGAGCAAATAGAGAGAAATCGAAATCGCATATGGAGGTTCAATGTTCGGTAGGGCATTCGCAGAAGATCAACCGAGAGACCGAGATTGTCTAGGTATTTGAAGCTGTACACACAGTTCGATCATGTATGGGGATTCCTATTGTGGAACAATGAACCTGCCTTTTGTGCTCCCGCTCCGCATCGTCAGATGTATAGGTCCCTTGGCGTGTGCAATGGTATAGCGAGAAAAAGGCGATTCCCGATGACATTACCTACTATAGCGCTTGCGAGATGCGCATATGTTTTTGCCTCCGGGAACACCGGTATAACTATGGCATTGGCGCTATGGAAGCAATTCCACTTTAAGGAATTACTGAATAATGCATGAGTTCCCTGGAAGTGGAATACCTCGTATTGCGAGTTCTTTGGCGCTATACAGCGTCGGTGCCTGGGTTACGTAATTGTTACTTTATAATGAATTGAATTTGGAATTTTCAACTAAAGGTAGAAGGGTGCTGTTATAAAGTGCACTATTCATGGAAACGTATCTACTCCATAGGTGCTTTTTGATGTGATATGTGGGTTTGTGAAATTTTTCTTCAACGAAACAAGCGTACGATTTCTTTTTTCAAAAAATGAAATCGCTCATTTTTTATGAGTCGCTAATATAATATAACTTTCAGTTCCGCCCCAGCGTTCCAACCACTTTTGACGAAAAAAATGCCTTACTTGAAACAGAAGATGCCTTCTTCAATAAAATAATGCCTAATATATTTTTTTCTAGGTAAAGTGAAACAATAAATCAAAATTTAAACACCGATATATAACAAAAACATTTTTTATTTCCCCAAAAACTTAGAGCATTTAAATTATCCAGTTTAGACTGAAAATCTGTTGAATAGAGTTCTTAGTTTCAAGGTAAAATAATTAAATGAGTTGATAATTTACTAACTTTCTTTATTTAACAACAAACTCTTTCTTGAACAAAGAGAAAAAAACAGCCAAAGCAAAGTAACGAACAAAAAACAAACAGCTTTCAAATTTGTTTCCAATTGCATTCCACTTACTGGAAGTGGAAGCTGGAATTTTTTTTTAAGATAAATGATTAAAAGCGGTGGATATCTTTCGTACGTCTATGGTCTATCATCGCAAAGCCCATTTATTTACATTGTTGTTTTTGCAATTTTTGATGTGAGCTACAAAAAAGCATGTTGCTAATGGCCGGCCGCCAATCATCTTGATTATTTGGGCATCGCGGTGTTTAATTGTTTTGTGTTTCGTATTGAATTTGATTAAATAGAAAAAAAAAAAACTGAATTTTTGCATTTAAGTTCAATTCGTGAACTAACATAAATGCTACAAAAGAAATGAGCTTTTCCACTGGAAAGTTATATATCTCTGTAAAATCCCATTTTCTTTAGACAGATAAAGTCGTCAGAAGATGGTCAGAATTTTAAGGTGGAAACACATACTTTAAGACATTTTAAAGAATGTTTTAAAAAAAAGAAAGTAAGTATGTTCAATTAAAAAAAAAAAAAACTATTTGAAAAAAAAAAAAAAAAAAAATTATTATAAAAAACAAACAAAAAAGGTTTAAAGCCTTAGGTAACGAAATAATGCAAAAATGGCATGAAAAAGCCTTAGTTGACATCGCTGGTTCCGCCTCAAGTGTACCTAACTAGGTATGCAGAAAAAAATATATAACTGCTATGCGAGCCAATAGCAGCACTCTCGTTTGTTTATTTTCTATCTACTAAACTCACTGCACCTTGACAGTAATCAAACGAAAACAACTAACTGAAACTTCCTTTACTTGCCTATAGAAAATTCATTTATAACCCCTTTACATCTTCTATGAGAAAAGACGAGGCGCAGTAGATAAACGTATTGCGTACCAGTTTATAAAAATAGCGTTTTCGGTTTCGTTATCTTCATCCGATTAATTAAAAAAAAAGGACGCAAACATTTTGAAAACATCAATTTTACTCTAAGTATGCAATTTGTCAAAATCGTTATTTCCATTTTCAGGTAAACTACAGAAAACAAAATTTATATAGGTACCTATAGAGAAAAACTTAATTTGGTATTAAGTTAGAAACCACCATATTACCTTAGAAATGTATAATTTTTACACTCGTGTACGGCTTTCGAGATAGGTATCTCCAAATATCAAAAACAACGTTACTTAAATTTTTTTTTTTTTTTTAACGAAAAACTGAGAACCCAGTTATATTCACCTTACTCAAATTTTGGTTTAAATAGCCGTTTTCGAACAATTAAAACTGGATTGAAAAGCTTAAGTAAGTCTTAAGTTTGGGAAGTACCAATAATATTCAGGTTACCGTGCAACAAAAAACAGCCCTAAACTGTACCTACCCAAGTTTGAAGCAAACTAGGGCAGCCGTATATAGTCTGTAGGAGTTCACAGGAGCATACGGACGGACAGACAGACAGACGGACAGAATTTCGAGACCCACTTTTTTAAATTCCTTTATCATCGTAAAATGTCAGAATTGATTAACATCTCGAGTTCGAAATTTTGTACAAATACAATATCTACGTAAACGAGAAAGTTAAAAGGTGAAGCTTAAGCACCCTAAAAAGAGGCTGCCGATTCGTCTTTGTGTTAAGCGTCGCCTTCCATTTTTAGGTCGAAAATGTCCTTTTTCCTTGCAAAAAATCGTTGATAAAAGAAATGGTTCATAAGATATCGGAAAGTGTTAACAAAAATCACTTTTGGGTTGTTCATATGAAAATGGCAGTATATATCAAATAGCAATATGAGTTTTTTAAAGTTGAAGTATTTTTTAAGTTCTTACACTTGACAACATTTTTAACTATCTACTGTTTAGCGACCAAACGTGCCCGCACTTCCGGTTTAACAATTTTACAGTGCCACGTACCGATTCCATCCTGGCAGGCTACTTCTGAAGGCATAAAACTATTTGCCACTCAGGACAATTCTCCTAAAAAATGCATAAAAACCGCACTTAGCACCAGCAACTGCTTCCCAAAATATACCAAACGAAAACAAACCTCTCAACACATCACTTGGTCATACCGCACTTTGCAGTGCAGTTGCAATATTCCTCTTCCCTTTGCATGCACTTTCACTTCAAATTAACTATGCAGCCCATTTAAAATTGACACAGGCATGTATCCACTGTGCAGTCTTTTGATGCTCCCCTTGATTAACTCCACACATAAACATTTACTTTATTGGATGTGAAAACCAAAAGCCAGAATCAAAGAATCCATTCACAGCGATTCCACCAAAAACAAAGATAAAGAGACACCCAGACCTACACCTGTTTCCATTATTTTTCCTCTCGAAAATCACATTTTATCCCTCCAATTGAGTTGAATCGAATAAATTGCCTTTCGAAGATTTACCGCCGCTGAAAATGAGAAGCAATTCCAAATCAATATCAAATAAAGCAAGTGGAATACCATACCCCATACCCCACCATGGCATCTACCGAATGCCTGTCATAAGTCCGCTTGGATTAAATGAAAACGCATCGGCGAATAGCAGCAGCCTTTATGATGCAACACATCGTCTTCGATTGATGCACCTCCAGCTGTGCTGCGCACCAAGTGAATGTACACAGCATATTTATCTACCGAGAAAACTCTTTCAGTTCTAAATTTGATCGCATTTTCCCTTCGCAAGCTGTATAGATGCTCGGTCATCGTTGCATCTCCATTCTATGGTGTGTTCAAATTGTTTTGGCGCCGACAACTGATTTATGTGGCTCTACCCAAACCACGGACCGAAAGAAAAAAAGATGACAGAGACCTGCCGGTGGAAGAAGCCAGAGCCACAGCCATAACCATGAAAGTGACAGTTCTGGAGAATTCCCAAATAAAAAGGAAGACCGCCCGTCGGCCACACAATCTAGAATTTCAAATGAATGAAATTTAAAAACACACCGACCTGATGTGTGATCACCGACCCAAGATAAGCCGAATTACAGCGAACATCAGGCGGCACTACTAAGTGCGGTCAGACAGACAATTGAGACTGCTAATCGGTCGCCTAATAAGCTGACATTGGCAATAATTTCAGACAATCCTTTTTTGGTCTTTTATTGTCGTGGGACCTCTCGCTCTGAAATTGTCAAAGTCATAGTCATAATATGATCATCATATCAGCAACAAGGTGAAAGTTTATCTGTATGCCCCACGTGCCAATGCCATTTTAAGCGAAAAACCACCAGCCACCACCTACTGGGTATTCATGTCTCGTCCTTGCCCCCAAAGAAATCACGTGCTTGCGATTCCATCTCGATACACGAAAAGTTTTATTACTTTTGTATAGTTTGTGTTGTTTTTGTTGTTGTTGGCTATTTGCGGACGAGGAGTCTATGAAAAGTTTTTAATTGAACTTTTGACGGATTCGACAGCAGTACTATATATGCCACCCGTGGAGATACACACGTACTGTACAGTGTTTGACGTTTGACCTACACCCGAGCAAAAAACAAAAAGGGACAAAGTCATAAGTGAGTGTTTTATGTTGATGGCGTATGTCTATGTCACAAGTGGAGTCATTAGGGAATGCGTCATAGTTTCAAGGGACACATGTCATCGACAAAAAAAAAAAAAAAATTGTATGCTGATTTGGTTGCGAATCGGAACACGTGGCCGTGGGCACAACAAGTATACGTTTGTGGGGGTTGCACGGAAGCCTGTGGTTTCATTTGAGAACACGTACTCGTAGTAGTATATTATCCATCATTGTGACTCTGTTATTAAAATTAGAAGAGTTGGAAGGATGATTGAAACTGCTCCATCCGCATTCCCTTCTCTGTACCATAAACCCTGAGACCGACAACGACTTTCTCGACGGAAGGGGCTTGTGGTCTCCGAGACAAAAACACGGAGTTATGTGGTCTTAAATACATAAAAAAAAATAGCTCAAAAGGACCCAATCTCTATTGTCGATTATTTCATTCGAACAATGGGATAGTCACTTTTTTGATGACTGTAATTCACACACAGCCTAACGAAGCCCGACTTTTAGGACCGCCCTATCCTTCATCGTGGGTAGGTAGGTAGCTTCCCTGAGTTACACGTTGCTTTTAACCTTTCGAGGGCTGTTCAGATAGGACTTACTATATGTTGAGCAATTGGAACTACAAAAGGACATACAGCTAGGTCCCTAGCTAGCTGCCATTAGTTTTGCACACCAAGTCTGTTGCGGTCGCTCTGCCTGCAGTTATGCGTTTAACCTAAAGCGGTGTATACCTAGACATTTTTGTGGCTTCAGAAAAGACTCACTTCGACGGTCTGGTGCACCTAATAAACATGGGACTTATTATAGAGAGCGATTACACACCAGGATGGAGCTACAAAAGCCCCTAAAGCCCGGTCTCTAGCTAACTGCCTCCAGTTTTGCACACAAAGTTTGTTGCGGTCGCTCACTATGACCGACGGTTATGTGCACCTGATAACATCACTGTATAAAGTTTGATGTTGAATCTCCTCCTCTACACTCCATTGATACACATAATATCACCCGAATAATCTCGAAAGTTTCGCAGAAAGTCCGTGCTTTTGCACCATATACCAGGTGGAAGTTGATTAGGTGCACCATAATCAAAACAATAAAATCCAATTTTCAACATCCAACAGATCTGCTTGCTTAATTCTTTCTCGTTTTTCTTGCTTAACATCTGAGAGACAGTTTTTCATTGCTGTCGCTCGCTTTTTGAAATCATTTCCGCGTCATCTAAGAGAGCTGAATGATACACGTTGATTCAGAATCGAATTAAGGCTTTTCCTGACAAGTCAGAGTAACTTATTTTTCTTTGCTCAATTCAAGCAGATTAATTTTATTTCGCAGTTTTAAGATATAATTAAACATATTACGATCATGTCAATATTAGTAAAGTTATTTTCTAAGTAGTATTTACATTCGAACTTTAAACTTTAAATACTAAATTTTAATATTAATGTAATTATACTGCCTAACTATAACATAATTATAAGTTGTGTACTCTTACTCACTAAATCTAAATCTAAATCTAGATCTAGATCTTTGACTTCTTGGACTTCCATTCCATCTGTTTATCGTAATGTTTTACCCGAGTTTATAATGCTGAAAGTCCTGTATGGAAGTTTGATTTTGTGGAACGGATTTTTTTTTTTCAAAATTTGACTTTACTGATGTCTTGCAATTTTCCAAAAACTCAAGAATACTGTAAAATCAGTTACATGATAGTACGTCACCTTGTTTTAAATCTTTTTCGAATCAGGGGGTCCGATGGTGTGACCAATTCAGTATTGGAAATCATCCTAAGTTTAACAATATAAAATGTTGTTTTTTTTTTTGTATAAAAAAGTGATTAAATCATGCTAAATGTCTTTTTAAATCAAACTTGAAAACTCAAAAAACTAACAAAAAGCTGTTTTTCAGAAATAATTAGATATATTTCACAAAAATAACATTAAACAAATTGTGTGTGTTGGAAAGTTGATTGCAATTGCAAACTCGCTGAATTCGTTGAATGGCTGTGTTCACTGTCAAATGAGAATTGTAATGGCTTGTTCACATTGAGGTTTGTCTGCTTTGATTTTATTTTATTGTTTTAATTCGTAATTTGGCATGCATGATAATTCTCTAAATTTAGCAGGAAATATTCTAAGTTGGTCACACTGTCCGATGGTGATTTTTAACGAGTTTGCCCTTTTTTTCTCTGTCGGAGTTAACAGTTTCTTTTAATTGGCTTTTCTGACTTAATACCGCAATGACGTTAGTCGATTGCGCTAAAGGTATAAGAGGTTTTAAGCGTTCATGCATAGTTCAGCTTACATAAGGTCTTCTAATTGATGACATTCAGTAAATTTGGGCCTCAGTGGTTGGCGCAGTTCCCAGAGTATCCTTCCTTTTGGATTGGATGACGATGATTACTGACTCCTGATTGGCTGATGATATTGTTAAATCTTGATAAAGATGCGGGCAGACTCTTAATAATGAAGACTGCTGATGATATTTTAGCGTTAATGATGATGGCAGACTCTTGAGATGTCAGTCAACACATTGTGCATGCTGCATACAACTGACTAACTTTTGCAGACTGTAGACATTTTCTATACAAATTTTCAACACCGACGGTACCGTATTTTATTTGCTCATATCTGCAAAATTTTGTTCGGTTCTTGAGAAGATAATTTTATTCCCTGGTACACGTTTTGAGCATTTCCCCTACTGCATGGAAAGTTCTCGAAAATGATTTTCTCAGGGATAAAACATTTGGAAGGTGTTTTAATCAAGTATTTATCGTTAACCTGTTTGGGAGGTCTTAGAGCGCTTTGCTGGCACAACCAGGACAAAAATACACTTCGGGGAAAGTTTGCTTCTGGCTGTAAAAAGTTAACCTCGACATCAACCTCAGCTTGCGCAACTGAAAGCTATCCCTATACAATGAACTCGACTTAATTTAAAGATGCGCATAGGTCCAGTTTTCAGTACTGACTGTAGCGCCATCGGAGCAAGACAGTTAATTCCGTTTGACGCCCACAGAAGGACTGGGCACGTTTAACTTATGAATGAGGAAGTTTCGTTGTTGGGCAGAATAACTGCGAGCTTTGTAGGCAAAAATATACATTTTCCACACAGTTTTTAATTAAATTTCTTTGAATATTCAGTTATGAAAATATAAAATAAAAGAAACTGGAAAAAATACACCGCAACACATGACAGTATCGTAAAATTTCAATCACATTTGCTTCAGACGACCCTTTTTAGGGTTCCGTAGCCAAATGGCAAAAATCGGAACCCTATTAGATTCGTCATGTCTGTCTGTCTGTCCGTCCGTATGTCACAGCCACTTTTCTCCGAAACTATAAGAGTTCTACCGTTGAAACTTGGTAAGTAGATGTATTCTGCGAACCACATTAAGATTTTACACAAAAATAGAAAAAAAAAACAGTAAATTTTGGGTTTTTTTTTTTCATCAAACTCATCAAACCCATTCGTGTGGGGTATCTATGGATAGGTCTTCAAAAATGATATTTAGGTTTCTAATATCATTTTTTTCTAAAGTGAATAGTTTGCGCGAGAGACACTTCCAAAGTCGTAAAATGTTGGTCCCTCCACCCCTAACTTCTAAAATAAGAGAACGATAAAACCAAAAAAAATATATGATGTACATTACCATGTAAACTTCAAATGAAAATTTTTTGAACGAGATCTAGCGAGTAGTTTTTTTTTATACGTCATAAATTGTAGAGCTCAATTTACCTTAAATACAATCAACTCAAAAAAAAAAAAAAAAAAACATTTAATTTCATAAACATAAACCTTATACATAAGCCCTGAAACATTATTTCCTTATAATAAATGATATAAAAATACACTATTATTAAAATAGGTATCGATCAAAGTTACAACGAACTACAAGAACTTTTATGTTATGTTACTTGCTGTTTCGGAACCCTTCATGAGCGAGTCCGACTCGCACCTGTCTTACTTTTTGACAGTTCCGACAATTATGCGATGAAAAAGTTAAATTTTCGAAGATATGTCCTTACATCAGGTATGCGTACGAATACATTTCAGCACGCGGGTGTTTTGTTACCAGAATTAAATAGTCAATCAGTGAAATGATACGAACCGTCTATTAAACTAACTTCGGCACGACTTTTCTGTTTGCTTTTCAGAATATTAGCTCTGTGCATTTACCACACGTGTAATTTTGTTCAGTTACAGTACCCCTATTATGAGATACTACCCACTAAGTTATGCTAAGTGCTCCCTTTTGAGTCACTCACGAGGTGCGCGTCATAGAGTCGATCATCCCCAGCGATTAAGTTAACATATCCTATCCATTCTGCGATTCTGTCTCCACTTCTGACTCGTATGTCTGCATGTCAATCATTCAAATGACGATACCACCCATCTCTCTAACTAGCATATCGATTTCATCGATTTGCGATACGTTTCACTTTCTCGTCCCATCGAACTGCGAGTGGAAGTAATCCCTATCTGTTTACAACATACAAATCGTTGATCATTAATAATCCCTCAGTGGAGCTTGTACAGTGTACAGAGTTTACATATAGCGATGCGGAACCGCCTCACAAAAATGTCAGTCAGAATCAAACGCACACTCGCCCATCATGTGTCATATAGTGGGTATGTGTTCTAGATGCCATCGTCGCGCTATGGCGGAGACCTCCCCAAAGAATAACAAAAAGTTCGTTTCCACTCCTCAAACAAATTGACAGAATATTAAAACGTAAATTAGACAGTGTCTAATGGAATGAATAAACGCCTAGAGCTGACGTATATAATGATATTCGTGGCATGGGCCGTCTTTGGTGTGCTGCACTATTTAGTCGGGCTATCTGTATGGGAAATGAACACTGCACGATGCTTAGGCACGGCCTGTAGCTTATGCCATGTGTGGCAGCGATGGTGGCGGTAAACTTGATGCAAATACGCGTGAACTTGGACAGAGAGACGTTATTCTACACGACACACAAAAGAAGTTCGTAGATGGATGAGAAAGCCACCCAAGAAGAGCCAGCGCTGATGTGGATTCTGATGGTATACAACAACTGAGTCATGCGGAGAAACCTTGCGCCATTAATGATGTCACGATGCAGATTTGTTAGCTGGTACTTAAGTGATGCTATTAGCGGAATATTTGAAAATTTCAGCACATTTCCTGTGTTCTATAGTTGAGGATTAGAAAAGATATACCAAGTCGAGATTGGCTCGTTATACTATGGTAGGTATGGCCTATATTGCGGTTTTAGTGCGAACTTTAGTTTCCCTCTTGGGTGGTTCTTTTTCTAAAAGTAAATCGACTCGCGGGTTATATCCTATCTCTGAGTCATCGATTCGGTTCATTTCTGATAAACTGTGTAATACAACATTTTTGGATCACCACACCTACCCATAGTGATCCCAGATTGAGGGGAAAAGCGCCCATGTTGGGGATTTATGAATAAAAAAGGGCAAAACAAGGAAAAAGTTTAAAAAGAAAACCGGCCAAGTGCGAGTGTAACTCGCTCACCGAAGGTTCCGTACTTCTTTAGAGTTGGAAATTTTGAGAAGTTTTTTTTTGCAGATGAGGTCATGAGACATGAACACGCTCTAATGACCGAGAGTCTTTATTATAGTGATTGAATAATTTTGTTTTTTTTTTTTTTTGTTCTAAATGTCTTTTAAGATAGCAACTTGTCGGCAAAACATTTTTGGGCACATATATAGCGACGAGCATGATCTGCAAAAGATTATAAATCCATTTTTTTGTTGTCAATCAAGAAATAAACAGTTTTTTGTGCGAATGGAAATATTTTTTCATCAAAAAACTAATTACTCTAAAAACTAGTCGATGTATCGCTACCATTGGTATTTGCCGTTTTACTAGAGGTTATACCGGATGTTGTGTGCAAAATTCAGCCTTCTACGTGAATTAGTTTTTGATGTGGACCTAGGTACAAAAATGGTCTGGATTGGGACAGACGGACAAAAGCGAAACTAATAAGGTTCCGTTTTTTCCCTTTGGGTACGGAACCTTAAAAAGAGGATAAAATCAAGATTCTCTGAGCTAACTTGACATATTTGTAAAACGGCGCCACTTCCTTTTTACTCAAATCGGTATGAATAAAACGTAGCAATTGCTCCGAAAATCAAAGTCTATATAAAACAATCTTAAAAATAAATGAACAGTTGGCGCAACATGTTCCTACGGACCCTAGGCGTAACTTCTCACAATCGTTCGTTTTGTATGATTTTTTCATGTTTGGACAAATTGAAGAGATACACAATTCTATGCAGAGTCCGACATCCGACATTCGACAGTTAATCTCTCGGATGTTTGTTAGACGTTCGCGAGAGGTGGCGCAGTGGGAAAAAAAAAACTTTAAAGTGGAATTCGGATTTTTTTCAGGAATCCAACCTGGGACCCCCCGCTTAGTAGTACAACACATTAACCACTAAGCTACTGCGCCAACAATAAGAAAAGCTTAGCATTGTGAATTTTCTATGTTTTGTTTATACATAGTTAAGTAAATTTTGTTTTACCGGAAAACCAACAAAATACCTACCTATGACGCCCTAAAAAAGCAGCAATTGTTTTGTGTCACGCAAAGTGAGGACTGTGGAGTACTTCCTGAAGAAAAAAATGTTACGACACAATCATTCCTAAGTTATAAAGGACATCCGGAATTTGGGGTTAACATTTAGAAACACATTGATGCCATACTGGAATTTTTAATCAAAGATCTTAGACCTTAAAAGCATTTAAAAAAAGAAAATGTCAAATGCTTTTTTAGCATTTTCTGGAGTTTTTTTTATTCTTCGATTTTTGCTCGTTTTTTTTTTCGTGGCAGGTAGGGGAATTAGATATGCTTAAGATGAAATACCCAATAAGATGATATTATTCCAATTATTCTCTAACCATAAGCGCCACAGTTCTGTTAGTTAGTTAGTTACGCCCACAGTAGTTTGGAAGCTATTTAATAACATGCTTTAAATTACAACGCATCTAAGAATTCTGTGGGTGATTTTTTTTTTGTATTGAGTGTTAGAGTGAGTGTTAGCTGTAAAATTTCTGATAAGGTGAGTGTTTTGTCTGAAGTGTTTTGTGAGTTCAGTTATTTGTATATATATATATATATATATATAGGTACATGCGACATTTTTATCTCATATGAAAATGTTGGTGCCTATAATATGCTAAACATTTTTACTCATATCGGACAAGACGACATGATACCCGACCGCCCAAGATCACATGATATGTCATCTTACCCAAGAGGTAGTATTTTATTTGCAATAATGTATCTTTTCATTGTGGTATGTCAAATAACTAAAAAAGAACCTCAAGCAGGCGTATTTGGTCAAAAGAAATATTGCTAAGCCCATTCAAGATGTCAGGAAAATTAAATAAATTGGGCTACGGTCGTATGTCACTTACACTTAACCATGTCAACTTGAACTTGCTGTTGAACTTAATTTAAACATATTTTTTTTTAAATACTACTCATTGTTTTACACAAATTTAAATTTAGTTTTTTTTCCCAACGAAAGAATTGATTGAATTTTTTTCATCATAATTCATCCTAATGATTTGTACATAATTTAATTTTTAACTTTCAAGAACAAGTATGTCATCTTGAGCACAATTCCCCTATACATTTTAGCATTTTTTTAGCAGTCTATCATTTTGCTTTTTGAAATTCTGGCAACGCTGCATCCAATTCCCGGCACCTATAGAAGAAATGGAACATCGACACGCTGTTTAGCAGACAAAAATTGTTTTCAGGTGCAATTTTTTTTTTATTATTATTTTGTTGACCAAGTATAATTTTGTGTTTGTCTTTTTTGGGCTTATTGGTCGTTGCTTTTCAAATGTGAATACTAAAACTAATAGTAAATTGATTTTCAACTTTTCGATCTTCCACGAAAGTGATTAGAATATCAAAGAAAATTAAAAAAATAAACATAACTGGTCAGGTTTGACAAGAACTACAATTGTGAGTCAAGTACACGTACAAAGAAGTAAATACTATTTTTGAACCTACTTTACAAAGTAAGGTTTTAATCATACCGATTCAAAGCAATTACTGAGAACTTTTACTATTGCGAACCAAATGAGTTACATGGACGGACGTGTGATGGTGTGAATCTGTCACAGGTATAACCGCATACGGAACATTAAAGAACAGCCAACCGATCATAATTTTAAAATCTGGGTCGGCATTCTTCTAAGCGAAACGTTCAAACGTTTTCGTTTACACGAACGATTTACTTCTGCAACTTAGACGAAATCATTCATCCGCACGAAAAAGTTTAATAGTTTTCGCCTAACAGATTCTGACCCCTGATTTCATCTCTCATAATTCATTTATATTTCAAATTGGACATTTTTGCTGAAAACAATATCTATCTCTTCCTGGATAGTTTTCGAGAAAATCTAACAAAATTAACGAGGTCCATTTTTGACACTCACATAATTAATTCGAAGTAAAATATATCAGTAGTTCTTAGCAAAATAAACTACACTGCTGTACTGTAGTCCAAAATGACTTTGTTGGTTGCAAAAATCATAACTTTTGAACGCATGAAGTTATCGCTACCTTTTCTTTCTTCTTAAAGGAAATTTCCAAGCCTATAAAAATAGTTATAATTATAAAAAAAAATTGCTTCACAGAGTGTTTCTAAATCTTAGGCTGAATTAAGATTTTCTTTGAAAAAGGAATTAACAGAGAAAGGAATTAAAGAAAAACTTCAAAAAAAGGTAAAATTCTACGAATCTTGTAAAAAAAAAATGTCTGCGGCTATTGCATTGTTTACAATGATGATTCAAAATATTTTTCTTAACAACAGTGGATGCATAAAATTAACGAACGAATTTGTAATGTTTTTAGCAAGCATAAACAGTATTTTTTTCATTTTGTGGTGCATCAAAAATAACAAAATATATTTTATTATAATATGTATTTATATTTTATTCGATCACTTTGAGGTGTACGAATACTCGGCTTTATCCATTGCACTCGTATTGAAGTTGCATTAAAACTGATTTTGTGATGTTCGCTTTTGTCTTTTCGCAATCCTTATTATACTTTATACTCAGAGCTCAGGAAACACTTTCAGTCGAAATATTGCCCGTGGTTTCCAATACAGTAGACGTCCAGTATAACGAGTAATATAAGGTTTGATGTCATTCAGTATATCGAGCGCGTTCGTTATATCGATCGGCTTTTTACACTATTTTCAAAAAAAAAAGTCGTTAAAAATATGTTTATTTAAGGGGTTTAATTTTATTTAAAATTGAATAGATGATGATTCGTTATTTAAATACTTTGGAGTTCTTAACTCAATTTTATATACATTCCTTATATCGGATAGTAAATCGTTAGGCACCATTCGTTATACAGAGATTCTAATGTATATCGCAAATTCGCTATGTCGATTATTCGTTATAATGAACGTCCACTGTAGTTTCCTCCTTTTGATGTATTCTGAACATGCATCTAACGATTTCGAACGGATTCCTCTTGACGTACTTGGTTTTTAGAACGAGATTATAATCTTTGGAAGAAACTCACTTATAGCATACCTCAAATCGGCGATTTTTAAACGATCAAAATAATAACAAAAACTATTTTTAAATGATATAAGAAGAGAATTTCACGCTCTCAGCTTTTTTCATTTAAATGAAATATTTCATAAGGAAATTTTCTTTTAAGGCCAAAATGTCAGCACCGGAAACAGGACTTTTTTTTAAGAAAATTACAAGTTCTCTGAACATTGCAAATACTTCTAGCTACAATTTTGCATATGGCCTAATAAACAGTTAGGGTCAACTATCGTGTGCAATTTTTTTGTAGCTTTACTGAAACCAAAAAAAAAGTGCTAAAAAAATTTATATTTGAAACTTTGAAAAGCTCTAAAAGTCAAACCAGTTAGTAGAAAATTATTTTGTTTGCTTTTTTTTTTAATCTCCATTTATATTTCTATTAGAAATAAAAAATAAAACATCGAATTTAGTTTTTTTTTGCCACGAGATTCGTCTTTTTGGACCGTGCGCCGTAAACGCAATTTTCCCCATCTTAGCAACACTTACCGTCAATTTTCTATATTCGTGTTAACTGGCTATTTACACTCGGCTAAAACATCTATCCGTGGTCCATTTTCAACACAAAACCAGAAAAATTACATCTCGTTGCAATCTTGCAATAGACAAATTAGAACCAAACAACAGGAACGCATTACATGTAAACAGCAGGAAACTTATTCAACTCTTAAAACTTCCAACCTTAATGTAAAGCAATCAGTATATCTACAAACTCTAAGCTCATCTTAATGCCACTGCTTCCGTTTTCCTATATACCAAAATGCTGGTGTAACCCATTATCTCCACCTCCAGTCATTATAGGCGTAGATGCGGTTGCCTTAATATATTTTACTTTTTCATCCATCTGAAACTGAAATCAACTTCAAATCCCAGTCATTTCTCCAAATGAAGCAATCAACTGCAGCTATAAGTGCGTCTTCAGTTATACGGGCTCTTCGACTGGTGATTAAAAAGCAATTGCAATTGCAATGCCATCATTCGCAATAATCTCCTTTGAATACCATGACAGTGTTGTCACTTTCAATACCACGACTTCGCATATACAACTGGCGGCGGGGCTGTTTATCTGCGAGGCATCTTGCAAAGACGTGTGATTATTGTCGGGATGATTTAATAAAAACAAACGACAACTGTCAGCGACAAAATTTACTCGTAGGATATAATAGGAGAAGAGAACCAAGCAACAGAACCGTTTTACGTATGGATTGACATTTTAAGATATGCATAGGGGTGTTTACTGGCGCTGGGAACATCTGCGATAACAATCGGCCATTTAACAAGGAGCCATAGGAATAGGAGAAAAACGGTCGAGGTCAGTCTATGCGTAGAAACGTAACAATGTATGTATGCAGCATGCGTGTATATGACAATGCAAATCTGCGAATCTGTCAATCTGAGGCGGATGCAGAAGTATGCAATTTTTTGTGTTTGTTTTATGATAACAATGACTTATGGACCTTTTTTGATGGAGAACGTCAATCCACTGCAAAAAATAGTGTAGACAGGGAAATTTGTTCAATGTGCCACTCCACTAGGGGTAGCAAGCGTTACAACAAATACCTTGAAATTAACTAAAATCAAACTTATCATTCGAAAACTGCTGTACTGAACCCTGATATCCAGTGGCGTATGCAGGGGTGGGGGCTCAGGTGCTTGCGAACCTCCCCAAAATTCAAGCCCAATGGCTCAGAGAGGTGGGAAAAATTCTTAAAACTCTTTGATGCGTGCGTACATGCGTCAGGTCATATTCCAATTATTTTAGTCGAAAACTACAGATGAATCCACCATCCAACCATCCACCACCGCAATTCAATTTCCGGCTGATGTTTTGCTCAGAATTTCTTTCAGTGTACCTTTTTGTTTTTGCCTACAAGTGACACAAAACGCGCATAAATCAAATTGTTAACAAAGACCGAACACACTGACAAACACAACACAAGAAAACACCAATGGCTGGGTGGTCTCTCGCGTTAATAGAGCCCACCATGCGAATAGCAATTCCTAGCCTCTGACTGACAGCAAGAGAATCTGCAATCCGATGGACTAGCACACAGTGAAACCACTTAACCCTTTCCGCGGCACTGTTAGTGTGTTCTGTGTTGTTTTACATCGGGTAACAGAAGGAAAGGGTCAGTGGTCAGTCCCTGATGCACTGCAACACTATTGTGACAGTGGTGCGCGCCTCGTCACGTCAAATGTATAATCGCCCAAAGGGAAACTGCGCTTGTGTGTAGGTATCTGTATAATGCTCGAACAGAAATATTTGACGCGCTTATAGAACGAACATTATATTCCGTGTGGCTATTGACGACGATTCTGATTCTGCATCGTTAATCACTTGACATTTGAAACACTCTCTCTCTCTCTGGGATGAGGGGGAGGGCGGCATAGTGGGTGAGAGTGGTATAGGAAATTCCTGCTTTATTTGGCACGCGGACAGATTTAATGTGAAGTGAACTTTACAGCACTCATGGTGGCGGTTGAAAGACTGCGTTTGAACATGACATTTGGATCTACTGGCGGCATACTAATTATACCTCACATGAGGAATCAGGGTGGAGGGTTGTCGTTGTTTTGTTGCCCCTTGATTTTGCAATGACGTTGATGGGTTTGTCTTAAAGGCTAATCAGAGTTTGAATTGAATTTCCTGTCAGCAGCATACTGCTGGATATAGGATGCGATTGTGCGGGATGTGTTGACTTGAGCGGGTGGATTACGAGTTTTTGGTTGGGAATAGGGGGAACTAGTTAAGTACTCGTTGAGGATGCTGGATGCTCTAACGGTCCAACCGAATTCGATCAAATTTTTAGGGTTTGTTTGCATGGTCGTGTAGTTGGCTTATCTAAAGTTTGAAGGAAATTTGTCAACGCATTCGTGAGTTATGTCAACATCTGGTTTTGTCCATATATAAAAAAAAAACGTTTACGCTCTACGAATTAACTGCAACGGAATTAACATCAAATGAAATATTTCTTAACGAAGGAACTTCAAATAATAAAGGTTAAAAGGCAAAATGTTCATAAGAGTAGCTCCCAAATCCGTACTGATGGAATAAGTCCTATTTTTTTCATCTGCATGGCTTTGGGAGTTAGTTCTTTATGAAACATTAAAAGGTGTTATAAATGCAAAACTTCGGAGTTCTTTCACCTGCAATAACTCCTAAATGTATATGGAAATTCTTGTGACCTATTTAATTTAATTTTTTTTGAATTAATTCCTTTGCAGTAAATTCGTAGAGCCAATTCATGAATTTTGGGATATTGTGGTTCCTTATGTACTTACTTACTTACTTAGGTGGCGCTACAGTCCGGGGTGGACCTGGGCCTCAACCAATACTCCTCTCCAGTTAGCGCGATCTTTGGCTAACTGCCTCCAGTTGCGCACTCCAAGTTGGTTGAGGTCCCCTTCCACTTGAGCACGCCACCTAAGGCGAGGTCTTCCTCTACTGCGTTGTCCCTCCGGGTTGGAATCGAAGACTCTCCGGGCCGGAGCGTTGGTGTCCATTCGCTCTACATGTCCTAACCATCTTAGACGACTAATGCGTACTTTTCTGACCAGGTCGATGTCGCTGTACAGCTCGTAGAGCTCGCTGTTAAATCTTCTCCTCCAAATCCCGTCAACGCAAACGGGACCAAAAATCACTCGAAGAATTTTGCGTTCAAAGCGACCAAGAAGATCCTCATCCGTTTTTGCTAGGGTCCATGCTTCTGCGCCATAGAGCAGGACAGGGATGATGAGAGTCTTATATAGAATCTTCTTAGTGCTTCTTGACAAGGCCTTACTAATCAATTGCCGTCTTAGGCCAAAGAAACAGCGGTTGGCAAGTGTGATTCTTCGCTTGATTTCTGATGTGATGTCATTATCAGAGTTTATAACGGAGCCGAGGTAGACAAAGTCCCTAACTACCTCAAAGTTATAGCTGTCTATCGTGACGTTCTGCCCGATTCGTCGATGTCGTGTGTCCCTTCTTGTTGACAGCATATATTTTGTTTTACCCTCATTCACCACTAAACCCATTTTTGCCGCTTCTGTACTAATACTTGCAAACGCACCAGTGACAGCTCGCTGTTGTACCAACAATGTCAATGTCGTCAGCGTATGCAAGCAGTTGCACAGACTTATAGAAAATTGTGCCTCTGGTGTTGGCTTGTGAGTTTCGCACAATCTTCTCAAGAATGATGTTGAAAAAGTCACATGACAGCGCATCACCTTGTCTAAATCCTTTTTTGACATCAAAGGTCTCGGTGAGATTGTTTCCGACCTTTACGGAGCAGCGAGCGTTCTCCATCGTCATTCTGCACAATCTGACAAGTTTGGCAGGGATGCCAAAACTAGACATGGCTCTGTATAGCTCGTCTCTATAAACGCTGTCATATGCGGCCTTAAAATCGATAAAAAGATGGTGAGTATCGATCTGGTATTCTTGGGTTTTTTCCAGGATCTGCCGTAGTGTGAATATTTGATCGGTCGTGGACTTACCGGGCCTAAAACCGCACTGATAGGGACCTATCAGATCGTTGACGAATGGTTTCAGGCGTTCACACAATACAGCAGACATGATCTTATACGCAGTGTTCAGGAGACTGATGCCTCTGTAGTTGACGCAGTTTAGAGGGTCTCCTTTCTTGTGGATCGGGCAAACAATGCTGAGGTTCCATTCATCAGGCATACTTTCCTCTAACCAAATCTTGGAGATGAGTTGGTGTATGCACTCTACCAAGTCATCTCCGGCTGCCTTGAAGAGCTCGGCAGGTAAGCCGTCTGGACCAGCAGCCTTGTTGGATTTAAGCTTAGATATTGCTATCCTCACTTCATTTTGGTCAGGTGGACGGAAATCTTGGCTGTCATCGTCCAGGTTGAATGGATCGTTCTGCCTAACAGCGGAATTTGTGTCGTCTTCGCCGTTTAGCAGTCTGCAGAAATGGTTTTTCCATGTCCTCAGCACCGACTGTGACTCTACTACAAGGTTTCCTTGCTCGTCTCTACAGGTCTCCGTTCGGGTCTTGTTGGCATGACACGTTCTTTTTACCTTTTGGTAAAACTTCCGAACATTGTTCCTGGAGTAACACCTCTCTATATCCTCGATCGCGCGCTTCTCATGCTCTCTCTTTTTTCTCCGGAGAAGCCGATGTTCTTCCCTCCTTTTTTGCTCGTAGAGCTGACGAGCTGCTCTCGTCCTTCTATGCAGCGACGCTTCGTAGGTATTTACCTAAAATTACACTAGAGACGCTCCTGTAACTGACTTTTAATGGTAAGCTATTAAAAATCGATTTTCAGACTACAACAATTTAAATACGGTTGCATGCAAGACGCAACGGACCATCCCCTTTTGTTACCTGCACTTGATTTCTAAATGCATTTCACATAAAGTGCAATCAATCTCAACGGTATTACGCTTGCAACATAGAATATCCATGTAAAAATGTTTTTGTCTTGCCTTTTCGAAAGCTTATTGAAAGCGAAATGTTCCACTTTCCATTATGTTCGACACGCTAAATCTACAAATTCGACAAACATATCGGTTCTTCTTTACTAATTCGATTTTTTTGTGTGTAAGTAACCACCACCGTTACCAACATAATGCAATTCATCTGTCCAAATCTATTTGCCTTGATGACAAAAAAACAAAAAAGGTTCACTGCATGCAGCACTCATTGATTTCCGGGCGACCAGGTGAGCCCTTTTGTATATTTGTTTAGCTATTCGTGAGCTTAAGGTGTGGTGCACGTTATATTGTTTCATTGATTTTTCGGAAACGCCAAAAGAATGTATATATATGACTCCATTCATGGCCACTGAAGCAGACGATGAATGGCAAATAAAAATATCTAAAACTCTTCACTACTCATCGTGAGATGACGAATTTTTCCAATTATTATTTTCGCTTTTTCTCAGGGCGCCAAGTTCTGAGGGCGCTTTGCTTGAAAAGAAGGCTTAGTTTTATCTTGCGCGAACAGATACTGCTCTTTTCGGTGCAGGGAAATAAGTCCCCAGGAACTAAGTCCACTGAGGGACTTAGTTCCCACCTAATGGGAAATAAAACCACTTTCGTGAAGTGGACTTAGTTCCCATGTAAGGTGGGAAATAAATTCCGAAAATTCTGAGTGGTTTTATTTCCCTTTTAATGTGAAGTAAATTCCCACTGTCGACTAAGTGCAAAGTAAAATTAAAGAGTCAAGTTGGTACTTTGCACTTTTTATATAAACGAAATTCGGTTTACAGGACTCTGAAAGTAATCAAAGAAAAATCGACGCTCACCATGAACGGTCGTGCGAACTTTTTACTTTGATTTTCTCAAATTTTCGAAGGCTAAAAATGACAATCTATTTTCTCAAACAACTTTTTTGTTTTAGCCTTCGAAAATTTAAGAAA
This sequence comes from Cheilosia urbana, assembly GCA_946477585.1. Classification (NCBI taxonomy): domain Eukaryota; kingdom Metazoa; phylum Arthropoda; class Insecta; order Diptera; family Syrphidae; genus Cheilosia; species Cheilosia urbana. The sequence goes on from OX297854.1 coordinate 33,869,397, forward strand.
ATAAAAGTAAAAAATTCGCGAATTTAGTCTCGTGGACTTATGTCCCTGCGTATTTTGTCATACAGAATAAAACTTAAAAAATTCAGCTTGCAAGACTCTGAAAATAGTAAAAGAAAAATCGCCGTGATTATTTAAACAAAAGTGTATCTAATTCTAAATGTTGGAAGTTAGTTCCCTCTTCTTATTTTTGAATGTGTACTAAGTTCCCATAAGAAAGTGAACTTAGTTCCCACCTTACATGGGAACTAAGTCCACTTCACGGAAGTGGTTTTACTTCCCACTAAGTGGGACCTAAGTCCCTCAGTGGACTTAGTTCCCGGGGACTTATTTCCCTGCACCGCTCTTTTCACTTTAAATAAAAAGCTTGTTCGAATGTGCTCAAAATAACAACATCCATCGCACCTATGCTGAGTTATTTCTTGGACGTTATCTCACGTCACTGGCAATGTTGCCACTTCAAGGAGAATCTAACTTAAAATATCGCAAAATAAAAAAATCACACTAGACATATATGCAGGTTCATTTCTAACCTTCCTTATCTTATATTATAACCTGCTCGTGTCGTATAGGTAAATTTCTTGCACATCTACTTACATTTTCAAAGAGAATCTAGTTCAAAAATCTCAAAACAAAAAAAAGTTCCACTTCTTAATCTGCATGTGTTATTTCTTGCACATTCAATCGCAAAATATTCATAGGAAAATATATGTCAAATACAAAAATGAAAAAAGGGCGCTATCTGTAAATCTTGCACAGGGCGCTAGTTTGGCTGGAGCCGGCACTGGCTATGATATGATTTTTGTAAAAGGTTGCAGTACGACTCATTGGATCTTGGGTTACCACAAAAAAAAAAAACGATCCATAGAGCTTTTACGTACAAAGCTCTAAAGAAAGTTTTTTTTTTATTCATTTTAAGCTTAACCTTGCAGATCATATTTAAGGAGGAATTTCTTGGCGAATTTCTTGTGTGGTTTCGCCAAAGCTGAGTACTTAAAGTGAGTATAGTTTTTTTTATTACGGACATGTACTGCCATTCTAGAAAAAAAATGTCGTCCACCAAAAAGTTAAAACGATGCTTCATAGCACTAGCCGAGTCGGGGCTCTTGCAGCACTAAGGTACAATGTTTGCATTTTCGAAAGAAAGGAAAAACTGCTGGAACGCTTGTGATATGCTGTAACTGATTTCGAAAGCTTTGAAAGGTGACCAGTGTGGTTTTATGTATAGGAACTTCATATTCTGTTACGAAAAAGGTTAGGGGCCCATTTGATGTGCATTTGATTAAAGCGACTAAACAGTCCTTTGCCATGGGCGTTTTATTTTACAATCCAATAGGACAGAACCGCAGAAAACTAAGAAGTACTATATGCATTCCAGAAACCACTTACGACTATCGAAACAACATTCTTGCCATAAATAGTATATGGGACTACCTTAACAATTATAAGACCGCTAAACTTATGCTATTGATGGCAGAAAGCGGCTTTACAAGTTTGATACTATGAGGCCCGCTTGCGTGGTTTCTTTGACAGACAGCGTGACTCCTTAAGGCGCCACCAAGAAGCTTCATTTTTCTGGGTGTTACGAGTTAGGAAGTGCTTCCGCGAGGCGATACGATGGGCAGTTGTTACTGGTTTTCAGAAAGCTGCTTGAACGACAAGCAGGCCAACGACAAGATTGATTTTGTATTGTGACGTCACCCGTGCCCTCCGACGAAATCCATTTTTGTAAGAAGTCTTATCTGGTTAGTGCACTTCAAAAACAGATCTCCGAAAGAGGGCTACTTGAGGGTTCTCATAAAATTCTAACTTAAAGCGAGTGTCAATTGCTTGCGAGAAACAATCTTTTTGTCCTACTTCGGCGGCGGATGTTGAGCTTCTAAAGTTGCAATTTGGAACTTATTCTAAGCGATTGCCCCAAAATTTTGTTGGTCCGTATTTTAGTTGGAGAAGGCGCAGGGCTTCAAAAAAATTTCAAATTCTGTTATTTCCAAGACGAAAAACGTTTAAATGTACCGAAGTTGCCTATCACAATACCATTTGCCAATGCTTGTTTGCAGCTGTAAGGACTACTGTCGACAGCTTCAGTAAGCTTTTCCGGCACCTTCTGTCAATTTTATCGTTCACATCAATCCCACCTAACCTATGTGTATATTATAGTTCATAGAATTGTCTGCAAAAATCAATAGCTTAGCATCAGTCGTTGATAGAAAATCCCAACTTCCGACAGAACAGTCATCCGTCACGGATTTGAATGCACAGTAGGCTACTAATTCCCATATGAAACAATAGGATTAGGTTTTTATTTATTTTTTTTTATTTTGATTTTCCACAGGACAAGAGCTCAAGCCGAAGCCGCCACTTGTTTTCCCACTCTCGGGCTGGTGATATATATTCTATACACGCTGGCTGGTGGATTAAAAACAACTACCGCAACAATTATGGCGCCTCATACAATCCAAGCGATTGTTTTGCTTCTTTCCGCCGGAGATAGTGGTAACGTAATCCCTCCCAATGCACATACAGCATGTGGGGCAGCCCCCATAAAGAGGTGTCTAAGTAGTAGACACTAGGTGTCGAGGAGCTAAGTTGGCAGGCGATAATAATGATTGTCATCGTCAACTCACATACACACGCACTCATGGCACACGAGTTAATCGACTACAATGTGAGGTAATAATGGTCGATGCAACAATTTATCGGATTAAGGTACAGAGATTACGATGAACCGGATCGTGTCGTCAATCTGCATTTTGCATTTGGAATAAGTTGTTCGAGTACAGATATGGGCATATACGGAAGATTATTCTTTGTATGTTGGAGCAGATGGCTTTTGAATCCTTCCGGTCTTGTTTTGGGGGGCGTACGAATCATCTTTCGTGACCGCACACTTATTGAAATACATTATGGCTATCTAAAGACTTATCTTAACGATTGGGACCACTTCGAGTAATTGGATTGAGATATTTCCCGCGCCGCCATATCTCAAGTGATTTTGAAGAATTTTTAATTTTTCCCTTTTATTGGTTATGGCTTTGGGAAAAAGTTCCAACGAGTTCTTGAATTAGAACTTGAAGTGGATGCAACTTCGAGGGGAGTTGTTTCCGACTGGCATAAGTTTTGTCAGTTGGGCATTTGTAAAATAAGTGCACGGAATGCTCGGATCGACTAAAGGGCGAAGTCATCAATGCCGGAACCCGGAAAGTCAGAAAGGCTTTGGCTGTCCAATTTGGAACGAGGCAATGAATATCTGCAGCAATTTTTTCCACTTTTTAAGACCGAACCCCACGTACTTTTAGTTGTGTGAAACAACCTGTCAAACGTCTGAAATACTCACACGATCTGTCATTTAAATAGCTTTGCTAAAATCTGGGGTAGATCCACCGTGATATTATACACATTTCATTCGAAGGCAAAATTATATTTTCAATAGAGAACCTAGACTCTAGTACCGGTCCATTATACTACCAACCGGAAGACGTTTTTTTTTGTGTGCAGTGTTGAAAAACTTTCAAATGATTTTCTTCTATTTGCCCGGCCTTCGATCAAGGTAAACATACTTACCTCTACAACGTTCTCAATGAAAACCACATGGCTAATCGTCTCTTTTAGGAATATGTTTAGTCGCAGAGAATATTCGTTTTGAGAAAATTTCGAAAATTTGGGAATCCGCCAAAGATCTGTCTTAGAAGAACACGCCGTATTTTTGAGGAAATTTTCGGCATAATGCCTACGACACATTAAACTCATTTTATAACAAATTATTTGCTAAACTTGTATAGAAGCTGAAAAAAAAGTCCAATATAAAAGACTGCCTTTAAAACACAGGTGGCTTATCGAGGCCAAATTTGTTAGGATTCATTGAAGACTGTTTTCACATAGTCGCCGAAAAATTTCACCATTTGACAAGCTGCAGGACTAATAGAAAAAAAAAACTCAGAATATTGACAAGTCGTGGGAAGCTTACCATTCTCTGGTAGTTTCGATGATACTTTCGCAGTGTACCCAATCCCGTCAAAAACTGTATAAACTTGAGACCAATTAAATCATTCAGGCTGAATTTTAACCAAAAAAATCAAAGCTTTGCCTGTTCTTAGTTGTTTCTAATTTTTCGATTTTTGGTGTCGGCGACGTGGGCCACTAAAATATACACCTTTAAAATTTACTTGAATCGGAACAAGGTTGCCGTTTACTATGAAATTAAAACTAAACGTTGTTTCATGCTAAGCCCTGTATTTTTCTGAGAAGTCAAAACGGATTATTATTTCTTTTAGTTTAAAAGTGATTTGCGAACAAACCCACATACTAACAGATAAAATTTGCAATTATTATTTTATATGTTATCTTAATTTCTGTATAAAATTGTATATTAAAAAAGAATGTATATTACTTTTAAATTATAAAATTAATAACTAAGATAGAACTAACTTTAAATCTCAAACATAACGAACTTAATTATTAAAAAAAGGACTTCCCCTTATTTATTTATAAACATCAAGATCTTAAAAATTTCAACAAAATGGGGAGTGAACGAAAACAATTATCCGAGGAAAAACCGTTGCAATTAGTGCTCCCAGACTTTGAAAACTATTTTCCCCTGAATTCAAAAAAAAAAAATCTCCTATGTTCTCCCTTAAGTGAAATTTGCACTTGCTTTCATAAGAGAAACTTAAAAACTGTATCCGTTTTTATAAACAAGCTTTAAATAAGCATATAACAGAAAAATATTTTTATTATATCTACGATAATTTCATTTTCCATTAGACATTCCGTTTCCGATACAAACAAATGATTACGTAGACGTTTCAAGTTTCATTAACTGCCTTCTTCTATGTTTAATATCAGAAAATCCATTCTTTGAAATTTGTTCGTAATGAAAAAATGTCTTAATTTACATTTAAGCATTTTACGTTTCGCAGAGATTTTTTATTTTTCCCCTTTTTAGGACGGGTCTCTCTTTTTCCCATTTTTCATTCAAAAAGCGTCAAAACTGAAAAGATATCCCTTTGATGCAAAAATTTGCGGGAATATTTTAAATTTTAACTAACTTTAAGTTCCATAAAGAATTAACATACCTAGCTTAATTTGTTTTTTTAAGTTTAACGTAAAATCAGTACATTTATATAAGTTGAAGTAGTTTTTTTTTCTTTAGAGGTCCGTCAAACTTGAAACAGATATTTTTCGCACATTTTTAAAAATTAAAAAAAAAAAACTTTCGTTAAAGTTCCAAATTAAATATCAGCTCAGAACTTTTCCTATAGTGTATTGAGTAGTAAAAAAAATGATTTTCTTAACAAATTATCTACAGTTTAGTAAAAATATTTTTTTTTGTAAGATTTTTTTTGTAAAACCCACCAAGAACTGCAAAACTATTTGGGTTCTACATAAAACTGAAAGAATAATCAATAAGTTAAATTAAAAAAGAGTAAATCATAAATTTTCGAAAATTTTGAATCGAAGGAAGTTTTAAAAACTTGTGTCAGAAGCTCACACTCAGAGATAAGCCTGTGTAAAAAAAAAAGGACGGACCCCAGGCCTAGCTTGTTTCACAACCATTCGTTGCCAACATCACCTGAAATTTTGTACATATTTGACTTAGAATTAAGGCAGCCTAAATAACTAAGGTGGTTGATGAATGGTGATGAGCATTCAGGCGAAATTCCATCTATTGAGACAACCGGAGGTAAAGTCACCTTAGGTTTAAGCAGAGTTACGTATGTCCTTAGGTGGATAACACTTATTTGTATCTAGGTTAAAACACCTAAGGACCTATTATTCATCACCTATGCCATGCATAAACTGTCCTATTTATTGGCAAATTTATGCGTGTCCAAAACATTTCATACAAAAATGTTTACCTAAGCGTTTAAGGCAATTTTACACTGTATTTTTCTCTGGGTGCGTAAATATCAAAACTCCTCCATAGCTATTGAGAGCCTTTTAAGTAACATAAATATAATGCGCCGTACTAATACAAAATTTTAGTCTCGACTTTAAATTTACGGATGCTCACAATTGCGAAATTTATATGGAAAATTTAACCACTGTGAACAACTTAAATTTAAAGTCCAAACTAAAAATGTTTATTGGTAAGGCCCAATGTAAACCAAACTCCAATGCTTGATTGCCAGAGACTACTTGCTTGAGTGCTTCATAGGCTTAGACAATTCTGCTGGACCCGTACGGCATAACAACAGCCGAAATACAACAAATGATTATATGACTTAAACACACAACGGATGTGAACTTTGCCGGCAATAACATGCAATAGTCTCTTATTCTGACACGTATCTATGTTTGATGACTTTGTACTTACTCACAAAGCATTTTTATCCCACAAATATGAAGTGGAAACAAAAAAACTTTACCCACAGATAAGACAAAGCGAAACAAATGACTACGTACACTACGTTCCCAATTCCCATTCCCTCGGAATGAATTCTTAAAAGTCAATCAATTACAATTCCAATGAAATTATTCGAACCCTCCCTCCCATATCCATTGAGAATTCAATTTCCCCAAATGCATCCATAATCTTTGTGCTGTTATATCGCTGCGGGGTAAGTGTTGGCTTCCTCCAAAAGCGCACACACAACATAAGTGGCACATTGAAACGAAGGCGATTGCATATTAATTACACTTATTATCTCCGCAACGCATCTTAAGAATGGGTCACGTTTAGATGCGTATATCTATCCCCATGAGGCACACTCCTCCATGAAGCACCCTCGGAAAGTGGATCAATTCTAATGCAAGCAACAAGATGTAGCCTACATAGTCTGGCTGCTGCCACTGAAAATGATTTCAATAAACGGATCAAAATCAATCGTGGCAGATGGAAGCCGTTCTTTCTGTGATATTTTACTTTTTCCCCCAAATCAAAGTATGAAAGGATGTCTAATCCTGACCGGCATATTGAATTACAACACGTTCTACGATCTCAAAAAATCAAATACATCATAAATGAACGCACACAAGAAGAGGAGTAAATTGTAAATTGAGGGCTTAAGTGAGATGGAAGGTATGAGAGTATACGACTGATGTTGAAGTAGAGGTGGGGATGCACGTTCAAGAACAAAGACTCGTATTGAAAATGGTGTTCCATTGCTGGAGTAAAACGAATTATCTTCCATTCATCCACCTTGTGTGCCTCCTGCCTCGAGCCACTCGAGAATACAATTTGTTGTCAGATGATTCATGTGTAGCTGCAGCATTTTTGTTTTGTTTTGTATGTATGTCGAGCCCGAGCTGGGCTTCTCTGGTTCTGGTTCTGGTTCTGATGATGAGCCACAAGCACCTGAACAATGCACTGGATGTTATATTTGGAACTGGTATCCGTTTTCGGCTGTAAGATGATACCATGACATTGTATATGTGGTATATGTGTGTTAGCAAGGCATTGAAAGAGTTTTCTTTATTTTCTGGTCTTTTTGTGAAAATTTGTGAAACGCCATGGAAAGCAGAGACGACGTCCGAGGACCGAGGACCGACCTACCGCACGACACACTAATACACTAGTGTCGTTGGTTTCAAATGAGTATGAAGAGGTAACGCCTCTCGGCGATGTTGTTTATGATTGTTTGTGACGTATCATTTACCAAATTTATTTGAAAGAGCTTCTACCTTTATTAATTGATTACTTTTTATTAAATGAAAAATTAAAAATCCAGTCAGCTTTTGAGGAATGGCTCAATAACCTAAGATCACTGCAGGAAAGTGGAAAGCAAACGAACTACTGTTAAGACGCAAATGTCAAACACCAGTAGGATACAGGTACTCTGAAATCAGAACGTAAACAAAAGATTGATAGCCCCTTGGGATGAAAAGATACAAAACTACCACAGTCGTTGCTTTTGTTCTAAAATTCGACACTGAAATGTATGCAAATATGCACTGTGACTGTATCGTAGTTATTTCATATATTGTGACGTATCTGCGCATGAGCGAGAGAAAATGTAAAACACTTGTGGCGGAATCGGTAATACAAATCGACGTCATGCACTTGTTTTCAGCAAATGCGCCCATTCGGCATCGATATTAAAGGGTTTTCCAATTTATTTATTTATTTAAATCTACCATTTTACAATTTACAAACTATATAATTGCATAATTTAAAAACAAGCTCTTAAAGTAAGAGAAAAAATATTTAATAAACAAAGAAATATATTTAGATAATAATATTAAAAGTAAAAAAAATTAAACTGAAAAATGTTAATTTAATTTAATACTAAGCTAAAAAAAACTCTTCAAGTGAAGAGAGAAAAAAAAATTAATTTAAAAATTTATAAGAAAAAAAAAAAACTTGAAAATGTTAATTTAATTCAATGTAAAGATAAAAAAAAAAACTCCTCAAGTGAGGAGAGAAATAAAAGAATTTAAAAATTTATCGAGAAAAAAAAAAAGTCCACCTAGTGTGCAAGAAAAAAATGTAATCAATCACCCTTAGGGAAAAACTTGTGATTTTAATAATTACATTCATAAAATTCTAAGCAAAAGTAAAAAAAACCCTATGAGCAATTATAACAATTCATTTAATCTTTTTTTAAATGCAATTCTGCTGATCGAAATATCAATACTGGAATCAACGGAATTGCATATTGAATTAAAACTCCTAATGCACCTTGTTAAAGGCTCATTCCTTCCATAGCTTGTAGAATGATTAGGTTCATAAAACAAGCCATGCTCACGTAACGGAATTCCCGGAACGTAAAAAGAGAGATTGGACAGTAAAAACGTTGAGTTTATTCTTACGGAAGCGATGTCTTTTATAAACGTTATGTCCTGAATAAGTCTTCTCGTTTCCAGGGACTTTAAGTTTATTATCCGACATCTTTCTTCATAACTGGGCATTTCCACTGACCCATTAAAGTGACGAAGGCAATATCTTGAAGACTTTTGTACACGTTGAATCCGATTTATATATAAGAGGTCTTATTTTGGTATTCAAAGAAAAATGTCATTTTTTGAGATAAATGATCGGATGTATATTTCATGTTAATAAAGAGTAAGGTATGCCGTTAATAATGAAAACCAACATCAGCCAAATGGCCACGAGCTCGCATACAGGACCATATCCTTTCACAATAAATCTCTTATTGAAAAAACCCTTTATTTGCCAACTTTTCAACTTTTTAGAATTGCTATTTTATAAGAACAATAAGTACCTATTGAATAAGAAATAAATAAATTTAAATATGATAGAGTGATACTAGTTAACAGAAAAATTTCACCTGAAAGTTTTGCTAGAACTTTCGGTAGCACACATGTGAGATGTATTTTTTTTTTTATTAAGTTTCGCTGTCAGTATCCTCTTGAGGCTTTATTTCCCAAGAGCTTCAAGCACGAAATGAATTTCCACCAATAAGTAGTCAAAAAATTTGCACCACCAAAGCAGTTTTGCGCTTGAACCTAAATGTTTACTTCATCGTTTTGGCAAAAATCCAATAAATCATTAGTCTTTGGGTTAGGTCCTAGGTATGTAATGCGGTCAATTTTGCAGAACTATCGTAGTGAATACACCGTCAAAAAATGATTCTATAGAATTTTACTGGTAACTTTCTTTGCGTTTTCTTTTGCTTAGTAGTTGCCGGAGTACCTATTGATCAAAAGCATATAAAACGAAAGAAACACTCTCGTACAAACATCAGAAAATTACCCGATGAACATTTTTTAATTGACTGAATAATTTCACACCAAAACCCCTTCTAATCCTATAACCAAATGATTCTTGGAAAACACACACCACATGTTCATATCAATCCAAAAGTGTTTGTAGTTTCCCAGATTGTAGTGTATTTTTTATTGATCCCATTCTACTGCAACTGCTTATGCAATAAATCTTGTTTCCTTATCCTTCTCGACATTTACCTCCGTTCCGTACTGCGTTTCACTCTTTGAATAACAGATATGTACGAGTTTTTTGTTTTTGGTAACGAAGACAATATCCTTTGCTTTAAGTCTAGATCATTCCAGATCTGTTTGTGTTGTGTGCATTTATCTCTTCCATGTGTGAATTCGAATTTCCAATTACATGTGATTCTTGGAACAAGGGATTTGAATGGGAGTTTCCCATTCTAAAAAAAATGTCCATATGGGTAGGTAAGGTACCTGTCCTGTTCCTGTTATTCTTTTGAGGTAAGTCGAAGTGGGAAAACGAAAGGGAACAGCAAGTTGATGGGTCTTTATAGAAAGCATATGAATTTATTTTTAGACATAAACAACAATTTTGTCTGAAAATATTTGATGAATATCTAAGTTTACTGAAATTTATAAACTACTAATGTTATTAAAATTACGAAAAGACCACCTCCACAAAGGTAGGGGCCTCTAAAAATAATATAAAAAAAGAGTAGCTGGCGCAACAAATCTGGAAACCTGGACTACCAATATTATCTACTGAGTTTCAATAAAATCTGTCCAAACGTAGATATTTTCCCACCGCAATTTTTGTAAAGGAATTGGATACACTTTTTCGAGCTACGACTAGTTTGAAATTTGACTATGAATAGACTTGAGTAAGACACTAAATAAAAAGCTTGCTGGACCCCAGATGTTCGAAAAACTTCGTCAAAAATTATACCTTCATATTGCGTGCTTTTTTTCGACACAGCCACGGAGCCTACAGATAGTGTGACCAATTTAGCATATTTCTTTCTTTCTTTTTTTTCAAATCATGGCATTTTTTTTTTCACGCGCGATTTCATACTGTAGCAGGAACAATGAGTAGTATTTTGGTTTAGTCAAATTATGAATTAAAATAATAAAATAAAATCAAAGTAGACCAACCTTAGCCATTACAATAATTCTCATTTGACAGTGAACACAGCCATTCAACGAATTCATTATAATGCTACTGTCCAAAGAGTTTTTAGCTTCATGAATTTGGTGAAAGATCAACGGAGGAATAGAACGAAAATATACCTGCTTAACAGTATTCTTCTTACGAGAGATAATTGGTCAGAAGTGTGTTATAACAGTTGCACCATTCCTGACAAATAATAAAAGAAGTCGGAGAATTTAGAAGGTAGAAAAATGTATGTGCGATGTTTTTGAGGAGGCTTTAAAAACCCAAAAATATTAATTTATTTAAAAAACAGATAAGAACAACAATATTTATTTTTATTTATCGAACAAAGACTGAAATTAGGGATGTTCATTCAAAAAATATCGAAACATTACATCGATTATTACCGATGCATCGATTAAAAACATCGATATTTTCGATGCATCGATTAAGAACGTCGTCGTATTGCGTTCTATATGCTAAAAATCAAATCAAAAATAGGACATTATCCAAGGCTTTTTATTTAACTGAGTTGTATTAAAATTAGAAATCCCAATAATTCCGCTCCAAACTCTGCATAGACAATATTTTGTTTACCCGCTTTACTTGAATTCTATTCCGTTGCTGACTCAATAAGCTGTCGAAAAAAGTCTTTCCAAAGGAACTGAGTTAAATATTTATAAGCAATTTTAAACAGTTTTAGAAATTGGAGCTTGTAGTCGGAACAAATGTTCAAAGGATTTTAACCAAAGCGACCAACAGGTGCTCTAAGTAGACGGGAAGCTCATCGCAAACAATTTCTTCGCTTTTGTTCGGCTTCCAATTTCTGTGTTACTGAGTACAGTCCATGCTTCGATGCATCGAATGAAATACATGGATACATCGTTAAACATCGGATGCTTTCGATGCATCGAATACTAAACATCTTTGTTGATGTATTGATGTATTATGAGCAACCCTAGCTGAAATTAATTGAATTAAATATTTTTTTTATTTAATACATAGTAAGAGTCACGACGTGATTGTTGTTTAATGATATTTTTTGTTGAATATATCCTAGTTTTTCTGAAAAATAGGTTTTTGTTGTTATTTTTTTTTTTGGTTTTAGCGGGTTTTGATTTACAAATAATATTTAGCATGATTTTTAGATTTTTTTAGACAAAAAAATAACATAGGAACTAAATATTATCTAACGGGTGATTTTTTAAGAGGTTTAGAACTTTTTTTAAAAAAAAAACACAAAAAATTCGAAAAAATGAATGAAATATTTATTTAAATCGATAGTTTGAACCTTGCAATTTAATGTTTAAAGATAATTTCATGCTTTTAAATTTGACCGCGGCTGCGTCTCAGGTAGTCCATCCGCTGAGTCCAATTTTGGCATACTCTTTCACACATATCGGCCGGTATCTCACGAATGAATGCATGGATGTTGGCTTCCAGTGCGTCAATCGAAGCGGGCTTGTCCCTATACACATTAGCCTTGACATACCCCACAAAAAATAATCTAATGGTGTCAAATCGCACGATCTAGGCGGCCAATTGACCGGCCCGAAACGTGAAATTGACTGTTCACCAAACTCGCCTCGCAATTGCGCCATTGTTTCGCGTGCTGTGTGGCATGTGGCACCGTCTTGTTGAAACCACATATCATGCAAGTCAAGAACTTCCATTTCGGGCAAAAAAAAGTTTGTTATCATCGCTCGGTAGCGTTCACCATTGACAGTAACGCTGCGATTCGCATCATCTTTGAAGAAATATGGCCCAATAATGCCGCCGGCCCATAAACCGCACCAAACAGTGGCTTTTTCGGGATGCATTGGTAGCTGTTGCAATGCTTCTGACTGATCTTCACTCCAAATGCGGCAATTTTGCTTATTTACGTACCCATTCAACCAAAAATGAGCCTCATCGCTGAACACAATTTTTCGATAAAAAAGCGGATCCTCGGCCAGCTTTCCAAGAGCCCATTCACCGAAAATTCGGCGTTGTGGTAGGTCGGCTGGCTTTAGTCTTTGCACAAGCTGTATCTTAAAAGGCTTTACGCACAAATCCTTCCGCAAAATTTTCCACGTAGTGCTGTAACAAAGGCCTAACTGCTGGGAACGGCGCCGAATCGACATTTCGCGGTCTTCTGTCACACTAGCTGATACGGCCGCAATATTTTCTTCACTACGCACAGTACGTAAACGTGTTGGTGGTTTAATGTCCAACAAAGTAAATTTGGTGCGAAATTTGGTCACAATCTTCCTAATAGACTGCTCAGAAGGTCGAGAATGCCGATCATAAAATGGAAGCAGCGCGCGATGAACATTTCGAACCGAGCACGAATTTTGATAGTAAAATTCAATAATTTGCAAGCGTTGTTCATTTGTAAGACGATCCATGGTTAAATTGCAAACCAAACTGAAGCTGTTTGACAGTGACACAAGGTACTAAACACACGTCAGCTGTCAAAACCAGTTCTGCCAAAACCAAACCAGCTAAAAAATCACCCGTTACTATGCAAAGTTTAAAATTGATACGATTGCTTTAAAAAATGTTCTTTTACCCGTCAACACAGCTTAGAGCTTAGGCTGTGCCTGTGAGTCAGTCAGTATCAGTTAGTCAGAATTTCTTTTCCAAGTTTTACCACTCAGTTATTTCAAAAGCTCTTTAACAAAGATTATAATTTTTTTATTTTGTTTTCTATTTCAGGTAAGTTGCAAAGTTAACTTCTTATATGTAAGAAGGCATTACGAGTACCTACGGTCGTAAGTATAAATTCCTACCTAACTATGATTAGCAATAAATGCATAGATAGTAGGTACTATATTATCTGTATATTGTTAATCACCTATAGTGCAGCTAGTTCCCAGGGTTGGGTTACGCCGATACCAGGCTACCACAGGTATCTCCTGATATAAGTAAGTAGAAACGACCTCCCGTGCTTCCGTATCTATTTTCATGAAAACAATCATCGCGCCCACCCTCTGCTGTGATGGTGCTGTTACTCTTACTGCTCCTCTTTCAATCTGGCCTAGAAGCTAGAAACCACTGGTGCTGTGTGAATACAATTCTCGAAAGTAATAACGATAATTGAATCCGAGCGCCGAACGTGCCACCTATAAAACGTTAATTATTGAACCGTGGCCGCTTCTGTGTGCTGCATCTACAATATGGTTCATTTCAGCCCGCGGTTACCGCCTATCCGGTGTCTCGTCGCGAATACCGACCACGAATTGATTTTTTTAATTTAATTTGGAAGCAAAAAAAGGGACCTTAGAGCCACGAAACGTATTGACTTTTGCAACGCCCTCATCATGCGTGTTGGTACGTTCGACATGATGAGCTTTCTATTTCTATACGCAATGAGCGGCGACAACAACAGTTGCTTTTTAGAACTTCAGTTTTTCTTTCCCAGTTGCAGGCAAATCAAACACAGAAAACCTAATTTAACAGAAAAAGGGCGTGCTCTGAACAATTGCCACTTCCTGTGTAGACAGACAGACGGCTCAAAGGGCTCCACATCCACCAACCAACAAAATTGATTCACCCTTTAATGAAAGATGGTTCATTTTTGTTGGATGTTCAACAGGTTCATGTTAGCATGTACTGGTGTTGTCACTTGCACGTTGCACTTGCAAGGGAGTACCTACCTACCTGCAGCTCCATAAAGCATAATGTAAAATAGCCGCCTCTACACACCTACCCTAGTTAAAGCTGAAATAATGCCAATCGGAATCCTTACGTCATAATATCCATTCCACAGCATGCGCATTATCAATGCCATGCTCCATGCACCATCGACCATGCTCCATCTGGCAATGACAATGACAATGATTGTGACAGCTTTTATCTTACTTAGGTAGGTAGGTACTAGGTACGATTAAGATTCCTTAAACTTGGATATCAATGAAGTTTTTCTTTCGTCCTTGGCTATGACATCGTAGGTAATTCCTGTGAACTTAATGTAAAAAGTAAAACCTCTCGTCCGGGTCGATATGATGGTAAGGTTACGGTTACGAGTCAAGTTGACCTCACTAGTCTCTACTCACTACTTGCTACAATTGTACATTAAATTATTAGACATTGCACCCAATGCCAATCTAACTTAACGCCGTCAACCGTCATACATGATAGATGAAACGTTTTGGTGGTGCGGTTCCAGTTGCAGAGCTGCTGTTGTACCTACCATAGTTTTTCAAAACAAAGAAACAGATGCAGCAATTTCCGGCTTCTTTTACATTACCTATCCCTATCCATCTCATAAAAGAGCTGTGCGGCTACAGTGTGACCAGACTGTTTGTCGAAACGATAACATTTGAAATAGAGCGTATAGGTACTATGGGGATTGGAAAACCAATCTTATTGACAGCTGATTTAATATGGACAGAACAGTAGTTGTTGATTGATCTTTCACAAATATTTAATTTCGATTTCGCAAAGGATTTTCGTTCCTATAATGTTTCCTTTTTACATACAGATTTCAGCAACTTAAACAAAAATTGACAATCTAATTCTATGCTTTTTAAGCTGTTGTGCTTGATGTACACACTTCACTTGTTTGCCAAATCTGTTTTTTTTTTGTTTAATCATCTGTTTTACAGTAAAACTACAGGGAATTTTTGCTTAGTGACATTCAACACACTCCCACGCCTATCAAAAACTACCTATATCACTTTTTCATATGCTAAAAAATATACTATTCAGTTTTTTTAGTTTTTGAGCATTAGATAAATAAAATTTATTGCATCATTCTGGTCACACAGGTTATGCGGGAGTTTTTCTTTCCTTTCCATTACATTTGGCCAGTGTTCTATCTTGTATGTTTTTTTATTTTTGTTTCCTGCCCGAAAAAAAAAAAACAGAAAGAGGAAGAAGTTCCACAGAACACAGCAGACAGATCCAGACGGAGAGCCAGAGCCAGCTACCAATTCCAACCAGAATAACATGCACAAGAAAAGCACAGTCCGAGTCCGCAGTCCACACTCCGACTCCACAGCCACACACACCACACTACCACAGTCTCAATCTCAATTCTAATTCTTTTCTAACCCAAGAAAGAGGAATAGGATAGGGAATAGAGAAACAGAAAACAGAACACAGAATGAAATGATTCATAAAAAGTTAGTGTTTTCGAATAAAAAATAAAAAAGAGAATTCCGGCTAAGAGAAGACAATATTATACTCTTCGTCTTCGGTGTTCGAATTTCGAAAATTCAATAGAACAAATAACAAAAAGAAGAGTACGAGGAAATGGTCATGACCAGCGTTGCCACTTAAATCTTAAGCAAATGTAGTACATTAGAGAAAAAACAGTAGCATTTTCAAACAAATTGTAGTACCTACATGTACCTAAAAGGCATAACTATTACCATAATATTTTCCGAAGTTTAGTACTGATTTTGAAGACTGGCAGGGGCAGCTGCTATTGGACGGATCTCAACTTAGGTTAGATTTTTGGAGCGGTTTCCTTGTCGTTTCGGATCTGTGTGTTTGTTTTTCAATGCGAACCCGTATGTTTCATATTTATTCCAAGGCGAAATGATATAAGGAGTTTTGTGTCATCATCGGAACAGTATTTTTTCTCTTTTTCATTTTTAAATAATACATATTATCAAATAATTTGAAAATATTTTACTAACATTTTCTCTACCGTCATTTTTATGCAGCGCGGCAACAAAAAAACACCGTCACTATTGACACCATCATGACTGTAAATTTTCTTTTATCGCGTTCGTTCTAACTACGGTTATAGCCGTCTTATTTTGAGGATAAAAACAAATAACAGCTATTACCGTGGTTTGTGTGTCCCACGTAATGATTTTTCTAGTTTACACTTATTTAGTATGATACAATAACATGTGCCAACACTTATTACGTTTCGGAAATCCCTTATGTCCAACGTAAATTAAGATTTGAAGTTGGATTACTACATTAACTGTCATATTCTTCATTTCAACGAATGCATGTTGGAAAAAAGTGTGTTTGTGTGTGTGTATGTGTCTAAAACTACTTAAAGAAGGCGACAGTAACCTTCCTTTCAGATATAGTTGTCAGACGGCTATAGCCGCCATTTGTATAACAAATTATTAGTCGCATATAAATGTCGGCTAGAGAAGTCATTAAAAAAAACGCAATAGCAATGAGGACTCGCTCTTCATATTTCCTCTTTGCTCTAAATATCAACCTAATCTAACATTTATAAACACTAAAGGCACGGGTTGGCTCAGGGCTGAGTTTTGCTTATTCCCATACGGATTATACTTACGGTGACCATATTTTTAAGACCCAAACCCGGGACAGAAAAAGTTAAAATGTATAACAGCACACAAATTTCCAAAAAATAGCAAAAAATTGTATGTATGTTGGGATGTATGTCCCGTATTTCTTAAAAAAATCTTAAAAAAAAAAACGGGACAGGCTATTGAAATACGGGACTGTCCCGGGAAATACGGGACGTATGGTCACCGTAATTATACTATACACTACTTAAGACTGGTAGCATTAGAAGATTTAACATAAGTATCAAACCTTGATCCACTGGCACCTATTCTTTAACAGGGCATATTTTGAGGAACTGTACGAAATGAGTCGTTGAAATGCGGTATTATGTTCGCCGTAAAAGCCAATCAGCTCATCATTCACCAGAAGAATTTGGAAACTGCGATTGCGACGACAGCACTTTTTGCTACGGCACAAAGAAGTTTTTTAAATAGCACTTTTAGGAAACACATTCCCAGTGGAATACAAATTGCAACAGTTTTAGTTTAAGCAGTTGGGGTTCGCCGTAAAAGTAACAATTAAAAAAAACATTGCATCTAGTCGTCATCCTCATCGTCATCGTCACTAGGATAAAAGCTGGAATACGGCATCGGCATTATTACCTAATGTCGTTTTGGATTTGGCTTTTCAGATTTTGATCTTGGATTTCAGATTTCTGCTTTCAAATCGAATTTGAAATCGGAATTTGATTGGTTCTTGCGTGTAGCCCGCAAAAAAAAAAAAAAAAATTTCACTTGCTCTAGAAATCCATTTCAATTGATTTTCTTACATTTATAATATTGCATTTCGAATTTAACACAAAAACTCGCTCCCATACGCGTAAAATTAATAATTCAGCTAAAAAAAAGCGATCCTACCAAAGATAAACATTTTGTAACCGCCCGCCAGCTCTGTTTCATAAACATTGGTGTTAGTGAAAGTATGTGTAGATCTGAGAATAAATCGGGTATTTTTAAAAGTGCCTTAGATAAAAAAAAGATTTTTTTTTTTGCCAAATCGAACATGAAAACCAATCACGATCAAAAGAATTTAAAATTGATTTTTGTGCCAGATCGAAAACGACATTAGCTAGTCGATTATTTAGCTTGTATAGCGTATTATTTTTACACCTCACTGTAAGATTAACCCACGCCAATCAGGGTTGAAAAACGCGTTACGATCGTAACTTTTAAGTTACAATGAACTTTGAAAAAATACAAAATACAATCGTCTCGAAAAAGTTACCCTCAAAGAGTATTTTTTTATTTTGAAAAAATACATAATTACACTATATTTAATACAATGACCTGTTTTTTTTTTTTTTATTCGTTTATCCATATATTATTGGTGTATTTACGAACGCACCTAAATTCGTACAACGTAGGTACCTAAAGGTGTGTCCAGATCAGTGAAACATTTGTTTAATAAATGTATATTAACAGCCTTATTTATAAACTCACCGTAGAGTCTGCTTATCTTTACGCACCCTCTAAAATGCCCTTACGCAGGAAAATGTGATTTATAAACATTTTTCGAACTTAAGCAACGTTGCTTTAGGCTTGCGTAAGTTAAACGCGAAAATTTGCGTTTAGAGCCTGCTTAGAGCTTACGTAAATATGTTTTTGCATCAAATGTCATTTGGTTGTGGTCGAATTGTAAACAAAATCAAAAAGTGGAACTAATTTTTGTGTGTACATTCAATCCGCATATTTGTAAATTCGCGCCAAACGAATTATACTCAATAAATAAAAAATATCAAATCAAATTATTCGTTTGTGTTATTATTTCTTCTTCTTCAGTGTTGTTGCTTGTAGGGAATGTTTCAGAATGTGTGTGAACAATGTCTACCTATGGCCAGGCATTAGATTTGGTGGTGGTTGGTGGAATTGGACGAGGTATATGGATAAAGGAAGACACATAGATACATGAAAGCAGGTTCATATTTCAGCAGTCCTTTCGAAGACATTTCGGAATTTTGCCAGATAATTTCTCTTTTTTTTTTTTTGTCAAATGATTTTACGTACCTACGAAGCTAATCACAGCATGTTGTTTTCAGAGCAAAAAGTAATAGATTTCAGTGTTTTCTGTAGGTAATAGTTTATCGAAATTCTTACCTTTTTAGACACAAACCTCGTTTAGTAAAGTTAGCAAGGAAAAATGTTTATAAATAACAATTTTAGGAGAGCCACGTAGAGGCTGCGTAAATCCTTACGCGATGTTTAACTAAACAACATCGTAAAGGCGTCGTAAGGGAATCTAATAAATACGGCTGTAAATGTTTATAAAATGTTTCCGATTTGCTTCAGAAACTTTTCTGGACGCAAATGAAACATTTATGAAATGTTTATGAAATGTTTAATTTTTATCCACTTTTGCACTAAATAATAACGATCTCTAAGGCGCTAGGGTTATTAGCAGTGTGCTTCATTATCATAAAAAATAATTTAAGGAAAAAATCGATTTAGAATTAATTTAATTAAATAAATAACCTCCTCATTACTCCATGATTTTTTTTTTTTTTTTTTGACATTTTTATATTCAAGCTTATTCAAAAAACGATAGCTACTATCTGCCCGGAAACTTGTGAAACAAAAATTATTTTCCGCCACGAATGGGAAACTGCGAAACATTTCATAAATGGTTCATTGGCGTCCAGACCAACGAAATATTTCATAAACATTTTTTTCTGTTTAATAAATGTTTATGAATTGTTTATGAAATATTTATGAAACTTTTATTTAATGTTTATAATAATTTCGTTGGTCTGGACACACCTTAACGTAAACTTCCCCTTACAAACAAAAGAAGTGCTTTGCAGTTGGTATCTTACAAATTATACAAAGGATGGAACAGCTAAGCTATACCTTAGTTTGTGCCTTAAATAATTACTGGCATCACTGTGAGAGTAAGTTAACTAACAACAAAACAAATTGCGAAGTTGTAAAGTTTCTAATGAGGTATTCGATTGAGCTTCTTTAGATTCGCTCACAGATTCGAGATTTCGTGTGGCTACTCGAACGTAAAAACGTCACTTGCTTTTTTTTTGTGTTGATTCGAATATATGAAGTCTTCAATACTTCTCAAAGCGTTTTCCATTCACTGGTTAAATTTTATATTAAAACATTCGAAATTTGCATCCCAATTGAATTCTAATACAAAATTACAAAAATAGGTTCACCCGACGTAATGCCTTTCTTTACAGTAGAAAAACTTCACGAAAATGTAAATTAACTCTACCAGTTGTCAAACTCAAACGCACTTTCATTGGTAAATCTGGGAAAATATCTAGATTCGCAAAAGTGCTCTTAAATCTGAAAAAGATTGCTTTGTTTTTGTACCAAAGAACATAAAAAGTGCTCTGAGAGCGCCCAATCGAATACCACAGAAGCTTGACAGTTTACACTGGGTTTGGTTGGTAGCTGGTGAGTATTACTGTTATTTCGGTCGTCTTACATAAACATATATGCGTTGCACAAATCGCTATTTTTAAATTGGGCTTGGCTTCGTACTCAATTAAGAATTAAGTGAGTAATACTGTTTCCTTTAAAATTAAGACCTATTGTTTTATAGGTTTTATAGATACATAACTACATTCTCCGAGTTCGTTTCCGTTCCAAATTGTTAATCTTTTCGGAAATGTTTTTATAGTTATGTATTGGAATAGGTTGGCGATCTTTAAAGTTCACTATTAAGCGGATAAACAAGTATCTTCGCCAAAGTTAAAATTCAAATTGAGGGTTTTTAGTGAACTCTTAATTTGTTTTCTTTGACTTTATGTAGGATGAAATCAAGGAACACCGAATTTTATTTCAAAAAGTATTGTTCTTCTACTGTTTAGTTAAAAACTGAATAAGTCCTACAACCATTTTTCTAAATGAAACCCAATCCTACCCAATACATTTTTATCCAAAATTTGATTGTTAAATTCATGTGGAAAACAAGACGCAACCATTTTAAATGTATAAATAACATATTTCAAATCCTGTACGAAATTGATATATTTCTCCTATACATACTTGTATACGAGAAACAAGAATTGAAAAAATACCAAAAAATACAATCGTAACTAAGGTTAAGTTACAGTCCACAAAGTTCATTTTTCATCCCTGACGCCAATACTGCTCTCTTAAAATGTCCGATATCCGAACTCAATTTAAGAGAGCAAACTACTCCATCGAATCGAAATTCGAAAACGGAATATTGTTGTCGGTCATTCTTCTTTCGTAAGCCATTCGCCGCAGCCAGTGCCTGTGCGCTGGTGCCAGCCAGCAGCAAACAAAACGGTGGTAGACTGCATGCAACCAACCAGCACCACTCCAACTCGTCGTCTTCTGAATCCATTCAAACAGTTTGAAATCGTTGAGATTACCGTGTGGTAGTGTTTTTTTTTTATTGCGACTTTTATGCGGGCCGTGTCTCACACATGCCATTGTTTTCCTTTTACACAGTGTGTGCATTTCTGGATAAACCTAGTGCATTTTAAATTTAATTAAAATCCCAAATACAAATGATAAAATTGGAATTACTTGTGCGAGTGCCATCTGCAAAAAAGAATGCAGCAAAGTGTGAACAAATTTGAGTGTATCGTATTTAAACCGCATACGGGCCACCATTGCCTGTTGCATCTGCCCCTAGAGCTATTTTAACAGAAATCTGATTCCTTTTCCTGTTTTCTTCTCGTCCATTTTATAAGAATCTGAATTGTCTTGTGCATTTGTTTCTCCTGCCGTCTTTCGATCCCGTTTTTGGATTATTTTCGGGAAGAATAAAAGGCAAACCGCCGACAACGCCATCCAAAGAAGATGAAAGATTGAATGCGTCCAATCAAATTGTTATTTTTATGTGAATTCGCAGAATTCAAGCCCATTAAACAAAAGCAATAGTTCCGCAGCGAGCAGTGAATACGTGAACGGTGAACCCATCCCAAGTGAAGTGAATTCAAACGAAAAGCCAAACACAAAAAGCTAGTGCAATAGGTACAATCTTTTTTTTTTTCTTATGAGAGTTGAATTCATTTAAACGCGTAAACAAAAGTTAACCGTTTTGTGGCATTCAAATTCAACACACTAACACCAACCCGTGACCCGTGAGTCATTATCTTCTCTATGGAAATTTGAAAAGAAGAGTGATGGACCTGAAATAAAGTAAATTTATTTACGAAAGAAAAAGAATTACAAATTGAAATCCGTGTTTAACCATTCGTAAACGAAGAGTGCTGCGTAAATCAATTTGCGTAAATCAATTGCAAGATAATTGTGGAATTTATTGAATTTAGCAACCTACCTATTTACCATTTTGTGTTGCCCAAAGCTCGCTTCCAATTGAAAATAAAAAGTGATTCCCTGCCTACATCAATGAAACAATCCTTAAGTGGCTATAAGTTCTGAGCTTGAGAGTGTACCTATTAATCTTCTGTTTTTTATTGAATTGTTTATTATTCGACTCATCGACTGCTGATTTTGTTCGTTTCCCCCGTGAGATTTTCAGTGAGATTGGCGAATTTGTGATTGATTAACCATAACGAAGTGAAATATTTTTGGTTGAGAACATTTTTTTTTTTTTGTGTTTATGATTCGAAACAACTGGAAATTATAACGAATCGAACTGGCGCTGAATTTTTTAAATAAGGAGTGCATTGAATCGCTGAGGAGTTTTTTATGTAAGTCGTTCATTCGAGATTTTTTTTTAGATAGATAGATACCTAATTTAATTTATTTCTTGAAAATCTGTTATGAATATAGGTAGGTATACAGACAAAATTAAAACATCAATGGTACAAGGATAACAGATTAGAAAAATGTGACATTGTGTATGTAAACAAATTGAATAATAGGATTTTTTTTTTCAAACTGATCTTTGAAAGTTTTCATCAACTTTAGTTAACTGGACGTTAATCACGTAACTTTTCAGACGACTATCGTGTAAACGATCGACATCCAAAATTAGCAACTTAGTGCAAAAGAGATGGGTTAGAAGGCTTCATTTAGTTCAATCTCCAAAAATGTATTATTAAAAACTTAGGATAATAAAAAAAGTAGGCCTGAAAACAACTTATTGTGGTCATCAAAAATAAAAAAAAAAAAAAAAATAAAATAAATAAAAATATCCCCAGACGATCATTGCCTTGGTTGATATGCCCCCTGAACTTAAAGCTAGGTTGATACAATCTTGTTGTAGAAACGTGGGGATTTTTTTTGCGCATCTAAAGCGCAGCCGTTTAAGTCTTTTATATTTATATACCTATGTATACAATATAACCGACTTATAACTATAAAAAGAAAACGGTTCATAAGATTCAAATTTGCTTTACCTAGTTATTTTTTCACTTAACCCTTTAAGAACTTTCGATATAATTAAAAGAAGTCCGTGTCAAATTTAGTTCAGTTAGGCAATTTTTTCAGTAGAGTGTAGGTAGTTCAGATAAGCGGAGTCGACTGTATTTTAAAATAGGTACCTATAGGTAGGTAGGTTGGTACTAGTGTTATGCCCAAATTCTACCATTAAAGTTACCTGGCTCATACACAACATATTGGTACACAAATTGCACACAGCATTGCATCTCTACACAGCGTTGCCAGTTTGGAGGCTTAGGGTTTTTTTTTGGTCGAGGAAATCTGGGGGTAGAATATATTTAAGGGGAATTCTGTGTTTTTTTCTTTTAATTTTGTTTTATTTGTATTTGGTTTTATAATCCTATTTGGTAACCTTAAAATGTGCTTTTGCAGAAAAATTAAATTTATAGGCATTCTGCGAACGTAAGAAACACAGTAATTTAAACTTAAAGGGCCCTACACACGTTCAATGTTACTTGTCAATGTTACTTGAATGACTCATCTTTCAAGTAACATTGATCGTTTGTATGCTCTTCAATGTTCTTGTCAAGTAACATTGCTACATTGATGAAAACCAAAATCGATTTGGTTTTCGTCAATGTTAACTGACAATGATTTGG
This sequence comes from Cheilosia urbana, assembly GCA_946477585.1. Taxonomy (NCBI): domain Eukaryota; kingdom Metazoa; phylum Arthropoda; class Insecta; order Diptera; family Syrphidae; genus Cheilosia; species Cheilosia urbana. The sequence continues at coordinate 33,893,375 of OX297854.1, forward strand.
TCGTGTGTAGGGTACTTCAATGTTACTTGTCAATGTTGTCATTTGTGAAATAATAATTTCGGTGACATCACGGGGTGTAACCAGTCTCAACAATTGAACGAATACATTTTCATCCATTCTAAGAAAATTCCTATAGTCTTCATCAAAATTAGATAATTTTCATGAACAACTTTTTTTTTTATATAGGTTTTCGATTTCGATTACACTGGTCGCAGCACTGGCTGCAAGAAAATATAAATAAGTGTCCATACTCACTGACAACTATGAAACGACTGAACATAATTCAAGCAAAAACATTGTCAATATTCATTGATACGTGTGGAGGCGATTTATCATCAATGTTACTTGATGAAAAAAATCGTCAATGATACTTGTCAAGTAACATTGAACGTGTGTAGGGCCCTTAAGAATTCTATCTTGTCTATAACCAAATGATTCAAAATTGAACTGACAATCGGGGATGAAATAAATGTGTTTGTTATTTTAAAATGCTGTTAAATAATAGATCGTTCCTTCAAAACTATATTTGCAGTGAAAATTATTTGTTTTTCCAAATGGGCTCTATTTTTGTTTACAAAACAAGTCTTTCAAAAATAAAAAAAATACAGCTAATGCCAGTTTTACTATAGTTTTTTGTAAAATCTTTAAATATTTTTCCGGATTTAAGCACCAGCCACATCTGTAAATTTTATAAACAACAATAGGTGTGTTTTTTCAATCTTCGATCTCAGCAAAGCAAAGTAAAGTAGGATTTTCAGCACGCAATTACAACCACTAGGTAGGTATATGCTCTACTTGACACTGAGGAATCACATAAAAAAATCCTACATTACTTTGCTTTGCTGAGGACGAAGCTGAAAAAAAACAGGCTTATTCATCAAAGTTGCGTAAGGTTACGTTGTATTTATTGCCCGCGCACTTTGCCATAAGGAAAACCAAACTTATAGTACATTTACACCGCACATAAATTCATAGTTTCGGCTAAATTCAACATTTCAGGCTAAATGTCCAGCATTTCGCCATATAGGTACCTAGGTATTTTCCAACATTTCGAAATGTTGAATTTCAGCGAAATGTTGAATTTCGTTGCTGCATTTTTACGTTTTTCAAATCGAACAAACCTCTACAAATTTCGCACGTCATTTAATAGGTTCATTCGCATACGCGGTTTAATTCGAAAACAATAGATATAAATCGATCGCAACCGCACAAAGTCTATACACGTATTCACCAAAAATGGTAGGAAAAGAGAATATTAGCAAATTAACGAGTTACGAACAGCTTCTCTTGGCTCGAAACAGCTCAGAGAACTTCAACAGGCAACTACTGATAAATACTTATATCAAAATTTTCAATTGACAAACAACAAATTAGAAATCCTTTTCAATTCCACCCATAAAGAAAATTCGGTGGTGGTCGAATATTCTCCTGGACCGTTTCATATGTTGCAAAAAAAAAAGAAGGTGGATTAGATGTCAAAAATATCAGTGGCTCAAAGTAGCTCGTAATCTATCCACGTACACTTTTGAGTATACTTTCCGCTCTCTGAAAGGTTTCCGCTCTATGTATTGGATTTTGACAGATGGCTCTCGCGCATGATAAAAATATTTTGAGTTTGAGTTCTAGGTATAGGGAACCCCCAACAATTTTTTTTTTCTATTTTTGTGTAAAATCTTAATGCGGTTCTCAGAATACATATACTTACCAACAGTATAGTTCTTAAAATTTCGGAAAAAAAGTGGCGGACGGACAGACAGACATGACGAATCTATAAGGGTTCCGTTTTTTGTCATTTGGCTACGGAACCATAAAAATATAAAAATTCTTTATGTTCAACCACTTCTGATTTCCAAACAGAAAAAAATATCAGTAATCAATTCTGACACTAGCTGTCATTGGAAATGTTGAAGTTTAGTGGGAACGCTAATTGGATTTCGAATAGTTAAATTTTTTATTTTCTTTTAAGTGCGGTGTAAATGCACTGTAACGTTATCGTTTATAATTCGAAATACTTACTTTTAAGTGTCACATCAAACATGTTAAACAAAAATTTACAAAGAGTCGGGGTTTTTTTTTTTTTTTTTTGGGAAAAAATAAGCAAATCTGGTGGTTTTTCAGATTTTTCTTTGGCGAAATATTTTGACCGCCTGGCAACGCTGTCTCTGCACAATTTTTTCATAAAAAAAAAACAACAGTCGAATATTTTGTGTTTAAGACAAGAGTGGTTCTTAAATATTTGCCTTCACCTGTTTATTATAGGTATATGTAAAAGATTTGTCTCTTAGTAAACGATTACCTACCTAAAAACATTTAGGTACAAAGATACGGAGATTAAATAATTTTGCCTGTCCTGGTGGAAAGATTTGCAACTGATGCTGAAAATTCGTACTCTCCAATTGGTGGAGAGTAGAACCTGCAACAAGTACCTACCTATTTTAAGTGACTTATTCTATATTTGTTTTAATTGTTATTTTTAATAAAACTACAACTTTCCTTGTGACAGTCGAAAAATATAAAATGACTCCCACTTGAAACGGATTATCGTTTGATTCTGAATTTTGTAAGTTGCTCTAAGATTTTGTAGAAGAAAAATGTTCAGATGAGTAACCAGGCTGTTAAGCTTCCAACAGTTGATCTAGTTATCAGACTTACTTTAATGGAAACAAATTAAAAAGAATACAGGCGTTCGAATGCATTGTCGTTTGGGAACAGACCTTTTAGTTTCCCGTCTCGTCAGTGTTGTCAATTCTTGTCATATTTGCTGGTGTTCCTTAGATATCATGCTCGATAAGTTTTTTGACTTGTATAATTGGTATACTTTTGCTAGTTGCCGTTTAGAAGTACAATTTGCACATAACAAGAGATCGTCAACCAACCGCACCAGTTTCTGCAGTCTACACACTGTTTTCCAAAAAGACACCAGCAACGCAAATGAAATAGCTATACGGTTAAAATTTCCAAAGAAAATTGTGCTAAACCTCTGATCTCTGATGTAAGTTTGACAAATTGTTAGGTCACAATCTGAAATAGGTACCCACCATTTCGAACTTAACCGATATAGCCGTGCATGCGTTAAAAGGTAAACTTGCAACTTGGTGTTACCAAACTAATTTATACTTAAAAGAAAATGTTAAACCAGTAAATTTCAAGAGGGAAAATAAATAACGTACTTAGGTACCACGCAGATCTGTCAGCGTGACAAAAGAATATTTCCCATTAATCTTCGCATTAAAATGCATGGAATAATTTCACACGTAGACGTATTTCTAATGCCGATTGCGATTGTTCACGCAACGAGTTAAAACCACATACCAGCCACCATCAAATCGGACAATACACATCTCTCATCACTTGTTTACTGTAATAGGTGTGGACGTTGTTGACCATTGTTGGCCATCGTAAAATGCAGCACTCTCACTTTTTTTTTTTTTTTTTTTTGTGACTGACTTTTGATCTGATTTAGAAACCTGATGACGTCCAAGATGTGAAGTTGAAAAGTTTCACTCGCATTTTAAGTAAACATGTTTTTTTCCGAGTTATTTTTTTCTTCTTTTGTTGTTTGACAAAGTGATAATGAAAGTGAAGCATTGGGCTTTTCATATATATAAATCAAATCAATTTTCTGGAATCGTGGTCGAAACAAATGATAATAGAAGATTGCCCAAATAATAGATTGCTCCGCCAACGCAACGCAAAAGTCGGGATAATAATAAAAACCACGCAACAGCCTCGTATAGCTACGACTAAGACCAACGACTGAGAGAGAGAGAGAGAGAGAACGAAAATCCATCCCACAAACTGCATTTGTCATGCTAAGCTGATGCTGTTAATGATTTCTCGAGAATCTCTGTCTGTCAGATTCAGAATTTCGATAGCATTTTGCGTTTTCCCTTAATTTTTGAGATGACACACAGAGCGTAGAGGAATTTTTCCTTTCGGCCTTTTTTTTTTGTTTTGTATTTTGCTTAACGCACATTCATTTATTGAAGACTTCCTGCTGTGTCATAATTCGCACCGACTCACTTGAAAGAAATTTCAATTCATTGACGTTTTGCCGCCGCTGAAGACTTGCTCGTTTTCTTTCTTTCTCCCATCTGGTGGTTACTTTTGGCACAAATCACTTTGTGGATTACTTCTGACACATTCCAAGTTGTGAGGAAGAAAACAATTTTACATCTGGATCTGACCCACTTGGCGAATTAAATGCATTTTGCTACTTACATTCTTCGCAATGTGGTCTAAATCGGTATATTCAATCTTTATGATTTGAAGTGATGATGGACTTTTAAGAGGCAACACTAAAAAGAGCTCTTTGAAACACTTGGCCACTGCAGACAGAGTAAATTTGTTATACCAGTAAAAATAGAGGTCGTTATGTTATATATAAAGAAAGTCAGCGGCGTTAAAAAAGGAGAATGATTTCGAGATCATGATATGACAGCAGTTTATTAGAAAACGGTGCTTGGTAGGTGCGATGGGTTTTTAATTTGAAGTAAAACGCGCATCAACTTATACCAAATGATTTTTTATATATGGCACCCTTATTTTGGAAAATAATTTCATGGCATCTCAAATGATTTTAATCACAGGCGCACCACAATTGGAACAAATGCTTAGATGACAGTCCAATTTTGGGTGGATTGTTCTTGGGACAATTACTTATTTTAGCTTAACGAGCGAGCTATGCTAGCTAGCAATGATAGTTTGACAGCAAAAATCAATCATCTCGACAAAGAATAGTCGAAAAGTATTAAATGAAACGATCTTTTGGAGGCTAGTTGACCCATTTGACCGCTTTATTTGTTCAGTATGTTCGGGTAAACGGGGTTTGCCGACTCCCATTCAAAACTAGTACCATAATGGGCTCATGGGGATCGCTAAATTAATAAGCGATTTAAGTTCTACTTAAATACCTTATGGGCCACCTTTTCTATGTCATAAACTGTCACATACGACTTTAAGTGGAACCTAAACCGCTATGAGTAGTATCAGCAAACGGGCCTTAATTATCAAGTGTTTGAGAACCTTTTTTCTGCAGGAGAAATCATTTTTAAAAAGTACAGGAACGGAACACAAATTAAAAAATTACTCATTTCGAAGGAAGGCACGACTAAGCCTGAGTTCGTTCATTCGCTCCAATTGACATATTTCAAACCGACATAATGCATAGTCGATCAAATGCTGTGAAATGACTGTTTTGTGCACAGAATGTCCAGTGGCGTCATTTTGTTGCGACCACATGGATCCATGCCATGCAATATTTGGAACTTGTAATGTTTCCTGCATCAGCTCATAATAGAATGCACTCGTAGATTTTGAAAAGTAAAGGCCTCTGGAGGCGTGTCTTTTAACTCAAAATATATTCTTTATTAAGAGCTCAGAGCTGGTAATGAGCTAATGAGTTGGACAACATTTTGTAATAAATCGTTGGCTTTGTTTTTGATTGACTTTATCAAAAATGTTCCTGTATTGAAAATATTGAAAAACGTCTTCAAGTAGATTGCGTGTGTATTGATTTTTCTAAAGCCTTTGATAGTGTGGTACGAAACGTTCTTTTAAATAAACTTAAACTTTTTGGATTTCATTTTAGCATTTTAAAATGAATCGGCAGCTAACTGTTCAACCGCAAACAATTTGTTAAAACTGGATCCTCTTTTTCGAATGAAAATCGATATTTTTCAGGTGTTCCCCAAGGAAGCCATATTGGGCCACTTCTTTTTCTTCTTTTATCAATGACTTTCCCTCTTTCGTATTAAACTCTAATTGTCTTTTGTATGAAAATGATCTAAAGATTTACAAAACAATAAACTGTACGTCAGATGTTTTGGCCTTAAAAAATGATTAAAACCGATTAAATAATTGCTGTATTCGTAATGTCCTTTGTTTTAATATTAAAAAATATTCGGTACTCACTTTTAGCAGACAATTTTTTAATTATATACCTAATAGAAAACATGACACTAAGTGTAAGTAGGGTTTCAGACCACAAAGCCTTGGGAGTCATCTTTGACACTGAGCTAAACTTTTCATTGCATATAGGTTACATAGTTGGCAGAGCTAATCTTATGCTAGGTTTAACTTTTCGAAACTCTAAAGATTTTAATGAGCCAAATACACTTAAAACTCTATACAATGCCTAGATTCGTTCAATATTGGAATACTGTTGTATTGTTTGGAATCCTTTTTACCGGAATGCTGAATCAGGCTTAGAGAAAATTCAAAGAAAGTTTACTAAGTAGGTATGCACTACGAAAATTCAAGTGGAACACTAATCTTCCAAACAACGAGGACAGATGTTCTTTAATAAATTAGAAACCTCTTTTCAAAAGAAGGATATGTACATAATAATCCGTAATAGTTGCTCATGACATTTTCACTGGTCGCATTGGTTAACAAACTATGGTCAAAATGATCCAATGTTGAAGGAGTCCAAGTTCATCAAAAAACATCAGAAATCGCAACAAAAAAAAAAAAAAAAAAAAAATACAGTAGTGTCCGCTTATAACGAACTCGAAGGGACTGACCAAATTGGTTCGTTATAACCGAAGTTCGTTATAAGTGATACGCTAAGAAAATCATAGAGTTTTGTTTTGAAAATCAATACAAAAAAAGAGAAAGGGTTCAAAACACATAAAAAATAAGTAAATATTTCAGTATAAAAGCATTTTATTTTTATTAAATTTTTTATTTAAAAAAGTCATGAATTTTAGATTGTTTTGTTTGAGAAGATTCAATTCGCTTAAAAACAACTCGACGTCTGCAAGTCCATATATCGCTTTGTTTTACGCCTTGTTCTAAATGCTTTGTTAAGTCGTATTTGTCTTTTAATGTGAAACATTTTCTTTTATTTGTTTATAAATCTCCCATTTTACTTAAATGATTTTTAAGCGCGTCACTTCAATCAACCTTTCGGTTGTAAACATAGGGTTACTCGGGGAAGTACCGAGCAAATTATATTGAAGGACAAAATTTTGACTTTTGAGAATGTTGGTTCGTACGCAGCTATACAGTTCTCGGGGAAGTACCGAAAAGTTGGGAAAATCTGGATGACAATGTAAAGCGACAGATTTTTGGTTCGTTATAACCGGACATTTTCTTTATTTTACGCGCAGAATGGGTTCGTTATATGCGAAAGTTCGCTTTAGGCGGGTTCGCTATATGCGAAATTAAAATACATAATTCTTATGGGGCATTGATTGGGACTTCATGAAATGGTTCGTTATAACCGAAAGTTCGCTTTAACCGGGTTCGCTTTAAACGGTTACTACTGTATTCATAAAAGCAGACAGCGTTGTCTTATAGCCTATTCACAACGCACCGAAAACCGTGTTTTCATCGGAAATTCGTCGATGCATTCACACCGAACACTAACATAGTATTTTTCGTTTGACGTTTCAATCAGCTGTGAGACACTAGTTGCAAAACTTCTGTGTAAACTATTTTGGTTACAAATTTCGATCGCATTATTTAAATGAATTCAGACCATTTCAAAATATTATTAACCCATCAATTAAGTGTGGAAAATGAAATTTGAAGTTGTTAATCGTGACATTTGTTGGGTCAGCTTTTCTGCTGAATTTGCTGAATATTGTAAAAGGTGTGTTTGTTTCAACAACCCAACAATTGGAAGTTGTTTTCGTGAGAAACGAGTTTGAACGACTCATTTTGAAAACTGAAATTTGTATGGGAAAACTTCTGTCTTCGATGAAGTTTTCGAGTCTTTTCGCGGTTTTATACCATGTTCCCACCAACGTGATTTAGCCGAAGTGATTTATAAATCACGAAACGCGTCCCCACCGAACTTTTAAGTGATTAAATGTGACATTTACGCCAACTTTGCCATATCAGTGATGGGACTTCTAACACTTAAGTGGTATTTCAATCACTTTTTACACTTTTCTAGAACCGTTTCACTTTCCTCAAGTCCCATCACTGACTCTTCGTTTGCTGAATGAAGTGCTGAACATAATAAAGGTATGTTCGATTTTATTTTGTGTGGCCCGATACGTAATTAAAATTTAAACACGTCTAAATCACGTAATTAGTAATCACGAAAATGTATGGTAAATCACGTAATCCTCTTCTGCGAAGAACACGTCAGATAAGTTCTATTTTTATACTTTCAGAAACATTTTTTAATCTGTCAACAGCGGGTAAAGTTGCGGTCTATAAATTCAGCACATTGCTCAACGATAACCTGTGACCAAAACACAGAAGAATCCGCAAAGACGTCTAGCTTGTGTTTTTTTTAGTCTGTTTTCTATGATTTTTCTATTACCGCCAACTGAGAAATTCAAAGTATTAAAAAACATTCCGACTTGTTCCCCGAATATTGAACCCTATTTTAGCCATTTATCCCCTACTTAAGTCTATCCCCTGAAATACTAAAAACAGTAACAGTTAAATTAACCGCACGTGTATATACGCCATCCATCATCTAGTTACTTAGCTCTTCTAATTTATTCGGAACTATTATTTTAATCAAGCACAACAACACCAACTCAGCGCAGTAAGTATTGTTTTGTACCCGCATTAAATTTATTTTCACATAAAACCCACAAACCCCTCCATCGCTAAAGTCAGTTAAAATAAATTGCCACAGCAGAGATCATCCAAGTACGATAAAAAAAAAATATAAACATTCCGCCACTTAAGCGCGCTCGGAAGCCCCCAGTCAGTGGCTCCAGTTAGACGCGCTCAATCATCTTTTATTCAAACGGTCAAATGCCATCCAATGGCCGAGAACTTCAACTGGCATTTGTGGGACTGAACCTACCATACCAAGGTTGCAATTTTTTGCCAGTAACTATTTCATTTTAAAAGAGGCTTAATTATATTTTATATACGTCTATTAATTGGTAAAATAAAGACAAACGCACTTACATCACTGATTGAATTAGAGGTATGGTTATTAATGTGCGGTCCTTGGGTTGGCTCTATAGTCTAACAAAATCGATAGTAAATTTGATTTGTTGTATTCGTGTGCCTGCAGGCGACGTTAATCGAATACAGAAGTCTATAATTTCTTTTTTTATGGCTAAAGACTTTTTAAAATGTTGCAAATAAACTTGCTGGTCATTATCTTGTGTATTTATATGACGGGGATTTGGAATAATAAAAAAATACAATTAAACAGACAGAAACAGAATTGTTTTTATTTTGTACGAATTTTATTTATTTAATTTGTTTGAATGGTGGCAGTACCAGGCACGAAATATTATCGGTATGCCATTATTTTTGGCATGCGAATTGTTGCAGTTAATAAATTGAACTTAGGAGCAGTGATAATACACGTAGGAAAAAATCTCTAGATGTAAGCATTTTCGACTAAAGAAATGTGCAGTAAAGGAAAAAGGACAGATTTTTAATATTTAAACCATTTGCTGTTAACGTAGGTATTTTCTATAAGGGTATTCACTTAATATCATAATTTTATGCAGCTCGTAAATTTATAAATTTCTGCTGTGCTTTAAGTGAACACCCCTCGGAAATGTCATTGTGTAATTCGTGTAAATTGACTGTCAAGTCTCTTGTCAAACTCAGCTGTTCTTAGACTTCCCAAAATCATCGATATGCCAAACGTCAATGAAAAGAAACAATTAAATTCTTGAAGAAATTGGCAGTAAACTTATTATTGGAAATTTGTTGGCGAAAACAAAGGCACATATACATATTATTTCCATCAAATGTGCTTTTATTTTATTGATTTCCAGGCCATAAACAACAAAAAGAGAACAAGATTTTGGAAGAATTAATTTATTCACTGTTTTTTTTATTATTTTTTTATTTTATTCACATTTTACATTTGAAAATTTGCGTAGTTTTCCGCAGTCGATTTCCGAGTCAAATTGATCGCGGAAAAATATGAGGCCAGCATAAACTATTTTCCATACAAAATCTGACAGTTGATAGCAAATTCCTGCAGTCTACGCAGTTTTTGAGGGTTTTACGCGTTTAAGTAAATACCCTAAATTTATGTTTTTTTTCAATGTTTTCATATACCTACAATTTAGTGCGCAAAAGATCGATTGTTGCAGCGGCTGTGTGGTATGGCGCGCCATCCTTCATGAACCAGAGGACGTCCAAATTCATGTCTTCAATTTCAGTAAAAAAGTTAATTTAAAAAACAAAAAAAAACCCGACTGACTGTAAAAAATATCTCACTGACATTTATGTGACAATTGTTTTTTAAAAAAAAAGCCGGTGACCGAAACGTTGTTCCCAGCCTCAATTTCGAAGAAAAATGGTCCAATGATACCACTCCACCACTCCACGGGGACCATGAATGTTTTTCACTAGTATACCATTCTCACGAACTTTTTGGGTGCTTCGTTTCGGCCAAAACTTCTTTTCAAAAAACGCACTGTTTGGGCTACACAGCACTCACTTTGGAAATACGTTTTTTACAGTTCCCAACGTTGTTCAAGCGTAAAGCAATTCATTTCGTTCCGCGGAGGTACGATACTGACTTTCTGTCAAGATTTTGAGAAGGAAACAGCTGTCAGTGTCAAAATAACCTATGATTTAAAAAGAAACCACTAGATGGCCCACCATTTATATCTATAGTGAATTTATATCACAATTCTACCACAACTTTTTGTCGCCCTAAAATTTAATATACCTAACGAACTTCTAAAAAAAAAAAAAAAAAATTAACTAAATAAAATACAGCAACATTAGCATTCAAAGACATCTCTTTTATTTGTTCCAAAGGAAGACAGATTTGTAGGTTAAACGTTATGCCGGTAGAGAATTTTTGGAGCCGTGGTAGACGTGTTTTTATTTTTTGAGTTTACGATCACTGAAGTTGAGTGGAATCTGAAAATTTTAGTTTTGCCCTAAATGGCAATATGTGAAAATAATAAAAACAAGCAGAAGAATTGTGAAAACACGAGCAACAAATTAAATTATTAGAGTAGATCGCACACAAAATCTACTTGCTGTACGGTAACTAAAGTTTCCAGCGTTACCTTCGGGACGCTTTAGAAGAGACATTTCGACTCCTTTTTCACAGCACGAACTTCGGACTCATCTTTTTGAAAATGCGTGAAATTGGACCCTTTATTCAAATGTAAGACGCTTGTGCTGCAATTTAATCATAAACTTGTGAAACCGCTTAAAAGTCAATTCAATCAATCCGTCAACATCATTTACTTCCAACTATACTAGTATTGACATAATTTATGCGTTTTGTCAATACATTTGTGAGACAACTTACATTCAGCGTCTGTGTTAAGTTGAATTATAAATAAAAGAGTTCGCCCAGTGGTAACGTTTATGTACTAAAAAAAGTGTTTTTCTTTAATCGATATACGAGGGCATAAAACATTTTTAAGCCGGGTTTTTTTTTTACTCTTTCTGAACATTTTCAGAGGTAACACTGGATGTTTCCACGTTTCCACAACATTTGTGGAAAATGAACTCAGACACGTAATTTTTGCATTTAGTTGCGAGTTTTGGATGTCTATAACTTCGAGTGAAAGCTGACGATAGTCGAAAAAAAAATAAGAAAAGTAAAAAATGGCGCAAAATTCAACTTACTATGGGCATACAAATTAAAAAAAAAAAAAAACGATATCGTCCTGACAATTATTGTTATATGGAAAAAAAACCCAGGAAATCCAAGTCGATACGCACCATCTTTTCATTGATTTTAGAGCCAGTTATAGCTACGGTTCCATATTTTAGAATTCCAAATAACGAACAGTAGAAAAAGAAACAAATTTAAACAGAATTCTCAATTATTCAAATATTCAATTCTTTAAATAAATAAATATTTTATAAAAAATAAAACTGTAATAAGAAATTTTTTTTTTATTTATTCATTTATTTAACTACTATACATAATGTCACGGTTAATCAAGTAATATAGTAATATATATTACTTATTTTTTGCTCGTTCAGCAAAAACGTTACCATTATTACTTTGTTTATTTAATATTGATTTTCGTAATGATTTAAAGAATTTCAAATACAGAATAAATAATGAACAACTTCTAAAATACAAACTTCAATGTGTTTTTGAACTTTTATGTGTTTTTGTATACAAAATAATTCGTTATAAACATCGAGCCTTACCAATAAGCATTTTAAGTTTCGACTTTAAATTTTAGTAATTCAAATTAGCTATTCAAATTTTGTGATTGTGAGCTTCCGTCGAGCCTAAAATTTGTTATCGTCTTCAAATACACAACTTTTTATTTTTATAATGAACCGATGGTCACAGTACCTGTGACAGAATTTTCACACAGCGTATGCAACTTTATTGCAGGAACGTAATCGTATTCCAACATCGGAGTCCTTGCCAACAACAGAGGCGCTAAATCTAGTACAATTTTCACTCGCAGTCACAGTTGTTTATATTCTCAAACTAAAAATAACCATTCACTAATGACTTTGATTACTAAGAAGTTTCAATGAAATAAGTTCCGTTCCGTTTTATTGCCTATTAGCAGGCTAAACTTTCCTGAGATAAAAAAAAACATTCTCCTCGACACGGTTGACCAAAACGACACAATACAACAATAAGCTATAAAACTTCTTCGATTAGTGGAATTAACATGTTTTATTTATATTTCACTTTTTGGTGATACAACTTTTTTCGTGCGAGTTCATTAAAGTCCATTTAGCTGGTGCAAGTTCAAGTACGTTGACGCTTCTGTTGGCGGGATATTAATTCTCTGTTCTGGTGTGAGAACAAGTTTGTAACTTTGATCAAGATATTAATTACCAACAGAAGAGGTTTTTGAGTGGGGGAAGCGAGGAGTAACAACGATTCTCGCTTGTTTGGGAGTTACCCTGACAATTTCTGTTGGGAAATTATGTCGAGGTTTTTTCTGACGTAGATAGTACAGGGTGCGCCAGAGAAACTTACTTATTTGAAAGGTCAATAAAAACAAAAGTACTTCAATTATTGTTTTAATTTTTTATTTTTATTTGAGAATACAATATCCCATTTTTTTTTTCATACAGTCTTGAAAATGACATCGGGTAAATGGCGACCCCCATTGCGTATACACTGATGAATGCATTTCACATGCATTTTGACGGGCAACAAAATCGCGTTCATTTAATTCTTGCACAACAGCCAATTTATAGGGATGAAAGTGAAGGTCTTCATGGAGAATTCGTCGAACAGTGGTTTCAGAAATTCCCATAGCAGCTGCGTGTTTGCGAGCCGAACGCCGGGGAGAACGCACAACTGACTGCCTCACTCTTTCGACATTTTCCGGAGTTCTGATGGTCCGTTGAAGTCCATTTCTGGGTTTAGCGACACTTCCACACTCCCGAAATGAGTTAACCCACGACAGAATCGAATTACGGCCAGGAACGAGTCTGTGAGGAGGAATTTCAAAGCGAGCGCGGAAGGCACGTTGCGTAGCAACAATTGAGCGACCGGTAGAAAAGAAGGTCTCGACTGCGAAGGCACGCTGCTCTCTAGACCAGAGCATGATGGCAACTGACTGGTAGGAGCAACAAATGTGGGAACTTCCCCCTCCAGATGCGCCCCCTCTCGCCCCTCTACCCGCCCAACTCATCGCGCGGGAATTTTTTCAAATAAGTAAGTTTCTCTGCCGCACCCTGTACTAACTCTTAGTTCCAAGAGGGATGTTCATATTACGCAATACCAAAAGTAAACTTTCTTACAGTCGACTCCAGTTGTCAACAGGACAAATGAACACTTGTAGGTAAGCACATACACAGACTGAAGATCGTAAAAACTGAAAACTAGATCTACGTGATATGATTTTCTTGCCGAATCTACCGACAGACCAAGACTCTCTTTCATAGACAGCTGGCCGAAGCAAGTTCAAAGCACCGACACTCCATTGAAGATTCATAGATATAGATACCCTTCATCCAAAAGGACGACGCATTTTCATGCTGAAACCACTCAAACGACCAGCGTTAACAATACGAGACCGTTTCGCATAGTTACGTGGTTTTTGTCAGCGAATTCATGTCTTCATCTCTGCCTGGATGCGAAATTGTTTACCTACCCAGAGATACCAATTACACAGTCGTGAGTTTATAGTTACGGCAAAGAGCAATGCGTTTAGCATACGTCCGCCCACGACACGCTCATTAGTAGTTCCTACCGAACACACAAGCAATGAAAAGAGAGTTTTACGTCAATCGAATACAAAATTAAATTCCCCAGCTCTTCTGTCAGAGGAATTTCAATGAACGACGAAAAATTTGTCGTCCTTCCCTTGCGTCACATTTGTAGATACGAGTTCTTCTCAGGGCTAAAGAGACGTCCATCTGCGCATATAGCACGTTTGGAGTTTCTACTGCAAATCAAGCGTTCGTTCACTAAATGAGCACGTTCCGATACAAAAGTGTATTGTTGCTGATGGTCACGATGCAGCTGGAGATGATGGCCATGTTAATGCTCTCTAGAAGACAACAAAAAACAACAACAACCTGTCGACAATTACACAATTGTTTCTCGAGTTTGATAAGTATCAAAGTGATTTGAATGTGTTGTTCGGCGGTGACGATTCACCACCACCTGTTTGGTGGGGCATTGACGTTCACTATTTTCAGTCATAATTTCATTGTGATGACAGTTATGAGGGAACAATTCTTATTCTGCTTTTTCCAGACGTGCACAAGCAATTTAGTTGAAAACACATGTTAAGGCTTAAACGACATAGATATACATATAAATATAAAAAAAAAACTTTAATTTTTTTAGGGGGAATTATAAAATTAATTTACCCACACAAAAGGACTGTTCTCACTGTAAATGCATATTTGACCAAACGAATTCAGCTGTGTCCCCTTAGCTGATGGAGGTATATTCATTGGTACATTGTAAGTGGCCAGAGGGCTTGTTCTGGCCACGGAATCGGATTGTCTCAGACACGCATCGGTTAGCTTGATAAGTACCCTAACCTAAAACATATTTAAATCGGACGACGACATAGGAGAAACCTTTTTCCAAACTTATGGTAGGACCTAGAATAGAATCGCCTATGGCAAGCGGAGTATGTCATAAATATTACCAAGAAGCGACTCAGCAGGTCCCATTCAACGACAACAAACAAACTCGTTTTAAAACATAACAAACTTGTTAAAAAAAAAAAAAAATAATAAAAATAAAAACCTGACTCAAGGGTTGACTTCATAAACGAACAGCGACAACAAAACCCGATTAATTACGTTCGTTTGAATATTCACCGCCACACCACACACTTAAGCCGTGAATTCTTCTTCCAAAGTTCAATTGACGAATATGTCCAATATCTGCGATCACAATGAAAGCAACGTCCACATTCTAACCATACGTTTGCAAGATGTTGTGGCGTCGTCATTCGCCATTACTTGAAAAAATTCAAGGTCTTATTCGAACGTACGAATAAACGAGTAACGTCCATCACTGGCCTAATCCATATTTAAATATGTGTGGATACTTGTCTTCCATCAAATTTGCATTTAGTTTGCTCTTTTGTTAAAATACACTGTTGGCAGTTCTATCCTCTAAGAGAGTTCATTAGCAAACAGCAAACACATAAGCAAATAATGCAGAAAATACGTGTAAAAAAAAAAAAAAAAAAAAAAACACTAACCATTCGATTGTACCTTTTCGCGAATTCAATACTCGCTTATTGTACAACCCTTTGTTCTACTACGTGGGCGTGGGGTTAAATTGAGTGATAATTGTGTGTGCAAACATTTGTTGACTTTTTAAATTGCCATTAAGAAATTTTACTATACCATTCAGTCACAAGCAGCTCAGTAACAGAAACAGTAATAACTCGCCGCCGGCAATGTAAACGCAATTCTTCACACCTCAGGTTACCAATAAATGCCAGCAGGAAGCCGTTTTTATCTTCTAAACATGTTACCAAAACGCAAACAAAAGAAGAACAAAACAAGAAGAAAAAATAAACGGTCCACTTCCGGAGGAGGGAGTGATGGTAAATGCCGATGTATCAAGTAGATACAGCTTAGCTGTCGAGAAATGTCGAAAATAGAAAACATCTGTGTACCATTTAGGATTTTGTACTTGACATGTCTTCATGTGTCAAAAAAAAACTACTCGGTAAGGGAATAAAATAAATACAAAAATCTGAGCCCAACTGCGCTTGGGATACGAAAATGTTTTCAGTTTTCAAGGAGTTTGAAGATGATTCTAGTTAAATACGGCCGCTGGTTCTGGTCTATAATTAAATGACATTTATATTGTACTCTTACTAAATGGTTTTAGTGCGCCGTTGCATTTTGAGAATTCTAGCAAAATATTCCAATACTGCCACTTGACGGTTGTGTATTTGAAGGAGCATTTGTCACTGCTTAAGTGAATGGAAGTCGGTGAGTCGAAACTGAGTATAACATTGAATAAATAATACTACAGGCGCAAAAATAACCTTCCGATGTTTTTTGACTGTAATTTAAAAAAAAAAAAAAAAACTTTGATTCTTCTTGTGGATTGTGGATCTGGAGCAGTGTAGCGTAACATTGTTTATTAATGTGTATTTCGCATGTGTTTACTACACAAATGTCAAAACAGAACTGACATTAGGGGCCATCGCAAAATTTATAGCATTTTCTGATAGGAGGATTACTTTTGCGCCACCCTGTATATTATGTTATTGAAATGGAAAATAAAATAAAAACTGACTCCAAACGCTTCGGGTCTTTTATAAATGGCAAAAGAAAATCTACTGGCCTACCCAAATCCATGGTTTATAAAAGTATTGAATCTGTAGATGTTAATACGACACTTGATTTCTTTTTCGAATTTCTTTGGATCTGTGTATTCAATTCAGAGGAAAAGGAGTACCACAGGGTAGTCATTTGAGTGCTCATCTTTATAGTTTTTATCAACGGCATTTCGCATGTATTAAAATATTGCTATTGTTTGATGTATGCTGATGACTTAAAAATATAAGTTAAATAATTAACAACTTAAATAAATAAGAAGATGTCGCAGTGGATAAGAATTTTAAAAACTTAAGCTAGAACTACTAAAACCTAGAAAAATCTCGAAAACGAAATTTATAAATCTAGAATATAAACTTTTTTTTTTTTGTAATTCTAGATTTTTTTGATGTTTTTTAATTCGAGAAATGACATTCAAAATCTTTGCTTTCAAGATTATTTTCTTCAAGATATCAGGTCGTGGAAGATCCACCTTACAATCTCAAATAAGCTGTTTTAGACCGCCACGCAGACAAATTAAGAGAGCCACCCTACAAGCTGTTTTCAATGTTACTCTGTGGGAAATTTTATTACAGGTTGCTTGTGATTAAGATTTAATTTGTGTGTGCCCCTCGCTCGGTAGTGATATACATCAGCCACTGACCCACTGCACCCCGTTTTTTTAATTGCGGCATATTGAATTTAAAGCTACTCCCTTACTTGTGTCATAAAATTGCGGAAAAATGAGTCCATAACTTCTTCTTGTTTCCTAGCTGATATGAGCTTTCGTACAAAATTCTAGAACAAAAAAAAAACTCACACTTTGACAGTTTAGCTAAAATAAACTAAACTGTCAAATTGTAGCTGAAAAAACCTGTCTAACTTAAGGGCACTGCTCTCCCTGTTTAAATACATAAATCTCTACCAACATTTTTAGCTCGCGTAATAATCGTTTGAAACTCTTTCGTAGATTAACCAAATTTTGACAGATTAAGAAACAACAGAAAACTGTCATTGCAATAATAGTACAGAATATTTGAACACTACTCAGATCACTTAAAATAATGATCGTCTAGAGTCTAGACCAGTGGTTCCCATCAAAATCAAAGGTATTTTTATTTATTATTAATTAGTAATGTAAGTTGTTCAATGCTACTTCTGATGTTGCATTTTGTGTATATTGTATTATTTGCATCAACATTTTACAATTCAAATTGTGTTCACGTCTGCCTTTTATAATCCCCATGACCCCCTGGGAGCCGTGACCCACCGGTTGGAAACCACCGCGATATTGGTTTTGAAGTTTGAAGATCGACTTGTTCATGGCGATTTGACTATTTGTTTATTGTAAGTTTTCAATAAATTTGTGGTGCTCACAACTAGGTGAAGCTCTTAAAGATTTTTGGAGGTCTGTCGTTTCGACGATTTCGTCATCTCAAAAGTTAAGTGATTAGGACCCTGGTTGTCTATACGATCTTGTTCTAAGCAGAAAATTCGGACACCTTATAGCAACCTCTTGGCAAGGACATTACGTATGAGACATGAGACATGAGAGACATGTATGAGACTTTCGTTAGGTAAATATTTTCAGGCAAAAATTCTAAGAAATTCAGCCGCGTTTGATTTGGAACGTTTTGATCGATAGTAATAGATTTGCTAACAGCATTTGTTCCGGCCCCTGTTGCTCGCAACTTGTAGCTCCCCTAATCTAACCTTCAATGGTTGTTGCTCATCTCAGAATATACTAAAAGCCTATTGAATGGCTGCTTCCTGATTGTTTTCATAACAGAAGCTGACAAAACTTTTGTCAGCTGTGTCAGGCTTTCAGGAGCTTGAACCATCTATCTGTTGAGAAAATGTTCGGCCCAACAAATTGGACTGTGAACGTCTGTTTTTCGAAAATCCACTCCGATAACCTACTTTGTTAAATATCTATATCTAGACATAGATTTTCGAAAGTACATCCCGGTAAGGGAATATTTTGTTAAATTCGAAACTTGATATATTTAAAATTAAAATTAAAATTATTTAACTGAATTAAAATAAACTAAAGTAAAATTTGGACTCTGTGCCAAAAGCTTCAAGTTGTGTGCACAAATAATGACTATTCGATTTGATTTCAAGTACACCTATATAGTGCTTGACTAGAGTCGCACGAAACTTTATCTATCTCTGCATGCTCCTTTCCATTAGTTGACTTGAGTGTTTCTGAAGGGTCATGTCTTTCTATAGATGCCATTGAATGTGGGGTTGGGTTTTATAGCTATACCTGCACCACCTGAAAAATTGTACATGCCATGATAGTTTCATTGTTCAAAGTTGGGCAAAAACTGGGGTGGGACTTTGTTAAAAAAAAAAAAAAAAAAAGACGAAACGAAAGTCATCGTCGCATTTCAAAAAACGAAATAAATTCCTTTGAGGATAAAAACGGATATAAGTGAGCTATGTTTGCTCTTGAGAAAGATTGATAACTGGCAGGTTCGTAAAAGATGCAGATTTCATAGAAAATCTACCTGGACAGACCTACAAGGGTACATACAGACTACGAGATTAACTTTTTAAGCTTAACTGTTACCCCCAAAGAAATTGCAAAAATAAGTAGCTAGCAGGCTTAAAAAGTTGGCATATACAGTTTTTATTAATACGAGACTTATTGACTTTATGATTTATTGAAAATGTTCACCAGATTTGAAAACAGTACCCGACAAGCATCTGTAGCACTTTCTTCAAATTTCTTCAAGATTCGCAGAATGCTGAGCTTGGAAGGACGCGCATTAAAATCATTAATTAAATCGAACTCCGATTTTTACGTGGTTACACTGACTTTGACAGAACTCAATACATGGATTTTCAAATATGGCCGCAGTCGGTTGTTAAAGTTCTACAATGAATGAATGCTCCTAAATTGCATTGATAGATCGTAGATTAATTTTGAAATTTATTTTCAAGGTAATTTTGGGAAACGAAAATTAGACTACGGGCTCGGTTAAATTTTGCTTTAAAAAATGTGTCAAATGTTGGAACGTTTCCAGTAGGTCAATAGCATCGTGGTGTAAAGTGTTGCTGTCCAAATCATGACATTTACAATTTTGGCAACTCTCTTTAAGCATTGGTTAGTCTTTCTGGAAGACCTAAGCTTACTACGCAACAACCACCCAGTTCAGTAAACGAACCCACGGCTAACTTATATAACTAAGCTTACTTTTAAGCAAAATCTGCATCCAAAGCGGAATCTTTCTGGCGGTAGCCCCTAATTAAGTTCAGATTACACGCCTCTGGGGTGTATCTTTCATTACGTGCAGGCCTGATTAACAAATGAAATCCATGCCTATACCCAAATCAACGACCGACATTCCAAAACGTGCGGTTCGACACCTGCTATTAGCATCCGAAATATACAAAGCCCCAGGTAAATGTCGACTATTAAAACAGCCGGTGGCTAACATTTTGTAAAACAAAATCGAATTGCCATCAATCATTATTAACCCAAAATATTTATAAATTAAATTTCTAAATGCAATACAACAAATGCTTTGGGAAACCCTTGAAAACGCAGTTCGTTTCCCAATCAACTCTGATGCAACAGTTCTTTTGGTGTGTATGTCCTTGACTTAGGTTTCGTCTATCTGTAATTTTGCATCTAAGACTAAAAGAAAACCACCAACTGGTTGTAAATTAAAAATGCAAATGTGTTCACATCTATATACGGAGGGAGTAATTCATTAATATTCTCTAGTTCTGGTCTGGCGGGATTAAGTGAGAGGGTCACTTGTAAATTCCGACACGCGTCGCTATGTGTATGGCTCACTTCAGATGAATCAACTATATGTACCTAAGCCGAAGCTTAAATATGGTAAGCGTGCTGTGTGTGGGTATCGCATTTGGATTCAAGTAGTCAGAGGTGTGGATGTTTGACTAATTAGAGAGCTTTGTTCGAATGCACTGTGTCCAAGCCCACTGATTGCCTATAATTTACGACATCCAATACGTGTGACAGATTCTAATATCGCCTCTGACAGGATGTCAAATCGACTTTTATTTTACTTTGTCAGCTGGGTTTTTTATTTTTTTTTTATCTTCGACGATTCTCTGCTGATTGGATTTGTTTTTTTTTTCTGCCGATTTCCAATTTTCCCTTTTTCTGCGCGCAAAAATGAAAACATCGATTGAAATGAAAACTCGATTTGGGACAACACAAAACAAAAGCGAAGACGAACAGTCGAGAACGTGGATTCTATGCTCTCAATAGTGTACTCTGTGCATGCACAACACCCGACGACCGACGAGAGGAAATTGACAGTGGCTCCGTGAAAACTAGATCGCGCGTCGGCCTGAAGATTGTTAAATAAAATTAATTAAGTAATTTTATTTTTGTTTTATTTTCTTTAGTGCGGTAATTATGGGTTATCGGCGACGACGCGCGAGAAAGTTGCATGAGTTTGGATTGTTGGCGCCGGCTGCGTCCAGTCTAATTGTAATCAAGTGGATTGGAGTTTTTTTTTTTTTTTTTTTTTATTGAACTTATTTTTAAACAAAAGCAGTGGTGATCAAGAAAACTGCATCTCACCAAAAGAGATAACACTGACTTTGGATTACTCGTAAAGGAGGTGGCATGAGGTAGACTGAATCTGATACTGTTTTGGGTTGTGAAATAAATAAGAGGGTATATCTCATCGCATAAACAAACAAATAATGAGATCTACAATCTACGATGATGGGGAGATTGCACTCTTAGTTTATGTTGCAATTTTATATGAGAGCAGTTGAGATAAGTTGGCTTTCAAATTGGCGTCGGATGTAAGTGTGAAATCGCGCAAAAAGTCGACTGAGCTGGGAGCCATAACCAACCATAGACTGAGCATTTCTACCCGGGTTTTCAAGGCGGAGTTCAGAGTCTTTTAGCAAGATCTATGCGTGATTGCAAATAGTGCTTGAAGTTTGATGGTTCCAAGGCACTGAAATAGAGCTTAGCTGACAATGTTTATATGATTGTAGCTAGATAGGCTACGGTTTTTAACGAACCCTAGACTACTGACATTTTCAACTACTCTGATTTTAGTATCATTTAGCCAAATATGGAAGGTCATTTATAAAAATACAGAATAAGATCGGTCCTAATATTTATCCCTGTGGTACGCCCTTTGGAATGATTCGCATTTGTGACGACCCTTTGCAACCTATCAGAGAGAAAACTTTTTATCAGTTTAACTGCTGTCTTACTGAGTCCAAATAATTTTTTAGTTTCCGAAGCAGAATTTCATGGTTCACCTTATGAAAAGCTTTTGAAAAATCTAATAAACACAGCAGTGTTATATGGTTTTTGACGTAGTCTTGCCTTATTTCCTCAAGTAAGTTAACCATAGCTGAGATAGGAATAATGCACGAGTTGATAACTTCGGTGAGGTAGGTTATGTTAACTGGTAAAATGAGTTTCACAAATCGTATAGGCACACCTTCTTCTCCTATGTAGTAAGACTTAATGCCGGCTATACTCTCTAAAACTTAAACTCGTTTTCCTTAGCCACATCGAAATCATCCAGTCTTCCGTTAATAATTTGGTCTGTGGATTGATTTAAATCAAAGGCGCATGCACGAGAATAGCTCTTAAGAAAAAAAATGATTTAATTCATCCGGATCCAGACAGCATTTAGAACTATTATTTCTATCGGAAATACCTATTTTGCGTAGGTTGCCCTAGGGCTTTTTTTTACAGGTAGAAGATTTTGATTTTTGAAGCATTCTAATACGTGCGCAAGGTCGCGTCTGCGAGATTTCGCGTCATTTATAGGCATCCCAGTTAACGTCAGCATAGGTCGGTGCTTCCATTTACTGTATCGTTTGATATATATTTTTTAATAGCAGTCAACACCTCAGACGTACACCAAGGACAGCTCTTTTTATCCGACTGGACACAGGGAGGGTTATGCGTTCCGTGCGTATACTATGTGATTTCATACGTGACGCGCTGTAGCCTGAACGGCTTGACCGATTCTAAAGAGTGAGGTGTCACTAGATTCATATTCTTCCCCGGAGTGTCAAGCTAAAAAGGTAAAAATAAAGAAAGTTAATTTAACAAATCAAAAATACCCGATTGACTGTAAAAAAAGAGCTAAAGATATGACCAAGACACATTCAAGTATTCCTAACTATTTTGCAGTCAATTTTCAATTTTTTTTTATTCAAATTTTTGTCAGGCTGTATAGGTACAGTCCCCGATTTTCAATAATTAGTTGAACTTTAATGTGTACTTGAATGTGTCTTGTTCATATATTATTAACTATTTTTTTATTTATAAAGTGGCAACAGTGGTCACGATGAAAGTCGTATGCTTTCTCTTCCTTAGGGTGAAGTTTCGCTCTTGTTCTCGAGAATGGTTGTCAATTTAATTTTAAATAAATGATTAAATTATTGACCAATGAAAATAATTTGCTAACAATTAAGTGCTTCGAACCTAATATTTCTATAAATTTTCCCGTCTTATTGACACAATCTCTCTTTCTCTGATGATCCTACAGGCTTTTTGTCTGGAAATTTTTGCAATTTCAGTTTAATTTATTTAATAATCTGTAAAAAGTACAATAAGACTTGGTCTTTTATAGTAAAAAGAGACTTTAAAAGAGGTAACAAAGTTCTTAAAACTCAAATTAACACACTTGCTTGAGTCCTCTCTGGCGTTTCAATTAAATCGCCTGATGAATCTTCTGCCAAAATACGCACACACCTCTTAGAGTTTGAATTAAGAACATTGACCTCTTTGCAGGAGTTGGATTTACTTCTTCTTTTTTATTAGCTAATCGTAAATAGTTTCGTAATACACTTTGCACATGACACTTCAAGTGACATACCACTTGTGCGCGTACCTACAGCATTATTTCTGTTATCCGCAAGCCACGAATTTTTGAACGCACATCGTTTTACATTCGCTTCATGCTTTGTTCAGAGAGATTTTGTTTTTTTGTTTTTTTTTTTTTTTTCTATTTATTTTTGTTGAAGTCGTTTATTTTTTATTCGGCATGCCTTCTGTTCTTTGTTTTTGCCTCGCCATTTTGCGCTCACAACATTTAACACGCTTCTTTTGCATGAGTTTATGGTTTCAACTCTACGGATGGAAGTAGTGGTTCCACAGTAGGTATACCACGACGCTAAAGTCTGCCAAGGGGCTAGAGTAAAATGACTCACACCGCTATACGGTGTGTCACTTCGGAATTTTACTAGTTCTCATTTGCAACTGCAAAGAAAAGAGTATTCAAATTAAAAATAGTCTTCGAACGGCGGAATATTGTTCTCACAGTTTGTTTTGTGCTAATTTAATTTTTATTTTGGTAGCCAGTCGGGGCTAAGAAGTTTTATTAATGTTTTCACTTATGATTTTCTTATAATACGTTTTTGAAAAAAAAAAAAAAAAAAAAAATACATATATATATATATATTTTTTAAGTGAAAAATATGTAATAAATTCAATTTGTTTTTAAACATAAAAACGTTGCCGTTCCGACAGAGGGAGATGGAAACGTTCAACAGCTATCCAAAGTATGTCTGCGTGGCCGGGGTGTTGTGTTGCAAAATAAGTCACCATCACCACCGCATGGGGTCGAAGTATTTTTAAAAGATGCTGCACATGTGTACGGTTACGAATTTCGGTTATAAGACTATTTCTGGAATTCGCAATGCGTTGAGTAATTTTTGTGCAACTTTATGCAACTGTAAGTTGTGTTGGAAGTATATCTTGGGGTCAAGATGTATACAAACCGAGAACTTGGAAAGTCTGAGATAAAATGTAAACATGAGTCTTGCTTACAATTACAAGCTTCATGAAAATTTGTTTTTAGCAAGCAAAGGTTGCGAAGAGTTATTCTTATACCGAGGAGGAAAAACAAGTGAATAATATTACACATTTAATGGGGATTTAACGACTTGTTGATCATCGCAAACAAAAAGCTTTTTAATTTTCCTGTGTACATACATAGTACGACAAAGATATTGTTTTAGGACAGAATTTTATGCTGTTTATATGTATTTTTATAAGACAGAGGAACAAAAAAAGTGGGTTTCGCAATTCCTACTGTCTGACCCGGTGTTGGTGTTGTGACAGGTGTTGGTCGATGCAGGCTAAACGTCCTTATGATTTGCTTCGAAGTTTATGGTATTTGGCAATAATTATGTCCCAATGAAAACGTCCTAGACCACTTTGACTACAACCGTAAATTGAACAAGTCAGACGAACATTAATGGGCGCAAGTATTTCCAGCAACCAATTCGTGTAATTTCTGTGGGTGCTGTGAAATAATACCGAGCGAAATAACGCCAAATTTGAAAACTCGCCGTTGTGAAGTGAAATCACTTTGTGTCAGAGATATGAGATAAGAAAAGTCGGCAAAAGTCCCTCGACATAGGATTGAAAACATGACATTTGTCAAACCGTATAAAAAATTAACCATATCGAGAATAAATCCATGGAGTTCTTTAGTCCTTTAGACATCTCGCGAACGTCTGACAAACATCCGAGAGTATAACTGTCTAGAAAGAGCTTCTCAATTAGTCGTTTGGAATAGGCATAAAATTGTAGATCCCTTCCATTCGTTCCCAAAATGTTAAACTCAGAGAAAACGAATGGTTGTGAGAAGCTAGGGCTATAGGGTCCCTGCGGACATGTTGCGCCAACTATTTTTTTTTTTATGTTTTTTTTAAGTCCTTTAGTTTAAAAAGTTTCTTTTGGCAGGTACGAGCAGAAATAGAGGCTGGCTAGTCTTTAGCAAATCGGGTACAGAATAACGATATTTTGAAAGTGATTGGCTGAATAGACCACTGTTTATCAGCACCTGTTGTTAAAAAACAATGTCGGACATTAGTTGAACTTATTTTGTTCAATTGGCCAATTTTGTATGAATAGACGGTTATGCGCACACGTATAATTAGAATTATTTCGATATCGCACACTATATGTGCGGAAGGCAATTTCATACAACACATATGTGACAACGGCAACATCGATTTAAATGATCGTGGAGCGAAACGAAACCGCGTCAATAATGCTGTAATTCATAGAATTTATTGGTATCTTAAGTATTTTTAAAATGTTAAAAGGATTTTGGAAACTATGAACCATATACTGGCAGGAATACTATACCACACAAGACACAACACATATGCTAGGTTTAAGAAGCAGTCAGCTTACTGAGATTTTACATAGTCCAGTAGATCTATTGTTATACAACACTGGATGTCACTCAGAAAGAGTGTTCAGTATTGGATTTGTCATACGCCCTTCAATACGTACGTTTACCTTTATATCGCACACAATGCGTGCGCTTGTGATAAAATCATGTGCGTTAGTCATTCTGCGATAACATATGCTATCGAATTTTCCAGAAGTGGGCAAATTTACAATTTCACTGCAGACATGTGACATTAAGACCGAACAAGGAAGATTTTTGTTGGGAAGATTGTGCAGAGATGCAATGCTGAGTGTAATTGATTTTCCAACATTTTGTGTATAAACCAGGTCTTTAAAATGGTAGAATTTCTACCACTGGGCGAACTCTTGTAAGAAGAAAATACTTGAAAAATTTATAAAAATTCTAAACCAGCCGCCCGTGTTTGAGAGGAAGAATTTTTTTTTCTGTGCAGTTATGACATTTATTTCACGTACAAATATTTCTTATGTCGAATTGAATTATATTTTCTTTCCATTCTATGTTCCCTTGCAGGGAATTACAAATTCAAAAACCTCTCGTTCGATTTTCGTTTTTGGGGGGATGTTTCCAAATACCCTTCCATACATAATTAATTATCCCCTACCCCGACTAAAAAATAATTACTCTCATCAGTGAATAGAATCCGTAATATCTCGGTTATAGACGCATGTAAGTGCAGTGGCCCATTACTAATTTATTCTTTGAACACAATGCTCCTTGTCATGTAATTGATTCCCCCTAAGGGGTTAGTTTTTTTCATGGGGAAAAAAACTAACCCCCGCCTTCAGCAAAAGGGGTAAACTCAATAAATTCGTCATTAAACACAGGAACAAGATCATAATAAAATGTCGTCTATCTGCTGTATCTATATATTCTCCATTTCGTACACATTAACAACAAATGGAGTGAGGCCATAAAATATCTCGAATGGGGATGCATGGCATCGTTTCCATTCCGATGATGAAAAATTCGGTTCTAGAACACGAAATAATTTCTCTTGAGAATTTATGAGATATTTCTGCAGCGAAATGCCATTGACACGAATGTGGGAAAGTGTTTTGGCTGATGTACAAATTAATTTATTCAATTTCGGCTCTTTATTCGATCAACTATCTAGCGAGTGGAATAGTCGGAGCTCGCAATGCTTGTGTGGTGCTTTGTGAACGTTAAGTGCGCGCTCCGATTACTGAACTCAATCAATATTTTTGTTTATGGTCAATTGGGTGCCTTTTAGATAAGTGCCGATACTTGACAATTAAGGGGGATAACTCGATCGATAACCATTCAAGGAAGAAATTTCCACTGCGGGGAGTGGGAATTTTGTGAGTTCCTTGTAACCCGCACTGAACCGTCATTTCTTTGTTGATACACAGTGTTACCACTGTTTGTTGATTACTCACCGCATCTGCATGCTGACTGCAATGATACACAGTGCGTGCTGCATATGCAGTTAGCATATATCTCCACACAATCCTGTCAAATCTGAACAGAAGCCCATCTTCTTCTTTGTCTACATAAAACATAACCATTAGCAAAGAATTCGTCATAAATATTTACTCAAACTTGACACACTTCATATGGGAGGTAGTACGTAACTGTGTGAATGTGTGTGTGTATGTACTTAGAGTGACTCACTCGGTGTGCTGTGCACATTCAGGAGATGTGATTTTTGCGATAACATGCGAAAACTAACAAGCAATCTCGTTCGGCGAACGTTGCCTACAAGTTGCTCGCTCTGCTGAATGCATCAACAGAACCAGCAGCAGCATAGTTTCCTATTAACGGTTGGTTTTCATCATCACAATTTACTCAGTATTTTTGTTTAATTATTTACCCATAGCTAATTGCGAGTAGATATGTTTTTACTCTACGAGCTACGACCAGTGGCCAATTTACCGTTTGTGTGCTATGCCAATATGTGTGTAATGTACCTCTGGAGAGGAATGCAAAATAAAAAGAAATTATAGCGCACGCAAGAATGCATCGTGTCGGTCACATTTGAAAGAAAGACGGCTCGCAACAAATATTTTTCATGCATCTTTAAGATGCCTTTCATGTCATTGTGCTGCATATACACCTATACCTATATCTGAATGTCATGTCCTCATTGCGGTTCGTCATGTTTGAAAGGGTAGAAGACGATTTCCAAGTGGTGAACTCGCAACAAAGAATTACGTGTGTGGATGTGCATCTATTTATCATATGCCATTCAGAAGAAACAGTTTAAATTCTTCTTCATTCTGAAAAGCAGGCATATTCGTCATATTTTGACATGCGAAAGGGAAGGCTTCACGATGATGTGTCATTGGTGGGGTTCGCCTCGTGAGTTGTGTAATCGTCTGATGTGGTTTTTCAATGGCTATATCAAAGAAGACTTGTTTGATTTGAAGGCAGTTTTTTGTTGGCACTGGGAAAAGCGATTTTATGAAATGTGTATGTCGTACCTACATAAAGTTGGACTTGCTTAATATTTTTGACGCAAAACTTTACCAAAATGTTGGTTTACAAAAACTGAAATGTGTTTTTTTTTTCGTATTTAGTTTGAATCATGTTTTTTGTGGTTAGTGTGTTGGACTACTAAGTGAGGGGTCCCGGGTTCGAATCCCGCAAAAATCCAATTTCCAACTTAGGGTTATTTTTCCACCACGCCACCTCACGCCACCTCACGCCGAGCGTCTGACAAACAACCGAGAGTATAACTGTCTTGAAAGAGCTTCTCAATTAGCTGTTTGGAATCGGCATAAAATTGGTGATCCATTCCATTTGTTCCAAAATTGAAAAACTCACACAAAACGAATTGTTGTGAGAAGCTAGGCCTAGGGTCCCTACGGACCTGTTGCGCCTATTATTATTTTTTTTATACCTACCTACCTTTCTAGTGGTTGTGTGCTGTAATACTGAGCGAGGGATCCTCGGTTCAACCCCCGGATGATGATATCAATATTGATGGCTTGTAAAATTGTGTATCCTTTCTTACCCATTTCAGAATATTTTACACATACATACAGTTTTTAGCCACTACCCACTAATATCAGTTTGACCAAAGTGGCGAGGCATTCTCGGTTCGACCCCCAAAAAAATATATAAAAATTTATATTTATTTCTTGTTTAAGTGTAGCTCAAAGCTTATAATTTTTTACTTAAACTAACATGACATTTTCTTCTTTTTTTCAGGTACGTACACATATCTATCTATTGAAATTGATAATGATTTAAATTGGTAAGACATAGTTAAGTTAAAATTACTGGGCCTTAAAAAATTATTTTATTTTTAACCTTCACGCTTGATATTTTCTAGGTCACAATATGCAATTTTGTATCGAAAATTTCGCCATTGTGAGTTCGAAAAATTCAACCTGGACACTGAAAATGTTTATTAGTATCGCGGACTGACTGGTGATCTTGGGAGGTACCTCTATTGCCAAGTTGAGATACAACATTTTCCTTCTACTTCATAAAAGCACACAAGTTGTTCGGTACCTACTTCTTAAGCCAAATCTGACAGCCCACTCAAAGATCTACTAGGATGTAGGACTTTCCACCTCCTCCAAGCAATCTAATCTCTAATCTAAGCCTATGAATGTTCTGAGGTATTTACCGGCGGCTGTAATCAAATATGACACAAAATCGTTCTAAGAATAATTTCCTGTCCGTACGCTTAACTGACGGTTAATGTCACCTGTCTGCTGTGGAATAATAAATTTGCCCACTGCTCGAAAATGCGATAACATATGTTATCGCAGAATGACTAACGCACATGATTTTATCACAAGCGCACATAGTGTGTGCGATATAAAGGCAAACGTACGTATTGATGTGCATATGACAAATCCAATAGTGAACACTCTTCCTAAGTGACAGCCTATGTTGAATAACAAACAAGACCTACTGCGCTAAGTATGTAAAATCTCAGCAAGCTTTCTTCTTCTTAAACCTAGCGTATGTGCAGTGTAGTATACCTAGTATTCCTACCATGATATGGTTCATAGTTTCCAAAATCCTCTCAACATTTTAAAAATAGGTACTTAAGATAAGATACCAATAAATTCGAAGAGTTACAGCATTATTGACGCAGTTTCGTTTAAAGTTTGTTCCACGATCATTTAAACCGATGTTACCGTTGTCACACATGTGTTGTATGAAATTGTCTTCCGCACATATAGTGTGCGATATTCAAATAATATTAATTATGGGTGTGCGCATAACCTTCTGTTCATACAAAATTGCTCAACTGAACAAAATAAGTTCAACTGATGTCCGACATTGTCTTTTAACAACAGATGCAGATAAACAGTGTTCTATTCTATATAGCCAATCACTTTCAAAATATCGATATTCTGTACCCGCTTTGCTAAAGACGGCAGTCTCTATCTCTGCTCGTACCCATCAACAAAAAAAAAACTTTTTTTAAGGACTAAAGGACTATTGATTTATTCTCAATATCGTTAATTTTTTATTTTTGCCGACCTTTCTTACTCTCATTTTAAATTTCCGCACAATTAACTATACTCAACCAAAATAAATTAAATTTACTTATTCAGTGGCCTTTGGCATCCAAGCAACAGTTTACGGCAACGGAATTTAACCCATTTAGGGCAAGGACAATTAGATATACATTATACATTTATAAATATTTCTTTTGGGGAATGCGGTTACAGAAGGCCGCATTCCACAAAAAAGAACGTTACGACGAATGCGTACATTTGTTTTTCTGTAATTTTGTTCCCATTTTTTTGTTAAAAAAGCTTTTGTGACATGATTTCCTTAATTTATATTCTGCCTAAAACTAGGTATAATATATTTTATTTAGATGTTCGACATAAAATCAAATCCCATTTTGCCAGTCGAAAGTATTTTTAACAAAATATGTGAGCATTACGTCGAAGCCTTCGCAGTCCACATACTCAATTAATGGATTTAAATCGCATGCACAATTGAGACACAAAACCGACAGAGCACAGCAGGTGCGCCAAGTTCCAAGTACGGGTCATTGTTTCACAGCTGTCATAACATGTACGCACTTTTCAATTTGCCCCATTTAATCCAATTTGCTTTTATTTAAAAAAATAAAAAACATATATATATTACCAGCGTATACCTACTCAGCGTCGCCGGTGAAGGTCAAACGTCGATGACTGATCGCGGACGGCATGTTGCTACACATCGCGCAGCATGGTGTCAACATTCCTCAATCTCGCCTCCAAAATGACCGCCGACAACCCGCTTGACAATAATTGCCGCCTGATTGGTTAGTACGAATCAAAACAATAAAAGTCCACCTTCATGCGGCATTTACATCCGACGTATACGAGTGGATACATCGTCAAAAAGTTGGCATTTCTCTCAATTCAATTTCAGCTTCTTTTTGCATAATAATGCCAAATTAAGAGCGAAGGCTGTAGCTT
The DNA here is from genome assembly GCA_946477585.1 of Cheilosia urbana. NCBI lineage: Eukaryota > Metazoa > Arthropoda > Insecta > Diptera > Syrphidae > Cheilosia > Cheilosia urbana. Next base: position 33,924,624 of record OX297854.1, read on the forward strand.
TGGCGATCCGTTATGAATAGTCTTTCCATCAAGCGTCGATATTGTGTCATATGCCCCTAGTATAAGTCGAAATAATTAAAACTCTATTGTTAAATATTTTACGGGATTTAGTCACTTTTGATGGTGGTATTGTCAAATGGGGACTCCGAGATGTGTGTGCGTGAGTGTGCTTCAACGCGAAGATGACAATACCAACAACGGGTAACCTTGCTGAAAACAAATTGCGATTTGGATTAGTTCAACCGGAAATCTGGTGGCCCTGATGTGATTATCGAGTGTAACGATTGACATTTTGTTCTTGAGATGAGACAGTCGCTGATGAAGGAACAAGTAACGTATAACATTTGGTGGGGATATTTTCGTGCGACCTCATAAAAGACACGTCAACTCATCGGGCATGAGAATGGAACTTCAAGGCCAGATCTTTGCAATTAACTCGATTTGTTTACATCCCTTTGGAGGTCTTTAAGTTTGCATTTTACGGCGGCGTCCAACGAACTTTTGTTGCTTTGTTGTATATTGTAACGCATTGCGTTTCGCGTAGACATCAGTTCCATTCATTTTCTGTCTCTCGCTGTGGCTTGGTATTTTGTTTGTTTTATTTAGTAGGGGTAATTAAATAGTTTCGAACTCGTGGTGCAGATTGGCTTTGAAACGATTGTGTCTATATAGCTGAGAGCGAGGAAACGGACTTGGCAAGTTGTTAATGAAGTGATAACCTTTTCAATTGTGGGCCGTAAGAAATGTTGATTGTGCGGTATAAACTCATGCGTTCATTCATCTGCGTATTTTGCTGTTACTGATACTGTTTTCCAAAGCGAAGTGGATTGGTTTTTATTTAGTGGAACATTTCACTTTGTAACTGATTTCTATACATACATTTTGAGCACACCATTTTTACAAAACGTGAAAATCGTGGGATTCACTTACAAAATTTGAATATGAACTCAGAAACAAAATACTTCGACCTCCACATCTCGAGCCGCTGACGAGCAACCAAACGCAACCCTATTAAGGAGGGAAGGTATAGATCTACATCCGACTCAGACTGTAGCGTTGCATGCTAAAAAACGGGCCGCTACTCCATCAGGAAAAGGCTACACAAATTCTGCAAAAGAGTTTTGTAAAACGTACTTCTTTTGAGAAAACAGTCCTCGCTATAGGTTTCAGAAAACCCAAGCAAAGTCATTCAAACCAATGAAATATATAAGATTCATGTGTTGCTGCAATCCAATTCAACTTGAAAGCCCCAACCTAACTCGTAAAAACAACAACCACAACTTTTTCGGGTACCCGGTCGTTGTTGTATTGCAAGCGACGAATCTGCGGATAGATTGAAAACAAGTCGGCTTGATTACGGGTCGGAACACCAACTTCAATTTAAACCTACTTGCGAAATATTCTGGCGCTTCTACACTCCCAAAGAAGAAAATCCATCTATTAAACAAGGCAAGTCTTAGAAAGCTGAGCTGGATAACAAATTATAAATGTGTGCACCCAAGATGGAAAGCAGATTCCCGCTGGAGGAGGTTAAGGACTATTCATATGAAAGCTAATTGCGAACTACGAACAGGCGAATATTCGTAGATTCTAACATGTCATTCACATACAAAGTTTTTTTTGTGGCTCTGTAACCATTACAAGTGAGTTCGAGATGTTACGTCTATTAAAGACCAAAAGACAAAAGGCCACAGTGTAGTATACATATAAAACAGTTCCATATGACTGGCAGACAACGCACAGGCCAAACAAGTGCAAGTCGCAAATTCATGATTCGAGGTATTTCAATAGCTTTGTGGAATCACACTTTGAAGGCACGTATTTGAAACGATAAATTAACAAAAATTTATTTTGCGTCCTTAGGGGGCTTCCACACCGGATGGAACAAAACGCTTTATTTTGTTTTCTTGCTTTGTTTTGCCTTATTCAGTGTGGGCGTGCGTATATAGATGAGTGTATTTAAATTTCAGAAACACACAGAAAAACAGTTTTGTTTGACTAAGGCGTTTTGTTCCATCCGGTGTGGAAGCTGCCTTACATTTGTCACATTTGTGAAAGCTTTTATAAATTTGCAAACAAAAAAAGGAACTGGTCGTGCTATATAGTTTATATGTATTTCTTGCTGAGGCGGTGCCTTGTCCGCTCTTTCAGTATCTACATTTTCACCATTTTAACGTTACTCTCAGCATTTTAATGTAAAAGTGGACTTTAAGCACTCGTAAGGCCTTCTTGGTAATATTGCCGCAGCTATTTCCTCCATCGTTCAAGTTTCAAATTTCCGCTTTCTATCCCGAACAGTGTTGCCATTCTTACCGGGAAAAATAAATTGAAATCCGGTCTATAATCGATTTTTAACCGAAAGGAAAAAGAATTCTTTAACCGGAAAAACCTTTTTTGACCGGAAAAATAATATTGTTTTATGACTAAACATAAAGATAAATTTCTATAATTTAAATGAAACTTGTCTACATGGCCAGTGTGTGTGTGCCACTGCCATGTAAAATGGGCGGGGGTATTGCCAAAAGGGGTTGCGAGCGCCTCTAAAAATGCATATAGGCTTCGAAAATTGTAACAAATATATTTGCATTCGATTAGGAAACGAACGCTCTGACAATTTCATACAGAAACCAATTATTTATTGCGAAAAATTCTAGAATTCAGGGGCTCCACAGGCAGTCTCATATCTCATTTAAATGTTTTGAAGCGAGAAATAAAGCAGAATATAAATGCGTTGAAATAAAAAAAAAAGAGATTAGATACTTTGCTTTGTTACTATAGCCTTATTTCTGATGAAATCATAAGAAAAATATGGACAAACGAGGTATATACAAATTATAATTCAAGCGATTGCGAAAGCTGAATATGATGATTTTTTTCAATAATTTATTAATGTACATTTTTTGTCCAATAATTTAATGTACATATATATTTAGCAAAGACTGAATCAGATTGAAAGTTCCTTTTTCTGCAAAACGTTGTGATGCAAAGCATTTCAATGAATTGTAATTGTTTGGTTTTAAAGTTAGTTTGGAAAAATAAATAAATTACATATATCTTCTAATATATAAAATTATCGTGTCACGGGGTGCGTAGTTGAACTCCTCCGAAACGGCTCAACCGATTTTCGTGAAACTTAGTGTGTATATGGGATAGGGTTGAGAATCGGACAACATCTATTTTTCATATCCATGAATGTTAACGGTGGTCCACCACTAAATTTTTTATTTTTTTTATGGGGAAATACACTTTGAACAAAAAAAAAAAAATGGATAAGATAAAGTAGTGACACTTCAAATAAAAAAATAAATTTAATTTAAATTTTAGAAGAAATTGTTGTTGTCAATTATTTTAATTATTTTCCAGGCAAATTGTTGTTGTAAACAATTTTGATTTTTTTTTTTTTTTAATATACCTAAAAAGTTTGTTCTTATAAATTATGTTTACTATGTTACATTAAGTAACTTTTTGAAATGAAGTAGATAGGTACTTTGATTATACAAAGATGATATTATGGCCGACGATTTTGCATCGAATTCGCACTGTGACATCGGATAATGAACTGTAGATGTCAGATGAAATGCGCAACAAAGCTTTGATTTTGATCGAGGATACATAAATGTGTCTGCTCATGAGTGGCGATTTGTTGTGCAAATTGGGGATGCCACAGCCAAATCATTCAATTCAAGACGCATTTAATCGAGAATTGGAGCGAGAAATGGACTTCGATCGAATCGCATTGAGTCAAACTGTTCAAACAAATGTGCCAATGTTGAATCAAGAATAACAGAAAGTGTACGATGAATTGATGCAAGCAGTCGATAACGAAAATTGCGGAACTGGAAATAGATTTATGATTTCACTGATGTTGGCTACAATTCGTTCGAGATCTGAGATCGCTTTGGCCCTAGCCTCTTCTGGGATAGCGGCTACTTTGTTAGAAGGCGGTCGTACAGCTCATCCTGCATTGAAATTGCCATTGAATCTGCAAGTGGAAGAAGAACCTACATGCAACATTTCAAAGAACACTGCGATGGCGAAAGTACCTACTGCAGCAATGTAAGATTATGATATGGGACGAATGCACAATGGCTAACAAACGTGCGTTGGAGGCCCTGAATCGTACTTTGAATGATTTACGTCATGTTAGGCGACTTTTCGGTGGAGCAACGATCTTGCTTTCAGCCGATTTTCGTCAAACGCTACCTGTCATTTCGAGATCAACTCCGGCAGATGAATTGAATGCTTGAAGGCGTCTGCTTTATGGCGATACGTCAAGAAATTGCATTTGACAACAAACATGCGAGTTTCTTTACAAAATGACCAGTCCGCTGCAGAGTTCTTCAGGCAATTGTTGGCGATGGCAATGGTGTGATTCCAGCGTAGGGTAAATGTGTCAACAGTGGATCAGAGTACACAGTGAATAACTTGCTCTCATAATGTCGCTTTTTATTTTAAAATGTATCTTGAAATTAGAAAAGAACACATTTTGACTTCCCCTCGCAACAGACTATCAGTCTGCGCGATCACTTTTTCGAAGGTGGTTATTCTCATGACTTTGTGTTTTCTGCATAAATGTAAGTATTTTTTTTTCTGTTTTATTTTTGATCTTTTTAAAAATGTGTGCGGTAGGTTGGCCGACAAGTATTTGATTTTATTTATTTATTTAATTTTAATATAACTTTTGATACGAAAGGTACGGAAAAAGCCGGGTGGGTACAGTTACATATACAAAAAACTGATTCGGGTACGGAACGTTCGATTTTTATGATTTTTGGTTACAAGGAAGGACTTATGCTACCTTTTGTTGTGAAAGCAATACTTTATTTGGATTAGTTGAATTTTTGAATTCTTTGTATGTTCCGGGCTTACCTCTACATAATTTGGATTTGAAAGTCGACTCAGTTATAATTTTGTTGTACAACATCAATGTACCGAAACTTTGTAATGAATCGCATCTGATTTAGTGAGAAGGATCTCAAATCAAATGTCATGCAAGTGATGATTTTGAGGGGAAAATCCAAAAGCAAACACTCTCATTCCACAGATTCCGCTTATTCAGAACGATTTGCCATTCGTACGTAAGCGGCTTAAATTTCCCGTGCGTCTCGCTTTCACCATGGCAAATAATTTGTTGCAAGTATAATCGATGGATATTTGTGCATTTGTAGAAGCAATCTTAAATTCCCATGTTTCTCACATGGATTTAGTGAAAAGCGGAAGATTGGCCGATACGTCAAAATCATTGCGGTTTGATTGAAATTTGATTGAAACAAATCAACATTGCTATTCGTCATTTAGTTCTAAGGCATTTAATATAAGTTTTAAAAAATTTAGAATTTTAGTTGGCCGAATTACATAAAGTAGCAAGTGCATTGTGCATGCTTGGAATTATTATTTTCATTACAATAACAAATTTGGGCGGAACGAAGTTTGCCGGGACAGCTAGTGTATCTAATATAATTAATAAATTTTTGTTTCTATTTTTAATAAAAATATATTACTATGTATATTCTATTTTTGACCGGACTTCTGGTCAAAAATTCGTATTTTAACTTTTGACCGAATTTAAGAAAAAATAATAAAAATCGGTCGTTTTGCCCGGATTCACTTTTTTTTAGTGGCAATTTTTATTTGTATTCTGATCAGAGGACAAAATTAGCCCTCAATAACGTTGCTTTTCAAACAGATCTAGAAAAAGTGTCACCCACAAAGTGCAAATGTCAAGACACTGAGAAAAGTATCCACTCGAAAACCATATATGACGAAAAATCATTTGCTTTAAATCAAGCAATTTTCCGTTAAAAACTACTAATACTTTTAATATATCAGCCTACAGGTTTAGTGGATTAAAAATAACATATTCACTTGTTTAAGGAAAATCGGTTAAAAATACTGAGTTATCAAAGTCCCTTCCAAATTTTCTCGGTCGTTAAAACCAAAACAAAGCTGTTTGGATGTTAATCTAGAAACTTTTCTGATTTATGTAACGTTTTTGAGGCCTTGCCAACAACCAAACCGTAAATTCGATTCTAATTTCGAAACTAACTATACTTTCGACTTTTAAATTGCAGTTACCAACTTTCGGAATTAATCGGAACTTCAACTACATCTAATTTTATCGCAAAATTATTACAGTATGGCTCAAATGCGTTATAACATTTTCCTGAGCTTTCAAATAATTTGCTGATATTGGCAGTTGTTTGTATTTTGAGTAGGTATCTTCGAATTATTTACTTTTTCAATAATATTGAGCAGCGATGAGGATATTTTTGCAGATATTCGTATATGGTTAACAAGGCTACGTTTTCTCGAGAAAAAAAAAATATGCTGAGAAAGAATTCTGGATCACTACGGGTTATTTGTTTATTTGCTGTCCATTTTTTAATAATTCCAGACGGACCTGAAAAGATTCATAACATCAACATGGAGGTGAGAAACAGCATTGAAGAAAACTATTGTTCGATTTTCTGCACAAGACAAACACAAAAAAAAGCTTTATACATTTTGAGATATGGTATTTCTCGCATATTTAAATAAGTTGTCAATTCAACTTTCATAATTTAATTCAAAACGACCAAATGACTTTTTTCACACTGACGTTTAAACTTAAACATAAATAATGGTTATATGGTTTTTGATTATTGTTACAAAATTTATTTTAATTTCTAATATTGCGCTAAAGTCGATTCTGAATTTGGTTGTTGGTAAGGCCGTTTATATCGTTAGTTTTAAACAACAAATATTTTTTTTTTTTCAACTGAGACTTAATTAATTTTAATCCATTTTGTTTAACCGGGCAAAAATCACACTCGGCTAGGGTCAATTTTAAAGCGTAAATCGGAGAAAAGTCGCCCAGAAAATAGCTTAATATGGTCGTTAAAATTTGGAAACAATTCTCCACAGTCCACACTAGTCGTGCGTTTTTATTTCTATAGTAAAAACTGAATAGTTATCAATTTAAAATCATAATCAGGCATTTTAGAGGTCATGCGTTGTAGTGTGCTAGAAATGCACAGTCGAATTAAATCTTCGACTGAATGTCCACCCACGTATATCTATCTATCCATTTCACCACACAATTTGGCTGCCCTCCTTTTACACAATGCCATTGCAACATTGATACCATCACATAGCAATAATTTAGGTTATATTTATTGATGTTATCACATCTTCGCCAACCGAAACAATTTGGTACTTGCAGCCCACATCGGCCACGCCAACCTAATTCTGGCCATACAAGATTGTGCATAATTCTTTCAAACCCCTTATTTACGACTAAAACTGCGCCAATAATTCTCATTCATTGCTTTACTTTGGTATAATTCTCTGGCAAACCAAATACGAAAAATTACCGTCAACCAAAATCGACCGATCCATCGAAGGGCAATGCCCGTTTGCCGCTTAAATTCTACACGATACGCTTGACTACGCGTACTGCCTCACTGAATTACTCCAATTCTTTAATCTGGTATGTAGTATTTATGTACAGCGTACTCGACTCGTCTCGTAACTCGTATAACTATAGGAGCGGCAATAACAGCAGAAAACAATTTATAGGGTAATTAACTATGAGAGGGTTACCTCTCCCCTCATCGGCTTAAAAAAAAAAAACCTGAAAAACTACGCCGAATTGTGGACGTGAAAATGTCTTTTCCTCGTCCATAAATGTTGGTATCTGTTTTTATTTGGCTGTGTGACGCGCTCCACCGGGCATGGTAGTGTAGTCAAAAACATTTGAACGTTTATCTATTCAAATTGTTGGTAATATGGTGGACGGCGGTAGTTAGTTTTGTTGCTGCCACAGTTGCCACCTTATAGGTTACATCCTATTTTGGGCATGCCATTTGGGTCAAGGCCTATTGTGTGTCTATGTTGTAACTGGGCCAAGTGAGGTGGTGGTCCGCCCTAGGGAGCCTCATCGTTACTCAGCTATGCATTGTTTTAACTTGCATGTGACGACTTATTGATCTGATTTCCGTTCGCAGTTACAACTGGTATATAAAAATATCCACACACTCGCACACAAAGACGAAACGACAACTGACTCGAAATCGCCATGTGTTCGAACGTCCACATTCATTAGCTTGTTCAATATTTTATACTGACCCAATTGCTGAAATTGCACGCCACTATACACAACATGTGGATATGCGTATTGTACCGCTTGACAGTGCACCTATCGTATTCTCATGAAAAAAAAAAAAAAACAGTTCGTTCGGTCGTCACTTTAAAGTTTTGAGTCATATTTCACTCGCCTGCATTGGATTGGAAGTGTAATTTCTATTCACATCTCGCGCAACAATTCGCGAACGCATTTCGTGTCGCCGAGTTTATTTGCGTCATTTCGTGATGGACTCTTTGTTCGCGCATCTTTATACGAGTATCTAAAATAATTTTTAGCAGACTTTGAAACATTCTTCCAAACGTTTGTGGGAAATTTGTATGATTGCGAAATTTTTAGTTTTATGTGGTCATCTGGTCATTGTGCCCATTGCTTAGGAATTTATAGTATGCCAAACAAGATCAAGTCCTTGAACAATTTCATTTGAAATTCTTTACAAATAGAAGACTCTTCAAGGGAGCAAACTGAGGTGATTGCCCTCTTCGAGCTTTATAGAGGCAAAACATTGGGTATAGAGAGAGTCTCCCAAAGGATGTTCCATATATGATTTAATTAAATGTCTCTTAAGGGGAATAATTACCTAGATAAAATTAAGGAAATTACGTTAAATTCCTTCCGGTTGTGAGAACTATTTGCTTGCTAGTTTTCTCCACTCCAGTTCCGTTTCGTTTTTTGGTTAGTAGGACAGTTTTAAAAACGCCTACGTGCAATTTCGTAAATGGTTGCTAGTAATTTGGTTAAAAGTTAAGGTTTAAAGTTAAGGTGCGAGCTCTCTTGCTTTTAGCCAAGACACACTTAGCACTTAGCTCCTTTGTAATACGACTCGAGAAGCTAATCTCCCACTACGCGAGTGTGCCCTAATAATTTGACTTGAAGAACAATCGGATATTGCCAAATGAAAGACGAAGAGCGGCCAAAATATCCAACCGGTTCTATTTATACAATATTTCGGGTATGGGCCCTTCTAAGATCAAAACAGAAGGTTGCTGTATAGTAATTTACTCCCCGTTAAAATAGTCCTAATTTTTTTATATTTTATTATATTTTTTGCGAGTTTTAAGCCGCGTTATGGCACAATGAGTTCATATAGGACCCGACGAATTGAACTATTGGCTTAGAACAAAAAAGAAAAGTAACTAAGCGCAACAGGTTTATAAAATAACCCTAGCTTTAACCTTTTCTCAACCATCCGCTTGTTTGAGGCTTTTATTGTTGAAACAAATGGAAGGGACCTTCAATTATATGCGCAGTGGTAAAAACCCTAAGCTGTTATATATATGTTTTTCTAAGGGGGTTGAACTAGAGACTTATCGCTCAGTAGTCCGGTCCGTCAAGCGCTCAGTTACCGGATCTTTTTGTTTATTGAAAGAGGTCGCAACTTTTCATCTTCTGCGATCGCGTCGTGTTGCTTGCAAGTGCTTTGGCATACGCGGCTCGGCCTCTTAAACGGAAGTTCAGCATTGCTTGTCTTCTTGAACGTGATGTCGAAACTGGACGTTCATTGTGACCCAGCTAATGCATAATCGACGTGTTTTGGTCATAGTTGTTTTCGTACAAAATTTCGAACTCGAGATGTTAATCAATTCTGACATAACGATGATAGATGAAAAAAGTGGGTCGCAAAATTCTGTCCATTTGTCTCGAGGCCTACTGCCTAAACGGCTGCCCGAAATTCGTTCAAACTTCGTATTTGGAGTTTGGGGGCTTACAGTTCGGGCCGGTTTTTTTTTTTTTTTCAAAATTAATGGTACCCATATAAAATGTAGTCGCAGCGGCTTAGTGTTAGTGTGTTGGACTACTAAGCGAGGGATCTCAGGTTCAAATCCCGCAAAAACCCAAATTCCAACATATGTTTTTTTTCCACTGCGCTACCTCTCGCGAACGTCTGACAAACATCCGAGAGTATAAATGTCTTGAAAGAGCTTCTCAATTAGCCGTTTGGAGTCGGCATAAAATTGTAGATTCCTTCCATTCGTTCCAAAAATGAAAAATTCACATAAAACGAATGATTGTGAGAAGCTAGGCCTAGGGTCGCTCCGGACCTGTTGCGCCAACTATTTATTTTTATTTTAAGTAGATGGGTTTACCATGACTGCATACCCAGTTTTTGGCTAAAAAATCGAATAAAGGTACTTTTTTCGACATATCTCAAAAACGGTCTATACCATTGGAGTAAGAATTCATTTCTAAGGCAATATGGTAATTTTTAACTTCGTAGCAAACTCAATTTTCGTCTAAATTTTCGTAGATACAATAGATTTTTGAAAAAAGTGATTTTTTGAAATTTGAGTTTCTTTAGTTTCGACGAAAACGGAAATAGCGATAATGACCAAAGTGCATAGCTACATAAAAATTGATGTTTTCAAAATTCTTGCGTCCTTAATTTTCAGTACGAATTACCGAAAACGCTTCTAATTTTAAAAACTGCTCATATCTCTAGAGTAACTGTTGCGAATGGCAATACCGGCCATTCGAGTGCTTTGTAAATATGTTTAAAGAGACTGCGATGTAAGCGAGACGTGTTCATAGTCTCGATGAGACAAGATTAAAATAAATGTACGGTTTTTTTCAGTGATTTTCCCCACAGAAATAAGCCGCAATTGTTTTATTTAAATCGTGATGGAACAGTTACCGAATTTTGCATTCGTTTATTGTTCCCACAAATTTGTTCACAACGTCAACGTAACTGGTAGCTAAACTGGATACTTTATTTACATTATTATCAAAATCCGGACTTGAACACCCTGAGGTTCGGCCCCTGTTGTTGTGAGCCAACATCTTTAAATATTTACTATTCACCACCATTAAGTCAAATTGTATATACAAAAAGTTTAATAAAACTAAATGTACGTAATGTATTTACATTATTCGGAAACATCCTTTAAAGACGAAGTTAACCTTCCACTTAATAAGCAAGCATTTCAACACTGCGCCAAGTTCTCTTTAGCATGCATTTCGTTCTTCGAAATGGGAGTTTGGAACCCATCTATTTCGTCAAACCGACTTTTCAGCGGACCTCCGCCAGAGTGCTATTTTTGAAGTTTATATTTGCTCCAAGGGAGAAGAACTTAAATACTTTGACACTCTTGACCATAAACGCAGCCTGGAAAGTAAATAATATGAAAGATGTTTTGACCTTAAAAAACATTTAAAACCAACGCACACTTGACGCAGGTTACATAATCTCCTGACTTCTGACTCCTGAGTCCTGTTTAGTTGGCTAGCAGACGTCAATAAGTGTACACCTTACAAGCGGGTAAGTGACTGACTTGCAAGTTGCAAAAGATCTTAAATTTTAAACGGAAAACCTTCAAACCCAAAAAAAAAAAATCAAGGTGGAATATTTTCAATAAAATTATGTATGAAAAGGTTGGTAAAATTTGTTAAAGACGATCAAATTTTGCAAAGAGTTGTATTGAGTCAATTTTCTTTGCATTTGAATTTTTTCACTTCTTCTACTTACTTGAATTTTTCCCTGCATGCAATTGTTGTTAAACTCCGTAAATTCAATTATAAATCATTTTTCTATGAAATACGCTTCTCTGAGTCTTTTTTTTCGAAATCCTTTCTGTTTGCAATCAACGATAATAATTTATATCTCCAGCAACTTGTTGTACTAACTAAATCTGCACACACCACCTATTCTGCGCTGTCATTTGACAACCGATCCGGACCACATCCACATCTAATCAAAAATCCGGTTGACAAAAGATCGTACTTCATTGTCATCTTCGTCACGCTGTATGTATGTCACGTGACGGTAAAATGTGTTAACTTCAATATTAATTGACGTAGATTAATATTTTTTTTTTAATTTATCACCTAACGCTAATCTAAAACACGTTTTTATGATAAAGTTACTCTCGCAAGATAAATCAGTTCTCCAGCGATTTAAGTACTCTTATTAGAATTATTTACTATAAACAACATGCTCTAGCTCTAGCTCATCGTTAGCCATGAATCTTTGTATCAGCTGACTGTGGAAATTTAATTTTTCCATTAAAAGTTTTGAAATTAAACTCAAGCGTAAACAGCAATCATGCACATCCCATGCCTTGTGTGAATTCGTAAACATTTTGCGAATTATATACCCAAATTAAAGAACACGATGAAAACCATTGTAGTCTTGGATATTAAAATAATATTTACTGCATAGTTTAATTTTGAAAGGTGTTTTGTATTGAAAGAATAAAAGCCAACAACAAAAATTCCTAAGAAAATAATACGGTCCATAGTGAACTGCGCATTCTTATTTATAGCAAACGAGTGTGTACTGAAGTGCAAGGTTTTGAAATGCTATCCAGTTTAATTGTTGTTAATTAACCTATGGTGGTACACTTTAATAATTAACTGATGTCAAAAGATGAATAACATATTGAGAGCGCTCAGATCTCTCTGGTCTCTGCTCGTCGTGGAACGTCATTGTTTTCATATGGAGCGACCTTGACTTTTGCATTTAACTATAGCACGTAGTAGCCTGTGTACGCAATAGTGTTTCGTATACAGTAATTTAATGTACAAAAAAAAAAAAAAAAAAAATCGATCGCGTCTCTTTGAAGTGGTGCAGATAGCACTATTTTTGTTTTGTTTTTGTAAACAACGAATGTTATGGGCAATATAATTTATTTTGTTTATTTCATGATCCTATTTTATATTCTACAACGATTAGCTCTTCGAAGTTCAAGTTCATTGATGGTCGGTATAAATATTTTCGAACTTGGATGATAGGTGGATACAAGTTAGTTAGTTATGTACCTCCTCGGATATTTTGCGAATTAGAAATTTTTCCATGCGGATGAACTAGGTGACATGCTTGATCGACGAAATATCGCGAAATTTTATTACTTTGTATTTTTATTGCCTGCAATAAAGCTAAGCTGCGTATGTTTGGGTCAAGCAACTAATTTTTAAACTTCCTTTGTTGCATAGGAACTGACTTTTTTTTATATATATATATTGTTTGAAAAGTTTCCGACCGCAACGTAAAGATAGCGGCATTCTTCAATAAAAGCTAGTGAATGCTAGTTGTGCATCTTGTGACCGTTACTCACCGAAGTTTCAGTCATTTTGGACGCGCAGTTTTTAGTTGACAGTCGTTTGAGTGAGTCGATGTGTCGATGTGAGTGTTTTTTTGTGAAAATGGAAAAAATGAGTATCGAGCTGTTACTAAATTCTGGCTTTTGAAAGGCAATACGCCTACGCAAATCAAAAATGAGTTGGACTCTGTGTATGGGGACTCTGCACCATCATTTACCACTGTGAAATTTTGGGCAGCTGAAGTTAAACGTGGCCGTAAGAGCTTGGGAGATGATGAACATTCGAGACGTCCCAAAACTGCAACCACTGACGATAACATTGCTGAAGTCCACCAAATGGTTTTAGACGACCGCCGAATTGAAGTGAGAGAGATAGTAGAGGTAATGAAAATGTCCAAAGAACATGTTTGTTACATATTAAATCAAGATTAAGTCATGAGAAAGCTGCCCGCCCTTTGGGTGCCGTGTTTGCCTCCGTTAGACTAAACACGCGTTCCAATGAACATTTCCAACACTCTATTGGCGCAGTTTAGGCGCAATAAATCCGAGTTTTGGCGCCGATTAATAACTGTAGGTGAAACTTGGATACGCTTCTATACGCCCGAAACAAAAATTCAGTCAAAACAGTGGACTGCAAAGGGCGAGCCGGCTCCAAAAAAAGCAAAAAACTGTTTTTTCGGCTGGGAGAGTGATGGCGTCTGTTTTTTGGGATAGAAAAGGAGTTATCTTAATCGATTATCTTCAAAAAGGAAAAACCATTACAGGTGCATACTACGCATTATTACTTGTCAAGCTGAAGGCAGAAATTGCGAAAAACGGCAAAATTTGCAGAAAAAGAAAATCCTGTTTCAACAAGACAACGCTCCGTCCCACTCCTCAGCGGTTGCCAAGGCGAAAGTTAATGAATTACGGTTTAAACTACTTGACCATCCACCTTACTCACCAGATCTAGCCACAAGCGACTTCTTTTTGTTCCCTCATCTAAAAATTGTGCTCGGAGGACAGAGAAAATCTCTGACGTCAAATGAGCAGGCAATCACCTTCGTGAACAATAATTTTTTGGACGGGTTAGAGAGATGGGAGCATCGCTGGGAGAAGTGTGTAGAGTTACAAGGAGACTATGTAGAAAAATAAAATACAAATTTTGAAAAAATGGCTTGTATAATTTTTCAGTCGAAAACTTTTCAGACAACCCCCGTATAACAGGCTGCATATCTTAAAGGCGTTGGGACTGAGTAACAAATTTCAAACATTTTTGTGAATGATAAACAAGTTAGCCTGAAATATATTTGCATCATAAATAAGTTGACTGTGGTGAAAGGAATGTATTTTAAGTATTTTGTGTATTTAAAATGAAATATCGGTGTATTGTGGGTTGTAGTCTTGCCATTATGTATTTGTTTTGCATTAAAAATCTAAACCTGCTATAGGATATTTATATATTTTAGGATAAATAGTGCTTAGATAAGGGACCCTATTTTTTGTATTTGTTTTTTTTTTTTTTTATCTAAATATATGATTCCGTTTTTTTTTATAATGACATCAGGTTAAATATACACGGCTCTGCTACTGACCATTTTTAGTGTTCAACTTAAATTGAGTTGGACCTAGCTTCGTAGTTCATTTGTATGAAAAGTACCATCGCCAGTGGGTTCGTAATATAAAATGTGAACAATGAAAATAATTTCATTACAGTACCGTCTTATAATTTATATATTATACCATTCTACAAGGTGGCGCAAAAGTAATCCTCCTATCAGAAAATGCTATAAATTTTGCGATTGGCCCCTAATGTCAGTTCTGTTTTGACATTTGTGTAGTAAACACATGCGAAATACACGTTAATAAACAATGTTACGCTACAGTGCTCCAGAACGCGGAATATGGCCATATGGGTGACTATTTAAGCAATAATCGGTCGGTGACTTTGGCACAACGTGAATTTCGTCGCAGATTTCCTAGCCGTCCAACGCCTACTGGTGAAACACTGCGACGTTAAGCCGCTCGCTTCCAAGAGACTGGCACAACACGAGATGCTGCCAGGCGTGGCAGACCCCGGTGTAGCCGTTCTGCAGAGAATATTTCTGCTGTAGCCGAAGATGTCATGGAAGCGCCGTCGACATCGACCAGACGACGTGCCACGCAAATGGGTATCAGTCGACGGTCTTTACAGCGAATTTTGGTACAAGATTTGAAGATGTTTCCGTACAAAGTCCAGAAGGTGCATCAGCTGTAAGCTGCTGACCGCCAATCGCGTCTAACATACGCTCAAGCCATCCTTAATCACCACCAAGAGGAAGATGATTTTTCATCAAAAATAATCATGAGTGATGAGGCCCATTTCCATCTTATCGGGTACGTAAATAAGCAAAATTTACGCTTCTGGGGCACTGAAAATCCGCGTGTAACCCACAAAGAGCCATTACACCCGCTCAAAGTCACTATATGGTGTGCTGTTTTCGCTGGAGGAGTCATCGGACCTTTTTTCTTCGAAGACGTCGCGGGCCAAACGGTTACTGTGAATGGTGAGCGCTACAGAGCAATGATCAACGAGTTCTTTTTGCCGCAACTTGATGAATTGGGATTGGAAAACATGTGGTTCCAACAGGACGGTGCAACAGCACACACTGCACGTGCCACAACCGATATGCTGAAGGATGCATTTCCCGGGCGCCTAATCTCCCGTTTTGGCGATTTGCACTGGCCAGCAAGAACGTCTGATTTGACCGCTTCAGACTTATTTTTGTGGGACTTTTTGAAGTCGCGGGTTTATGTCAACAAGCCTCAGACTCTTGCAGCTCTTAAAGACAATATCCGTCAAGAATGTGAGGACCTATCGCCATAAGTTTTGGCCAAAGTGATGGAAAATGCCATAAAAAGGGCTCAAATGACAAAAAACTGTCTCTTTTTCAAATTTCATACATTTTTAAAATTACATTTTTGGAGGTTCCAAAATTCTAGGTGGGTTTTAATTGAAAAAAAAAAAAATATATTTGGTAACCAAAAAATGTTTCCTTAGACAGGGGCTGTTCCTAACAGCGCAAGAGAATTTCCTAAAAATAATATTCTGCATTTTTTTTGAAAAAAAAAAAAAAAAAAAAAAAAAAAATAAATAAATAAATAATAATAATAATAATAATAATAATTGACGCAATAGGTCCTTATAGGTATACACAAGGCCCTGCTTCTGGCAATCATTCATTTTGTGTGGTTTTTGTTTTTGGGATGAATGGAAGGGTCTGCAATTTTATGCCAAGTCCGAACGAGTCTTTCCAGCTCTATTCTATAAAGGAGGTTCCACATTAGAAAAAACTTTTAGATATAATTTGCCTTTTTCCGGTGATCCAACCTCGAACCTCTCCCTTAACATTCCGTCACACTAGCACTACTCTGCGCCAAGGAAAAACAAATTAAACCAAACGTTTCGTATATTTCCACTGGAGGTGCTTGAGTTGAGATGAGAAGCCAATCTTTCACCCTTGTTTATTTAAAGGTGTAAATACAAGCATTTCCTAAATGTGTCTTAAACCTTATGTAACGATATGAACGATGTGATTCAAGAGGTGTTTTTTTTTTTTTTTTTCCCCTATTCCTGGACCACTGGTCAAGTAAATATTTTGTATCTACAGTTTGCGAGCTTAATTTACCTATAGCTGTCAGTCTCCCATCAGCCTCAAGCGTTTTAAAAATTGTTTTCTGAACGTCTCATTCAAGGCTTGTGAAGTGTTGTTCATTCATATTTTCAACTGAAAAGTCAGAATGTAAAACGTTGGTCAACCGAATTCTGTGAATTTCGAAAAAAAAGTTAGGGAAATTTTGTTCAAGACATTTTTTTTTCCGCAAAAAGTAATTTAATATTTTTTTTTGAGCTGTTACAAACAACTATTTACCTTTTTTTAAATAAAGTCAGAAAAAAGTTGAAATTCGTTCGGGGAAATTTATTTTGACTCCGAATGTTTTTGCATCCCTTTTGGTGCAATAACAGCTAAGTATGATTCACTTAATTTGGTGCTGAACACACCCGGTAGTCATGAAAGCAGTCAAAGCAGCTCAAACGCTGTAGTAAGACCCGGAGTTAGATTCTGTAAGGCGAAACGATCAAACGTTTTCGTGTGCACGAATGATTTCCCCTATTTTCAATTTTCTTCTTGCACACGAAAACGAAAAGGTTTGAACACTTCTGCGTTGCAGAATGCCAACCCTGCGTCGGCATTCTGAAAGGCGAAACATTCAAACGTTTTCGTTTGCACGAATGATTTGAGAAAACGTTTGCTTTACCTTTTTAAGTTGACTCGTGGCATTCCATATGGCTTTTAGATACCCAAGTCTCCAATAGAGAAGAGGCCCGACATTAAAATATTATTTAATATATATGCTGTATACAGCACTCCAAATAAAGCCACACCTTTCAAATCAACTCACTAAATGCTCAAGCCTTCCTCATCGATCTTAAACATGCCTTAGGAAATTGCTAAAATAAGCCAGCTGTTTGTTTGTCTCTCTAGTACCGGTCACGGTTTGTGCAACAACTGTTCACTTGCTGACGCTTGTCGACTTTAAAATCGTGTGTGAAACACTTTTCAGTAAAAGCACGTTTCGAACTGCAACTTAATCCCGAATACACATGCCACTAGCAATTGAATTCACAGAACACAAACAGCTGGTTGATCCAAAAAGTGCCAACAACTCTATTCTTATTTGCCACATCATGTGTGACGGTGATTTTTTCTGCGCAAATACACATTTTTTTCGTGTTAACACCCTTCACACAAAGCCTGTCATTGTAAAAAGCATGGTCAAACACAAAGTCAATCTCATTTACATATGTGACACACTGCAAAATCAACACCACCCCCTATCCAATGGAAATCCATTTCTGAAATCACACTTTCAAAGTGTTTTGAAAAACTCTCAACTCATTTCCTGTTGTCCATGCACACGAGTATACAGGCAGCATTACCATAATCTTCTCCTCCCCCACCGCCTCCAACATGCTGTTGACACTGACATTGAAGACATACAAATCAGATGAATTGTTGTTATATAACGCCGCAACTACCAGTATAGAGCGTATCTGTTACGTACCACTTTACAAATGTTGCAGCAGCACTAATGCCTGTCTCCGGTTTTATCTCGCCACAGCTCCGAGCTGAATATGACATTAATCAAATGCCGGCTGTATGGCCGACTAATTATTATTACAAGCATGTAAATGGGCATCGGCAAAACCAGCTTTTAATCTGGCCATTTGAATGTATCTGACGACTAATTAGCGACTATTTTTCACATTTGTACGTCCCACACACGACACACCGCACATCATCCTTGCGGCGGGTGTATCGCATATATGCTGATATGAGTTTCCTTTCGGCACTCAAACGCCGATGACATAATCGGAAATTGAAGTGTGCAATGCCACCAAGAGGGGATCGCTAATAGTTTACCAGATATCTCCTTTCCACACAGAATTATTGAATAATTATAGTAGATATCGAGTGCGTCAGAGAGCGGTGTACACTGCACATGTATGTCACACTATACAAGGACGCCTTAGCAACTCTTGGTTAATTAAACGCCGTGTGCTGCACTCAAGTTTGTGCAACCGATTTGCTGGAGTGGATTGCGAAATGCGGTTCATTAGAAAGGTCTCCTCGTATTGTTCGAATGCAAGATGGTTTCCTATCTAAATGTGCACATTGTTCTACAGGTAGGTACTTTGAAGTGATTTGTTTCAATGTCGGGAGGAAGTAACAATTACGCACCTAATAGTGGTGCATGATTTATTTCACGACTCGCACCCGACTTCCGCAGTAGGAAAGCTACGTGTCATAGCCGCCGGCTGGTGTCTTTGAACTTTTGCCTGTATCTCTGTCTATTCTGTTTTCTGTTTTCTGTGTTCTATGGCTAAACTTTGGAATAAGTAATTCCATCGGTGTCGTCACCGCCCCCTCATTAGTCGTGACAAAGCCGTCATTAGTATCAATAATGTCATGATCTCGATGCATCATAACCTAAACATAGACTTGAATGTTTACGGAGAATCTTGCGTGTGTGTATGTCAAAGGTGTTTCGGTTTAGTTCTCGAAATGCTTTTAGGACGAATTTATTTCAGCTTTGCTTCTGAGAAGCCATCCAGGCATCTGCCGGAGTGAAGTGCTCTTGCATGTGGCCTACTGTTTTTATTTGAGATATGTACATAAATTCGTTGGGGCACATGTAAAATTTAAGCACTTTCGGTTCCAAATCCAATCATATTTGCATTCATATGATATTCTGTGCATCTTTGGTACTGCAAAGGATTAAGAGGACTTTCTGGCACACAAGTGCTTGCTGCAAGGTCACATCGCACATGAAGAGTATATGTTGATATAGTTGTCACAATCAGTAGCAGGCCGTAAAATGCCAAAAAATATGACAGAGAGTTGTGAGTACCTAAGGGTGGTATCGAATAAATACAACTACATCACATACGAGTTATACCTTATACATAAAGCTGTTCTTTTACGGCGAAAATGTACCCTTTTAATGATGAGCACTCAAATTTTGGTTTTCTTCTCAAATTATGAAAGCATTTTCCTTATATTTATTCAAGGTTACAATCATCGAGATGATGAAAAACGTTTACTCATTAATGTAAATAGTAATACACTGATGAAAAAGTTTGCCTCATCAACAAAATGCGACTGTCAAAGTTGGAGAAGGAATAAAATTGAGCCCACAAAATAATATACAATCATAGAATCATAAACTCGTGTGGGACAGCAGTTAATGGCAAATTCATGTGTCGTGTAATTCTGAACAACAAGGTCAAATATAAAAATGTTCTCATTCGCATATGGCGCACTTCAGTTAACAACACCCACACTTTACAAGTAAACTTATTGAATCTTACATCTAAACCATTTCCTGTTGTTTTTGCTTTGTCACTTAACAATGTTTTAAACAGATTATGTTGTTTATTTTTTACTAATCGTGATCGATAACTATAGGCAAACCCAGCTGTCAAATTTAATAATCCTTAAGGTATATTTCGGTTAGACTGAGTCAAGCTTATGGAAGGCACATTTATGCAAGCTTGGGTGTTATTTAAAGTAACTTCTAATTCGAAATGATCACGTAGATCTAAGGGGCGGGGGCCGAAAAATCTGCTCAATTCGGATCATTGCGTCGTTTGTTCTGCCGCATATGTAAATTAGCAACTCTTTATTTTGTTAAAATTTATTGTTAGTGAGAAAACAATATTATGCGGAGCTCAGCTACCTACGGAAATTCACCTTACGGGGGGTCCATATTTCGTAAAACCCAGCGCGCGACAATCTATCAGAAGATCAGGCTGAATTTAATTATCCATCATAAGTGAGACACAAGTCTCGAATCGAATTTGGGAATTTTGTCCTACCCTATTGGGACATAAGTCCCAAAATTGTTTTGTCGAAGATCTAGAAGAAAATCTAGCACTTTAGCGAAATATTGTGGAAATCCATTAGGCATCCAACCCCTTTTTCCACTACACACACCAACAATTGTTCTTAATAAATTAGAAAATTAAACCAACAGTTTGAAACAAACTAAAAATATAATCTAACCAAGTATTTTCGTTTCATTTTCTCAAAAACCAGAGTTTTATATTTTCTTTTGAGGATTTGAGAAAATATATTAACAAAATTTCTTTTGTTTGAAATAAAAAGCTTATAACATTTTAGGTTTTGAGAATTTGAGAAAATAAAACTAAAAAAATCGCGCGACGTTTCAGGAGATGTTGCCTTTTTTTCTGGAGCATCTGTGAATTTGAAACTTGCAGCGGAACTGCTCCATTTTCCATTTTCCCATACATGTAATTTTTTGTTTAGAAAACTATACGGACCAACACGTTATAGTTTATAGTATAAGTTTCACAGTTTCCGGCGGACATTTGTGGAGTACATTAAAAAATGTACTAAAAATTGTAATTCTTAATTGTTATACTAATATCCTTGTAATGATTAAACGCGACATCTTAAAATGTCCTCGTAGCTTATTAGACACATTTTACACTCTTGACATAGGACGGCTTATATGAAACTAAATATCATGGCATAAAAAAAAACAGTAGAAAAAGCCTTTAGGAGTTTTTTTTTTTTTTTTTTTTCTTAGATCGAACCTGGGACCCCTCGTTTAGTAGTCCAAGAGAACCGAACCGAACAAAACTATACTCTGTTCAATTCGTATTTTCAGTACAGGCCTTATGGGATGCTCTTTTTTCTACCAGTGGTGCCTGTAGCTACTCACACGGCACTCAACACAAGATTTGCCACTGAAATAAAAGCGAAACCACTGGCGATTCCAAAGAATTTGTTGTTGTCATTTACGAAAAACCCACCCAATTTTCCTTGGTCGACGGGGGGAAATCTGTGTTATTCTTTTAATTCTATTTTATTTGTATTTCGTTATAGTATCCTTTTTGGTAACTTTTAAATGAGCTTCCGCAGAAATTAAATTCGTAGGCATTCTGTGAACGTAAGAAACGCTGTGTAACTTATACTTAAGAATGAGATATGCATATGATTCAAAATTGAGCATGACAATCGAAGACCAAAGAAATGTGTGTTATTATAAAATACTGTTGAACAATAAATCGATCCTCCAAAGCTTTATTTGTCATTGAAATTTGTTTGTTGTTTGTTCTTTGGACTATTTTCATTTAAAAAACAAGTCTTTCAAACAAAGCCAATGCCAGTTGAATTACGAAAAACTTTTTGTAAAAGTTCCTTAAATATTTGTTTAGGACTTAGGCACCGTGTGTATTTATTTTCCGCACACTTTTAGCATTCGGAAAACCAAACGTGTTTCAAATTCGAAATTCCTACTTTTAAGCGGAAAGCGCAGTGGATAAGTGGCAGAGGGGATCCAAACTAGAGAGCCAACTGAGAGCAGAAACGGTACATTTGCCCACAAACTTCCTATGACCTTGTCCTGCACAGGAATATTCTTAGTATTCGTGTATGTACAAATCAAAGGAGCGCCATTGCTGCCGCACGCACACTTAGTATATTCCTGTGCAGGGACTTTATGTCAATCGAGCGGCCATTATTGGTGGAATTTTAAGTGGGGGCGACTTTGTTCGTCATTTTTGGTGCCGATTAGTTACACGGCGTTCACATCGCAGTTCAATTTAAACATCTTTAAAGTTTATGAAATTGTTGGAAAATCGAATTTCGGAAATGATATACCTAATATCATCACAATGTTAATGTCAAATACCTTTTAATAATCATTTGTTAATATCAGAAATCCATCTCATGTTATTAATCAGAGAAAAATGAACTAACACGGTTTTTTGCACTTTTGCCTTTTTTTTTGTTGATTTTAATCTCTTAACTTCAATATTTTACAATGTAGGGGAAAAAAATTTGTATGCCATGGGAAAAACATATTTCAGTTTCAGAATATTTTACAAACTGTAATTGATGCGTAGAATGCATACTTACACAATATAAATATGTGCAAGCATGAAGTTGTTAAATTCAAAAAATTAATTAAAATATTTTTGTTCCGTTTATAGGTACTATTGCTCTCAACTTTAGCTTTAACTTTTTTTCCGAGTCTGGATAAATTTGTGAATCTTCATTTCTGAGCGAAATTCACACCTATTAACACTAACACCAAGTATTTGTCATTGAAGTCGGAAATAATATCGCAAAATCCAATTAAATACCACATTATTAGGCGTGTTTTTTTGAGCTTCGATCTCAGCAAACCAAAGTAATGCCCAAAACACATGTGCAGAATTTCTGGACGCAGTGAAGCATGCAGTACTGCAAGCAAAACACATGTGCAGAAAACTGTTTGACATGCTTGCATCAGCTACTGTCATTCGCCGACTAAGCAGCTGATTTGTTTTTGTTTGTAATTAAATTCGTTGAAAATAAAAATTGAGAAATTCAATAAAATTCGCTTAATTGTATTGCTTTTATCGGCTTACCAGTCGTACAAAAAGTTGTTATACCTTAGCCGATTGAAATAATGTTTTCGTTGAAAATTCTATTAGTTTTTCTTCCATTTTTGTGTGAGCCGCAAAATATTTGAATAAACGGTAAACGCAATGATGCCAAATCCATTCAAAATTCGGTTTTTAATTTTTCTGTGTTTTGGTGGCATTGTCGTTTGCAGTGGATTTAGAAATAGGGACAACTTGCAGTTCTGCGACGCATGCTGAATTTACATGTCTTCACCCCCATTTAAACGTGTGGGTTCTATTTCCACTGCATGCAAAATTCTGCACATGTGTTTTGGGCATAAGTAGGATTTTCAGCACGATATTCCACCAACTACTAAGAGTCCTCATAGTGTTAAATAGAGCGTAGTGGTTGTAATTAAGAGCTGAAAATCCTACTTTACTTTGCTTTGCTGAGATAAAAGTTCAAAAAAACAGGCCTATTGTATTTTTGTTAAGAGTTTAAAGACAAAGCTACTTGTATTTTTACGATATTAATACGTCTTTTTTTAAATATGAAAAGCATTTGTTCTTATGTAACATCATTCAACACTGTTTAGTGTTATTTAACTACAGAATTTCCAATCGCACTTTGATTGTGTACAAAACAACCAAAAAGCCCTCCACCAGTTATCAAACTCAAACGCACTTGTATTGGTAAATCTGAAAAAATATTTAGATTCGCAAAAGTGCTCTGAAATCTGAAAAAGACTGCTTCTTTTTTGTACAAAACGAACATAAAAACTGGTTTGAGAGAAAAAAAAGTGCTCTGAGACGGCCAATCGAATACCACAGAAAGTTTACTTTTGCACTAGTGGAACCCCGGGCTTAACTTGCATGTTGTTAACCTATTTATGGAACAACCCCCAAGGTTCAGCTGCATGAATTCTGCTGTCAAATATGTAATTCATATAAACAAAATTAAAAAGATCTGAAATGTGAATGGATGAACATTTTTTGGAACCGAATATGGATAGAGAACAAGTAAAGCTATATAAAAAACCATACTCGACATTTATTCGTGCTACATTTATTGTTATAAATGCATTTACAAATTATTTTTAATTGAAAAAGTACCACCGGGCGGCCATTAATTACACGTATTCACCGACAGGAAAAATAAGAGCGCGCGAGAGAGGGCTGTCATTCAAAATTTACGGGGAAAATCGGGTAGGTGCACGGGAGTTGGCTCTCTAGTTTGGATACTCTCTGTAAGTGGTTAGTGTGTTTGATTACTAAGCGAGTGGTCTCAGCTTCGATTCCCAAAAAAAAAAAAAAGCAAATCGCATCTTAAGTTTTTTTTTCCACTGCGCCGCCTCTTACAAACGCCTCGCAAACATCATGGTAACTGTCATGAAGGAGCTTTTCAATTGGCCGCGTAAAACTCACATAAAAGGATTTTGGGGATTTTTTTTTTTTTTATAATTGAGGTACTTCATGTCGTCACCATGGGCGCATATCCATAACATTTATGTGCCGTAGGTAATTATCCATCTTTCAGCACGTGCACTGGAAGTGTTTTCGAAGAAAATTTCAAGGACACTCACTTGAAATGGGAAATCTACACACAAAGTGAAAGGTACTCATGTTCACTTTATAATTAGCAACCATAGGAACCCCTTTCAAAGTAAAGCCCATGCGAATAATTTCGGTTACTTAATACATATGTAGCTAACATTTCATGTCAATCGTCGAAGTAATTAAATTTAAATTTAATCCCGCAATGTTTATTCAACAACAAGTAATCTCATAATCCGCCAGAAATCCTGTCTGTATTCATTAAAAATCGACAACAGAACAACAACACTAATCCTCGTTGAACGTTTAATTAAGCTTATTATACAATAATAATAAAAAAAAAAAAAATATTACACAACTTACATATTTTTTTCTCGTCTTTTCTGCCTCTGATTTACCTAATTAATTTCATATCTTTCTCTTTTTACTTGCAGGTAAGTAAGGAGGGCACAAGTGGAAACCCTATTGTGCCAATTTCGTTATCGCATGAAATGTCACGAAAAAATAATTTTCCCATGAAGTAAACCGTTTCGTAAGTACCTACGCCCTTAATGGAAACGCCGCCAAACGTTGTGATAACATTTTCTGGAGTCTATTACTCGCAGAGATATCGATTTTGGTTTGTATCTTTTGGGTGTGAGAAGTTTCCCAAAACCCAAATTAATCTAATGACAGAGCACAACCCATCCCCCTTTTGTATAGATAAGCAGACAACATTTTAATTTGGAGGCATTTGTCAAGATATGTGTACACTTTGTTGCAAAAGGGAAATAACAATTTTGGCCGTGATTTGAAACCATACCACGAGAGCACTTGATATTGTTCACCTCAACTTTCAATCATAGTAGGAAGCGCTCTCGCGCCACTACACACAGATTGATCTGTTGTGCCAATTGCAGGGTGGATGGCGGCTCACAGTTCCGTCTTCCTGCACATGGTAATAATATTTCCTAAAGCCATTGTGCGGTTTCTCGACTTTATTTCCTTTTCCATTTTTGCGCGCGTACCCACTGCCTATCAATCTTGTATATGGGTAAATGCGTCTTATCGTCAAGCTATCGGATATAAATCATTTTCATGCATTTTCGTGTTCGTGTTGCCCTTTTCAGCCTTCAAACGGCTGTGCGAAAATGGCAGTGCGCATCGCACCGCCAACACTTTCACCACCAACACCACCGACGATGACGACGATGACGACGACGTCGAAGTCGCGTAATCGATGTATTGCAATAAGCTACCGCGATCATGTCGTCGTCATAATAGTGATCATCCTGCGGTGGAAAACCTTTTGCACATTGATCCTGATCTTTGTATTTCAAAAGAAACGTACAATTTGCAACCGCACGCAGCATAGGTATACGTATATTTCGGGGGACACGGATTCGATTATATCGTCTCACTAGCAAAACAATGTCAAAAGTTTCAGATCAGAGTGTATGATTGGAGAAATTTACAATCGGGTACAAGTCTTAAATTTGTAATTGCCATGATTGAAATTAAATTGCTCGGCATAGTGTACTGCAGAGAAAAAGGTTTACAATGAGGAAATTCCTGCCATAAATGTGGGCTGATTGTTGATTGCGGATTTTACCGCATCTGCGGAGTCGTATTTGGCATAAGAAATGCGATAATTGTACAACCTGTGCTGCAAATGGCAGCTCAAAGTGTGAAAGTTATAAATATATTTCATTTGGCAGCTGTGCTCTGAATATGTTTGTTGCTGCTGTTTATGAGCTAATGAATCCAGCTATATCGATATTCAGAAGCAGTATGGATTAATAGTGGACATCGGTCACCATATTTAAAATGATTTTCGTCATTCCGCGATACTAATTATCATTTTTAGTGTCCAGGCTAAATTTTCCGAACTCACATATTGCATATTGTGATCTAAAAAATATTTAGTGTGAAGGTTAAAACTGATTATTAGTAAGACCCAATATTTGATCATCATTCTTAAAGTCCAAGTGCTCAAGTGGACCTTCCACAATCGGTCAATCGACCTGCCGTCAACGACTTTAAATAAATAAATAAATAATGTCATTAAAACAAGTAAAGATTTAAAAAAGAGCACACGTTATTTGTACAAAGTAAAACAGTTTTGTGGAGAAACAGCACAAGTCAACGACTAATGTCGTTTCTCTTCAAAACACTCTCACCTTTTGTACTTTGAGGGGTCTGACATGTGTAGTTTCTCTCGAAAAAATGAATCTCTATATGTATAAAACAAAGTTACATCCGTAAGAACGCCCATCACTCGAGAACGGATCATCCAATTTGAGCTATCTTTTCTTTGTTGTGTCTGTCTCCGCCTGAGGAAGGTTTATACGTCAAGAAAATTGGAAAATTTTAAAAGGAAATTTAAAAATTCATAAAAACTAATTTTCCATACATTTTTTACTGGGATTTTTGTTTTGTTTAATTAAATCGCAATAGCTATAGATACCTTATACCCGACAGAGGAAGGTCTTCTTTGTATCTTGATGAGTTTTCCTTTATCAGGATTTCAGCTTGAAATGCACCTCACACTTCTGGTTATATGAAAGACTCCTGTTTTTTAATAAAAACCTCCTTCCGTACATATCTCCATTGTTGAGCTGTACTTTTCTAAGTAAATCCTATCCGTTGATGCGTTTTCGCTACACCAAACTATAATGACTGGCAAAAATTTGTCAGCATACCGTTAGTCAAACATTTTCGAGAATAGATTGACACAACAAATTCGCTGCATAAAAAAAGGGACCCCTTTAATCCCAAGTAGGCAGCTTATGACGAACCTCACGCGGCGACGACGACGCGACTTTAAGAGGCTTCTTTATAGATAAAACCTATCTGTTCCAATTACCTACTTTCTTCTTCGTTTCTCCCTCTGTCTCTCTCTCTCTCTCTCTCTCTCTCTCTCTCTGACTGTTTACCTGAACGATATCAAACCTCTGTGCCAAGCACTTGCAATGATTTAATATCGTATCGATCGAGATGCCAAACAAACAAGATAACACTTCGCGTATTAGCACTCTAATCGCTTTAATGATAAGTCAAATATTGTGAAATTATTTACACTTTTACCCTGCTAGATAAGATTGAACCTCTGTGATGGCAGTTTCTATATATGTAAATTTACACTAAGGGATATCATGGCTGTGTACACACATTTTACATAGACTTAGGTCATTTCCGTAAACAGAATCAGTGTATCTACATTAACATACTGCAATTACTATCTTATCAGTGTGAATGACAGGAAATTTATTCATATTTGTTGAATAAATTGTCGTCCAGAGAGGGCCAAAAGAATTTTCCCTTTTCATAAACCAACTGCGCTGGGATCGGCTTTCACTTTTTCTTTTGAATTTTCTTTCAATTTTTTTTTTTTCTTTTCGTATTTACAATTTCTCTGAAACTGAAACTGAAATCCACACTTTTGACACATAAATTCTAAAGCTGTTCCTATTTTTAGAATATTACGGTATGGCCCACAGATGCATTTGCATTTGCATAGTGGAAGTTGAAATGTTGATAAAGAAGATTTATTTGCACTTTAAAGTATCTATCGGTGGTAGTCATTACTTATATTTGACAAGACAGTAATGTGTAACACAATGAACCGTGTTTGAATATTTTGTCTGTTGGAATGAATTCCGCCGTAAATATGTATCAAAAGTCGGTTAATAAAATAAAAATTGTAAGCGACTTATTTGCATATGGCTAATAAAAAACCCTTTTGGGTGGTCAAGTTCCCATAGGTCATTGTCATGAGCTTAGCATAGATTCGAGTATCGTATCGGCTGACAAACTGTAGTAAATTTGTCTCACAATTTCAAAAGACTTAACCTCGCTTGATTGATGAATGAGCGTGGGAAGGACGGTGAAAAAAATAAATACCCCCTTTAGTCAGAGACTTGCGTTTCACGAGTTATTTTGAAGATTATGTTGACACATTTGTCTCGGATTGTGATTTATAATGGAAACCATAAAGTAAAAGTTAACACAGGTGCTTTGCTCAGTCATCCATGATGATTTGGCTGTTTGTGTGTTTAATACGTAGTTAACTTTTAACGCTAATGGTTGATATTAGATTGGTGGCTGTTAAATTGGAGATGCATGTTAACGCAATGTCGTCTGGTGGCATAAGTGTATCAGTATGTGATGGATTGGAAGTCTGTGCCAATGTCTATTTTTTTCCAGATGAGTGGGGGCATGTATTTATGGTTCGTTTTAATGTATAACGTTTAGGTTCGTTTACGACCATTTATCTTAATGTGATACAATCTGAAGCGCAGACGCTACTGTGGGGCACAAGTGTGTAAAACAGTGTCCTTTGGTCCAACAATGGGAAGATGGGGACCTGTCTTAATATTTGTAGCTGGTGATGATGGACGTTAAGCTTTTAAAGCGTGTTGAATTTATTACGAAAATCAATTTTTCGGTGCGGGTTCGGAAAGATAAGGGTGCCGTTTTTTTGTTCTTGTTTTTGTAGATACCTTTTATTTGCGTGCTGCACTTCTAACAGACAACTTGTTACATTTTAATGTGCGAGTTTATAAAAGTGTTGATTGTCACACTGGGGCCAATGATTTAAATGCGAATTGACAAAGCGTTAGATAAAGATCAGAGCAATTGATGTAGAGTAACTGGAAGGGGCTGTTAAAAAACCCAACAGGTGTATACTTTAAACTTTCCTACAATTGAGACACATTCGAACCACGTTGACAACGAAGAGACAGTTTCTTCGACCACTTATCCAGATAGTTATCGATTTTATTTTACTGGCAGTATAATTGTGGACTATATGCTGGTTTCTGTTCAAAAATTGCTAAAAATATTTTGAAAACACACAAAAATCCAAATTTCAACTTAGAATTTTAAGAAGGTCTGACAAACATCCGAGAGTATAACTGCCTTGGAACAGCTACTCAATTAGCTGTTTGGAGTCGGCATAAAATTGTAGATCCCTTCCATTCGTTCTAAAGATGAACAACTGACAAAAAAGGATTGG
Organism: Cheilosia urbana; assembly: GCA_946477585.1. Lineage (NCBI taxonomy): Eukaryota > Metazoa > Arthropoda > Insecta > Diptera > Syrphidae > Cheilosia > Cheilosia urbana. The sequence continues at coordinate 33,954,269 of OX297854.1, forward strand.
GTGTGATACGCTAGGCCTAGAGTTCCTATACGGGCCTATTGCGCCAACTATTTTTTTTTTGAACGATATCATCAGTAAAAATACGGATTCAACTTTTGGATTAGTAATTTTCAATTTCGGACTGTATAGATCATAAAGATGCTTAAAAAGCTGATCAGGCACTTGTGGGTTATAACCAAGTTTCCTATATATCTGAAGTTGTTGTACATGCAAGTGTAATGTCCCTTTTTTCACAATTCGGCGTTGAAAGCGTGCGTGCGTCGGCAAGCTTTGACAGGTCTCATCGAAACTGTACGATTTTAAATGCCAAAGCTCGCGCGAACAACAATTTTCTGAGACGAAATGCTGTTGTGAAGGAGGGTTGAGTATGACTAAGGTGATCGTTCTCTTTTTATGAGGACAGTCCTCTTTTTCGCTACTATGTCCTCTCTGATGTTTTAAGTAAAAGAGGACATTTTCAAAAACAGGAAGACATTTATTTAAAAAAAAAAAAAAAAAATGTGTTTTCATTATGAAAAACTTCTTTTCATATTTTAAGTCTTTTTCGTTGAATAAAGAGTAAAATCTTACTTAAACTAAAAAAGAAATCATTTTGATCATTTTCCAAAAAGTGAGTGCCAAATTTCCTGTGCTCAAAAAGGGGCCATTTGTCAACGGCAACGCTGCTTATAATTTGGGTTCACTAATCCTTTCTAAAAAAAAGGTTCTTAAACGAATCCTCATTCCATAATTTGCACTCTTTCGCCGCGCACTTTGGAAATAATTTTGCAAAGCAACTTGATTGGGTCCAGGTACGAATGGTGTTTTCGTACCATGACCTAGCAATTGGCCAAGCAAGCTGACTGGATTTAATAGACCTTTAGGTGGGTACAACATCATTTGTTTTTAAAATCATGCTCATACTATAAAAGGTTTAGATAGGTTTTGCACTCTTTAGTCAGTATAGAAGAGGCACGTCAATGGAGCATAATTCTCTACTCAAAAAAAAAAAAAAAACTGAAAAAAGCAAAAGAGGTCCATAAGCGCATTCCACAACACCGAATACGAATCGATACGAAGGGCTATTGACTTGCAAATAAATCAGAGCTGCAGAAACGAATTAATTTCTTTCACAATGGTTACCCAAAGTATTGTCTCTGAATATTATTTTCTCCTCGCTTCTGGTCCCCATATCCTAGTCTCTTAATAACTTCTAGTCAAGCTACACAGATAAGGAGGAATCACTGGGCGGTTTTCATCAGTTGTAAGCACAACCAACCCCAGTAGACTTTGTGGTTAGTGTGCTGGACTATTGGACAAGGTATTGCCATATCTCTCTCCTAGTTGACTAATGTGTGAGGTCGCTTTTTTCTCACCATAAAGGGCGCTTAATTATCAATTCTGTGATAATTTTATTCGCATTTTAGTTCACTTCACTGACTAGTTCATTCATCGATGTAGTTCGCTTAGTTGAATTTATTTCCCTCGGTATAGTATGTTTTGCTTTCTTCAATAAAATGTAGTTTTTTGAGTATAGTTCACTTAGTTCAGTAAGTTCACGTCTCTAATAAGTCGTATGGAACAAAGTAAGACGTACGTTCCCTACCAAAACAAAATAGGTATTCGTATCTTTTACTACTACACTTGTCGCTTGTTTTCTAATCATAGAGATAACTTTAAAAGTGTGACCTATTCTAAGATTAACTTCTTAGTTCTTGTACCGTCAAATTAGTTCATTACATTTTCGTCTTACTGACTATTGCACTGTCATCTGTAAAGTTCACTCTGTCGAGTTCACTTCACTTATATAATCCAGTTAGTTCATGCTTCTTTTAAGCTTTAGTACAAAGTAAGACGAATTTGCATGGCAATCAGCTGACACAAGTTACTCTATCATATTTGGCCATACATTAGTGTTAACAAAATCGTTCACCATTGAACAGATAGTCCTGAGTTTGCACTAATCCCAAAACTAAAAAATGAGAAATCAATTTTGAAGATAAAATTCTCTTGAGCGCTCTTAATTCCCTGCCAGCCAACTATGGCATGAAAACAAATTTCTCAGTTATTAGATGCAAATGCCAACCTGCGGAATATCTATTTAAAACAAGTTGTGCTCTCAACTGAACTAAGAACTAATTGAGCTATACAAGTTCGTCGTTGACATCACTGGTCAGAATGCATTGAATTTCGTAGAATTTGTCTTGGTCTTCTCATCATATTTCAGACATCTTTACTAAAATATTTTTCCCGTTTATCTTTTCGCTATAAATACAATTTGACAACTTAAGCTGCCAAACATTTGCGCTAGAAAATGTGTCATCGTAAGCCATTCACCTATTAGACAAATATGAAGCTGGTATTGTATATCACATTGCCCCACACTCATGGAGTGTCTGTCCAAATCGCAATGCCCTAATGGGGAATATTTGCATTTGGTCATACGACTGCGTAGTGGTTGTGGTTCTTTCGTTTTAAATGCCAAAGAAGTGTCGCTTCGCCACCAAACTCACAACCCATAACCGGCAACCGCATATTTATATCTCGTGCATCTTCATCATCCATTCATTTGTTTGACATCTTTGTTTTATTTACTTATCTTTCGAGAGTAAAAGTAAGAAAGAGACTACAATGCTGTCAGTCACTTTGCTGGGGTTTATTTTTATCTCTTTAACGTGGTTCTCAGGTTACACCCCTTATACCGGCAACGACGCAAGTTGACATTTTCTACTCCAGATACCAGCAGGTTTCTGTTAAATCCAAAGAAAGAGCCCGACCAAAATTCGTTCACCTACACCATCTGATGGGGACGGAGTTAAAAGTGAATGTGGTGTTCCGTGTCCCTCCCTTCGCCGCACAGCAAACAAAGAGCTAATTGTTGTGCTTTAGTTTATATTGCTCAAATTAGATGCCACAGCTATTTATCTTCTTCTTTTTTTTCTTTTTTTTTGTTTGTAGTGCATTAAACCAAAAGGTAACGTAAAGTCGCCGTACCACATGATAGCGTACCATTTATGGCCCGTAGGTAGCCTCTTGTAACCACAGATATAGGATGCAACGTGCATCTTCTGAGATATAAAATCCGTGTCAAGAAGTTACGCTGTTTGACTTTAGGTCTTAGGAGCTGCAAGCGACTGTCTGTCTACTAAATAATCTTCAGCTTCCACTAAAAAGTCTTGACAAATATTACCATACCTACGGCAGATGTGTGCGCACCTGAATAAATTGCTGTCGGTGTGTGCTGTAGTTCAGCGCAATAATATCTGAGATTGCCAGTGTCAACCAAAGAAACCTTTGTACTAATATTGTCTTGGGTAAAACCCAACTGCTATTGATGGCTCCTTTTCGCATTGAGCAACTGTGCCAGTTTGCTCAACTTCTGTAATAAGTAGGTGCCGACGCAATCGCCGTGCCGCCGCCACCGCCATATCATCACACAACTTCCAAAACTAAAAGTGAATGTGTGAGTATTGAACCACTTCTTTTTGATTAGTTTAGTGGTTTATGGTGGTGTACTCCTGAGATAAGCAATTGAAGCTTAAGTAATCTAATTTTTATTGGTTTTTAATTTGGGGGCGAAGCTAGATTGGTGTTGCAACGGTTATACGTGGTTGCACGATGGAGTTGATTTCTTTAAAATATCTTTTTAGTGTTGGGTTAGTTTTTTTTTTCTGAGTTATTTTCATCCGGGTTTAATATCCTCTGCTAATTGATTTTATACAGATGTGTTTTGGTATGTTTTTGGTCAAACACCTGCTGATGACAAGTGAGCCGTTTCCTATGTAATAGGTGAAAGTACAAAATTAAGGTGTATCTAAAGCGAATGCGCATGGAAATGATAATTTTATATATGCTCTCCATGCTGTGATCGTAAGCTCTTATCGTATGTGAATTTTAAGGTGAAACCAAGTGACTTAGAATACGTGTCATATTAATTTTGAAGGGTGTGCTCCCTGACGTGAGGACTTATCTTTTGACCGATTTGTTTTTCGGCGAAATTATTGCATTTATTTAACCGACAGATTTACAGCTGGAACTCTGTCAAATTGTTCATATTTAAAAATTCACAACAAATTTACAGCTTGAACTCTGTGGAACTGCAAAAGTTTTTCAATGTCATCAAACATGATTTTATGGTACGAGAATAGGTATTAATCTCACAAAATTGTTCATATTTAAAAATTGTTCATAAAAAAATTTTGTTACAAAGTTTTTCCAAATGAAATTACTGAACTATAAAAAAATTTTCAGAGAAGAAGTAGATTTTACAACATTTTTCTTTTAATAGATGTTAAAAAATTACATGTAAAATGTTCAGAGCACAAATGTACTTTAAGACAAACTTCTATTCCAAATCAGGCGGCTGATCACGTAACGATGATCGTCTGGTTGATCGCCTGGATGATATCGTTTTCAAAATTTTGTTGACCATTATAAGTTATTTTCTGGACAATTTTATTTCGATCATCGTCAGTTTTTATACACCCGTGGCGAATGAACTGGATGAAGCTGTCATACAAGCAATTCCGGAGGTCTATTGTTTCGACGGCAGTCGTCTGAAAGGTTACGTGCTTAGGGTCCAGGACTGGAAACTCTTCAGGCAATTGTCGAAATATGTTCCACCAAATTCGAAGGCATTTTCCCACAAACAGATTTTCTTCTTTAAAACCTAAAAAGGAAATATGCAGCACTTATTGGTACAAGTCAGAACATTGCATTTAATCCAACTCGTTAGAGACGTTGTCGAGCAAATTTATCGTTACACTTTTCGTTACTAAATTTCTAGAAATCAAGTTTAAAAATGAACTTTGCCGTCACAAAAGGCCTCACGTTAGACAACGGTTGTCATGATTTATTTGAATAGGATATGAGTCTTATCGAAATCCGCTTTGTTATGGAATTTTGTTTTTAAAAACCTTTATCCCCTTTCAAATAGCTTGAGTAGTTTTTGAGGCGAATTAGCGTTACAAATTTGGTAACACCAATTTCGTTTTTCATAGCCAATCGATGAATTTTGTGCGAACATCTATGAGTAACAAAAAAAGTTTCCCGAGGAAGGGATATAGTCAGAAGTCTATGAATATTCGAAAGACAATTATAAAAGTGGAAGCCCATTTAAAACGGTTGAGTTGGGCAGGAATCCCAAACTTCGATGAAATAGAAAAGACAATAAACGGATGAGGGGGAAGGGTTTTCTAGCCTCACCATTTTTTTGTGAACCTGCTTTTATAGCAGAGTAACGAAAAGTGAAACGCACATGATTTTTGGGACCATCAGAGTGTGGCGAGTATATTAATTTTATTTGTTTACATAAGACGAATAATACCTAATAAATCTTGTGGATTGTTGTAAGGGACAAATGGAAAAGTAAAGAATTCGGGGGTCGATACACATCCAGCTATAAATAAAATGTTGTGTGTAGATAACATTCCAAGTAAATAAATAAATATAAAAAAATTTTAAATCTAAGATTGGTGTGATTGTGAGTGGGTTTGAACTCGGATCACGTTGGAACTACTCACATAATCCGTATGGATTTCACAGAGAAACATATCACTTAATGCAGAGCAAAATCTAGTTTTCATCTTATAGCAAACTTATCCTAATTCATGTGAATTTTAAAGTTTTAGTCTGCGCGTACAAAGTCGGCGACACAGCTAGTTAATATGTAACCTATTTATATAGGTTATATTTTGCATATCAGAAATAAAAATACATTCCACGGTTTAAAATATGAAATCACAGATTTTAAAATGATTTCGAAAAAAGCCATGTTTTTGTTTTTATTTTGAGAAAAAATACTTCTTCTTTCTGTCACTGTGCCCTATTTTGTTTTGAATTCTAATTGCTTCGTATGTCTTATATACGAAAAAATTTGAATAACAAATCAGCTAATTTATAGAGGTTGTTTAAAATTCCAAGTGCATAAATTCATTGTTTCATCACTACGCCGTCGTCAATCTAGTTTAGATGTACTTCTTCTTTCTCGAGGTATTTGCCTAGTGGACCTTTCTTGATGGCGCTATTTTTTTTTTTACTGCATTCAAGATTGTAAAGGGTGAATTGAATGTGAACCACACAAACGTTAAGTTTTTTTTTGTGTATTTCATTTGACATTTCTCAATTTCAGACTAACTCAATTTGAACCATGGAAAGATACACAATCGAGCAACGCGTTAAAGTTATTCAGACTTATTATGAAAATGGGCGTTCAAACCAAAATGCATATCGTGCACTTCGTGATTTTTTCGGTCAATTTAATCATCCATTTTCACCTCAGTGGATTCGTCAATAAGCAGAATTGCCGCAAAAATCAGGGGCCCTTAGACCAGCGCGCACTACGCCTGCCTCTAATTAAAACCACAAACCTTTGTCTACAATTTTTAAGGATCCTTTTGAAAGCTATTTAACTGCGTAACCAATTGTTTAGTCCTCTTCAAATCATTCAATTGCAAATACACTGACGGATACGTATAGTTTCCAAAGGTTTGCGTGAAAATTGAAAAATTCGCCTCTCTCTCTCTCTCTCTCTCTCTCTCTCTCTCTCTCTGTTTTATTATTATTATCTTGTTTGCTCTAGTGTTGGAAATCAAAATCTACAATAATACTTTTTACTGTTTTGTATAGTTTATTTTAAAGCTACGAGCAATTATTTTTGTTTATAACAGAACTGCTCCTGTGAAAACTCGAGTTCACTGTCAAAGAATTTTCAAATGAATACGTGTTCCATTGACGTCAAGGAATGGGAAATTAAAACGGTGTTTATGGGATAAATACTATTCCTGGGATATACAATACATAATATACGAACACCATCTACAACTGACTACGAATTTAAATTTAATAAATGTCAATCAGAGCGTTGTGAGGTGAGGTATGGAATGGATTGAACAAACAAATTGTTTACAATCAGTTGGTACCTGGAATGCACAATAGGTAAGCAAGCGAAAAATTATTATTTTTCTTTCAGGGAAAGAACATTTTATGTACCTATGCGAGGAGATATTTTGCCAATAATCAAATGGATTTCCATAAGTATGCAAGTAGGGAAGGGGTTCGCAAGAGTTGTGAGTGAGGACATTTTTGTGAGACTGTACACAATAATTTAACTTTTTCCTGGGTGCTAACTGTCGATCTACGTTTATGTCAAAATGGTCGAGCGCACCAATTTATTAAAAGGACCTCCGCTGTTTGTCTTAACACTCGACTTTTAGTTTATTCATCTGCTTCACTCTGTGGTGGACAAAAATAGAAAAAAAAAAAAGGGAAAAAGTTATGAATCCGCTCGCGTATGTTGGGGAACTTTGAACTAAATTTAGACAACATAAGGTGGAAAGCATTAGGTGGATACTTACAAATGAATTGATTTGTCAACGCCATAGCTTTTGTAAAACAAACGAGGTTCTTCTCACACCCATTGAAATATTGTTGTATCCATAAATTTGATATCGGAATGTCTTTGTGTGTATTGACCTGTAAAATTGTTAAATCAGATTCATCTCTGGCTTCTTTCGCTTTCAAAAGGTTTTGTAACGTAACATGGTTGCTTGCATTCAATAAATACGTCTTTAAGACACCTCCTGCGAACGTCTGGCAAACATCCGAGAATATAAAATCGTAATCTGCTTCCATTTGTCCCAAAAAAAGTCCCACAAATGATAGGTAGTTAGAAGCTTGGTCTGGTACCTATACGGACCTGTTGCACAATCCATTTTGTATTTCTTCGTTAGTTTTTGAACCCCTCATTCTTTTTTGTTAACAGTCGCGATGGCATTACGTATCAATTTAAGCCCAATCGAGGGTTATGTCTAATTTAAGACTTGAAATAAAAATTCTACTGCGTTGTCGCGTCAGTGAGCCAAAGTTATTTAACCCTAAAGTACAAACCGGAAAACAACTTCGCAACTAGAAGTTGGCAGGGCTCTTATAATTTATAATTAGTTGGCGCAACAGGCCCGGAGGGACCCTGGGCCTAGCTTCTCACAACCATTCGTTTTGTGTGAGTTTTCATTGGAACGAATGGAAGGGATCTACAATTTTATGCCGACTCCAAACTGCTAATTGAGAAGCTCTTTCAAGACAGTCATACTCTCGGATGTTTGTCAGACGTTCGCGAGAGGTGGCGCAGTGAAAAAAAACATAAGTTGGAATTTTGGGTTTTCGCGGGACTCGAACCTCGACCCCTAGCGTAGTAGTCCAACACACTAAACACTAAGCCACTGCGCCTACAAAGGGGCTCTTAGATTACGAGAAATACCTACTCTCAAAATGGGGCAACAATGGCTAGAGGATTAAAATTGTTCTTTAATGACAGGGGTGTCCGCCTGCGATCATACTTTTTCTGTCATCTGTCGTCTTTCTATTGGTATGGGAGGCTTGGGACGGACAAGTTGTATCATTTTGGGTTTGGAACTACTCTTTTCAGCACCAACTTTTGACTGCAACTCTTTCTCAAAGGGCAGTAGGTATAAGCTTTGAATTTTACCGAAAGCTTGTCAGCATGTATGTTTGCCCCACTACGTTGTGCATGTATATTGTTTATATCGACGTTGTCAAGTAGCACTCATCTGCATGGTCGACACGACGCTCTAAACATTACTTTGAAGCCTCATTATAACCTCAAGATCAACTTTTACGAAAGCAGTAATTACCACTGCGAAAAATTCAAGTCAGACCAATTATTGCCAGTCGAGTCAGGGTGTTGATAATTCGCCTAATCACCTTTTCAATTCAACACATCTTTAAAACATATAATTTGAGATATGACAGATCGGCGGTATTTAGAAAAAGGTTTAAAAGATCAAACGATAAACTTGATGGGCCCAAGCATGAAATTATTGTTCACTTGTGACCTCAGTGTACGCTTCGCATATTAAGTGCTTTGCAAAATTAATTCAGAATGTCTGATGACCCAATCACGAAAAGATTTGAACAGGGTTTTGAAAAATTGACGCATAATGACCCTGGTGCGAAAAGATTGCCACATGTTTGCTATTTGAATAATTTAGAAAATCGACATTCTAGGTATCGTAGGTTGTGGAAAAGGACGACATTTTCGGGACATAGTTGTTGATAAAAAGTTACTTCCAAATCTAGGGATTGAATGATAACGAAAGTAGGTACAAATTTAAAACCCAACTTCTGTTCCCTTCTTCCTTCTACCTCATTCAGTTTTATCCATTCTATTTGGAACTTATCTTATTTTTAAAGCACTTCAGGAAACTATTTCGCAACCTAGCAAAGTTGATGATAACACACCAATTATGATATAAAATCAAGTGCTCTTTGATTAGAAAGATAGTCAGCGTAAAGAACGTAACTACATCAAACTTCCACCTTAAGGCAGGCTTTGCAAATATTACGCATTCAATTTTTGATCTGCCATAACTTTTCCATAAAGCCACCGCAATAAAAGGTCCACTAAAAGGAGCACTAAAAATATTACTACCCACTACCAGTTGTTGATCGCTCTTAAGGACCTGGGCCTGAATATGGCATTCACTTAAGAAAATACGTAATAAAATCTCCACCCTCTGAAAAGATTTCGCACATTAAAAACGCACAACATATTCAAAGGTCATTATACCGAAACCGGAAAGCTGACGCTGATAAGGCACTTGACAAAAGCCGCCGTTATCGATAGCATACAGTCGTCGACTTAGACTAAGTGTCTGTCACTTGCATTGCGGATTGCGGTCCATAACGATAACGACTCAAATGATTTCTCTAAGTAAAATGGGGGGAAAAAAAGAAAAAAAAAAAAAAAAGCACACGCTGACATGTAATTCAAATCAATTGTCAGATTGCTACGCTTCCTCTGTGTGTGCACACATCTAGAATGCTAAGTAGTAGATTGATAACAATCTGGTACAAAGTTCGGTATATTGAGTAATTACCTAATACCGTAAACCAGTTATGGACAATGCAATGACGTAATCTTGTGTGACACCTAGTTTGACAGCGAGACAAAGACGACGTTCAATTAGATTCTCGAGGTGTAGTGAGTTCGGGAACAAAAAAAGAAGGTGAGGAAACTCGATGCCCAGCGTTTGTTATGTAACCCTGTTGTTGTGTCTGATGGGATAGAGGCGGGCGGCGGGGCTCGTTTTCGTTATTGTGCTTCAGTATCATTTCAAATGGGATTACACTCAAATGGGTTTAGCCAAGAGTGAAATTACTTCGAATATAGACAGATCAACGCCGACAGCGACACGCTGAAAGTGAATATTTATTAAACAATGAGATTGATTAGCAAGTGTCGAGCATGTTAATTGTGCGCGTTTTTAGAAGGTTTTAGCAATAGAAATTTAGCAATGAGTTAATTTTTTCTGTACCAGTTGTACGTGAAGTAAGTCGTGTAAGTTCTAGGGTAGGAAATAATTTAATAATGAAACCTTCCTTTTATCTACCCTATAATCTCTTTCATCTTTCAGATTTCAGAATTTTCTTGCCCAATGGAACATAAAACGAGATTTTTCTTCCTTTGCATTTGTGGTGGTTCGTGTTTTAAAAGTCAGTTGTTCTCAAATTGTTACTTGTGTTTATAAGAACCCATTCAATTTATGCTAATATTCATTGCAGCGGCCAAATGTTTTTTTTTTTTCTCTATTTTTCACAGACTTCTCGTTTAAAAACGTAAGTAAACACGATTTAAAGTTTGACAAATGACAAATTTTTAGGTGTAGTGCAAATAAAAATCGAAATTCGCAAAATTGCTCTGACTCTTAAAAAAAGTGTTTCTGTCCCAATGGAAAACGACATAAGACTCCTTTTTGACAGCCGGGATTCCGGACTCATCTTTTTCCAAATGAGTGGAATCGAACCCTTTTTTCAAAAGTAATTTGTAATTAAATCATTAACTTGTGAAACCCTATTAATTGACTTAATCCGTAAACATCAAACCTACTAGTATTGATATAATTTGTGTCCTTTGTCAATATATTTGTGAAAAAAATATTAAAAAAATATTCTGTGATAAGTTGAAATATAATTTTAATTTTTTTAATCGTTGCAAGCTACAAGGGTATAAAAAATAAAGTAAAAAAAAAAGATAAGATGCGAATGGGACTCTTTTTTTTCAGCCGGAACTCTTTTCGTTCCGTGCTTGTTCGACATTCTTTGAAGAACTGCTTGAGGTATTTTTGCGTAAGCTTAGCTTAGTATTTAATTAACGTGCAGAATATAAATGATCCGTGGCGCAATTCAAAAATAGTCTTCTGCAGAAAAGATGTCCACTCAATCAACCTCGATAAAAAGAAAGTTAGAATAGTTGGGACAACAGATCCGTATAGCTTGAGCTTTAACAGGCCTCGATGTCTTTCTTTTGTAGCTGTAGGCGTTCAAACGACGACTCTACATTTAGGTGCGAGTTAAAAACTCCATTAGTGCTGTGGACAGCAATATAAGAGTATGAACGACATTTTGAGCTCGCGCAACAGCCTTGAGAACCTTTCTACAGGTACCGCACTACATCCGGTTACCTTAGCCTAGAAGCTTGATGGTCTTACCCTGTTTATATTCTTTTGGACGTTTCTGTGTCCGCTTACACAAAAATCAAAAAGCCCTCAGTACACTGATTGAGGGTAACTATCAAGTTAAGTTAGGTTAGTGGGTTGGCGAGACAGGGATCCTGCACCCGCCGCACTTCGATCAATGTAGATCCATTGTGATGCCCTTGCGGTTTTAATAGACACCATACTGTGGTAACCTGATATAGAGCGGTAAGAGTTTGTTTCCGGCTCATTATTTGAGCCTTAGGCCTACGGTCCTAATTTCCTAGGAGGAATTTAAATGTAGCGAAATGCTTGCTCAATCCTCCGAAGTCACGAGATCTTATGTGAAGCTTCGACCAGGGGGCTTAAAATATTTCACGACCTTTATAACGTTTTAAGTCAACAGTCGCTTCAGGGCACATAATACAAAAACAGGATATTATATGCGTTTTTCTTTTTTAGTTCAGAGCAGAACCTGAACTGTTATACAAAAAGTTCGTGTTTCTTTTTTCGTTTTTCGTTCAGACACATCAGAGCTCGAATTTGTGTTTCTTTTTTTCTTTTTTCTAGAGCATGATCAGAGCGCGATCTATGAGCTCAAAATTAATAAATTGACTGAGCAGGCTGAATAAAAAAGCTGATTACACTGAAATGAATACACACTTCTATTCACATTTGACAAACAAAAATAGTCTTTCTACAATCCCATGTTGCATAAATGTACGACGGTGTGTTGTCATGACAGAAGAACACTTTTTTGCGCTTGCTTTGCAATAAGCAATCGTTTTGACCTCATTCAATACCGAATTGTCTTAAGATAGTTGAGCTCCGTAGAACTCCTTTTATTATTCCATGGAGCTTGTACCATGTAAACATTCCGCGATGCTTATAATCATTTTTAGTGTCCAGGCTAAGTTTTTTATACTCACAATGTCGAAACTTTCCATACAAAATTGCATACTGTGACCTACAAAATATGTAAGGTGAAGGTTTTAAATGATTATTAGTAAGGCACATTGAAGATCATAACCTTTCCGTCGGTTTTGTCCTCGCTTTGCCACCGTTTTGACTGAACTTCCTTTTAAGTAATGCACACCTACCTACATGTTTTCGCCAAAATATGCCAAAACCTTGTACTGAATTTGTCGCTCGAAACTATTTTTAGTCAAAGAGTCAACAAACGATAAATGACCTAAACCAACAGCTTTGTGATGCCCACATTTGATTGAAGGAACTCCAACTGGGAAGTTATTAACAAAAAAAAAAAAAAATTCAAAGGTCTGCTGACAGCCTACCAAGATGATGGGTTTTGAAAGCTGATGTTCGGACAAGATGTAATTCACAGATTCAATGTTTTAAGATATCCGTCAAAGTTTGATGTATCCGTTTGTCCGCCAACGCAACTACAGGTAGTTCTTCAATATTTGGATTTTCAAATGTGGGGATTACGAACCTTGGACGTCTCGTTAATGCCACCTTTTTAATCTACCACTGATGTTCAGAACAAACCCTCTTCATTGATTCGTGGTTCGATGCGTACTTGTCACCGAAGTCATATTCATTTGTTTAACCCACGCATGTGAAGATATTAATTGGTGAGATCAGTGAGCGATCACTTTTTTGCTCGATCAGTACATATAGTAAATAACTCAGTGGCTTCAGTGTTAGAGTGTAAATATTGGACCAGTACCTGACCAGTAATGACGTAAGTCCCAGATCAGTAAGAGATCATTTGAGGATCTGACACGTTTATTTCTAAACGAGAGGCGTTTTTAAAGATCATGTATCAGTGTGTTTCACTTCACGATGTCGTTATCAGCAACTGCCAAGCCGCCGTTTTCTATTTACCCGGCTTTTACTAACATGTGGTGCTTGATCACTCAGGTGCCCTGCTATTTCTAACGCGATACTAGATCAGATCAGTAGTATATTTCAAAACCAAGATCAGGCGGAGCTAAATTGACTTGAAGTGAATTTTTACCATTGTTGGTTACACTGTGCACTGGTGTTCCTCAGTGGTTCTTATGACGCCGCTTGGGTCATAGGTAGAGGGCGCTGTGTTCTAAATGATCTTTTGGGGGACATATTGTCACAATTGGTTAATTTTGGTGTCGAATTAGCATTAAAACAGTGCCAAGTGGTTGCAGGTGATTTGACTGCTTGACTTCTGGTGCACTTCTAAAGTTCAACGTGAAAGCTTTGCGATTGTTAGAAGTTTTGTGCCCTCGTTCGTTTTATCTAGTTCGTATAGCTCCGGACTTTGGGGCCTTTATACATCCCAAAGATAACCGAATCAAAATGAGTTCCACAACAAGGCAGGGTTTCGTTCATTGGGGCAGATTCTCTATTTCAACTACCGACCGTCTGAACGATATCGTTTTCGAAACTTAAATCACCACTAGAAGTTATATTCTTCTCAATTTTTTTTGAATATCGTCTGCTTTCAATACATTTGTGGGAAATGAACTGGATTAAGCTCTCGAACTTGTAATTTTAGCACTTAGTTGCTAATTTGGTAGCTCCATCGTTTCGCGATAATCGTCTGAAAAGTTACGGAATGAGTGCCTCATATCAGTTTTGAATCGCAGATATGAACACTGTGCAACTTGGACATGATACACTACAGCAGCTTTTGGATATCTGTGTCACTCGCACGAGATGTCGTACCGCTTAATGAATTTCGCCTCGGTGCTATGTTATTAACGCTGTTATCCAGCTCGTGCTGCTAACCGCTTTATTTGCTTGCTAGTAATCTGCATTTTTAAGATTTATATACCGATTTTGGGACCAGGATTTTGGCCTTATTTTCATAGCTTGCAGTTTTTATTCTATCGCACCCGGTGGGACCTCATTGCTCCCAACCACCACTTTTTAAGTATCCAAGCTGTCTGAACCACTCACCGCGCTAACACGAACTCCAAGCGCAGTGCAATAAATGTATATCTAGACAACGTCGGTGATTGCAGCTGATGTGCCATATACAAGTTGTAATCGAAAGTTAAACCCTAATGAAAAAGGGAACACTCGCCGCATAAACAACCTCACTAATCATGTCTTACTTTGCAGGCTAAGCTACATGAATATTATCGTCACCCATAGTCTTTCGCGGCCGCCCTACCACTACCATCATCATCCCCATCATCATCGTCAATGGCCTTCGTCTGGCTACACCCGGCTGCAGCAGCAATATACTCGAATCGATCACAACCCACGTAGATTATCGACAGCCTCTCGGGTAGAGCCATTTAAATGGCCACTAGGTCTTTGGGTTGGCTCCTTTTTAAGAGTAATCTGCGCCTTGTCACCATTTGTTTTGTGTGCGCGGCGAGTTCTTCTACTCTATTTGCCGGTGTGTTGATTAAGTGCAACCTGGTGTGCTGCTGTGATATTGATCGAGTGGGAAGATAACTGATCATATGGTGTCTGCAGGTTAATTTTTCATCGCCATCACTAAGTGGATGCGAAAAGTTTGCTGATTCTTTTTTTCCTTGCCGTTTATCTGCTTCGTGTTGTTGTTGGGGCTTCTGGTGTTGTGAACAGTTCGATTTTTCATGTCCAATTTTATCTAGGATATGTAGATACAAATCGATTTTTCATGTCAATATGCGATATCTTCATTTCTTTCCCTGCTCCGCCGCCGCCGATGATGATGTGTGAAGTGTACCCGTGTTTTTATTCTATTTGCCCGTTCGCTGAATATGGTGTCATGTGTGTGGATGCTTATTAAATTTCTGAGATGCCAACACAAGAGAAAAGTAATCACAACAGAGGCAAAAGTGACTTCCAAGCGTCGGTTCAGATATAGGTCGAATTTCCTTTGGCAAATCAGGATAGATATACAGGTTCATCGAGGTTATCTGTCGGATATGAGATTTTTTATTAGCTGCCAAATGTGTTATCAACCCACTAGGATTTGTGTGTGTGCCTTGCCGTCAGACGGTGTTGATTTCATGTGGGGTATTACCGGTATGATTTTTTTTTTTTAACCTTTTTTTTTTTATGGACCATGGAACCTGTGTCCAATTGGCATGGCATAAGGACGTGCTGTGCAGCTTGCAATTAATTTATTATTTCGCGTAATTAATTAGTTGATATATATATATACATTTTGGACACAATCTGGAAATGCCTATCTCGAAGCGATAAGCAGCACAGCAGCAGCCGAGTGTTACGATACGACCGAGTGAATGCATTTAAGCCAAAGCGCAATGGGTGGAAAGTATTTAGTTATATGCACCAAATTGATTAATGAAAATGAGAAGCGATACTTGCAGCATCACCATCACCATCAGCATCATTATGCCTTCGAACAGAACAGAAAATCAAAATAAAAATCGTTTTTTAATTGAATGAAAATGTGAAGAATGCGAAAGCGCGATTTAAATCGATTAAAGTGAAATTTTTAGCCAACCGACTAAATTGTTGGTAATTTGATTATGTTCGTTGGTAAATTTATTCATGCTATCCTGTTTGAGTGAGGAGGAGAGAGTGCTTGTGTACGTGCGAATTATTTAGGACATTTTTGTTTGCCCTTGCATGTGCGCCTCCTGACAATGGAACTAGGTTAACATTTCATTAGCGTGACACTTGTATTCACAGGCGTAATTTGATAGTAGTTAGTAGTAATGAATGGATGTCGTTGTGTATGGTGGTGAACACCCAAAATTTATTGTATTGATGATGACGTTGTTGTCCTTTACTGGACGGCCGGGGGGTGGAACTACCATCTGAATTATTAAAGTGGGTATTTTTTTTCAACAATAAAATTCTCAGTTTTGTTATCACGTACGTTTTACAGACAAAAAATAAACTTAGTTCATGTACAGCTTTATGTAAATATCATGGCAATTGTTTAATAAAAAATGTTGTCGTCTTTACGAGTAAGTGGGTTAAAGTCATACTTTTTGACCTGAAATTGTGAAAGCCTTTTATGCAGGGAATGTTCATTTAAATTTATAAAATGTTCTTTTATGGATATAAACATATTTAAAACTCAGTTGGTTATTGTTGGTGCATTTGTCGTCATATAGTTGTTGCTTGATAGTAGGTATGTCTTTTGGCAGTTATATTAATTTGCATGTACACAGTTTGCAATTGGGGCTTGTAGTTGGATCTCGTTCTATTGTTGTAAACCGTGGATATCAACGATCTGTATCAGGTAAAATAAAATAAAGTGCACGACTGGGTCGAACGAAACTTTCTCGTTGATCAAAAGTTTGATTAGTTGTTTTCTTATTTTAGTAGGTAGGTATAGGGAAAAATCTGAGAAGCAATGATAGGAATAGTGTTCAATAAAATAAAATCCATTTTCGAGTTATTATACTGATGTGGCAGTATATATCAAATAACAATGTGAGATTTTATAAGTTTAAGCTCTACTAAGAGGCATTTTTTGCAACTTCTGATTAGAGAGTTTTAAGCGCCTACTGTACTATTTCATAAGCTTTTATACTTTACAAGATTTTTGGGTTAAGGGATATAAGCGTATACTAGAAGTTTTTGTTTTCTAATCTGTAAGGGTATGTGTTAATTTTTGACTGGAATAGATTAGTGCCGCTGGTTTTAAAAGGTGTCTATGATTGGGAGTATGTTTCGCGATAGACTGATATCTTTACATAGATATATAATGTAAGAATTCAGTGATTTGTTTATAAATTTGCATTAACAGTTACAAACTGAATATCCCGATGTACGTGTGTGGGGGTGCAAATGCAGTGAGATTTTGTGATTGTGTAAACTTCAAGCGGTAGAAATTATTTTAAGGTGCATATTCAAAATGGTTGAAAAAATAAAATAAGAAGTGGGTTATACGTTGCTGTTATTGCATTTTAAATAGGTATGGCAAATTTTAGTTTTAAAGTGCAGTATTGAGTTTTTAAAATATATATGAACAGTAGCTGACCCGGCGAACTTTGGTCCGCATAAATTCATTAATGTAGGTAATGAAATTAATAATTCCGAGCTTTCGCTTCATTCTGCTTCATGTAATTCGTTCAATTCAAATTTTGTATTCAAAAGTTATATTAAAATTTAATCCTTACTATAATAAAACTGTAGCTTTTTTTCCGGCTGTAATCTGTGAGACGAGAATAGATTCAAAAAGTACTGCACGAATTTGATTTCGGTTTACACAGTTGCATAGGAAATTGTTCAGATTTGAACATAGGATATGTTTTACCATTATTCGCTGTCCGGAAAGGGAAATCTAAGCTGATATCTAAGAAAAGTTGTAATTCTCGGATGCCTTCTAGCTCCTAGCTTCGGAATCACTCATCCAAATGAAATGGGATTTTTTTTAATACAAAGTTCAATAATGTACAAAGATTTTAAGATATAAATCATCTTTGTACGTTATCCTGAAGTCGAACAATAAGCAATAAACTATAAATTTAATACAATTGAAAAAATCAAAATGTTCGATTGAAGCTAGATCGTTGGATTTTTCCAGCGTTGAGTGGAGGAAATTTTGTGTGTGTGTGCGGCAAAACCTGTTTCTCTCTCTATACATTTTCTGCCGTGTGCTTCTCTTTTTTTATGCAACTTTTGGCTTTTGGGTTTTGTGTTGTTTTTTTTTTTTTTTTTGCTCACGTTCTTAAATTATTAGTGAATAATGACAATGAGTAGTAGAGCGAATGTGGTGCATGGGATTGAGGGAGATAGCTATGTAATTGAGATTGAGGGAGTCACACTCAGTTGTTAATTGTGATTGTGATTTTTAAAATGCGCTATAGTGATTCTGATCTTATTAGTGATACTGATTCACGTCCATGCTAAAACCTGTTTGTGCATTTGCAGTTTTTTTTGCTTCATGTTTTTTTTTTTCTCTTTTTTTAATTTGAACTTGAGGATGTTTGTGTTTGAGTAGTAAGTGAGCGAGTTGTTATGGGATTGAGATGGGGAATAAAATGTAACAAGTAACAACTTACAAGTGGAATGTAAATGAGATTGAGAGGGAATAATAGAAGTTAGCCTACCAAAGTATTTGTTTGGATTGTTTTACTGGCAGTTTTTCTTCTCTTTTTTCGGGTAAGCTACTTTTTGTATAGCGCTAATTATTTTGTTTTAAATTTGAGAAGTGGAACTCTGGCGAAGCAAGGCGAGCACGGGTCAGCTAGTAAATAAATAAAATCAAATAATTGTCGGCCAACCTACCGCTTTTTTGATGCTTTATGGTACACAACATTTTTTGTTCTATTTCTATTATCGGGTGCGTACACGTACAAAGCGTTAGCTTTGCGACACGTGAAATTCAAGATTTATGCCACACACATCCAGCGAACGGCAAAACGTTCTGAATAAGTGTAGTCCGCGGAATAAGAACATCTTAAACATAATTTATTTAATTTAATTTTTAAATAGATATATTTCAAACAAAAATTCAAAATTGTTGACAACAACAATTTGCTTGGAAAATAATTAAAATAATTGACAACAAGAATTGCTTTTAAAATTTAAAATATTTTTGTATTTGAAGTGTCCTACTCGATTTTATCCAGTTTTTTTTTTTTTCAAAGTGTATTTCCCCATAAAAAAAAAAAAAAATTTAGGGGTGGACCACCCTTAACATTAAGGCAGATGAAAAATAGATGTCCGATTCTCCACCCTAGCCGATATGCACGCTAAGATTCACGAAAATCGGTCGAGTCGTTTCCGTGGAGTTCAACCACGCACACCGTGAAACGAGAATTTTATATATTAGAAAGTAGATAGATCGGCTTTTGGGTAGTCACCTTTGAGAAAAAATTAAAAAAACGGTTTTATTAATTTTTTTGGAGAAAAACTAAGTACGGGATCTTCTTTAGAATACTGTTATCATCCTTACTATGCTTTGTGATCAAAATCGTTAGAGCGGTTTTTGTAAAAATTGGCAGAGAATACAGTACCAAATGTTGAAATTTTTTGTTTGAAAAAAAAACGAATGGTTATCTATTTTGTTGAAAACCGATTATAAGTTATTGTTCGGAACGTAAGCATTACTTGGGGTTTCAAGTTGTATCGAGATCGAAAATGGGGTTTCTGAGATATGAGCAGTTTTTAAAAATAGCGTTTTCGATGATTCGAATTGAAAATTAAGTACGCAATATATTTGAGAATATCAAATTTACTTTAAGTTTGTATTTTGGTCAAAATTGTTATTACTGTTTTCAGTTAAAGAAAACTACTTTTTT
Source organism: Cheilosia urbana (assembly GCA_946477585.1). NCBI lineage: Eukaryota > Metazoa > Arthropoda > Insecta > Diptera > Syrphidae > Cheilosia > Cheilosia urbana. The sequence goes on from OX297854.1 coordinate 33,973,908, forward strand.
CAAAAATCAATTGAACGATAATACAGAGCAAAACCGAGTCTGTTATTAAGTTAGAAATGACCATATTTCCTTAGAAATACATTTTTGTTACAATCGTATGGACCGTTTTCGAGATATGTCAAAGTTTCAAAAAAAGTTCCATTTTTTTGCGAAAAACTTAACTGAATACTTGCTTCTAAAAAAGGCTCAAGAACTTCAAATTGATACCAAACAGTGAATTGATTTTAAAGCCATCGTACAATATCTTTGCAAATGCCCTGTCCACAAGTTGGAGTTGTTGATATACTAACTACAGTGAGTCCTCGTCGTCACGTTTGTCAGACTTGCACAAGTACTTGGAATGTTGGCAGTTTCCTAATAGTCAAGATTCCGATGGGATTCACTAGTCTTCACTCAGGGTGCTATTTTACAAGCAAAATGTATTATTAATGATGTACCTTTTTTCGTGCTTGAAAAGTAAATAATTCTAATGAAACACTATCGGTTTTAACTTTGGTGTACCGTAGGTAACTTGAAAACAAAGTCTTTTGGTGAAGTATAGATTTTGACAGATTTTAACAGAAAAGTTCTCTTTCGAGGCAGATTTTCTCGTTTTTAGAGGAGACCTTTAGAATACCGTCTAGGACTCTCCTAAATAGTATTGAAATCTAGACGGGCCTTATCTTCCCGCGGTTGAGTTAAAAATGTATAGCTACTGTCGTTGTTGCTTATCAGTTTTAGCTTTGTCCACTTGTTTTATCGAGAAATGCCAAAATGGGACATATGCGTAGAACCATGTCCAAATTAGGAGTAAGATCATTCTTGCAGCCTTCTAGGTCGAGATCAGGTTACATCGAATCGTTTCTTCAACATATCTTTTCGAACGAACTTTTTAAAGTTTGCTATATTTTTGTATGTTCTTCCCGGGACAGGAAATTTGTAGCCTGACTTGCAGAAAAGTTATATGCCAGCAACATTTTTATTTATTAAGGGAAAACATAACTCAAATGACCATGAAAGTTTGAATCTTCTTGAATGTCATATCGTCTATTGCGTAGACATTAATCACATTTACTCGCACACATACTCATTGCCTTTCACTCATGTATCTACCTAAGTGCTTGCTAGGTACTAATGCATTTATTCAATTGCGCCGAAAGAGCTAAGTGAGTGTCATGCCAACGATAAGACAGACAGATTTGATCATCACCACTTAAATCTTGCGTCTCAACATCGACTGTAGGTTATCACAACATCCAACTGAAGTAACCAAATCCGACAAACTTATCGATACTTGTAATTGCCAGGTGACCTCACCTTGCCACGGAGTTTGCCTTTAAATCCATTAACCGCTTCTAGCCAGCCTTCAAGTCGTCTAATACCATATTACACTCGTCTTAGTGGCAATAGTTGCACAACGTCACAATTGGGCGCCAACAAAACTGCATATGCGTCGGCTTAGTAAAAGCTTTCAATGAAGCCATCGCGCGATACTCCCAATTGAAAAACGACCTCACTCTCGTAAAATTTATGTTCAACTCAAAGTGCACTGCAAGTCTATAAAATACTTCAATAAAATGTCGGAAAACTGCTCCACTCTTGGCGTAAACAAGTCAATGCAAATGTGCGCCATAATTTCATTTCCAAACTTTTGCGTTACGAAATCGGCCTATTCCGTGAAAACCCTATTCCCACCTACGCCTCTGTCATTTAGCTCTCTACTCACCTGGAAGTTTTCGCCCCAAGGAATCTACACGATTGCTCAGTGTGAGGTATACTTCACAGTTCTAATGTAGTTCCACCGCGAGAATTCTCATTTGCACAAAAGTCGAAAAATCCGAAGCAAATTTGAATAGAAAGACAGACAAGCGGCTGTTAAATTTGTAGATACCTCTTGCTCGAAACTAATTACCCCGCACACATTGATTGGTTTACGCTGATTTATGGCTCGCATTTGAAGTGAGAGGCAACTTAAAAAAGAACACATCCGTGTTTGTGTGCAGAAGCCGTCGACGCTACGCGACTGATGATATGTGGGAAACGAAGAATCTAGGCCAGTCTAATCTGCACTGTGAATTTCGTAAATTTAATCGTGCACCGTGCAGTTACCAAATGTTGCAGGAAGTGGAATTTTATGGCATTTTCGGGATGAAAATGTGTACATCGATGCGAGGGCATAAACAGAATGCAAATAAAAAAAAAATAAAAGAAGATTGTTTATGGATTCTGGCTTAACAAATCAATCAAATGCGCATATTGGGTGATTTACACACCTTGCGTGAATAAATTGAGGCATAAAAACACAGAGCGTGCAGGCGTCAGAGAGCAGTTGACGATCGATGCAATCGGGTAGTGTAAACAAGGCATTTAGGGTAAGAATTTCGGTATTTGGTATTTATGTTTTATTTATTTATTTTATTTATTTTTATTTATTTATTCATAAGTGAATGCTTAAGAACAGTAAGATACAATATCTTATAAGTTTGTCCTAAGCTTATTTTACATATTTTGCAGATTATACAAATATAGAGCTGGGAGAAAATTGAAACACTTTTTAATTTCATGAATTATAAATTACTATATCTCAATTTTAAATATACTATTTTAATTTTAAGTATTTACATATTTACTGAAAAATGGTCCCTTAATAATTTTTTAATTCTTGTTGTGTTCTGTGTTTCTTTAATGTTACGCGGTAGAGAATTCCACAGACGGGCAGCATTGACAAAAAATTGACGCTCAGATGTTAAACATGAAAAACGAGGATAAATCAATTGACGAGTCCTCCGCGAGGATGTTATCATTATTCTTTCAAAACAGTATTGAGGTTGATGTGTTAGTAAAAAATCGGATAACAAGGTTACAGTACGTAGTTGAAGATAATTTTCAAAAGGCATACCAAGCAGACGATTAGCGTAACCAGATACTCTATCATATCTACGTAACCCAAAGACATATCGTACAGTGCTATTAAATGCGATATGGAGCTTTCTTTTACTTATATAGTTGCATTTACAAAAAATTTCACATCCGTAGATCAATATGGGTATTACTAATGTCTTGGCAAGTAATAAACGCGTTTTAACGGGTGTAAGCGACTGAGTTACCCATAAGGTGCGTAGTACACCATACACTTTTCCAACAAGTGTATTTATATGGTTATCCCAAGTTAGATGCCGATTAAAAGTCACCCCGAGATTTTTTGCAGTTTCAACATAATGTATTGGTGCATTGCCTAAGACAATTGACGGAAAATAAGAAAGGTCCAATGAATTTTTCGATATTACAAGGCATTTAGACTTTTTGGGGTTTAAAATAAGACCATTCGATTTAGACCAATGCGCTATTTTCTGTAAGTCTTCGTTGACACAAGAAGCACCATGCTCGATAAGTCCGAGAGGACAGCTAAAATAAAGTTGCACGTCGTCTGCGTACATATGAGATGTACAGTTTTCGACTATAGATGGAAGCTCATTAACGTACATGGAAAACAAGAGGGGACCGAGTATAGAGCCTTGAGGGACGCCTGTAACATTCTGGAGAAAATCTGATAATTTGTCACCAACTTGAACTGCTTGCTTTCTATTTGTTAAGTAGGAGTAAAGTAGTTTGGCAGCAACAGCTGAAAATTTGTATTGATGTATGAGTTTTTTACATAAGTAAATATGATTGACAGTGTCAAAAGCCTTCGAGAAGTCAAGCAACACCAAAAAAGTTACTTCATCCCTGTCCAATGCCTGCCTTATATCGTCAGTAACGTTAAGCAAAGCCGTAACACAACTGTGTTTTTCACGAAATCCAGATTGTTTCGGAGTAAGCATACTGTTCGACGAAAGATAAGCGCTAATTTGTTTTTGTATAACCCTTTCAAATACTTTTGACAAAAAGGGTAATATAGAGATAGGCCTGAATTCATTCCCTTTTGCATTTTTGGGTAGTGGTATAACCTTAGCCAGCTTCCATTGATCAGGGTACACACCGGTTGTTAAGATTGTATTAAACATGAAGGTTATATGTGGCAAAACAACCGGCAAGATCATTTTTAAAAATAAGGGATGAATTTCATCCAGTCCTATAGAATTTGACCTTACAGAGAGCACGCATTCTGCAACATCGGTACTACTCACTGTACGAAAACTAAAACCAGGGTCATCCGGCAGAATCGCAAACGGAAAGGAAGCTTCAGAAGTAATCAACGGTGATATCGGTGGTAAGGATACAAATTGTTGGTTCAAAGTATTGACATCAATATCTTCGGCAAGGTCAACCCTTGACTTACCGATGCCTAACTTGCGCAAATTATTCCACATCTGACGCCCACTCAAAGAAGTACTAAGTTGGTTGGAATAAATTTGAGACTTAACCCTACGTATTTCGACTACGACTTTATTGCGAAGTGAACAATATATTCGCTTTAACTCATTTAATCGATAGCGCTTCCAACTATTATAAGCCACATCACGTTGCTGCATCAGCAAACGCACACTGTGGGTAAACCATGGTTTATTGCATGGCTTTATGAGCTTCGTTTTTAAAGGCACATGAGTGTTAAAAAGGTTTGTAATGTTCTTAGTTATAAACTTCAACTGCTCATTTGACGACTGTAAATAATATGTGTAATCCCAATTCATACTTTTTGTTTGTTCATCCAAAGTTTCAAAATTAATGTTTCGGAGATCACGATATTTGATATATTTATCGGAATGACTAACACTGAACTCCAAAGTTATGAATATTAGATCGTGCTTTGAAAAAGCAGGCGCAGAAAGCTGGTCGTACAAAGCCACTTTATTCATATCACTAACGAAGAATACATCTAATAGTGTTGCACCACTTTTAAAGAAGTGAGTAGGTGTGCACGTATTAACTGGTCTCAAATTAAACGTATGCATGCTTTGAGTGAGAAGATTGGGATTTAAAAGATTGCAATTCAAATCACCGCATAATAAGATATTAGGAGAGAATAGCGAAATTTCTTCCAAAAGCGTTAATAAAGGCGACAGATTGATGTACCTATTTGGCCTATATACTGCACCAACAAGTAGTCTATCCTCATTTCCAACCAAATCAACGAAAACATACTCAATACTACTATGAGCATCAGATGAATATCTTAGTTTGCATTTAATCGTATCTTTTACATAAATTGCCACCCCACCTCCAATACGATTAATTCTGTTAGATCGAAAAGGTCGATGAAAACCCTCCATGCAGCACGCCTCTTCTTTCAAGTCATCCGTAAACCAAGTTTCACTAACACATACTACATCAACACCCGATCCAACAAATAAATCACGGAATTCATCAATTTTTGGTAACAAACTTTGCGCGTTTAAGTGGCAAACTCGTAGACCACTTTTCTGGCCGCTCAAAACTCTAACCATTGAACGCAGTGGTACATTACGACACATAGAAGCTTGGTTATTTATCATTTTTATTACAACAAGAACAAAAAAAAAATAAAGAGAGAAAAAAAAAAAGAAAATTAAGAAGAAGGAATAAGAAGAAAAGGAAAGAAAAAGAAACAATTTAAAGTAAAGAATAATAACAAAAGTATTTTCAATGATAAAAAAAAAGAATAGAGAAAAAATATATAAACAATTAAATTTCTTCAGAAACTGCTGATCTGGCAACATCTTCGAGTCCCTCGATGCAGTCAACTACCACAGCTGTGTCGTTGGCATGACGTTTGACATAAACCACTCCGCGCGCGGTATGGACAGAAAAAAGTTGTTTATGTTTTTTTAGTTGAAGAGCACGTTGAAATAAGGTTTTGTTTTGCCGGGATAAGCTCTCACGTATATGGATAGTGGTAGATGCAGCTGAGGTTGAGGCACTGTCAATAGCCATATGTACATCTTTTAGGCTAAGTTGCTTTTGGTTTTTTTTTCGATAACTCGCGATTGACGTGATGACATAGTTTTTGTCATATGGGGAGGTAAACTTGATTTTGATCGCGGAGTTTTGTGAGTTGGGTTTCGGGCGGGTGCGGTAAATATTATTCAGTGTTGGTGGTTTGATATTAATTGTGTTGCAGATGAGATTAAAAATCGATTTAAGATTTTCATTTGGCAAGTATGGAATGCCAAATAAAAAAGCATCACTAGCGACTATGCGGTTTTCATACGAGTTCATTTTGTTTTTGTTTGTTTTGCGTTCGGCCGCATCCATGAATGGGAAAACATGTGGCATGTTACGGGAGTGGGATGTTGGACGTGTGTGGTGCCGTGAAATAACGCCGAGCGAAATAACGCCGAATTTTGGAATTCGGTGTTATTTCACTTTGTGAAAGCGAAATAACGCCTATTTTCCTTGTTCGGTCTTATTTCACTTTGCTAAAGTGAAATAAAGCCCAGTCGGCCTTATTTCGCTTTGAATTTATAAATACATTTTAAATTTCCTCCTCTGTTACTTCAGCATTTAGAATTAAAGAAAATAAAATCAAAAAAAAAAAAAAAAAACGAATTTTAAACTATTATTTTCTCAAACTTCCCGCTAGTTATCTTAGCATTTATAATTTTCTCGCGCGAATTTTTAACTATTATTTTCTCAAATTTTCCTTTTAGTTATTTTAGAATTTGAGAAAATAATAGTTAAAAACTCGCGCGATTTTTGAACTATTATTTTCTCAAATTTCCCTCTAGTTATCTTAGCATTTAACTATTATTTTCTTTCTAGTTATTTTAGAATTTGAGAAAATAATAGTTAAAAACTCGCGTGATTTTTGAACTATTATTTTCTCAAATTTCCCTCTAGTTATCTTAGCATTTAGAATTTGAGAAAATAATAGTTAAAAATTCGCGCGAATTTTTAACTATTATTTTCTCAAATTTTCCTTCTAGTTATTTTAGAAATTGAGAAAATAATAGTTAAAAACTCGCGCGATTTTTGAACTATTATTTTCTCAAATTTCCCCACTAGTTATTTCACCATTTAGAATTTAGTTATATATAAAATAATAGTTGCATCTATTTCTGCAAATTTAAAATATACTTCATATATAGTTCTCGGCAATTCTGAAAACATTTGCTTCGGCCTTATTTCTCAAGCAATGTTCGGCATTATTTCACTTTGTGAATGTGAAATAACACCGAATTCTAAAATTCGGCTTTATTTCGCTTTCACAAAGTGAAATAACGCCGAGTTTTCGAATTCGGCGTTATTTCGCTCGGCGTTATTTCACGGCACCGACGTGTGTTGCCCTGAGGGGGAAATCGATTCATTGAGAAATGGGGAAATTATCGCCATCGACTCACAATGGCGTTTTCCATTGGTAAAATAATCAATTTTTTTTTATCTATAACTGTCAAAAGACCGATTTTGACAGTTGTTGTGGTCCATTGTTAAAAAAAAAATGATTTTTCTTTTTGATCTCCGATCAATTTTGCAAATCTCAATTTTTCGGCAGATTTTACCCTCCTTGCACTAACACCAATACAATTGACTGCCGTCAGATTGACAAGAGTGGTTTACATTTTGATATATTATTAATTAGATTGCTCCAGCAAAAACAAACTTGTGTGTTTTAAAATTTGACAGCTACCCCGATACTAACTTCACGGACATGAAATTGCACCATACCTACAATGACAAAAAAAAAAAATCAATCTGATGTCGTGTTCCATTGTTAACGAAAATGATCAAATTTCAAATCAAAATCCAGACTTACCAATGGAAAACGCCATAATTTTAGTAGTTAGTTAATTTAGTTAATTAGACTATTAATTTATTTCATAAAATGCTTAATTTAAAGAATACAATTTCATAGTCTTTAGTGGTTTAGCCGAAGGCTGTCTACCAAACCGACATTTCAAACATTAATATTAATATTTAACTACCAATTTTTTTTAATTAACAAAATAATTTCAGTTAAGATTTAAAAATAGCCGGTTTCTTATTCTTATTGTAAATACTTTATTAGAATATATCGAAGTCAAGTCTACTTTCGCGTGACAATTCCAACCAACTGACTGGCAAAAATGAACAAAGGTGTATCGTTCAAGGATACGAAATATGTAGGAGGGGATAGGATGGGTAAAGAGGTTTACAATTGAGTGGATGAGAGGAGCTTGAGTGTTGCTCAGTAGGGTTGCCTTACACTATATACAGTTTCGATAACGTAGGGCAGTCGTTGTAATTTCAGTACCTACTCTTTGTTGTTGACATTATGTTATTAAAAAAAATTGGTGCGACTGTATCCAACAGTCCCGAAATATGTGTATGTGTAACCACCGTGCTCCACCAGATTCCAACAACGCGCGCTTAGATGTTTACACATCAAAAAAAAAAAAAAAAAAAATGGCTGCATACGAAGTTGCCTACGACTGTAATATGATGACTTGTGCTAAGTCTTCCTAAGCAATGATTGCACGGGTTATTTTTCGTGGCAAATTTTGACATGATGACGTCACAAAAATTCGCTCTTTTTATTTTCACTCGCGTCTCTGCTCTGAGTATGCTGCGACAGCCAGCGTGACCAGACACTTGACAGAAGATCACACATAGTGACACATTTAGAACAAGTGTTTACGTCATAATGATGTTGGCATGTCAAAATTTGCCACGAAAAATGACACGTGTAACTTAGCTTTAGCACTGCTTGAAGCCTGAAATAAGTGGCATAGACTTGTGCCTTACAAAAAAGTGGTTCAATTAACAGAACCAAGTATCCAAGCGGCTAAATTGAGAAGCTATTCCAAACTTTATATATTCTCATATGACTTTCGGACATTCAGTTTTTAGGACCGCGCTTTCTCAGTCTGTCATCACACCGTACCCATATACATGCACTCACTTGCAAAACTTTAACTTAAGTGATGCAGTATTTCACTTCGTTATACCCAGTGGTTTTAGCAAGTTGTAACTAAATAGTAGGTACATGCGGTAATTATCCTTTTGGAAGTCACCTTTCATTTGGTCAGGACAATGCCTATTGTTCTTGGTATACCTGGTACATTGCCCTCCTTTAGAAATTTGTTTGGGTGATTATTTCCCAATCGAACTACGAGCCTTCTCTAATGTAATTATACACAGCCTGATGAAATTTGTTCCATATTCTGCCTTAAAACTCGTCAGTGTAGCGCCACAGGGGTTAATTGGTTGGTTTTTAGTGTACTTAAGTACTAAGCGAGGGGCTCTATTCGACCCAAAAATGAAAAACTCACGCATAACAAATCGTTGTGAGAAGCTATGCTCTAGGCTAGGGTCCCTCCGGACCCAACTTTGGGGAATATTTTCACTGTATTCCCCAAATCGAAGGTGAAGTAAGTCCCCAAAATGCTATGAAATAACTCCTCAAATATACCTCGTTATATTTAAATCAAACAAATTAGCGCTTTAAAAATTAAACAAGAAATACAAGTAAAAAATCTCGCACTCACCCCGTAACCCAACAGTAAATCCAAGCAGGGGGTTGGAGGGGGTCCCATACATATTTCATAAATACAATGATAGAAATTCGCGTGCGCCCAATTTGAAGTATGAAATAAGTCCCTAAAAATCCATGAATGAGTCCCCATATGAAATAAATCCAAACCTCCATACAAATTTTGAGGAGTTATTTCATTTTTCTTTCAGGGGTTTATTTCCTGGGGAGCCGAATCATGTGGGATATGCTTTCCCATTTACCAATGATGTTTCGTTTCTTTTTTTTCTAAACGTAAGCTACACGGATTTCTAAGTTTTAATGATGACATTTCTCATCTGTTTAAAACACAATCAACGGTTGCGAAAACACTTCTGACCTTTGACGATACCTTTGATTCAAACTAGTGAGTTGATCCGTCTTACGTCCTCATTCCGACGGATTTCTTAGACTCATCATTCAATTTCATGAAATCATTGTTGTGTTGCTAATTAATTCGTGCTCGAAAACACGTACATTAAGGAATTCAAGTTTGATACGACAGCAGTATTACCGCGAAAGATGAAATAAACACAATTGATGTTCAGTGGCAGTGGCAACACAGGTCAATACCAGATCGTTGCCAATACGTGTCTATCAAACACACCTAACCACCTAACGTCACTTGCTCTTTTTTCTTATTTTTTTATTCGTGCGATTCGAATTGCTTAGAGCGTTTTCCAATCACTGGTTATATTTTTTAGTAAAACATTCGAAACTTGCGTCCCGATTGATTTCGAAATATTTATACATAAATAATTTACAAAAAATAGATTCACCCGATGCAATGGCTTTCTTTTTTCTTTGCTGTAGAACAAAATCGATAAAAATCTAAAAAAACTCCACCAGTTGTCAAATTCAAACGAACTTGTATTGGTAGATCTGAAGCAATTCTGAAAAAAATCTAGATTCGCAAAAGTGCTATGAATTCAAAAAAGGTTTTTTTTTTTTTCTGAACCAAACGAACATCAAAAGTGTTCTGAAGAGCGTCCAATCCAATACCACATTAGAATGGAATGAGTGCTGTCAAAATCAGTGTTGCCAGATGATTCCACAAAATTTCCCTTAATTTTTGCGGTGAAATTCCCTATTGGTTTATGATCAGGTAATTCGTTTACCTTTTCAACTAAATAGTAAATCAATTATTCATGTTAATGACAGAGAATAATTATTACTGACGGAACCTTTCGTTATTGTTGCTTGATTTCGGTTTTTTATGCAAACAATATCCCGAAAATTCCCTCGGCCACTATTTTCGCGTCAAAACGCACTGTATGTGACACCATACACCACATCCAATTTTGTATTTTTGTTGTATATACAGAGCCTTAACTGCGTACACTTTACAAACTATATCTGGCACCCAACCCACTATCAAATTCGTTCAAGGTCTTGTAAAACACTCCTTGCGATAAGACCTTTTCCGTTGTCTCATTGGGTTAGGTTTTTTTTTTGTTTTTTAATTAAATTCAAGTGTTTCTACGTACAATAACACCTCGAGCCTTCAAGGCAACATTTGTTCAGTATAATTACTTGTGGCTTTAGTATATATTTGTTCGGAATCCTCGTGAAGTGAAATTCCACAAATGTGCAGTCACATTCATCCGCATGCAGAATTATAATCAAAATTCCATGAAATCATGTAAATTCACTAAAAAAATATTTAAATTCACAATTTGAATTCCCAGAAACTGTAAGCCACATTATGTACAACATACGTACAGTCGAACCCCGTCACTCTTGCTGACCTTTTCACTATCCAATTTTATGCAAATCTCATTTCGCAGACACTCGTACTCGTTTATACTCACTTGGATATTCATACAACCGGATGAATTTGCCAGAGTTCATATATATCTTAACAGCATTGCCTTGGCCATGGACTCTCTGTACACACTCTTTAGCCCAGTTTTAATTACACAACGTTGAACTAGGCCATTTTTATTCCTGGTCGTTGTGTCTTTTTTTCCCCTATTCTCGTTTAAATTATGGAAAAGAAAAGAAAAAAAAAAAAAAAATGTGTGCGAAGAGAAAGAACAATAAAGTCGGGCGCACAAAAAGGCGGACGAATAAATTTATTTGCATTATGCCTCCGTGTAGGAATCCACCTCCGCAGTACGAGCTACGAGGTGTTCACTGTACATGCCGTCATAGCGATAGCCCCCGATTCGGATGTAGGGTAATTTACATGTTCCTCAGGTTGGTTTGGGGTGGACTGCAGTTTCCAATAAAGGGACAGGCATCACCTGTCTTTGGCATAGCTGTTACGTAAATGCTCAGCGCCTAACGCCATCTCGTCTAGTCTGGGTAATAAGTTGTCGTGTTGGTAAAATTTACAACAAGTTTTCACCACCAAGCAATTGCATTATGGATGAGGAATGACTAATGAGGGAGCGTCCTCTTTTGACTAGGACGTGCACTTGGGAGGAATCAGTCGAGTCCAAGTGACCTTCGCCTGGTCCTGCCAACTTAATGAACTTTATGAAGTGAAATGCAAATTTGTTGCAAGCTAGTTTGAGAACTTTGCCCGAGGTGCATGCAAAACAACTTGTCGAGAAACGGCATAATGAGTGTGTGGGAGGACATTTGACAGATTTGGGTATAGCTGGTTCTGAGAAGGTGGAACTTTGTGGGACATACAATTAATTTATCGGCGCCGCCCAGCTGGTGCTGTTGCAACAATCTCTAGTCATTGATAAATCGATATAATTTTATGCCTTACAGCGATTATTTTGAGCGCACGTAACTGGCTTAATTGGCTGACATTTTGTACACGTGCAGCACGTGGGCCAGCCCAGCGAGCAAGGTGAGATTGACCAGATAAATATCCGCTGAAAGCCTCCGAACGGCATGGCAATGAGCTTAAGTTCTGTAGGCATGAAGTAAGGCAGAAGGTCTAAGGAAAAAGTAGTTGGCGCAACAGGTCCGTAGCCTAAGCTTCTTACAATCATTCGTTTTGCGTGAGTTTTTCATTTTTGGGGCGAATGTAAGGGATTTCCAATTTAATATCATACTCTCGGATGTTTGTCAACCTTTCGCACAGTAAAAAAAGAAGTTTAATGGACAATACACAGTAAAACGCGAACAAGCGACACAATGGTTGTGCATTTTATAAAATGTCAGCATGCATATCGCATACACACAGCCGCATAGATATCGACAATCGCAGCTATCCCATAGCGAGACCACCGTAACACGTGTCCACCCCACGACTCATCATATCGCAACATGTCAGGACCACAACTGAATGAGCAGATTTCCTGCTGTCACAACTCATTTTATCCGCATTAACTTTAATCCGAAACGATGTAGAGGACACCATGTGTCCGGCATCAATTTCATCATCATTGAGATTTCCTAAGAATTTTTTTATTGTTTTGTTCTTAAATTTGTTTAAGCATTAGATATATATTTGCTCTTTCAAATGATCAATAGCACATATAGATATAATGAAGACAATGCTATAAGCCGCATCACACATGTTCGGTATAAGCCGTCCTTTCGCAGAAATGAAATCATCAAAGCAAGTCTACCTTGGTTTTGCATACTGTTTCTGTATGCGCTTTGTCTGGTTCCAGGAATTTGTGGAAGATTAATATGTCAAAAGAATAACATTTAAGGACTCCCGTGACGTTGGTCATAAAATTAATCTATGGTTTTCGAAAAACAAGAACCAATTTAGGACCAAATTTAATATCACTCGTGATTCATATTTTCAACCGCAAAGTGCACAATTAGTAATGTTAGTGCTAGTATGTAATACAGTCGATCCTGCGGTTAATGCGAATCTAATGGGCCATTTATTTCAGTCTCACTTATATAGGTATTCCAATTACCAAATTTCTCACTTATTCAGGTAGAGCAAATATTTGTTTTACTTAAGGATGACTTCAAAATAAATATTGTTTGAGCAAGCACATGCAAAAAAATAAATTCGCAAGTATGGTCCAATTACAGAGGCTTATTTATAAAATATTAGTTTCACTTATAGAGTTGAAAAAAGTTTCTCTTATTGAGTTGTTTTAAGGAAAATGAACGTGCGCCAGAATAAGGCCCTCTTAAAGAGGTATTCCACTTAGCCACGTCCCATTTAGACAGGTTCAACTGTATTTTATTTCCTTTTTTTTGTGGCATCCTTCTGATATTCACATTTACAGCTGCGGATTAGAGAAAATAAAAGTTTATGTTGTCGAAAAGTATAGGTGGATAAAATTCTAAATTTTTTATTGGAAAATATGGCTACCCTAAGTTCGCAAAATGCAAACACGTTTGCATGACAAAATAACAGTAACAAAACACGTTGTAGACGTGTTGCGAACATTTGTACGTCAACTACTTCAGTTGAACTTTCAATTTCAACGTAATGCAATCATTTACAAATTCTATATGCCGAGCTTGTTTTATTAGAAGTTTTAAGTAGTCGATATGCCTAAACAGAGATAGTCCAGCAATGGGAAGTATATTTCCCTAAGACGATTCTTGCGTACCGTTGTGAGATATTTTGCGCATATTCTCTGCACTCTACCCCTCTTTCCTTCTTCCCACTCAAGATCTATCTGTTTCGCTAGATGATGTTCATAGGAATCAATTCAAAATTCAAATTTTGTCTATTTATTATGGATTTATAAGTAAAAGCAAACATTACTATTAATTACGGAACACAACGTCGATTAAGTGGCTGCCTCGCCTGGCTGCACAATAGCGCATTCACTCTATAATTTTCCAAGACCCTGTTGATGGTTTCGGGTTGTAGCTCACGGATTGGTTGGATGATATTGGTGGTAAGTGCTTAAATCGTTTCTCGATTGTTGGCATTACATCGGTCCCTCACGGTTCCCCACAAAAAAAAAGTCCAAATGGGTCAAATCGCAGCTCCGAGGCGGCCAATTGAGATCACCCAGGCGGCTGATAACACGATTTTTGAATTTGGTTCGCAAAAGATCAATTTTGGCATGGGCTGTGTGGCATAGCGCGCCGTCCTACATGAACCAGAGGTCGTCCAAATCTATTTCTTTAATTTCAGTAAAAAAACGTCGGTTAACATGGCTCCGTAACGCCCACCGTTGACCGAAACGTTGTTCCCAGTCTCATTTTTTGAAGAAAAATGGTCGAATGATGCCACCACTCCACAATCCGTGTGTGTGCACCGTAAGAGACGGCGCAGGGCTGCCGTTGCAAAATTTCTTTGGGGAGTACAGAACGAAAATTAAGAAATTTATTTTAAGCTGTAGGCCTTTTTCAATTGGGAATTGGGATCGTTTCGATGTTGGAAGCCTGTGGCGGCCATGTTGTTTTGGTAGAGTCTCTCTAATCTGGTCTCTATTATTCATTCACTGAATTTAGTATCAAAATAAGTGTTCGTCAGTGAAAATGCTGCGCCCTTTGTAGGGCAGACGCGGTGGACCTTCAAAGTCCATATAGTCTTCAACGTTTGGTAGCCAAATTCTAAATAACCGGTTCGGCAAAACTTGTACCAATCGGGTCCGTGCCATCCGTGAAAAGCCGCGGAGAACATTAAAACGATGGTATATTTCGTACACGAAGGCATTAATTGCCTTTTAAAATTACAAAATTTATTTCTTTAATACCTCACGCACAGCTCCATTCCATTTCAAATATTTAAATGGTGGTAGAAGAAAAAGGACTTCGAACGCGAATGTAACAAAATCGAATCACGAAAAAAATGTTCGTGTAATATTCAGAAAGTAAAATTCTTTTTTCAATTTATTAGGTAAAGTAAAAGCATTTCAATCCGAAATTAAAAATAGGAGTACAATTCGTCGTTGGGGAGTAATGGTATAAAGCTGACGAAAAAGGAGTACAATACTCCTATTGTAGTAGTTTCGGCAGCGCTGCGGACGGGGGCCATGAGTGTTGTCCATAGCAGTCTCATGAAATTTTTGCACAAACTTGCGTACAGCAGGCGCGTTGGGTGCTTCATTTCGGCCAAAACTTCTTTTCAAAAAACGCACTGTTTGGGCTACCAGCACTAACTTTAGAAATAAGTCTAAAAACAATTCACAACGTTGTTCAAGCGTAAAGCGACTAATTTTGTTCCGCGGAGGTATAATACTGACTTTCTGTCAAAATTTCGAGCGGGAAACAGCTGTCAGTGTCAAAATAACCTATGATTTAAAAAGAAACCACTAGATGGCCCACCCTTTATAATCTATTTTGCTTCCAATATTCATCGCTAATGGCGTCTTTTTTACTCATGCCGATCAAAAACTGTACAAAAAGCGTCACAGAATATTTGATGATATCGATGTCATCCCCTTTGTAAATTTATTTATTTATATTTCTAAGGTCAATTCGAAACAAAAAGCTTGAAAAGCAGACGCCCACTCTTGCCAAATAGTACTTTCGAATGCCAAACCCTCGCCATGAGAAAGCCATTACGCAAAATTGATAACAAACTTAATCCGAATGTAGGTTGAACTTGAAAGGACTTCCATTATGTATATTTAAACGGCATTAAAAAAATATCGGATTGCCATTTTACAGACGTTTAAATCAAATGAAATCATTTTTTAATTAGCTGTCATACGTAAAATTAATCAATAGGCTTCATTCTGAATAAGCCCCAATTAGGTTATTCCAGCATACAAAAAACTTCAACTTTCGTGTTTCTAAGACAGCACGCATAAAAGGCACAACGCACAATAAATGTATAACATGAACTAACACCAAGTCACGTGTTTTTTGACTGAAGATAAATTATTTCGTTGTGTGGAGACTGCAGATTGAGACCCACAAATGAATTTAAGCTGTCAACTGATTCAACCGGAAGGGGTGACTTCCAGATCATTTCAGAGCTCAGAACGGCTCATTAGAACTGTGAACTGATGATTAATTAATTTTTCATTTGGCGTCATTTCTGTAGTGGGTTATTTTTGTTATCTTTCAGAAGATTACATGCAAAGTTTTCTAGTGGTTTTTGTTCCGACTCCTCGGTCCTCGGGAACGGCTAATTTTTTACGTCTTACGTTTCTCCGATGAATAATAATTGTCACTAACGTTTGTGGGACCAATTTGAAGGTACCAATGTCAATCACATCACATCCTATTTGCGGATCAGATAATGGGTCGTTCGAAAACTCGTTTTGTTTTCATCTATATGCGATTTGAATTTGTTTTTATAATGCGAGTCAGGTTTTTAATTAACCGAAGTTGGTACGGAAGTCGAAATATTTTGTGCGGATTATTTATTTAAATTTTTTGTATACACATACACACTCTGTGTCGCCAGTGAATTAAAATAAATATTTTAAGAGACACAAATTCTTGTAAGGAAGTGTGTTCATTAATATCAACCGAAGGCGGTCGTACCACGATTTGATTCTGTTGGAGATTGGGTAATTAGGGTGCGTACTGTACTCGCAGTAGTCACTTATTGGGTATATTAGGTTATTGTCTACCATGTTTTAATTTTAGACCTTGCGTCATCAAGGAAATAGCTATACATAAGTAAGTAAGTGTGTACAAAGTTTTGTTACTTATCGCTACATATTACAAGAGATTTGATCATGAGGCTCGGCTGTCAGTGAACTCGTTTGTAGTTACCCCTGATGATTTACTTTTAAATCGCACCATGTTTATCTATACTCCTTTTTACAGTGAATTCAGGGTTGCCAACACGGTACATTTGGGACAAAGTATTTGTCTTTCCCAATGTTTCTTTGCCCTTTGTCCTTCCCGACGATTTCTCAGTCCGAAAGTTAATTTAATTCAACAAATAACTAAAAAATAGGGTAATGTACACAAATAACCTTGGTTATGGAAAACATATTTTTTAGGTTATTTTAAGGTAGTACGTTTTGAGGTGTACTAAAATACGAGTTGGGTGAGCAATTTATAAAACTTTTAAAATTTGTTATTTCAGTTGGAAAATCATATCTTTGTCCCAATGTTGATTTCTCCGTCACACTCTTTCGGTATATTTGTCCGAAGTTATGTTTTAAGTTGGCAAGCCTGAGTGAATTTTTAAAGGTTGTCAACTACATCATGTTTTCATTTTTTAAAAACTCACATTACCGAAAAGTAGTTAAGAGTTACATACCTACTAAGAAAATTCAACCGAAGTCAACAAAAATTGTTATTGATTTTGTTGGTTATTGTAAATGAGTACATGAGGTAATAGATCTCGAAAAATCCAACTAAAGTTTGGTCCATATTTTATAAGAATCGGTTTCGAAAGAAACCCGTAATCGGTAGGACAAAAAAAAAATCCTTTACCAAGAAATACGCTGAGAGTATGATTCTTGTAATGCCATCACTTGAGTCGAGTACTTGGAGTAGTTCTTGACATTCTGTGACATTAGAGGTCTGTTCCCTTACTTTGGTAGTAAGAATGGAAAAGACTGTCCAAATGGCAGTGGTGGGGATAAATTCTCTCACAAAGAGAGACACTTACGAAAAAGTTGGGGAACGCTTTTGTAATAATCTTTAAAAAATTGCAGATACATATTTCAAATTGAAAAAAAGTGGTACGAAAAGTCTTTTAGCGATGAAAGTGACCTGGAATTAATCGAACTTCATTTTGATGAATCCGAGTATGTGGAAGAGTTTGTACTGATTGAACTAACGGGTGATTTTTTAGCTGGTTTGGTTTTGGCAACACTGGTTTTGACAGCTGACGTGTGTTTAGTACCTTGTGTCACTGTCAAACAGCTTCAGTTTGGTTTGCAATTCAACCATGGATCGTCCTACAAATGAACAACGCTTGCAAATTATTGATTTTTACTATCAAAATTCGTGCTCGGTTCGAAATGTTCATCGCGCGCTGCTTCCATTTTATGATCGGCATTCTCGACCTTCTGAGCAGTCTATTCGGAAGATTGTGACCAAATTTCGCACCAAATTTACTTTGTTGGACATTAAACCACCAACACGTTTACGTACTGTGCGTAGTGAAGAAAATATTGCGGCCGTATCAGCTAGTGTGACAGAAGACCGCGAAATGTCGATTCGGCGCCGTTCCCAGCAGTTAGGCCTTTGTTACAGCACTACGTGGAAAATTTTGCGGAAGGATTTGTGCGTAAAGCCTTTTAAGATACAGCTTGTGTAAGAACTAAAGCCAGCCGACCT
This sequence comes from Cheilosia urbana, assembly GCA_946477585.1. NCBI lineage: Eukaryota > Metazoa > Arthropoda > Insecta > Diptera > Syrphidae > Cheilosia > Cheilosia urbana. The sequence goes on from OX297854.1 coordinate 33,992,377, forward strand.
ACCACAACGCCGAATTTTTGGTGAATGGGCTCTTGGAAAGCTGGCCGAGGATCCGCTTTTTTATCGAAAAATTGTGTTCAGCGATGAGGCTCATTTTTGGTTGAATGGGTACGTAAATAAGCAAAATTGCCGCATTTGGAGTGAAGATCAGCCAGAAGCATTGCAACAGCTACCAATGCATCCCGAAAAAGCCACTGTTTGGTGCGGTTTATGGGCCGGCGGCATTATTGGGCCATATTTCTTCAAAGATGATGCGAATCGCAGCGTTACTGTCAATGGTGAACGCTACCGAGCGATGATAACAAACTTTTTTTTGCCCGAAATGGAAGTTCTTGACTTGCATGATATGTGGTTTCAACAAGACGGTGCCACATGCCACACAGCACGCGAAACAATGGCGCAATTGCGAGGCGAGTTTGGTGAACAGTTAATTTCACGTTTCGGGCCGGTCAATTGGCCGCCTAGATCGTGCGATTTGACACCATTAGATTATTTTTTGTGGGGGTATGTCAAGGCTAATGTGTATAGGGACAAGCCCGCTTCGATTGACGCACTGGAAGCCAACATCCATGCATTCATTCGTGAGATACCGGCCGATATGTGTGAAAGAGTATGCCAAAATTGGACTCAGCGGATGGACTACCTGAGACGCAGCCGCGGTCAACATTTGCATGAAATTATCTTCAAACATTAAATTGCAAGGTTCAAACTATCGATTCAAATAAATATTTCATTCATTTTTTCGAATTTTTTGTGTTTTTTTTTTTTTTAAAGTTCTAAACCTCTTAAAAAATCACCCTACAAGCATTCGAGAAGAGAAAAAAGCGACACTGTGATTGTTCCTTGTTACAGCGAGGAAGAATTTCGTCGCCAATATCGAAAAGAATCTTAAACAGAAAATTCAATTTTATATTGGAGCCTGTTGGTACCATTTTAATAAGCAAGAAGTCCAAAAATAATCAAAACATATGCCAAATGGGACAACAAGTTTCAATTCAGCTGTTAGTTGTCAGGTGACTGACAGCTTTTCCACTTCTTACACCAAGAAATTTGTTGAGTAAAATTTCGTAAGATTCTCAGTGGAGGGGTAATATCTTGCTCTCTCGATGACACTCTCTTTTACGAATTTTTCGTGTTAAGGAACGGCACTGAGTAAAAATTGGTAAGAATTCGTAAGAATTAGTAAAAATTCGTAAGATTTAAAAGTAAAGGAACAGACCTTAGATCACAGAGATATTTTGATGACTTCTTTTTCTCCCTTTCAAAAAATAAAAACAGAAATATGTCCTTACGTTCGAGATATTACCCCAATCATTGAAACCGGCGGATTGACTGCGGCGGGACCTTGTCCGATCCGCATCCGTTCACTTGGGGTCATTGAAACCAGCGGATGAACTGCATTATCGGTCCGTAAAACCTCTTTATCGAACAATTCGAAATCAGCTGTTCTACTGTCAAATGAAACTTTTTCAAAGGAAATTATTGAAAATAAAGTAAGAAACGGATACTAGCATTTTATCTAAATTTTGCAACTGCAAATCAAACTGATAGCAGGCAAGTTCGAAGGGGCATAAGAATGCGATCAGAAAACATACTGAATTTAACCGATACTCAGTAATAAATTTGAAAATTAACGAATTTCTTTCACATCTTGAATTTTATTTTTAGCTTTATCAAACACTTCAGGCTCAACAAATCAGCATTCAGGTATGTGTTGAGTGAACTAAAAAGCAAACAGCCACCACATATAAGATCCTCATCACTTACACCTTACACTTGCACACAGCAGGTGGCATCAAGCTGTTCCCAAAACTTTTGGATCGTCTCTGGATCTTTTTACTTTAAATTCCTACCAATGTCAGGATTTTTGTTCATAAGATTTACTATCGCTAGGAATTGTGGGCGAGTTGTTTGTTTCCTTAAAAATAGGAGAATGAAGATAATTGATTTGTACCTGAAAACCTTTTATACGTTAACTCACTTCCTGTTTTGTTATTCACTTCTCGAAATCCGCAGCCACTTTGTAGCGGTTTGAAAATATAAATAAGTGTATGAGCGGAGGATGGTCTGCGTTTACAGTGATACCTACGTTCGAAAACGTCCCTACCGATACTATCTGTTCACTTACTGTCCGACGGTTTCAATGATTTTAACCATACAAAAAACAAGTAGGTACTATCCCCTCCGCAGTCAATCCGCCGGTTTCAATGATTGGGGTGATTATATCCGGATCCGGGCTGCTACTATCTTTACCTTGTGATTTGTTTATGATAGTTCTAAATTTACGTATTCCAATCTAACCGCACCCAACTTCATGAGTATTTATAGCTATTTGTCAGATTAATTCACATACTACAATGATTTCTCTTTTGTTTGTTTTAGATGAGCCAAAACTAAACGCTGGCTCCTGGGAAGATCCTTTGCCCGTTTCAACGTCGACCACATCCATTACAACGGCGCAGCTACACAATTCATCTTTACGTCGACCGGATCCCCTGTGCACACGATCTTCGTACAACGGGATCCCCAATCAATTAATACTGCCTCCTCATCATCATCATCACAGCAAAAGCTGTGGTAGCCCATCCACATTAGGTATTGGTGCCTTAAGTAGCGGTGGTGGGACGGGTGGTGCTGTTGGTACCGGTGGTGGTGGTGGTGGTGGTGGCGGCGTCGTTGGCAACACTGGCGGCGGCGCCGACATCACATCCAACAACAGCAGCAACAGTCTTGTTGGTAGTAAATCCGAAACTGGATGTAAAAAACGCTTAGAACACACCCCATCGGCCCGGACGATAAACAGTTCCGAAGACAGTTGGTGTTCGGAGAGATCCGAACAAGACCTATCCTCCGAGGACGAAGAACAGGAGGAAGACGATCGCAGTGAACGTAGCGTCACGTCATCGACGGCGCACCAACGCAACAGTCAGTTGCGATCCACATTCAACAAGGCCAAACAGCATTTGTCGTTTGACAAATGGCGTACGAGTGGCGGAAGTGCCGGCTCCAACAACAGCAATTCCTCGTCCTGCAATCAAACAAGCCAACAACAACAACAGCAGCAGCAGCACCATCATCATCATCAGCAACAACAACAAGCCAATCTGCAGCAACATTCGTCTGTCGATAACATAAGTGCCAAAAGTAGCACAATGCCAACAGCACATCACCATCACCCTGCGCAGGACTCGACAACGCCTGGCGAATCGCCAGGTGGTCGTCTGTCGCGATGGTTTTCAATACGACGCGGATCATCCCATCAGTACGATGTGGGCGGCCGAGATGGGCGTAATTCTTCGTCGAGCAGTATTGACACAACCGACGCTAGTACCATAGATAATCATCCGTCGCCCAAAACAGCGACAGGTGCATTGAATTCATCTAAAATGCCAGAACTTCCAGAGGTTAGTATACTATACGTTCAACATGCTCGCAGTAGTACCCTAATATTGTTGTTTTTCTTTTAGAACGATGATGATGCCACACATGGTTTCGATTTGGATCTTATGATGCCACCCGGCAGCAGAGCTAATGGTACAGCTCGACCCCATAACAGACTGATAACTCCGATGCTTCCGCCTGCGCCTCAAGGTTTGTCTCAGCAACAGCTTAAACGACGCCATATCGTTGCGGCTATTGTTCACAGTGAGAACTCCTATGTTGCAACACTACAACGTCTAGTCAATGTGAGAATTTGTTTCATTCTTTTTATGGTTTCTTACAAAAAATATGATTTTCTTCTATAATTTTTGGTTTTTCGTTTGTTTTTGTTTTTTTTGTTCGTATTTTGTTTCGTCTTTGAATCGAAAATAATCTTAGATAAGTAGTAAGTGTCCAAATGCAGACGTTTTTATTTATGTATAAATATTTAGTGTGTATGGCTTGTTTTGAAGAATGGCCAAAAACTGCAGGCCGCCTGTGTATACGGTTGGTGCCAGTTTGTTTGTTTTTATATTATCTACGTCACGTGGCATGTACTCACTTCCGTTTAATGAAATGATAAACGTTTGTAGATTCGGTCTGTCAAAAGCACGATGGCGTCGGATACATTGAATGTCAATTGGCCAACGACGTGAGATTGAATACAAATTACGGGGGTTTTTGATACACTTCGATTTGGCTGGCAAGAGATTGAATTTTAAATTGGATTTGATGGCACATAATTCTGCTAACGAAAGTGATCACAACATTAAATTGAAAAATCATGTAGTGTGTGGGTGCATTCAAAATATGCCGCTTGATATTTTGCGAAAGTAGTGTCAACGACCTGAGGTAGACGCTGCCAACGGCGCAGTATGAATAGTATTAGTATTGCTCACGACTAGCGGCTCTCACGCAGTGATAGATCTATTTAGAGCAGATGAATCACGGTTGGCAAAATATCCATAGCAGTCCCGATGTATCGAATACCATTTAATTGAACATCTGTTTCGAACAAATCAATCAATCCAATTCTTTCAGTATTAAGTTGTGCTAACACCCTAAATTTCGTTCCACGTTTGAATGCTAAATTCCATATGTACCCGAACCTACTCAGGCGATCTCAGAAATCGCAGTCCCGACCGGTGAAGAGCTTCAGTCGTTCTGAATACATTCGTTAAAACTCCGAAACCCACGTCTGTCAAACGACAGTCGTAATAGCCGTTTTACCCCAATTTGTGTTCCCTTATAGACTCACTTTTTGAGGAACCTGCAAAAGCTTGCAAACATAAGTGTTTCTGTATACAGAAAAAAAAAAGCACCTAAAACGACTCAGAATCTGCGCACCCTTTTCTACTTGTTCTTGTAAACCATCATTCATGATTTGCCTTTGCTTGAAATTTTCTAATTAGCGTCTATAGTCGTTTATAATCGTCCTGCAATGCCACAGAGGACCTATTAGAGTTCTGCAAGCATAAGTACATCGAAAGTGATCTTCAATCTACCTCTAAAATGTCACTTTCTACGCTCTATGTATACTGCATAAAGCAAGTCTCATTGGAACTTTAGTCATTCATGTAACAGCTCGACATAATGTAGCTTTTAGCTGTAAAGAAACAGACCCTGTCAATGTGAATCGAAATGAATTGCGGAACTAAATGCAGTCTTTGAAGTTACTTCGATTATTTCACACATGAAAGTTAATTTTTGTACTACTGCTGCTTTTTTTAAGTATGCAATCGCTCTCAGCCCAACTCGAAATAAACTTATGCCTAATTGCAGCGCCAGGTTTGCACGTTATCATTTAGCTTTCGGGCTCGGAACGCCTTCGTGCAAATAAATATTCAAAAGCTAGTCCTTTAAAAATGAAAAGCAAGAGTTCCTTAAAAGATTTTGAAGATTTTTCCATACAAAAGATGATCTTTCGAGCCTTTGGCTTGCGCGCTAAATTCTTTTAACGGGTGGTTTTTTAAGAGTTAATGTAGTTTTCCATTGGGACCACCAGAAATCTTTTTCAGATCTCAGATTTTACGGTGCTCATGGAAATTGATATGCTTTTGTAAATGGATTAGTGCGTTAATTGACAACAAAATCAGCTGTTCAAATTGCATTCATTTTTGGCAAAATCAAAATGGATATCAACCTGAAAAATGTTTCGCCTGTTGTAGATACAACTGAAGTATTATTTGTGATTTGTAGTCCTCAGATGACGAGGGAGATAATGAAGATAATAATTCCTCCGAAACTTTGCGCATTTGCCTCGAAAGCAAACTTCGCAAAATGACGTAAAACAGCTGAGCAAATTATATTGGTATGTGTAGATCTGAAAAAATATCGAGATCTGCAAAAAGTGATCCGAATCGAAAAAAAGATTGATTTTTCTGCCCAATGGAACGCGAAAAGTGATTTAGATCAAAAAAAAAGATTGATTTTTGGTCCCAATGGAAAACCACATAAGTTTTTTAGGTTGACAGCACTGGTTAGTAATGGCGTCCAAACGTCATCTGTCAAAGTGAAAAGTTTTCAGCATACTCTGCCATTTTATCATGGAAAGACTTACAAACGAGCAGCAGACGTGTGGTTACATCGAGACGATGCCACATGCCACACAGCTCGTGAAACAATGGAAATGTTGAAGGATGAATTTGGTGAGCAGCTTATCTCTCGAAATGGCCCTGTGAGTTGGCCCCCAAGATCATGCGATTTAACGCCTCTTTATTATTTCTTGGGGGGTTGTGTAAAGTCGCTAGTCTATGTGGACAAGCCGAACACGATTGAAGCCTTACAGGATAACAATCATAACACGCGTAATTCGTGTAATACAGGCCGAAATGCTCGAAAAAGTGACGCAAAATTGGAACTTCCGAATGGACCATTTGAAACGGAGCCGCGGACAACATTTACATGAAGTTATCTTTAAAACGTTAATGGCAAAGGCCTATTTATCGATTACAATTTTGAATATTTGATGCAAATTTGAGTGTTTTATTTGATTTTTAAAAAAACTACGCTTAAAAAATCACCCGTTACTTACTCGTGCTTCTTCAAAGACGTATTGCCATTTGAATAGTGACCATGAAAAACAACTTCTTATCCGGATTCCGAACATATCAACCTATAATTGACAAAACGGATCGTCAGGAGCATCCTTCACCTTTGCATATTTTCGCCTGCTTTCTGCAGGTTGCCCTCTCTACATTGAAATCAAACATTGTCCCTCGGTATTCCATGGGTTTTAGTTCGTTGTTTTTATAAGAGGTAACACCACACAGCTCAATTAGAACACACTCTGCATTTGGACACCTATGTATTTATTAAACGAAAATCAATTAATTATATCAAAATTAATAAAATAGAACAATATCACTGCATCTTCATGATTCAATTCGAACAATTGAAGTTCTTGCATCTTACCCTCATTTTCATTTTCATTTTCATTTTTCTTTTCATTTTCCATTTTCATTGCTCATTCTTTTGTTTGTACTGTTTTTGCATTGGACCGTTCGTTTATTGTATAAAACGCATTTTAGTAAGTGACATTTGCATTCACCTTACAATGGAGTGGCCTAAGAACTTGCTTATCATTCACTGTCCGGATGGTGCAATCCTCTCTAAGGGCATTTCGAATCGATTTTATTCTCACTCAAAAGGATATCGTGCATCCAAGGCAAAATCGTTTTCCAATTGAAACTGGTTGGCGCTTTTGTTTTGGAACAAAGCCAATTTTGTGAAAAGAAACCACAAGGTTGACAGGCAAATATACAGCCTTGGATTTGTGATATTCCTAACATTGATTGAATGAATCGACCCGAAACAGACTCAACTGTATGCTAAAATGTGTTTTAAGGCAAAGAAACCATTTGTTGTACCAATTAATCGATTGTTCCTTTATAATTTTGTTTCTTCCATGCATTCTCCACCCTCATTATACTGCTCATAAAATTAAAATCCAAAATGTTCGTGTAAATGGTAGCCGTAACCACCACCACCACAACCACCGCACCCAACCAACCTATTAATTAACTAGATATAGTAACACACAGAGAGAGAGAGTGTAAATATATGTACATATATATATATAAGTCATTGTACATACACACACAAACTAACACGCATCCATTAAAACAATGTTAAGTTGAAAAACATCCTTGTGACTGACAAACGCATCTGCTTTTCTTTCTCTTCCATTTCAATTATAGGATTACAAAAAACCCCTCGAAGAAAGCAGTCCACCAGTTTTGAGTAGTTCAAAAATCTCCACCCTATTCCATCGACTGCCCGACATCCTGCAATCGCACAAAGTGTTTCGCATTGCGCTGGCCGAATGCGTACGCAATTGGGATCGTGACGAGAAGATCGGTGATGTGTTTGTATGCGCCTTTAGTAAGCCACAAATTTTGGAAGTCTACAGTGGTTTCATAAATAATTTCTCCTCGGCCATGGAACTGGCCAAAATGGAGGAGAAACGTAAATCGGCCCTGGCGGATTTCTTCAAGGTGAAACAGATCAGCGCCCATGATCGGTTGTCGTTTTTCGGTTTGATGGTGAAGCCGGTTCAGAGGTTTCCACAGTTTATATTGTTTCTGCAGGATTTGCTAAAGTATACACCACAGGGACATCATGATCGTATGTCATTGCAGTTGGCATTGAGCCAACTGGAAATGTTGGCAGAGATGTTGAACGAGCGGAAACGCGAAGCGGAACAATATCAGGGATTTAAGGAGATGTTGGGCCATATTAGTGGAACATTCAATACACGATCGTTGACATCAAGTGATAGTACTCGACCGCGGTACCTGCTGAGGGAGGACAATGTCACGCATATGGAATTCAATCAGGCTGGATTTATTGTGAAAACAAAGCAGAGACGTTTGTTGCTGCTGAATGATAAGGTGATTTGTGTTTCGGTGGCGCCAAAGCAGTCACATGATTTTGGTGCAACTGAAAAGCTGTCGTTTAAGTGGATGTATCCGGTAACCGATGTGGAAATTGTTGATAACAGTACATCGGCGACGCTGTCCAGGATATTGACTGCAGGTGAGTGAGATTTTCCTTTTATAAAACAGAAGTCGGAGTGTGGTTGCGTCAACTAGACCATTCCGATTGCAAAGAACTGCAAAGAAGGCTTGAACACTTCAAAATCGCATCCTCGGTTGTTCTCTATTGACCTGACTTATCTCGTGCGAACAGCTGACATCTGATGAGTCTTCTACACTTTAACTGCATTTCAATTCAGTCGTTTGTGGACGCCATTCAATTGGAGGTCTCTTCCACTTGTCCCAAGGATAGAACTTACTCGAGCAAATGGTTCCGGGAAGCTAAATCTATGTAGTGGTTTACGAATCGGTTGCTTTCACTATTTATATCTATTTCTAGGGAAAGGAAGGGATTTTCTTTTGCTTAGTAAAACAAGAGATTTGCATTTGCAACGAAGACCGGTGCTCTCCTCGTACTGACAGTTTCGAAAAAATGAGTTTATCAATAGCTTCAACACATTTTTTTCAATCCTAAACCTTCACAGTTCACACGAACATAGTGGCTTCATAATCATCCCGTCCCGTCTGATATTAGGGGGCTTCTCTTGCCCATCTATTAACTGAACTCCAGGGGTTAAAGCAAACAATTTGCCGCGAACTTGATTGTTGCGCTACTGGCACAATCCATGTCTTGAATTTCTCTTCCCATTAATGTAACATAGACCGCATACTTATCGAAGCACTTGTGCTAACACACCGTCTGATTTTGTTCGCTTCCAAACACAAGTTCACATGAAACATGATCATTTGCATGCGTCTCACTTTTCTCATCATAATTCAGAATTGATAAAAGAAAACGAGGAAAAACAGAACACAGCATCTGAGGAAAAGAAAACCCCCAACAGACAACAAAGCAAATAAATCAACCGCGAGCAGATCATTACCCTCCACGGCGAATCATAGTAACAAACCGTTGAGGCAGGTTACGATTTTCGCATACACATCGTCGACATACATAAATAATCCCGACTTGGAGTCGATTACTTACTTGCACGCAATTGAACTAGGCCTGCACGAGATGCACATGCACAATGAACATTGAACAATGCACTCTGCCCTTAGGGTAGGGTGGTTTAAATTCCTGTAATTTCTTACTCAGCTTGAGTACTACTTGTACTACTTGAAAGAGTAGGCAAACATAATCTGATTAATCAAATTGTTTTTCATTCTGTTGTTGTTTCGAGCCAACAACGCTGAAAGATGATGAAGCTTTTGGTAGAAGTTGAGGCAAATAGAATATTCAAGTCGGGTACCAGCAAGTCTAGGTGAGTTTACTTGGAAAATTAAAATGGGTCACAGAAAATGCAAATTTGTGATGCACAGCATTTTAGCTATTCTCCGCATGACATCTAATGAACGTTAATTAACTTGTTAAACAAGTTACGATTGGGTATCTTCATTTACGAGGAGTGCATGTCAATTTGTTTGTCTGTCGGATGAACACCTAATCAACGGCATCTCTTATGCAATATGCTAATTCTAAAGAAGATACCGACAACTAGAACTTTTTATTTTTCCCTCATTGATGATTCACATTTCAGAGCCTGAAATGTGCGGTCCTTGCACAGTTACCTCTGAAATTTTCAGAAAGAGTCCAAAAAGAGTCCTGGATGAAAAAAGGAGTCCAAATTCTTTCGAATTCAACTAAATACACTGAACAATTTTGAATTATAGCAAAAATATCCTACATTGTTGCAAGGAGTCCGAGTTCACTGATTTGATGAGTCCGGAGTCCATGCGCTCAAAAAGGAGTCAAAATGACTCTAAATCGTCCCGAAAGGTAACACTGAGACCCAGTACCCTTGCTATTTCGCCAGAGAGTCGCCGGGCAAGTCTCCCCTCTTGGACGATATGAACCTTTGCGATCCATATCAGCCACCAACTCTTCAGCAACTTGTGCCAATGAGCTGATTTTCTAACATATCAATCAATCCGATAGATCGTATTTTTCCCGGGAAACATTTAGACAATCGACTAAAATCGTTTTGCAAAAATCTGAATTTTGACCACCACCTCTCAACTACATCATCCAGTCATGTTTTTATCATCCCTACCTTACTAACTTATTTAATTACTTAGGTGGCGTAACACTTCAGAGTTCAGTGTGAACCTGAACCAGGGCCTCAACCAACAAGCCTCTGCAGCTAGCCCGGTCCTTAGCCAACTGCCTTCAGTTGCGCACTCCAAGTTGGTTGATGTCGTTTTCTACTTGTGCGCGCCACCTAAGGCGAGGTCTTCCGCTACTGCGTTGACCCTCTGGATTGGAATCGAAGACTCTGCAAGCCGGAGCGTTGATGTCCATTCGCTCTACATATCCTAGCCATCTCAAACATGCAATGCACAGTTTTTTTGACTAGGTCGATGTCGCTGTATAGCTCGTATCATTCGTCGTTGAATTGTCTCCTCCAAAACCCGTCAACAAAAACGGGACCAAATATCTTGCGAAGAATTTTTCTCTCGAATCGACCAAGGACATCTACATCCGCTTTGGAAATAGTGCATGCTTCAGATCCATACAACAGAACTGGGATGATGAGGGTCTTATATAGAGTCTCCTTAGTCTTTCGGGAGAGGGCCTTGCTATACAGTTGCCTTCTCAACCCCAAGAAACAGCGATTGGCATGAGTTATTCTCCGATTGATTTCTGATGAGATGTCATTTTCAGATGTTATAGCAGAGCCTAGGTAGACAAATTCCCTTACTACCTCAAAGTTATAGCTGTCCATTGTGACGTTCTGCCCGATTCGTCGATGTAGCGGGTGTCCCTTCTTGTTGACAGCATATACTTGGTTTTGCCCTCGTTAACCGCTAAGCCCAATTTATCCGCTTCTGTGTCTATACTTGGAAAAGCGCCAGTTCGCTGTGTTCTTCCAATTATGTTAATTTTGTCCGCGTATGCAAGTAATTGTACAGACTTTTGAAAGATTGTACCTCGTATGTTGGCTAAATCCTTTTTTGACATCAAAGGTGTCGGTTAGGTCATTACAGCAGCGAGATTTGTCCATCATCATCATACACAGACGGATGAGTTTGGTAGGAATGCCAGAACTAGATATGGCACTATATAGCTAGTCTCTATAGATACTGCCATAGGCTTCTTTGAAAACGATGAAAAGATGGTGAGTATCGATTTGGATTTCTTGGCTTTTTTTCCAGGGTCTGCCTAGGTGTGAAAATTTGATCGACAGTGGACTTTACTGGCCTAAAACCGCACTGATAGGGGCCAATCATTGTTGACGAAGGGTTTTAGGCGTTCACGCAATATTGCAGATAAGATCTTGTACGCAATGTTAAGGAGACTGATACCTCTGTAGTTGGCGCAGTTGAGGCGGTCTCCTTTCTTGTGGATCGGCCAAACGATGTTGAGGTTCCATTCATCAGGCATACATTCATCTGACCAAATGAATGTCAGAAATGAGTTGGTGCATGCTCTCTACCAAGTTTTCTCCAGCTGCTTTAAAAAGCTCTGCGGGTAGACCGTCAGGCCCAGCAGCCTTGTTGGCTTTAAGCTTAGACATTGCTATCTTCACTTCATTTTGATCAGGTGGGCGTAAGTTTAGGCTATCATCGTCAAAGTTGAATGAGTCGTTCTGCCTGACAGCTCAATTTTGGTCTTCGTCGCCGTTATACAGTCGGCAGAAGTAGTGTTTCCATATTCTCAGCACCGACTGTGATTCTACTACAGGGTTTCTTTCGTTATCTCTACAGGTTTCTGAAGGGGATTTGTCGTTCTGGCACGTTCTCTGTACCTGTTGGTAAAACTTCCGTACATTATTCCTGGAATAGCATCTCTCAATTTCTTCGATCTCGCGCTTCTCATGCTCTTTCTTTCTCTTCCTGAGAAGCCGATGTTCTTCCCGTGTCTTTTGCTCGTAGAGCTCGCGAGCAGTTCTAGTCCTCTTTTGCAGCGCCGCTTTATATGCCTTTTGTTTTGCTATGTTTGCGAGACGACATTGTTCGTCAAACTAGGGTTTTCGTGGTGGCAATCGTGTGAAACCCGGCACATCAGTCGCGGCATTAATGATGGCTTTCTGGCGGTGCTGCCACTGGTCTTCTGCGCTAGCTGTTGTTGCGGGAGGACTTGTCGTGAGACATCGGGATACGCGGTTGCAACTTTTCGACATTGTACTTTCTCACAGTATTCCGTTGATGAGTTGTGTTGGATATCCCCATTCGTACCTTGACTTCAACAAGGTAGTGGTCCGAGTCAATGTTGACTGCTCGGAAGGTTCGGACATCGGCAATGCTGAGGCGTGCCTTGCGTCGATCGCAATGTGATTAGTTTGGTTGACGGTTTGTTTATCCGGAGATCGCCATGTCCCTTTTTGTATATTCAGATGAGGAAGCCGTGTGCTTGCTATAGGGAAATTTTGCACCAAAGTCAATTAGCCTCAGTCCATTACCAGACGTGGTGTCGTGTAGGCTGTGTTTACCTACTGTCCTACCAAAGATGTCCTCCTTTCCTAGATTGGCATTAAAATCGCCTGATCGCTCGTAGAAACTATCTTTGCTAGCGTCGTCCTTATCCTCTGTAGGGACATGAGCGCATATTAGGCTTTTGTTGATGAATTTTGCCTTGATGCGGATTGTTATAAGACGTACACTCACTCCACGTACAGATCCGAATATCGTCGTCCAATCAACCTCATTCATAAATAATTTATATCGTGTAAAAATCACGACGATCTGTGCCAAATGCCACTTGTGTCTCAATACTAAATCGTTTTATTATTCGCACGAAATACCACACACCCCCTTCACTTTGGGTTTGAGTATCGTGTTTTCTTAAAAACAGCACCCTACCATTTGAATATCAGACGACACGCAAGCGAATAACTATAATATGAACAAACGCAACGCAAAGGAAAGTTGATCAATCTGCTGCATCTTCCGTTTTATTCTGCCACCATCTCTCACTTCCATCTACATGACTTTCCACGGACGGGTCTTATGCGCGCACGCCAACCAAACTCAATAGCTCAGCTAATGAATAATGATGCCGCACCAAAGCCACTTCTTTTTAGATTAAAAATGCGTCGACTCAATTGTAATTTGATAAAATCGCATTAATTCCGTATTTCCTTTCCACTCCCGCCAACAGGTCTCAATCGAGGAGGAAGTCTTAAATCGAACAGCAGCTCATGCAACAATGATTTGCCAGCCACAATACTGACAAACGGCGCCGACAACCTTTGCAGTGAAATGAGCACCCTGATGTATGACTATGAGGTAATCTCGCGGATACATGATCTCGTTGGCAGCCTAAAGGGCAACTACAAAGAACTCAACTCGAATACCACACGGAATCTGTTGAATACCATTCAAGGATCGATTCAGCGCAAAGACGAAGAGATGGCATGGGTGGATTCGTGTTGTTTGCAATTGATAGCTCGCAACAAATCTGGCAAAGAGGAGACATTCACATTCCAGACACAGAATCCGGCGGTTAAAAAGGAATGGATCACCGAATTGAGATTAGCCCAGTTGGCTTTAGATACGAACAACTCACCGGCATGGGAACTAACCGAGCAGCATCACGACCAAAGACCATCCTCGACCAAGATGCCACTTTTTGTGAAGGCAATGCCTGTTTTTAAATCACAGCATCAAACGGAGGTGAGTCCATTTATCTGGCATGCCGCATGCATCATAAGCCTGTGCAATGGTGTTAATGTTTGTTTTCCTTGTTCTAGGTTCGCTGTGGATGCTACTACAGCATCGCCAATGACACAAAAGTGGGAACAGCACGCCGGCGTTTCAAGCAACAGAACTACCTGTGGGTGTGCACCAGTGACGGCACAAGCAGTCATATAGCCGTTCTCTCACAGCATCACCAGCAGGCTGGTAATCTGAAAGATGTTGGCTCCTTTGATCTGGTCGAGACGCAAGTGACCAGCATGGAGTTTGTGAAAGGTTTGGAAAACTGCAAGACCAAAGAGGAGCACAACAGCTTGTTGGGTGATCTGATTTGGATGGGAACAGATAGTCGACGTATTCTCATTTATTCGGCTCTGAATCCAGAGCAGGAGGAACAATTGGGATGCTGTGTTGTACCCGCGGTGGTCGTCAAGATTCTCTATCACTTTGATTCGGTGTTTGTAGCTTTGTCCAATGCCACGTTGTTGATCTACAGGCGAGCTTTCGATGGTGTCTGGCTACTGAAGGAACCCCAAGTCGTGCAATTGAATGACAGCGCTTTGTCAGTGTCCAGTATTCTGCCAATTAACATGAACATCTATGCCAGCTGTGCAAATCGTGTATACGTGTTGAATGCCCTAACTGGAGACACGCAGAAGAGCTTTGAAGTCCAGCACGGCGCCACACAGCAAGTCAATTTGATGGCGCACTCCGGAATTGGCCTGTGGATTTCGTTGAAGAACTCATCTGTCCTTTGTCTTTATCACACAGAGACGTTTAAGCATCTGCAGGACATAAATATCGCAGCAAGCGTGCTGCGAAACAAGGGCTCCAAGAAAGACAGCGTTAATAACAACTCGATCTACGTCACCGCCCTTATGGCATGCAAAGGACTTCTCTGGGTGGGAACAAATGTCGGTATGGCAGTCACTATCCCCCTGCCAAGGTTAGAGGGCGTTCCCATTATTAGTGGTGGTGTCAGTATGTCATGCCATGCTCACTTCGGACCAATCACTTTCCTATTGCCATTAGTAGCTAAACCTCACTCGAATTACAAGCCTCCTTTGCCCGCCGTAGTACCAGTCGAGCCATCGCAACCAAACATGGGCGACGATCTCATCCTTCCCGCCATAGATGCCGATAAAAAGGACTGCGATTTGGATGACTCTGCGGTGATACTGCGTCGTGACATGAAGGAAGATTCGCTAAACAACAGCTTAGATCAAGAATCCCCTAGCCGGGGAAAGTTAGACAAACAACATTCGCTGGACCAATCGTTTTCGGCGAAAATTCGAGCCCAGCTAGCCAACAGTCCCGCACTGAGTCGTAAGAGATTCCGGGACGCCCTGACCGACGTCTCGAGAATGTCAAAGACTCTCCCCCGAGGACTAGGTTCGGCAAGCTTTTTTAACACTTCTGTTCACTCCAATACATCGTCAATCCATCATGGCGATCATGGTTACTGCGATGTATACGGACTGTATGGCAAGTTGATATTCGTGAAGGAAGACTATGACGCCGAAGAGGGCACCCAAGGCAACCTTATGGACATGATGTACGAAGGCATGCGTCGATCAGACCCTGAGCTCGCTGCTATACCCGGAAAGGTAAGCACACTTGATCGTCGCCTGCGAATGAAGGCCAGTCGACCTAGATCGCTAGATTTGTCTAACTGGTCAGTGGACTCGAAATCGTCCAGCCTCTACACATCCTCGGGCAGCGAGGAGAGCATGGGCATTCGTCTTTTCGGCGGTCGCAGTGTTTCTCGCAACAGTAGCAGTGCTAGTCACAAGACCTCCGGCAATGGCAGTGATTTGGGTAACATCTCTGAAAATGGAACCATTACTGTTGATGTACATCATAGTACACCGAAAAGTGATGACGGTTTCAAGATTCCCCTAAGTGTCGCCGAGTCAGCATCGAAAAGCGCCACCACAAGAACTGGCCAGTCTGCAATACCAGCAACGGCCAGTGCCACACTAAAGCGCAAGAACAAGAACATTGCCAAGAATGCAGCAATGAATGTCGATGGTCCAAGGACTATTATTACACTGATGGGCGGTCGCGGATATTGGCGTCATGTTTGGTATAATAATACGTCACCGAAAAATACAGCCACAACCAGTGGTACATCCAGTACAATGTCCAGGGTGGCAAACTCAAACGATGCTCATATTGTTGTTTGGGAGAAGAAATTATAATCTAGGGTTGGGCCAGCTTTATTTGGCCATCGATTGGGACTACGGCGATTGAGGGTGCGATTCAAGTGAGTGGTGAAGGGGGTGTTATTTTGTAGGTTTTTTCGTTTAGTTGTAGTTGGGAGCAAGTATTTTTTCGGCTAAGTGCGGCACAACTCTGGGATGCTGTAACAGTTGTGACAAAGGCTCAATACTATGGAGATCTGTGTAATACATCACAAGTCAGACACAAACTGTTTTTGCGCACATTATCTATGTCTTAATGACATGTTTTAAAGGGCCATCAATGTTACGCTCATTATAGTATAGAACTTGGGACTGAAGGTAGAGCATCAGTCAAGCAGACTGACTAAATCTGAGTGTATATAGTTTTTCAGGCAAACTATGCTTAATGACAGATAAAATGAGATAATTCTCCCCCAGTCACGTAGCAATAGTATTGTTCCTAAGCTTCGTTTTCGTCGGGGTCTATTGGGCTTAGTCTCTACGTGTATTTTGATCTGCAATCCACTTGACGTCATGGGACCAATTATTTATCACATAAACTCGAACCTCTGTTGACGATCGTCGACTTGGGCCCCCACATTGAACACACGAAAGGTGCAAAGCAAATTCTAATTTTGAATTCATTGTATAGTTCCACAAACCAAGTACTATTGAAAGCACTTCATTTTCATGTGCCATAGAAAATGTTAAATGAAAAATTGGACCATTGAAAATTGTGAAGCGAAATGTACAAATTTCAATTTGAGTCTTTCACACATCGAATACAAGAGGATTGTTTCCTTAAACTTTTCCAAAAACTACATCTGCCCACAGTGAACTAAGCAACTAACCCACCAATATAATCCACATCTTCGATCAGCCAATAGCTGCATTTGCCACTACCTTCCACAAGTTCCACTTTGAGATTTTCCCAATTTTGTACACTGTCTTTGCACAGTCAGGTGTAAATATCTATTTTTTTTATACACAAAAACAATACCAACTGCACATTTGTTTTCACGTTCCACAAGCTCTCCACCTTGTGTTTCAACCAGCGCGGGCCCCAACTTTGTACAAGCTCTTTGGAGCCAATCAGATGTAGATATTCATTTCTTTTTATATAAACAAACTGTTTCAAACAAACAAGAAAAACTTCACACATAGTATATAAACAAGTTATATAAACAAAGTTATTTTTTACTTTTTCAGCTAATAAGCTTTTTTTTTGTAAATATTGTAAAATTGCAAACACTTAGAAAACTTTATAAAATCTACAGTTTTGATTTATATTATCTATTTTTTATATAGTATATTATAATGCGTTTATTAATAGTTCTAATGACAGAACAGAAACAATTTTTTTTTAAACAGATTGATATATTTAAATATTTTACACAAAACCCTTTCGTTCTGTGGAATTATTTTTTGGGGAAAAAATAACATATTTTTATAAGCAAATGAAGAAGGAGAGGGATTTTTGTTTTGTTTTTTGTATTAAAGCCCATAAACATAACATTTATATTGAATAGAAAAGGAAGTCTATCTAATTTGTTAGCCAACCACATATAAACGTAAGAAAAGAAACAATTTTGTATGAAGGAAACTACATAAATATCTATTTTATTTGTAAGTGGAAACATAATTATTTCTAACTTGTTAAATGCATATAGTTTTTCTTTCAACAAATTATTATTATTACTACTCGAATAAAAAGGGTTTAGATCTTACTTTGTATATCTTAATCTTAGATTAAGTTACATATTTGTTAAGCATTTCTCACAGTAAATATATTAATTTTTATTTGATTTTGTTTTTCTTAATGTATTTTGTATTTTTTTGATTTCATTTCTATTCTTCGAAAGCATTTATAGAGAAAACAAAATGGAATTGAATTTTCTTATTTGAAGCTATAAATAGGTAAACAAGAAGATATTGCATTGATGTAGTGTGAAATATTATACATATGTGTTGTAAACAAATATATATATATATATATGTACCAATAGATACACAAAATGAAATGTTTTATTTGGTAAATATTAATGAGAAACGTTATTGTTGTAAGTTACAGAGAAATGCAGATCACACATCATTATAATATATGGATCTTTAAAAAGAAACAAACAAACAAAAAAATATTATTACGGAACACCGCAAACATAATATTGAATATTATTAAAATAATTATTATTATTATTATATGAGTAATAAAGATTCAAAAATAAACAAAAGTAAAAAAATATTGAATTCGTTTATTTATTTAATTTGATGGCGCTTCAGTGAAGCTTTACATTTAATCGTAGTTTCCAACAGACGCGACTATGTTAACGTTGCTTCTCGCAGGCTATGGTCAAAAATCGACTAAAAAAACCCGAAATGCATTCTGAAAGTGAACAAACAAAAAATACATATCTTATATGAGATATGACTTGTGATTAGCTTGCAAGAGTACTGCAGGCCTGTCAAGATTATAAAAGAAACGGAGGTAATCAAGAACCTGTTTTGCGAGTGCCCGAAACTATAAAACGAGTTGACTCCTTTACCTCGAAACAGAGCTTGAAAATAACTCTCAGCCTAAATTTTCAATTGGTGTCTCATTGAGAGATATTACATTCAGCTTCAACATTAATGTCTTGCTCTGAGATGTATTTATGTTTACTTTCCTTTTCGCTCTTTGGTTGATCGTTATTTTTAAAATTTGGATATATCACTCCTCAGTTAACTTTTTCTATAAAAATTAAATGGAATTGATCAACCAAAGACCTCCTTCTACGAAAATAAGTAAAAAAAAAACTCAAATTTGTATTGAATTCAGGGCCGGCATTCTGTAAGGCGAAAACGTCTACACGTTTTCGTGCGCACGAACGGTTTGCTTCATGTAACACTGTCGCGGAGCGGGGCTGGATACAGTCATCGCTAAAAAGTAAAACCAGAACCAGAATATTCGCTGAATGCTGCCGCAGTTTTTTCTTGTCAAGTTGGTTGCTGTTTCACTTGAAATGATTTTTAACTTGAATAGAAGCCGAGCGACAGGGAAAAACTGCGGTGAGTAAAATATAAGAAAAGTAAATGTAAAAATGAATATTGTTCAATTTTGTTGTTTTCAGAAATAAATATAATTAATTTCAAGGAATTTGCTCGGCGACAAACACCAAAAACGAAAGAAATTCTCGTGGCCGCGAAAAAAAACAAACGAACACATTTTTTTTTGACGTTTTCGCTTTTCTTGCTTCATGTAACCCTAAAAACGAACAGATTTTATCGTCTCCACGAAAGAATATTGAATTTGGTGGTTTTAAGATTGTGCTGAATATTTTATTAGATATGTTAGCAAATTATTATTTTTTGACCAGCGACAGCGAAGAAAGTGAAGTTGAAATTGAACATGTGAACGAAAAATTAGAAAAAGTTTGCGGGATTGTTCAAATCCTCTCACATTACCTGACAAAAGGTTGGTTTATTTTGACTAAAAAGTTAGTTAATAAGTTAGTTAAAAAGTTCGTTTTTCTATTTAGTTTTGTGCAACGTTTTCGATTGAACAAAGCCGCCTTTAAGTATGTGCTGGACAATATTAATTTGCATACAGGTACACGAACGACAAACGTGCCTCCTATTTTAAAACTTTCCGCAATATTAGAAGTACTGGCTGGAGGAGGATCCGCTTCGTAAACAATCAAATTCCACTTTAAAAATATTTTCAATTGTCAGCTGTTCGTTGTAAAAACAACTTAACGAAAATAAAACGACATACTGAGACTGCCAAACTATAATTTTGCTGTCACACAGTTTCTCAAACCTAAACGAATGTGAAGAAAAAAACGTAAGGAGTTACATGAAGCAAATTTTCGCTATCGCGTGATTTCTATCGTTTCTTGAAAAGCGAAATCGTTTTTCGTTTCGTTTTTTACAGAATCTGGCCCCAGTTGTTATCTTTATTAAACATACATATAGGTACTATGAACAAAAAAAAACGGCTTTATACTTAGTTCATCTGATTTCCTGCCCATCGTCACTTTCAATCGCACTGAACATCCTTAGACTAGTGTTAAGCAATAACTATTCAAATCACTATTGCAATTTCGCATGCGCTGCTAACTAACGGTAATAGCTAGCGAAAAATGTTCAAATGAGATTTATTTTTTTTGCTATCAGCGATATCTCTCAGCGGTTGACTGAAACCATAAAAAAACAAAATAATTGTTTCGCTCTGAGCGTAACAGCAAAAAATACTGTGATAAGAAAAACTGTTCATTATGTGATCATATTTAAAACTCTCAACAACTGAGAGTTATATTAAGACCTTTGAAAAGGTTGAGAGATATTTTCGAGCTCTACCTGGAAAGCATAATTTTTGCAGCCCTATAGCAAATAAGGCAGTTACAGTCAGTCTGTTCAAAGTACTTTTTGTTTCGAATAGACCAACTCAACCCAGAGATAGTTGGAAAAAAAACCTTACTAATAATCATTTTTAACCTTCACACTAAATATTTTTTAGGTCAGAATATGCAATTTTGTACTACACTAAAAACCATTATGGAAATTGGAGTGCCCGGCGAACTTCGTCCCGTCCAAAATTGACTTTTTGACTAAAATAATTTCACTATTCCACTTTCCACCTGAAATTAATTTTGTTGATCCAAAATAGCTTTTTGCAAATACGATCTCACTGTATACGATCAAAATTAAAAAAAAGACTCTCCGTACAAAATGTATAGAAAAACAGTTTTGTCGCCGTATTAACCTTCCTTAGGCGTAAACAAACACAGCAAAGAAAATGTATCTCAAATCCGACGATCCGTTCTCGAGTTATGGGCGTTCTTACGGATGCAACTTTGTTCTATATATATAGATGTTGCCCAAATTCCGAGCATACACAATGCAATTCAGTGGAATAAAATAACTTAAGTATAGCAATGTCGATGCGTTTCAATCAAAACGCAATAATTAAGTTTTCAGTCAACTTTCCGCTTTTTGACTAAAATGCTTTACAGTAGGTACACGACGTGCAAAAGATGCTTAAATATGAATAGAATCCGCGGAATGACAGTGTTTGCCTTTGAACTTTCCTCTCAGAATCGTCGCTTCCATTACATTTAATTTGAGATCCTTCACCACCAAATCAAACGAGGTTTCGCAACAAAATTATAACTGAGCCGACTTTCAATTTCAAATTGTACAGAGGTAAGCCCGGAACATCCAAAGAATCCAAAAATTGAACTAATCCCCATAAAGTTTTATTTTCACGACAAAAGGTAGCATATGTCCTTCCTTGGGCCCATGTGAATTTAAAACAAAAATCATAAAAATCGAACGATTTGTTCTCAAGTTATGAGCGCGCATACGGACGTCATACAGTCTCAGTTTTTAGCAAAGTGCTTTATTTGGACAATGTCCATTAATAATTTTAATAGTGCCACAACCCGTTTTCCTATCCCGCTTATGTTTTGCAAAGTACCACCTATAGGGTCCAAAACTATCCTATCTTTTAAACTCGAAGCAACCATACCCATCCACAAATTTCAATCAACTCGGTAGAGCTGTTTCGGAGATCAGCAATAGCGCCACCTATCAGTTCCAAAAGTTTCCTATCCTTCAAGCGGGAACGAAATCCACAAATTTTAATTGAAATCGGTTGAGTGGTTTCGGAGATCGACACCATTGACACCTATCTGGTCCAAAAGTATCCATACTTTTAAGCTGGAACCAGTCACACGCATCCACAAAAATTCATTAAAATTGGGTGAGCGGTTTCGGAGATCGACAACAACGCCACCTATCGCGTCCAAAATCCTATCTTTCAAGACTACCTAAACCTGAAATACACCAATACGAACAAAACAAAAGAAGAATCATAAAAATTGGCCCAGTGGTTATCGATTTATATCGTCATCGAGTTTCAACCCGAAAGAATTGTAGGTATTTAAAAGAAGATTATTATTGAAGAAAATTGAATTGAACTGAAAAATGAATAATACGCCTACAACGCCACGTGTTGAGGATTTTCCGACGTTTATTTTTTCCTAAACCGTCCCTGATTGAAGACGAACAAAACAAAACAAATATCATTCAAATGGGTCGAGCCGTTCTGGACCCTTTACCCGACTAACGCAAACTGCACAATTGGTTTTTATATATAGAAGGATATCGGATCGCTAAAAAATTAGCAAATGAGACCATTTGAGGCTCCCCTTAAATTGCTAATAAAAAGTGTGTAGTAATGCGGGCTTTCTTCTATTTTACATATATCACATCTAAGAAAGGGTGCATAGAATAGAAATGCAAAGATTCATCGTTTTGAGGTAGGTATGGGGATTGGGGACCCTAAGTTAGAATACTAAATTCTGCTTAAATGTCATATGAGTCATAAAGCGTTAGGCCGGCTTGTATAATATGTACTTTATTAGATTGGTGAAGTGATACACTTTCCAAATAGAAACATTTTATTACTTTGCTTTCCATGGTTTCGGAGGTAACACGGTTTTAAGGAATTGCAATTTTTGATTTTTCAAATGGTTCTAACTTTCTAACGGTTAAACTACAAACGTTAAAAAAATTCACTACAAACAACAACTACAAACGAATGCCTGTCGAACTGCAAGCCCCGTTTTTCGTTCTAGATAAACTGAGGGCTAACTTCACAACGATCCCTAGGATTTCGCAAAACTACAATCCGAATGACTTCGTTCTTTTACATTTGAATGGTATCACAAAAAAAAACGTACTAGACTGTATATGCTGATTAGTACAATTTCTCTGGGCCCTTACTAAAAATACTAGATGGCACCACTAGCATGAGCTGATTTGTGTATTTGCTAGATATAAATATGTGTCAGCAACAGTGATAACAGATTACTTTTTGCCGAAATTCCCCATTTTGGGGAACATCCGTGTTTTCCACATTTTTTCCCCCATTTCGATTCATTGAAGAATAGTAAATACGAACTTTTAATATAGGTACCTAATAAAATATTGTTTTCTTTTACTAAGACATTTTTTTGAGGAGGTGGTGCAAAATTGATTTGATTTTAAAACATAAGTAATTAATTCACTATACGTTGGCTTTAAAATTTATATCCAGGTAAAACAAAAACAGGGCTCTAATCGCGTAAGCACAAAACGATTGAACGACATCGTCTCGACGATGCTTCTACATCGTATAACAACAAAAAAACGATAATCGTTGAAACGATTGGACGATCATCATTTTTTGTTGCTTCACGTTACTATTTCAAACGTCAAATACCCTCGTCGAAACGATTCGATTGAACGATGGCTATTTTGCAATCGTTTCATCATTTTGGTTCATTTTTTCAGTTTTAGTTACGTCTGAGAGTAGTATAAACAAATATTTAAAGGAAGACACGCACTTATGTTCTCTTTGGAGGCGACTCGCTCTTATACGAGTAGTGAAAGAATTCATTTTTTGCAAAAAGGAAAAGTTTATTGCACTATTTTATTTCATTTGTTTGTTTCACACTTTTTTTTACAGATAGATTCTAAAATAAAAATTCTCAAATCACTAAATCCAAGATCACTTGCACCGGAAACCTTATTCCGTATCACCAATCCATTTTTGCACAATTCGATGTCAATCAATGACAACAGCAAAAATAAATAAATTCAAGAAGAAAAAAAAAGAAAAAAAAATTTCCATACACTTTTTATTTTTTAGATGTCAAACTTTGTTTACAGTCATTTTCAAACTGTTCAAAATGAAAACGATGAACGATTCGATTGAACGATACGACGATGATCCTATACGAAGGAAACTAAAAACGAGATCGTTTTGTTCAATCGTTTCGACGACTATCGTTTCATAAATTACGCGATGAGAGCCCAGGTCTTTACTCTTTAATAAAAAGTCATAATAACAATAATATATAAAAAGTTAGTTAAATCTAATATTACAGGTACCTACATATTCATAGTGCATTAGAAAAGCAATATAATTAATCCATAAAACACAATGTCGTATATGGTATTAATAGGCATACAAAGAAGGTAAAACATATTGTGGTAAATCAGGCACTTAGTGACAGGCACTTAGTGAATCGCACACTTAGGAATTGTGGTGAATCGGGCACCTGGTAACAATCTGTTTCCCTCTTCAAGTTCCACTTCCAATTGGAGACTGGAATCTCCAATGTCAAGTTATTCTAGTACAATCTGGATTGGAGAAGATATGGAGTATACTCATCTGGAATCTATCTACTTCTAGAATATT
This sequence comes from Cheilosia urbana, assembly GCA_946477585.1. Taxonomy (NCBI): domain Eukaryota; kingdom Metazoa; phylum Arthropoda; class Insecta; order Diptera; family Syrphidae; genus Cheilosia; species Cheilosia urbana. The sequence continues at coordinate 34,016,877 of OX297854.1, forward strand.
CGCCGATAGGTGGCAGCGCGGATATAAAAGGGGCGCGTTGACAACAGAGAGGGCAGTTGATTTTTAACCAGCGATAGTTGAGTTCGAAAGAGTAATCGGTTGTGAAATAAATAAGTGTGAAGTAATAGAATAAAAGCGATTGGATTGAAACGTTTGAGAATTGATTAAAGTGATATTGTTTTGAGAGATAGATAAGTGTAAAGTAATAAAGTGAATAAAGCGATTGGATTGAGACGTTTAATGCCCAAAACACATGTGCAGAATTTTGCATGCAGGAAATAGAACCCACACGTTTAAATGGGAGTGAACACATGTAAATTCAGCATGCGTTGCAGAACTGCAAGTTGTCGCTATTTCTAAATCCACTGCAAACGACAATGCCACCAAACATAGAAAAATTAAAAACTAAATTTGAACGGATTTGGCATCATTGCGTTTGCCGTTTATTCAAATATTTTGCGGCTCACCCAAAAATGGAAAATAGAATTTTCAACGAAAACATTATTTCAGCTAATCGGCTAAGGTATAACAACTTTTTGTACGACTGGTAAGCCGATAAAAGCAATACAATTAAGCGAATTTTATTGAATTTCTCAATTTTCATTTTCAACGAATTTAATTACAAACAAAAACAAATCAGCTGCTTAGTCGGCGAATGACAGTAGCTGATGCAAGCATGTCAAACAATTTTCTGCACATGTGTTTTGCTTGCAGTACTGCATGCTTCACTGCGTCCAGAAATTCTGCACATGTGTTTTGGGCATAAGAATTGATTAAAGTGATATTGTTTTGGAGATAAATAAGTGAATATTTGGAAAGTGTAAATAAAGAGATTTTATTGGAACAGTTGAACAGAATAGTGTTTTATCTTTTCGAATCCCAGCCCAAATGTAACAATATATATCAGTTATAGAAGGAACGTAAAATAGTAAAAGTCTTTCAGTTTAAAACTCTATGAATTCAAGAAGCTACTGTAAAAATGAATATAAAATAAGTTGAACTAAATACTAATATTCCAGATAGGTTGAATAGATCTAAAAAAGCAGCATAAATGTAGTTCATAAATAACAGAGTCTTATTATAATTGTTTGTACATAGTTACCTACATTACGAGGCAGGTCGAAAGTAAATAAATTAAAAATGTTCACAAAAAAAAAAAAAAATTAAAGTACATAATATTTCAGTTAAAGTTATAGCAAATGTTGAGCGGCGAATGAAACTGCGAACTTAACATCTGATATTGCCCGCTAGATGACTAGCGGCATGTCAAACTCCATATAAAAAAAAATTGACATTTCACAAAAAGTGCTAGACGTCTAGCATGGCCACTATTCATCTAGCGGGCAGTGGAACGCGGGCATTGAATTTGCAAAATGGTAGCAGTTAGTGAACTGAATGTGAAAATGACATATTTGAAGCAAAATTAATAACGATTCGTGTATGTCGTTTTTCCCCATTTTAAAAGCACTTTTCCCACTTCTGTGAAAAATTCCCCAAAATGGGGAAAATTCCCACATCTGGGATCGCTGGTCAGCCAAATTGACGAGACGCAAAATACCACCAGCGACATGTAGATGTCGATGTCGCCACAAGCAACAACAAGTTTTTTTTTTTGGAATCCGAGCAACTAATAAAACTAGACTAATACTAAACTAATAATTTACCTCATAATATTTGTTGTTATTATGTACATATATATATACATGTGTCGTATTTTGTGAGATCATAAATTATAAGGGAAAAGTAATATCAAACGCTTAATTTATGATAATGTTCATAAATGGCGGCCGGAAACCACTTTGAGACACCTTCATTTCAAATTAGAAACCCAAAACAGAGATAAAAATATACTAGTCGGATATAGCATAGCATTCTATTACAAATTGTGCTTTCAATAACTTTCATTTCATCCAAGCAAAATAAAGGACTTTTTCGAATTTCAGTATGATTGATTAGGTACTCGCAAATTTCGCAAAACTCATTCCAACTAAGGCGTGGTATGCAGTTCTTCACAAACGAAATATCCCATATAAAAGTGACAACGAAATCATGAACGAAAAATTTCGCACTCCGTTTCGTTTTGCAGTACCACGCAGCTGCTGCGAAATGATGACGGAAAAGTGGGTAGGTAGTTGTAGTAGATTCATTGGTAAAATTATCCACTCTCTTTTCGCACACGTTTATTGTCCGGGACATTAATTGCATGCGGAAATTTGGCATTTGCGCTGCAGTGCTGCCAGCTTTCATAAGAGGGTGGAGCCAAATTGAGAAATTTTGAAGCCGAAAATATCAAAACTCAAATATGAAAATTAAAACTGCACATTTTTTGGTTAGTATTATTAAAAAAAAAAAAACAACACAAACTACTAATTGAGAATTTTTTTTTAGTTTCCATTTTGCAATGTTAACAAAAAAACGCAAAAATGTAAATGAGTTTTTATGTTAGACTACTTACTTCGAAATGGGTTGGTATCTATATAAATGTATGAAAATCAATTGCAATGGATTTCCAGTGCAAGCCCAATAATCGAAAAAGGCATAACTGTTTAGAAAGTTTTAGTTATACGAAAAGAGTAAGTTCGCAATAGAATTATAAATTCCTAAGGATTCTAAAATTCGCAAGACTTTAAACAAAGTGAACACGAAAATTGGAAATAATTGGAGCCAAATTGGAAATAAGTAGCCGGTGATGGTAACACTGCTACTAGTGTATCAGCTGATGGAAATCTACACAAATTATTTTCCGCTGCCTTTTCGCCGACGTTTCGCTGTCCATTTGGATACCACCGGAAAATTTCGTTTCAGAAAAACTGCATACCACGCTTTAAGCCTAGTATCCTGCTCGCGCTAAATTTTAGCGCCCATAGTCTCCACTTCGTTTCTCCACACCAAAGATAAATGGTCGCTAAATTATTATTAAACATGATATAGATGGGACAAAACCCATATGTTTATGAAGCATGAGTACCATGACAGATATCAGTAAACGTAATTTTAATAGAATTTTCGAATTTCAAACTTGAAAGACGTAAGAAACCTAGAAATTATAAGAAGAACTTCGACATATCGTTTCGTACCTTTGATCTGAGTAAAAGGTTAGTGCCGCCGCTTTTCGAACATGTCAAAAGTTGGAACCAACTCAAATTCGTTTTTATTCATACGGAACGTAGCAAATGCTTCGATTTTAAAATTTCTCTTAAGAACAAGCAATATATTGCTAAGTTTTATTCATACCACCCTTTATATGGCTGTAGCATAGTTTTGTTTAAAATTTACTAAAAAGTTTATAATAAACTGAAAAAAATAGGATAAAATCGTTATAGAATTGAAAATTGATGTTTCAAAAATATATATACTCGTAGTACCTAAAAGCTGAGGAGTTAAAGAATGGAAATGTTCGCTTTTCTAAGAATATTTGAACAAGGCACTAGGTACTCCGTTTTTTTGACGTTTGAACGATAGGTAGGCCACAAACTCATGAATGAAAAATTCGTTTGAGCTTAACCTTCAACAATGGGGACGTTCGGATACCTAGTTTATGTAAAACGTCAACTAGATTGAGATTCGTCGTGACTAGGAATCCGAGCGCGTTGACTTAGCAATTTGAATTGTTTTTGTATTCTCGCGGTCAGCGTTACCTTTGTTTGATTTTGCCCTTTATTATTCGGAAAAGAACCCTCATAATTTTTTCAAAAATTGTTATTTTCAAATAAGTAGGTACATTTAAAATATAACACGATTGCCTACCACAACACTATTACACTGTTATGCGAACTATTTGTTGGTAAATATCGTGCGAAAATAGAAATGACACCTTTTTCTCTCACCGGCCCTTTTTTCGACTCTTCCGAAATTTGCCACGGCCACTCTGTTTATTTTAAATCTGACTCTTCGAAATGCCAACTGAATATGCCGGCAGGTTTTTCTTGACTAGATTTGTCGGCTTCCCATCCATAAACGTCAACTGCAAAAACTAATCACGTGACCACTCTGGGCTAATCAAAACTGAAATACATCTAGTCAGACAGCTGTCAGACTTACTAAACTATGAATCCGAACTTCCCCAATGAAACGATTCGCGGGTACCTGGACTAAAAAAGGTATGATACTGTGGTGAATCAGGCACTTAGGAATTGCGGTGAATCAGGCACTTATTCACCCTCCAAGTTCCACTTCCAATTGGAGACTGGAATCTGTCAAGTTAGCTAATTCTAGAACCACCTAGAGAAGAGTTGGAATATACTTCTGGAATATTCGCTGATAGGTGGCAGAGCGGATATAAAAGGGGCGCGCTGAGAACAGAGATGTACAGTTGATTTTTAACCAGTGATTGGTGAAGTTCGAAAGAGTAATCGGTTGTGAGATAAATAAGTGAAAAGAAATACAGTGAATAAAGCGATTGGATTGAAACGTTTAAGAATTGATTTAAGTGATATTGTTTTGGTACTTAATAAGTGAATAAGTAGAAAGTGTAAATAAAGTGATTTTATTGGAAAAGTTAAACAGAATAGTGTTTTATCTTTTCGAATCCCAGCCTGAATGTAACAATACTTACATATTTTTTTTCTACTTTTTATCTCCATCAGTTTTAGGATCTTAGTTGAGGATAGGATTGAGTTTTTAGCCTCTAAGGATGTGTTTTTTTTTTAAGTAGAAAACCGGGCACGTAGAGTCAAGATAAAAATGGTATAGAGACATGAATTTCTGCAACATAAGGCTGTGCCTACTTTAGAGAATCCCAGCTCAGCTTTGACGCTAGACAAATTCTTAAACTACTTGTCCACCAAAGATTTGTAGTAAAGTTAGCATCCAGCTTTATCGAATGTCCACTCGAAATTGGTAAATAAAAACACAGCCATTTATATAACATGCAATTTTATTATATTGTTTTTTCGTTCTTTTTTTTTCTCAAATTTCTTGTAATGTTTATTCGGGCAGTGATTTTAACATCATCATTACAATTTTGTTTATTAAACAAATAAAAAAATTCCATATCTTAATTAAAATGTACAAATTTTGTTTTATTGGATTTAATTAAATCAACTTTACCTTTACGTGATTTTTCTTTATAAAGGGTGTCCGCCAAAGAATTTTCGACTTTGAATTTGAATAAACGGTGAGCGGGGTATCGGCGGAGGGGGGAGGCGTATTCATTACACTTACGCGTCGTGCGGATTTTAGTAGCCATGGATCGTTGGTCGGCGGAGCATCGTGCGTTTGCTGTAGAGGCATATTTTAAAAATAACGATTCTCCCGTGGCTATTCGCAAGACATTTCAATATTCGGCGTATACGGGATTGTCCTAGTACGCAACTTATTGGCAAGTGGGTGCGAAGTTTTCGTGAACAAGGACCTGTAGTGGGACACGGGCCAGGTGTATCGCGAACTGTGAGAACTGACGAAACAATTGAAGCAGTTCGTCGTGATGTTATTGCAAATCCACGTCTTTCACTAAGAAAAAAAATTCCCAAACCTATTCGTCTATGTTGGAAAACTTTTTGGAACCTGAGTTGGAGAACAATGAATGGGTAAACGGATCGACATGGTTTCAACAGGATGGAGGCATCAATGAACATTGTAAGGCGCATTTTCCCCGAAAAAGTCATAAGTCGTTATGGTGATATCCCATGGCCCCCCAGATCGCCAGACTTAACACCTGCGGACTTTTTTTTTATGGGGATTTCTTAAATCTAAAGTCTACGTTAACAAACCGCGAAATTTATTGCAACTGAAAAGATATTCGCAACGAAATCAGAGGAATTTCGCAAGAAACTTGCAAAAAAGTTTTCACAAAAAATATGGTGTTTCGTTTAAATGAGTGTGTTCGTCTCCGTGGTAAACATTTAACTTCAATTATTTTCAAAACATAAATCCGCATTTGTATGTTTTATTTTAAAATAAAAACGATTATATAAAAACCTGTGAATCTTTTATTATTTAATTTTAAATTCGAAAATTGTTTCGCGAACACCCTTTATATATATATAATTTTTTCTTTCATTTGTTTTAATTCGCATTTGTTTTACCTTATTTAATTTATAGTTTAAAGTGTTGCGTGCATTCTTTATAACAGTTTTATACTATGTCATGTTTTTCGATAGGATTTGGATTTCGAAAATGCATTTGGCTTTTCTAGTTGTCAAATCGAAATAAAATAAATATAATTAAATTATCTAAAAAATTGTGCTAATAAATCATTTAAGAATATTTATATAACAAATAACAATGCAAATTGGATTATACTAGAAAATGTTTTAGGATGCAGTGGATTTCTTTTGTTGTTGTCTATCTTAAACTGATTGTAAATAAAAGACATCATTGGTATGTCTGGAAATCGAAAATGCAACTGATTTTGTTATGGAGTTTGATGGCCTTTGCCAAAATGGGGAAATTTTCTATAATGTTTCTCGGTTATTTGTTGTTTGATGTTGTTTATTTGTTTTCGGTTGAATCACTGAAACTCATAAATTTTGCTATGCTATGTTTTGTGAGTGTTGTTACTGCTGTACGAATGGGTGGTTTGTATTTTGAATGTTTCTTCATACAATCATCGCTTTTATAATTTGTTAATCTCTTGTTGTGATTTTTATATCATCCTTCATTTTAATTATATTACCTTACGAATTAGTATTTCATACACTAAATTAAATTCATTTTAGAATATCTCAGTAAGTCTGTTAGTTACTAACTAACTTTCCATTCATCATACATTATCATAAAACTTATTTCTTACATCTATCATTTTCATAATATTTTGTGTGTTCTTTTTTTTCTTCATTTATGTTCACCTTTAACGGTTACATTCATATATATATATATATACATACATTATATATATATACTTTGATTTAACTAAACTTACTTGTGTTTTTTTTTGTCACTTTTCACTTCTAAATTATTTTTTGTTTTGTTTTGCGAACATAAAATTCTGTACAATATAAATAAAAATAAATTTATTTCAACAAAAATGTATTTACACATACTGGATCTTGTACTTCGTATGAACAAAAAATAGCGCCTCTTTTCTAGTTGATATAGGTAGTGTTTTATTTTCTGTTTAATTTTTAAAATTAACAACTTTTTTTTTGTTATTTCATTTTGAATAAGGATCTGTTTGTTTTTATTAAAAATTGTATGTCCTTACGTGGTTACCCATAATACTTTGTTCAAGTCACAATATTTTGTTATTTTTCTTTTCTTAACAACAAGATCTATATAAAAGTTTGCTTAACTTTGTTTAAAACCTGTTTTATGTTCATTAATTGTTTGTTTTATTAAATTTATTTTTTTAATTTGATACTCTAGATGTTTTGGTGTATAAATTTAAAAATTCCTCATGATGTTTGCTATGTGTTGTTGTTTTTCTTTTGTTACTTTTGGAACATAATTATATATAAAGACGTAAAGGGGAATTGTTTTACTTTTTTTTTAATTTTACAGAGTAACGTGTTTTTGGTTTTTAGAAACAAATATTGTTTGGTATTTAAATTTGTTCAAAGTGTTTATTTATTCAGTTTACTTATTTTAAGATATCTAGCTATTTTGTTTTTATTTCGATAGTATTTTATTAATGTTTTGTCTGTTAATGTGGGGAGTCTGTTTATTTTATGTTCTCTTTGTCATTTAAATTTATTTTAAGCTCAATATTCATATATATATATGTATATATTTTTTTTTAAGAATTACTTTTTGTTGATTATTATTTATTTTTCTATTTTATTAGGGAATAGTTTTTGTTCATTTATTGTTTTGTTGTGAATCGGTTTAGGTTTTTTTTTCTTCTTTTTTTAACTTCGTTTCAGTGTAATTGATTTAAAAGAAAATCGTACGAGTTTATGCAATAGGAATTTGAAAAGTTTTGTGTCTTACTGTTTTTTTTTTGTGTGTCAAAATACCAGGTGAATTTTTTGTTACAACAAATAAAATTAAAATCTTCAACAATATAAAAATATAAATCCAAAATAAGAAATGTATTTACAATTGTCTATAGTTACATATATACGTATAATTACTTTTTACATTTGTTTAAACACATTTTATGCGAGAAAAAAATCTGTTAAAAATTTAGAATTTCACTAAACTTATATATTAGAATTGATTTAATGGGCGCATTCCTCCTTATAACATATATCTTGAGAGTACTAACAAAGGAAGGAAATTAAAATATTTGTTTATAAAAATTAAACAAATGAATATGGCCAGTATCGGTGTGGCGAAACTATGCAAATGTTAGACACGAGCCTTTGAAAATACGTTCTAAGATTGGTTAGAGTTTTGAGAAAGCATTAAATAGGTAAACAGCAATTTCAAGCGTATTATTAATGTAAATTATTATTAAATTCGAATCTATCTACTGATGTTGTTAATTTATATTTAAAGCAACACTTTGCATGCGGCAATGTCACAAATATAGTCAGCTTGACTTCCCGCAGCGATGCGAAACAATTTTTGTTTAAAATGACTTTACTATCGGATTGGCACTTGTGAACATTTATTTAATGCAACACTTGTGAATGAGAGTAAGGAGTTTGGAAAAGATGGATAGCCAAAAAATGCTGGACAAGTTTGGGAGAAGTTCGAAGGAAATAAGCTGCATGTCTGGATCTATGTAATCTGCATAAATACTCCAAAACCATTAAATACTTATCTCAATCAGGACAAATATTGAAGAAAAAGAAACCTTTACAAGTCGAAAAAATAAACTGTAAAGTGCCTCTCTGAAATTCAAAAAGTAAATTACTTTTTCTTAATTCTATGAAGATTTGGTGGTTCAGCGACATTGTATGATAGGTTAGGCAGACATGCCCTCGAAAATGGGAGTCCCCTACCTATAATGACTTCTACAGCAGCTTAAGGTATCACCGACGAAGAGGAAGAATAACCATAGTTGATAGCATAAACAAATCATACTGAGACCCCCAACTCACAATCCTCTTGCCGCTGGCCGCCTCAATTTTTGACAGAAATCCGCCATTTTGTTGTCCTATCCGTGTACGCCAATTCCTATCCGTTTTGCTTTGCTCACAGTGAAATGTAAAAAGATTAGGTGCGAATGTGTTGGTTGAGAGGATTTTTGACATTTGTCAATACGAATTTCTATGCAACAATACTAGCGCACCTAAACTTTTTGGGAGCGTAAAATTTAGCTTGTAGGCAAATAACTGTTAATCGGTCGAAGTTGGGGGTCTCAGTATTGTCTCTGGTTGATAGTTCATTATCCTTTCCGACTGTCCAACTCTTGCAACTTTACCTTTCGGAGTGGCCTCTTTGAAAACTTGATTGACTTGTTACAAACAGCCGTTTGCAGAACTAGAAACATTTTGCTTTACAACAGCCTACAACCAGAGGACCGTAACTAAATTAAGTAAGTAGGGCTCGAACAAGGATTTTCGGTAAAGTATAAGGTGGTCCCGCTTATCATACAGTGCGTATTTCGCGAGTTATCGTGATGAGGCTGCAGAAAAATTAAATCTATTTCAATACGATGATAGTGTTATTCGTGTTGGCAACGCGAACTATCGTCCACCGATCAATGGTCCGAATAAACCGAGCCCCAGTTGTACGGATAAAAACAGTATGAAAAATATCATTCGGCATTTAATGGGGCTCTATTCAGGGTGATAACCAACATTAAACTCGTCCTTCGGGTGCTACAAGTTAATTTAAAGACAAGACTGTAATCAAAGTTTCGAAAGCTACAAAAATGTCGTTTATGCCGTAAAAACTCTTAAAGAACTACAATTTCAAGCCAAAAGGTAATTTCAAAAGGTTTTCTGTGACTTTTAGTTATATAAATGTTTTTTTTTTTTAAATCAATTCAATATGCAATGCCAATCTCTAAACTGTCATGGAACGAAAAGTCTATGGAATGAGTGTTGAAATGAAACAGAAATGCTGCATCTACTTGCGTTTTTAGGAAAAAAAAAACTCATCATGCAACTGGCCATTATAAATAAAGGAAAACAAAAAGTCAAACGTATTTACCGAATAATCTTTAATATACATCACATCGCTCTCACTCTCTTTTTCTCTCTTTTGAAATATAATTACTTTTGAATACTTTTTTTTTAATCATTTTCATTAAGACGACGACGGTGTCTCTTGTCTGTCAGTCTGTCTCAATTATACTTAGCGATAATATCTGAAACAATAAAAAAGAAAATTAAAAAGGAATTTTATTTCTTTTTGAATGAAATTTACAAAAATTGATAAATTTGTTAGAACAAAAAAAAAAAAAAAAAAAAACGGAAGAAAACAAAAATGTCAGCAAACAAACAAAAGACAGTTTAAGTTAGAAATAAACATTGAAATAAAAACAAATTTAATATTCTATCACTAAATATTCTCCACGATGTGTCTGAGGTTTTTTTTTTGGTTTTAGAGAAAATTCAACTTTGTACATAGACTTCCCTTATATAAAAATAAATAGGAAATAAAGTAGACCCTCAACTTTATCTATTCAAATTAAAATATATAAATAAAATAAAAGTAAAAAGGAAGAAAGGATTTTTTTTTGTACACGAAAAATCACCTGATATGATGATTGTATCTGAAAGAAGATTTCATTAAATTATTCAATTAATTCTTGTTTTTTTTTTGTTTGGAAATGAATAAGTTATGCTCATGAATCGAAAAAAAAAAAATGTTTCTTACTTTTTTGTTTAATTTGAGAAGTTTTATGAAAATGACGGTTTTTTGTTGGTTTGATTATGTTATAAAAATGTGTTTTTTTTTTTTAATATACTATACAGTTAGTTTTTGTTGTGTTTCTTATATAATTATGATGATGACGATGTTTTTTCTTTTTTTAATTGAATATTTATTTTTTTTTTGTGTATGGTTTTTAGTCGTGTGATTGGATAGTTTTGTTTTGGTGAAGAGTTTCTTTTTTTATTGAAGTAATAAACCACGTTTTGTTAATTGTTTGGGGAACAGTTTGCACTTTATTTATTTAAAGTTTATTCTTTTTTTTTGTAATATAATTTTTGATTTTTTGTAGTTGTGTTTATGTTTTTTGTGTTGTTTATTCTTTATTTTTTTGATAATTTATCTAAACTTACATTTTAATCGAATCGATAGTTTTCTGTTTTCTTTTGGTATATACAACGTTAACAAAATTTGTTTTTCTAATAGACAACTTTGTTTATGTTTTACTGTACAAAATCATTTAAATACATTTTTTTTTTTAAATATTTACACCATTTGCTGTTTTTTTTTTTTTTTTTTGTACATAGAAAAATGCAATTTAATATATGTGTGTATATATATTTGTCTCTTCGTTTACGAGCCTACACTATCGGACTTAATTTCATTTTATTTAGTTATATTTTGCGGAAATATTTTGATTCTACTATTCGGTCTGTTTGACAGTCAGTAGTGGCGCAGAATTTAATATAAAGACTCGTACCAGAGAGAGGGGATTTGAAGAATTTTTCTGGTTAAGGTTGCATCGGGTGAAATCAATAAGCCTGTCGGAATATTACTATAGAAATCCAGTTTGATCGATGACTTATTGGTAAAGAAATTAACTGCTTAACTGCTTTCAGCTTTGACTGATATTTTTTCTCGGAGCACTCGGAGCCCGATCTATTGAGTGTCTGGCAAATTTATAAAATAGTTCGGATGCTTGTATTTTCCTTTTGGGTTAGCAGTTTTTATGAGCATATCTTCATAAAGTTAAAATTACCTTCTGACTCAACTTTAATGTGGTTTTCCATTGGGACAAAAAATCAATCTTTTTTTTGATCTAAATCACTTTTTGCGTTCCATTGGGACGAAAAATCAATCTTTTTTTCGATTCGGATCACTTTTCGCAGATCTCGATATTTTTTTCAGATTTACGCATACCAATATACTTTGTACAGCTGCTTAACGTCAGTTTAAGAAGTTTCATTTCGAGGCAAATGCGCAAAGTTTCGTGAAAACCAAAATAACAAAATACATAAATAGCTATGGATACGATTTCGGAGGAATTATTATCTTCATTATCTCCCTCGTCATCTGAAGACTACAAACCACCAATAATACTTCATTTGTATCTACAAGAAGGAAAACATTTTTGAGGGCGATATCCATTTGTGATTTAGCCAAAAACGAATGCCATTTGAACAGCTGATATTGTTGTCAATTAACGCACTAATCCATTTACAAAAGCAGATCAATCTCGTTGCGCGTTCCATGAGCACAGTAAAATCTGAGATCTGAAAAAGATTTCTGGTGGTCCCAATGGAAAACCACATAATACACTGCGATTGTATGAAGGGGCTAGAAATGTTGCTAAAAATCAGCTTAAAATCGGTCACTAAAAAGCTATAAGTACAACGTAGTTTTTAGCAACAAATGGCAACGCTGTACGATTTTCTTATTTGAGGAAATTTTTCGTTTCAAAATGAGTTGAAAGAAGAAAATTGAATCTTTTTGCCAGCTATAACTAAAAAATGACATTTTTTTATGATTGTTAGTGATTGGGAAATTTTTTGACCATACCAACTTAATTCATTTTTGTTTCAATAATGAGAGGCTAGAAAAATTAACTAGATTAAATCTGCACTATATAATTTATGAGGTTCATCTAGCTAGAGGAAAATAGAGCATGGCTGTAGAAGTCTTACCACCTATGCTATACAGATATTTATTTATTGTTTCAAGCAAGGACCCAAAGTAGGACTTACTTCCTTAACCTGGAAACGTAGGTAACCTTACATAAAAGAAAAACATTCCAGGAAACTGATTACTGTATATGCAAGATAGTTGTCGAAGCATCGGAGCATTTGCCACGTGAGTAGGGACATTTTGTCCGAAGAAAATATTTGATGAAGAAATAAGTAAAATCTCCACTATGTGATTCTCAATTTCAGAAAGAGAATATAAGCCCCTTTAGTCCTCTAAAACTGCATTTTAACACCTTTACCTGACTTTGAAGACGTCTTTTCAGATTTGGCCTAATTGATGCATCAGAATGGAATCTGTGGCGCTGTCAAAAGTAAATACACCTAATACAGTAGGCGCAGTGGTTAGTGTGTTGGACTATTAAGCGATGGGCACCAAGTTCGATCCCAGAAAAAACAAAAATTCCAACATAATGTTTTTTTTTTCCACTGGACCACATCTCGCGAACGTCTGAAAAGGCTCCGAGAGTATATTTTTCATTTCATTTCATTTCATTTCATTTATTCAATCTACGATTTACATCAACAGATTTTGAAATACATACTCTCAGGAAAGAGCTGAGCCAAGTTGCCGTTTGGTCTTGGCATAAAACTGTAGATCCCTTATATTCCTCCGAAGAATAAAAACTCGCACAAAACAAATAGAGGTAAGAAGCTACGCCCAGGGTTCCTATTCCTACGGACCTGTTTCCTCAAGCATTTAGGTGTTTTTATTTTTGTAAACAACAGTCGCACAATGGGCCAAGTTTTCAAATTTTAAACTTTTGTTACATGGCGTGTTAAACAGAGCGTTTATCTTTTATTTTTTAATTTTGACAGCGAAAGCGACTTTGTTTTGATTTGTCTATAATTTGCAGCTGTTTAGACACCTTTAAGGCTGTAAGAAAGCGTTTATTGTTTTGTAGTGCTCTTCGTAACTAAGCGATTAGATTTTAAAATCAGGTCCACTATTACCCTAGCTTATTCATCCAAATGCATTGTTTTTTTTTTTCGTTGTAGATGATGATGATGAACTTACTTCTACCCTACTAATCCAGCCAGTTTGTAATTTTATTTTTACAGAGTCCGTAACATAATTTTAACAAATCAACAGATTAATCATATACCCAAAGGAAATCAACAGAGATGGCCGACCCTCATAATGCCTGTTCAGTTCTTCAATTACAACTGTACAGATTAAGTTTAAACTATTGAAACACATATACCTACTGATCTAAGGGGTAACAGATCCATTTACAATTTCTTGACAATGTGGTTTTTGTGTTAACAGCTGATCAATAATGTTTTTCCTGTTTTTGTATATTCATTTTTCCGATTAATAGAAATAGGTAAATTCATCAAAGTGTAGACTTAACCTAAACATTACATTATGTACATGATTTTGTTTTAATTTGTTCTTCTTCATAATTTTCTTATAAATGTATACCTACATGTGATTTTTATTTATTTTTTTGTTCAAATAACGAACCAATTTGGTTCGCAATTAACTAAAGTTACTGTTAACATTTTTTTTAAGTGATTCTTCGTAATATACAGATGCCTGGGCTCTTTTTTGGTTTCGTAAAGAGGTTTACCTGTTTTCAATTGTTTTTAATTAATTTACCTATAACTATGTATACACATATATTTATTTTGTTTGTATAATTATACCCATTTGTCACAGTTTTGTTGTTTTTTTCTTTCTTTTGTTTTGAATTTATTTAAAATATTTCGATACCTATTTTTAAAATACAATTTTGCTTCAGTTATTACACTAGTTAATTTGAAGAATTTTGTTCTCTATATAAAATTGACTTTATATTCTTTTATTCTGTTATTTTCATGCACTGCTCACTTTTTATTTTACGTACAAAATACCGCTACTGATGTCAGTTTGAGTTGGATTTGTTTTCTTCGAGTCTATGGATATAACTCGTGTCGTCTCCCCGGTAGATAAAAAGTTGAGCTATATTTTGTGTAGTTACATGCATACATAATAAATACTGTGTCTATATTCATTTTAATATTTATAAACATTAACTGTGTGTTATGTGCAATTAACAATATCTAGACATCTTTTATTTATTTGTTTGCCTAATCTTATTATTAAATTGCATTTTTATTACATTATTTGTTTGTTTGTGTGTTTGGAAACAAATTTTTGTTTTATCGTCGTCTCGGTTCAATTGGAATTTATTTAAATCTTCATATATATACCTACATTTGTGTCTGTGTGTGTTTGTTTTTGTATGTAATAAAGAAATTCATGTTTATTATAGTTAGTTATGTTTAATCGATTTATTTATAATTTAAAATAAATAAAAATCATCACACATGGGGGGCGGATTTATTAACCCCAAACAGTTATTATCAGTGTTTGTATTCAGGATAACGTCCATTCTCCATTAATTGTCCGTCTCCTAGTAGATTTGGGTCTATGTGGGCGCGCCTCAATTGAGGCTGGATAACACTGCCGCTGCTCTCCGTTTCGGTCGATGGTGGTGAGGGGTAAAAGTCCCTCTGACTTACACTTAAACCATTTGTCGCCCCCATTAATGATGGTTCGCCGTGGTGGTGGATAACGGAACTCGTTGAGGCCGTTGACAATTGTCCGACGCCGGGTTGTTGGGAATCCGACATTGTACCTTGCTGATGGTCCATTACCACGACGGATACTACATCCTCACTCGCCCACCGGGCTAACTGTTGTTGAGCTTGAATAAATTCATCACTAGAAAATAATAATCATAACAGGAACAACGATACAAGTAAAATTATAAAACGGAAACAAACAAACCAACAACCCAGAAACAATCACAAATCAAATGAACTGATTAAATAACGAATTTCTATTTTCAAAAATAAGTATTTGATATTTTTGTGTTTTTTCTGTTCAATTCAAATTAAGAGAAAATCAATTTTGGAAATGTTTTATGGTTAGCAACAAAGGCAGGCTTTTATATACGAGTACCTTAAGCAGTAATGCAACATTGGCGAGCAGATGTCATGAGTATTTTGTTTGAATGATTAGTTAATTGTTGGTATGTGGTTGTTGTGTAATGTTTGAGCATGAGCTTGATATTTTCTACTAGAAATCAATTTATTAATATTTGAATTTTTAATTTTTTAATTTTGGCCAACATAATATAAGATTTAAGTAATAAGGAGAACCAAAGAACATATCGTACTATATGAACCAAATGACAATGAATAAATAAAACAGATTTACAAAAACACGAACATTATTTCCATTTATTAATTGTAATTGAACATGTTGATAAAATGTTTTTTATTAATATGAATATACACAGATTTTAACTACATATAGAACTATATCGCTTTTAATAACTTTGTCTAATAACAAATATAATTAATGTAAACTTGGGTTGAGTGGAAAATTAAATGTTAATAAAAACGTGTGTATATATATTCAGTACCGCGTTGAATACAATGGGACATTTATTAAATATATCGGCATGCTTATATTGTATGTTTTTCGTTTTTTTTTTTTTAAGTAAAATCGGAATTATGTTATAATTGTCTTGCCTTAGAAGTTCAGCTCGTGTACGATAGTTGTCAAAACTAGCGCCTACTTATATTGCTATCGTTTTCTATTCCACAAAATATTTGAAAAATGTATTTACAATACTCAAACCGAATTAAAAGTTTTTGCTAGCGATGCCTTTTGCGTAGTTCTAGCTTCTAATTATTCTTAAAAATTATTAATGGTACGCTTCCACCGGAGATTAACTGCGAGATTTAGAAAAAAATCCGTAAATCACGCATAAATATCGGAATTTATCTTTTGATCAACCAGGTTTGCATGTACAGTCCGGTTTGTGAACACACTTTCCACAACTCGGGATGTCAAAAATGCTAAGAAAACAGAGCTGCATTTGAGAGAAATGAAAAATAAGACGTAAAAAATGAGAAAATCGGGTCCATCACAGAATCCGTCGTATTCGGAATTTTGCTGCTAGCCCAACCGCTCTCAGAGGCTAAAATGTCCAGTACAGGACTTCTTAAGGCACTCGTCCAAAATATACACGTTTATAGTTCTAGGAACTGTGGCTTTGTTAGAAATTTTCCTTATAGTAATGTGTACTGCAGCATGGGGAGGTAAAATGTATAACAACAGCTTTAGGGAAGAAGCCTTCGGGCCCTATTATAAAACTAGATTCTAAAGTGAAACTGTTTGAATTCGCAAAATCGCAACTCTGTAATTCTATTTATAAGTAAAGCGTGGTATGCACCTCTTCACAAACGAAATATCCCATACAAAAGTGACACAACGAAATCATGAACGAAAAATTCCGCTCTCCTTTTCGTTTTGCAGTACGCAGCTGCTGCGAAATGATGGCGGAAAAGTGAGTAGTTGTAGTAGATTGCTTGGTACAATTCTCCACTCTCTTTTCGCACACGTTTATTGTCCGGGACATTCTTAAGTTATGAAAACGAAAATCTAAAAAATCTAGTACTGCCAACTCTAATTTTGTTTTCTTGGTACAAAATTGGTACTACCTTTTTCGAAAGTTATACCCTTTTCACACGGCAGCGAAAACCGTGTTTTCGTCGAAAGCTCGAAATTGCATTCACACCAAACAATAACTAGTTTTCGTTTGACGTTTTAATCAGCTGTGAAACACTAGCCGCGGAACTTCTGTGTAAAATATTTGCTTACAAATTTCGATCGCAATTAACAAATAAAATTAATTCAGAGCCTTTAAAAATATTATTAGCCCATCATTTTCCCATTTAGTGTGGAAAATGATTTTAAGCTGTGAGTTTTGACATTTGTTCAGTCAGATGCGCTGCTGAATGCAGTAATGGTATATGAAATACAAAGACTTTAAACAACTCGTTTTGAAAACTGAAATATGTATGGAAAAACTTCTTTTTTCGATGAAGTTTTCGAGTGTTTCGCGAAAACCCGGTTTTCGGCTCGGTGTGAAAAGAGTATTAATATAAAAATCGTGCGAATTCGCAAATTATCATTCTACATCAAATATGTTTACGAGAAGATCGATTAAACTTTAAAGAAGTTTTATTTTTCCATAAGTAAATAAAAGTTATAAATTAATAATTCATGAATATTTCATAAACATAGTAATACGTATGTAGGAATGCTTTTTTTTTGTACCAGGGAATCATCTAAAAGTCGAAAACAAAAGTGTCCCAGTTCGAAATTATGGTGCAATATAGACAAAGTATCCAGATTTCTCCAAGGCATATTTAAAAACACCCGAAGCCAGCCAAAAATCCAAACATTTATCGACTAATTTGTCCAAAGATTTGAAAGTTGAAGGTCCACCGGGATGGAAAAAGGTAATCAAAGTTTCAACATTGACAAATTCTTTTATTTAATTTTTGTTTCATTAGGTTTTGGCTGACTTTAAAGTCCACACAGAAACCAGATTTGTTCACGGGGTATTTAAAAACACCCGAAGCCAGCCAAAAATCTAAACGTTTATCGACTAATTTGTCCAAAGATTTGAAAGTTGAAGGTCCACCGGGATGGAAAAAAGTAATCAAAGTTTCAACATTGACAAATTCTTTTATTTTATTTTTGTTTCATTAGGTTTTGGCTGACTTTAAAGTCCACACAAAAGGCAAGCTCGGGAAAAATAAAACTAATCTGTCCGGAACTTGTGGTGGACGGACCGCGTAAACATTGTTCGTAAACCCCACTCGTAGAGAAGGGGGCTCAGATGCTCACAAGAGTTTTTTTTTTTTACAAAACTGAATGAATGATTTTCATCATCAAAAGAGTCTTACCTGAAAACGGAAATAACGATTTTGACCAAAATACAAACTTCACAATCACATAATGCTTTTAATTCTTAACAAAACTTTTTTCGCTCAGCTCCATTATATTGGATTTATCCCGAATTCGTCTCCGCGCATTTTGATAATTGAAAGTTCCTAATATTCTTCGATATTACCAAACCAAATTGCGACACTGTCCATGTTGAGAAAGTATTAGTCGTTCTCGAATTATCAACTTTTTTATAATTTCACAAATCACATTTAATTATTTGTTTTTATTTTATCTTTCAAACGCAATGTGAGACTCGTTCAAAAGTAGGTTTTTTTTTGGGAAATATTTGCATTCATACATAGCTCTGAATAGAATTACATAGTTGGGATCATGCTCCTCAGGTTTCTTAAAGTATGGCGGTTGTCACAAATGATAGGTCGGTCCCTATTTAATTTTTTTAATGCATTATTGCTATGCTTTTTATTTAATCGTGCTTAAATTTGAATGAACCGTAATGCTTCAAATTATCTACTTAAATTAAGCTGTCATTTATATTATATAAAATAATAGCTTATCACAACCATTCGTTATGTGTGAGCTTTTTTTATGCTAAAATTGTACATTTAACTTGGAGCAAGCACTTTTTTGTTCTCGTTTCGGAAATGTCAATACGTTATCCAGTGTTCACGTACAGCGTTACCAAGTCAGTGCTTTCAGCGTTAATTTTAGTGCCGAAAAAGTAGATTAAAAGTGCTCTAAAAAGTATTTTAGTGTTTTTTTTAACGCTGCCACTGCACACCGCCTCTTTTCGCTTTCTTTAAATGCAGCCATCATTTTATACAAGTTCATTTCTCTTGAAATAACTATAATGCGTTCTTCTGTTTGCCTTCTCGCTAATTTGTATTGATCTCGCAAAACTATTTAATCGTGATATTGAAAAGCTACAAAGGGAAGACATGGAATGGAGAATCCTAGCAAATATGAAGTGGCAATCAAAAACTAGAAAAGATTTATGGGTAGAAAGTCATAGTCAGACATAGTTTAAGGGATTCAGTAGGTGGAAAGTCTTTGACCTTAAAATTGCTATATTTACCAGACTCAAATGGAGATGTGGAGAGGGTTTTCAGCCAAATAAGTTTAATACAAAGGTAATTTTTGAAATAATAATAATAATTCTTGAAAACGTTATTTCCAAAATCGGTACTTTGCAGGCATATATCACAAGGGCAATTATAAAAAAAACAAATTACATAAATGCATGAATACCAGTACCTTATTATAAGTTTTATTAGGTTTTATTGAAGTATTTATTTTTATTTTAATATGTAATTGCTATAAAAATAAAATTTTAAAAACGGTGCTCGAACCCCAGAATGTCTTGGCAACGCTGTTCACGTAAATGACTACTATACTCAGTTTTAGTGGCTTGATGTTCGACAAATATTTCGCAACACACAAATCGTCTCTAAATATTTGAATTTGGATAATACTGATGTGGAAAGTTGAAAAAAACATATGCAAATTTGTTCTTTCCCATGTTTTATCTCAGAAAAATACAGATGATACAGTTTTGGCTGTGTTATTTTCCCATTCGTGTCGATAAACTCTTAAATCGAATGTGGACAATTCAAAAAATGTTAAATCCTGTAAAATTGCATCACATCACCAACAACAGTCTATAGGGGGAAGCATTCCTTAAGTTTAACCAATTAATACAAAAAATGTATGTGCATTAAATAAGTTCCGTCGCGACATTACTTACAGTAAAGTTAGTGAAAATCAAACCTATACAAATTATTTACAAAATTTCATTCAAAATAAAAGCCTTTGCGAAAAAAGCTAACATTTGATTTTATGACTCAGAAAAGTAACAAATCTTTCTTACACAAATTCACAATTTTAATTGACTTCTCTTGGCATTTTTCACATTTATTATTAAATTTAAAGTTAAAAATTATTTTTGTGCAATTGGTAAAGTATGTTTGAGCGACTGACAATTATTAAAATCGTTCTCCTTATTACTTACAAGCTACGACTAAACAAATTGACATACTACACGATTACTAGCATTTAAAACAGAAACATAAACATAAATAAAAATAAAACATTAACAAATTAAAAAAAAAAAAAAAAAACGATCGATTATAATTTCCAATGTTACACAATGCGACACACTTGTCAACAAAGAAACAAAAATTATTAATAAAACTTAGAAAACACTAATCTAAACGAAAAATAATAATAAATAAATAAAAACATATCTAACCGGGATTTTGGTGACTGAAGGGGACCTACCTCTCACTATCGGGAGTTTCACGATCAATCCGGGCATCTACGGTCCTATCATGGTGATCGGCACTCTCGTAGATGCCCTCATCATCTTGATGCAGATGCGTATGCGACGAGTGATGTGATGAGTGTGGACCATGAGAGACATGGCCGTGGGCGTGCGAATGATGCGTATGATGGCCAAAAGCATGAGGTGAATGTGATTGATGTGGATGTCTACTAGTTGTTGGATGCCTATACCTTCCATAACCGAAGCGACTCTCCTCGTCGGAGCGTGGCCGACAGCTTCTGCTGTAAGACGGATGTATTGTTGCAGTTTTCTGTGATTGTGCTAATTGTTGATTTGAGCTGTAAAATTCGCAAGCGTACATAAATTATGGATTATTATTTAATGTTCCAAGTTTTCACGTCATATTACACACAAATACACAATTTTTTTTTTATGTTACAATAACAGAAAACAAAGGAACATTTAAATATTATTAAGAAAAGATGACTAACCCTTGCGAGGATTCACTACAAGCAGCGGAACTATCTAATCTATAATGACGATCGGCCTCCGTTTCGGACATACGATTGTCCTCAGAGCCACTGGGACTCATGTGCCTAACCGAGTGATGCTCTAATTGTCTAATTAGATCTTCTAGGTTTCTTATTCGCAGCGGACCGGTCACCGGGGCGTCATCATCTTCAGGCAAATGGTGTTGCGATCGATGATGGTGGAGTATGGCGCCGGTTTGTGGACCCTCGACCAGCACCGTATGCGGTTGATTTATGTCGCAGATGTTCTCCTTGGAACCGCTTTTCGAGCTGCTGCGTTTGTACTCGCCATAGCTGATTTGGGACGCCGAACAGTCCTGTAGAGTTTTGCGCAGCATCTCTTCGCTGAGGCTGCCACTACCCACGGGAGTATTGCCGGCACCGGTGCCACGATGGGAAGCTGCATTTCGTAGAGCTTCCAGAATATCCTCGTGATATCCGTTCAGGCTTTTCAGAGTGCGCTCAACTTCGGACACAGTTGCACCAGATGCCGCTGCCGCCGCTAATGTGCCATCTTGTTGAGCGATCAGTTCTAGGTTATCCGATTGAACGTCCTCGCCCCATTTGTCTTTCATTTGATCGCCGAGGGCGATTCCGTAGCCGTGCTTTTTCAGTATCCCTTTTTCTGCAAAGTCAGGAGGAGGATTTTTTGTTGTTTTTTTGTTGTTTTTTTTTTTTTTTTTTTTACAAATAGAATCGTTCTTATGAATGTTTTTTCGTTTCAGAGCATGAATTTCCATCGAATTGTTAAATGATTTAATGCAGATGCTTTCTATTGAGGCTAACACTTGCAAGGATATGTCAAAGCACACAAATTACTGAATCATTCTTGGGAAAAACACGCAATGAAAGTAGTTTATCTAATTGAGTTCTTATATTTATTTTATGGGCACATATTTGACTACTGTAAAGATTCGGTTTTGGAAGTGTCCTTAAAAACTTACCTGAATGAGCCTGCTCTTCTTCGCTACTGCCAGTCAGTCGTCTGACTTGGGGGGCCTTGTGATCTCTGCAATACAAGAGTTTGTGTGAACATTTCGTCTGATTGTGTGTTTTCAAATTTGTTTTGTTTTAAAATTCACTGCCTACCTAAATCCTGTCTGATTCTGGTACATCAACTTGCTGGATCCATCCAATGAAACCTCCTCCACCGAGTGATGATTGGCCGCATTCCCTGCTCCGCCATAGGCCTTGGCGATCGGCTTCTTCGAGTATGGTGGATCATACTTCAGAGTGGTCGTCTTCCTCCTGATTTATTTCGGGGAGTTTTTCATTTGGTTTTTCGTTTGATTGTTTTTTTTTTTTTTCATTATGATTTAATTTTTGTTCATATAAATATTATTTTTTTTTTGGTTTTCATATGAATATTTGTTTGTTGTTTGATTTTTAGAAATTAGTTTTGTTATTTATTTTTTTTTTGGTTTTGTTTTTGTTTTCGATGAGAAATGTTTTATGGAAATTTAATAAAAGTGAATTTGTTTAGAATAGTAATATTATTTCTTCTGTTTTTTTTTACAGAAAAAAACAATAAAAAAATAAATAAATTTTGCAAATTATATAGTTATATTCGTCTATGGGTGTGTAAGAGTGTGGAGTGTAAATGTTGTAATGTGGGTGATGTGTAGTATGTACATTATCTGGTTGTTTATTGAATGGAAAACATTTTACTATAAGACAACATGAAAATTATAATCGTATTCTTTTTTGTTTCTTGTAAATAAATACAGTGAAAAATATGTATATTTATAAGCCATAATGATTTTGTTTTGTTAAATATACATATTAGTTACGCAATATGGAAAAAAGATGGCAAATAGTAGAAGACAGTTTAATATACACATTTATACAGCGAAATGTAAATTTAAAAAAAAAAAAAATGTACACACACAAATAATTATCATTGACCAAAATATGAAATAAAAACACATATTATACACATTCTTTGCTACTTATTCGTTTATTTTTGAAGTCTCTTGTTTTTGCGAGTTTGTTAGGAAACTACAACTCGCGTTCAATTGAAAGGACCAAAGAGATTAATCTGGTAGCAAGAGAAAGCAATGAATAGTTCCCATCCGTTTGAATGTAACTAACCAAAGGATCAATTTGCAAATGTCCCCAATCCCCATATACCCAGCTGGTTTATCGTTGTTTTGTTTTTCGGTATTTTGCTACTGGGCCCGCCGCCATCACCACTTTTGCGGAAGTGAATACAGCAAATGAAAATAAATAGGCCGCAATGTAAACAAAAAACACAAGCCGAATTAAAGAAGAATGAAATCCTTGGAATTATTTTGACCACATGAAAATACCAAAACAATTGCGGGCGAAAAAAAAAATCAAACAACCGAATGAAGCAGGATAAATAAATAAATTCTTGTGTTTTTCTTGCCGCAGAAGAGCTTTCCCATTCCCATTGTTAACAGTGATAAACTTAAATATTATGACCATGAAGTGGACGCCAGCAATAAGCTCTTGTGTTTCATCCATGATTATTATTCTTATTCATTAAATGAGAATTTATTCAATTTAAGAAAGGTTCTGTTGTCGAGGTTGTTGTGCTGTAGAAATTACTCAAATTGCGAAAATACCTCGGAGTTAGGTGAGGGGATTTGGCTACTTCCCGTTCACTTTCAGCTAATAAGTAAGTAAAGTCAAAAATGTCAACATAGAGCTGACATGCGAAGCAAATTTTAAGGGGAGCGCAATATATGTGATGCTGTTGTATATCCTCGCGTCATGACACTTTCTATGTACGTACTTATATCGCCAAACGGTGTGATTTCGACAGAAATTTTGCATTATATTCGACAAATGGAAATGTAGTTTATACTTAGCGCAGAAACGAACCATTTTTTCAGGAATTTCAAAGTGTTTTTTTGGTGTTATTATATATAACAAAAAATAAATAACTTTTATTATTTTATGCCTATTTTAAAATTTGTTGTCCTCAGCGCCAATGTTGCAGAGATAACGTAATTTTTAATAATTAAAATAATGTTCTGCTTTTTCATCTATACAGTTTGGGAGCGTCTGGGAATCTCTTAACCCTTTCGGTGTTTTTGTTGCCATATGGCAACATCAACAAAATACTGTTTTTTAAGGCACTACAAACTGATTTCCTTACAAAAAGTAATAAAAACTCAGTGGCAGCACTTTTTTCTTAGAGTATCTAAGCCTATCTATCAAACAGCCCGCCAATTTCATATTATTATTTTAAAGACAGCTGACCAGGTAGCCGGAAACTAACAAATGGCCGGTAAGTCCACATTTTGAATTAAGATCTACTTGGTTCTAATGTTATCAATTTTTAATAAAAAGGCTAATTATATTTTCTAACGTGTTATAATTATATAAAATAATCAAATAAAGTATCTTTACTTACTTTGAACACGATAAAAAAAATGTTAAAATAGTGTGTTGCCTTACGGCAACAATTCGTGAAAAGGGCTATGTTTTTGTGGGAAAATAATTGTTGCCGTATAGCAACATTCAGTAGTCATATGATTTTGAGACTTCCTAATGTGGGCAAACATAATTTTTTAGCACCAATAAGACGCATGGTAACGAAGAATAACTCTTGCCAATCGCTGTTTCTTTGGGCTAAGAAAGCAATTGAGCAAAGCAAGGCCCTCTCTCGAACAACTAAAGTGACCCTTTATAAGACCTTGATCATCCCAGTCCTACTTTATGGTGCAGAGGCATGGACTCTATCAAAAGCGGATGAGGCTACTCTTGACTACTTCGAGAGGAAAATTCTTCGAGTAATTTTCGGTCCTGTCTGCATAGACGGTGAATGGAGGAGGAGATACAATGACGAACTGTACGGGCTATACAGCGACATCGACCTAGCCAGAAGAGTGAAGGTCCAACGACTGAGGTGGCTGAGTCATGTGGAGCGAATGGACGTCAATGCTCCGGCCCGGAAGATTTTCGAATCCACACCCGAGGGACGGCGCAGTAGAGGTAGACCGCGACTCAGGTGGCGCACGCAGGTGGAAGGGGACCTTAACCAACTTAGCGTGCGAAACTGGAGACAGCTGGCCAAAGATCGTGCTGGCTGGAGACGCTTGTTGGTTGAGGCCCAGGTCCACCCCGGACTGTAGCGCCACATTAAGCAAGTAAGTAAGACGCATGGTTCTTAGAACCCAAGTGTTCGAGAATTTCGACAATTCAGGCAACAATTTTTGTCTGTCTGTCTGTTTGTTTCGGCTAATCTCTGAAATGGCTGGACCGATTTTGACGGGACTTTTATTGGCAGGTAGCTGATGTAATAAGGAGTAATTTAGGATAATTTTATTTTAGAAAAATTATTTAATTTTAGAAAAATGAAGTAATGTTGCAATGTTCAAGTACTTTACAGTACCGCGCGCAGCTCACGCGCATGCCACCACTGGGCCGTCACGTCGGGCGCCTCCCACCACTTCTCCCTCTTACATGAACATCATGTAAACACACATTTTCTAACAGTGGCATGGGATTCTACGCTGCAAAATTCGGATTAACAGATTCAAGGCCAAAGTTACCATCGGATATGTGCCTTCTTGCCAGTAAATGAGGACGTACACCAATATTCGCAGGTGTACTTTATTTTGTCGGGGGAAGATCAAGTCGATAGGCTGTACTGGGCTGTGCAGAGGGCAAACAGAGGTGACAAAAAACGTCATTCGACAATTGCAACAATTATTTAATGCAAACAAGAACAACGCTTTGAATACGATGTTTTAAACGGCGATGGAGAAAATGAGCTCAGAAAATCGCAGATTTGCCTCCTTATTCAGAACGATTTGCCATTGGCATTTAATCATCTATGACAAATAATAAGTCGCCAGGATAATCGCTGGATAGGATATTTATGGCATCAATCTTGAATTCCCACGTTTTTCACATGATCAATTGTGTATAACGTGCTCACGTGTGAGCAAACCACTTTAGTGCAAAAGCGGAAATACATCGATTGTTATACCTACTTCAGTTATTTATATTTTATTTAATATAAATACTTTTGAATAACGAATTTGAATTGACCAAATTACATTAAGTAGCTAGCATTCATTGTGCAAGCTCCGAAATATTATTTTCATTATACGAATTTAGACGGAACGGAGTTCGCCGGGTCAGCTAGTATTATATATATAATGCTAACGCTCAGTATTTAAAATTAATTAAGAATTATAATTTAATATTAATTTAACTTTTTAATTGCTTGAATTATTTATTGTTTGCTAATATTTATTTATTTATTTATTTTGTTGTTTCCCTTCTTTTTATAAAGCCTTTTTGTATAAAATGTTATTTTTAAAACTGAAATTAAAAAAAAAAAAAATACCTGCGGTTTTCATGTTTTTTTTACTACCCAATGTCGAATTGTTGCCGTTTGGTAACACCTCCTTGAAGTGTCCTTGAGCATTTTGCAACTTGTTTTTTTGTTTTAATTGGTTTCTGAGCCCAAAATAAGCCAACAATATGATACAAAATATTTTTTATGTTATATATTCAAAAATTGTACCGAAAGGGTAAACACTGAAACAGTTTGAGAACGTCTGAAGGAAAATACAAGTTTTCAAACTATATGCAAAATAAATGTTAAACGACATTATGGTTATAGAGTGGCGTATGTGATATAAATTGTTGGTGAAAACAGAAGAAGTCGTACCTCGTACGGTGTGATATAGGTGTCAATGTTAACGCTTGGTAAATAAACAACACAAGTTTCACCGAGAAGTAAAAGTACCTACGACAACAATTATATAACGGGCTATGAGAAATTTTCGAATGAAAATTTTGTACAGGTTTGATTTAATAATTAAAACAGCTAACAAAACAATTTCTAAAAAACAAAAATAAAAAGTCTGTGAGGGCTCTAGGCACAGTTTCGTGCAACCATTCGTTTTGTGTTATTTTTTCCATTTTTTTGGACGAATGGAAGAGATCTACATTTTTATGCTGAGTCCAAACGGCTATTGAGAAGCTCACCCATGAAAGTTGTTATACGCTCGTATGTTTGTCAGACGTTCAAGGTGGTGCAGTTGGTAACCTTAAACCTTAACCCAACAACTTCTACGCTATTTTATATGGGGAATAATGCAGGAACTCCAGCAGAGTTATTTGCGAATAAAATTCAATCGAAGCTACAATGGTAACGGGCATGCAACGAATATCCAATTCTTTGTGAATATTAACTATGCACACTTTTCGAAGCAAGAAAACATAATGAACTGTGCGCTGACTTGTAACTGAATTGTCACGCCGAGGACCTGTGCATAAGTGCATAAGCATCGAACGGCCATGTGGATTGGTTCTTTGAAGATACGATTTAATTTAATTTAAACCATCCGATATTGTTCCACTTTTAGCAACCTGTATCTAAATTTGTTTTGTTATATTCCATAAGGAATGGAGATGTTGGTTTTGCCACGGATATGATATGCCTACTGAATAAATGGAGCTTACTCCAACGCGACAAGTAATGGTTTATTTTTTTTTTAATTGTAAGCATTCCCAATTCGCCATTACATAAACAATGTAAATGGATAATTACAAACAAAATAAATGCATCATTTTGAAAAAATTCCTCTCTCATCACTCCCTTAGTGAAGCACGTAAACATGCCATACAAACAAATGAATCCACTTCAAATGATTATAATATTTTCATGACATTTATACGAGCTGAACATGATCCCATTGAATCATTAATTTGTGAAAACATTTAATTAAGAGGGAGAGTAATTGATTTTTTGAATCTATGAAGACTGCAATACACATAACTATTTTTGTGGCATGTTTGCATATTTTCCATTACTTTTTTTGTGTAACGAATTCACTCATAAATTCTTACAATATAAAGGTACATAGTATAGCTGCGATTGTTTTTAGGTTTTAAAAAAGATATTAAGCGTTTAAAGTTCCAAAATAAAAACTAAAATCAAATAGCATTTAAATTTGAATTTTCTGAAGCGTAAAAGCACAAAATGGTAATAGCAGCGAGGCAGCAACAAACAGTAGCCCGAAGCAGAATTTATTTATACACACATCACTTTTTTTCTTTTCTTATTATTTAGTTATAATTGCAATGTGTACTCAGTACTAATAATCGTTTTTAGAGTCAACTTGCATTTGACAAACTCCCACTGTTAATAATTCCGACATTAAACTAGCTATTGTGACCTACAATAAATGCAAGTAGAAATTTTAGAAATTATTACCTCTTTAAGAAACAGGATGAGAAAAAAGTAGTTTTTCTAAATACCTATGTAATACATTTAATGTGAATTGGGTAACACAAGTCCGATTTTCTCCCATATTGTGAATCATTTAACCATTGTGAACTTCAATTCACTAAATCGTTGGACATTTATTTCCAAAAAAAGAAAAATACTTCTCTCTAAATTTTAACCCTGCATTCTTTCACTATGGGGTTAACTCAATTTTCTTGTCAATTTTCGTTAAAAATATAATTTGTTTTATAAAATGGATACTCACATGGGATTAAGATTCCATATACCTAAAGCCATATTTTTTATTTGATTAGCCCCAAATATTAAAAGGGCCTACTTAAGCTCAGTATTTCTACTTCGTAAACCGAAACACGCTTTAGTTTAAATCATAAGAAAAGCAGATTGATGTATTTCGGTTCGTCACCTCTTGTTGGGCGCCATTTTTGTTTTGGATGATTCTTCATGAGCTAGAAGTTGTAGATAAACTTGTTTTTTTTTTGTTTTCTTTACGTATTGCCAGGGCAATGAATCCAATATTGAGAAACGGACACATTAAAGACCTTGACTATTCAAATATGTAGATATTTTATAGAAAGTACATAGAATCTGTAAGCAAAATTCTTTAAAGCTCTGTTAATGTTATTTTTATTTTCGAGCCAATGCTATCGCCACAAATATAATATCGGCTCCTTTTGGGCCACAATTTATTTGCAGCATCAAATGATTTATTTCTAAATTGGTTGAGTGCTTTTACAATTAATCATCGATTCGTGCATCACCTCTTACCTATCGTACTGGAAAATAAAGTGTCGAACCACTACAAGACCCAAACCAATTCACGTACCTTTTATACCTTTTTCCCTCACCCATTCATGTTTGTATATGATATATACTTTAAAATGTTTTTGGTAACCCTCTTGCAGAATTGAAAAAAAAAAAAAAACGAATTACACCATAAAATAAAATATCACAAGCATGCTGCTGACGTGCCCAAAAGCCTGAACCAACTAATACAAAAAAAAAATTACAACTCGACTCAGTTTACACCATCTTTCTTGGACATCTCCCCAATTCGAAGATAAATAGATATCCCTACTTAGAGTTATTAAAAAAAAAAGACAAAACTTAACTGTTAAAAAATGATTGATGGTGAAATGTGTCAGAAATGTGTGTGCTGAAAATTATATTAGATCAAATAAGGGATGATAAGTGTAACACTTGTGGTTACATTATTTACTATTTTGTTGTTGTTTTTTATTTGATGTTTAAAAAAACGACATTTTTAACTCAACAGCAGTCACAATGACAAATATAGTACATAGTCATAATATTTGAGTACATGCCATGTTCTACATATTGTCATGTGCTTAACATACGCAATACACAAACAAAACCAATCCGTGTGTGTTATGTCTGTATAAAGGCACTGTGTTTACAAAGTGATCCCGTACAAAGCACCAGCACGAACTCAAAGCCAGTATATTATAAATATGTTTATAATTATATAGATATTGTGCGTAAATTCTGGCCCCTTAAACCCCATTTCTAATTGTGGGCGAGGGCAAGCAACATTTCAATACAAACCAAACGCAACTAAACAAAAACGAAATTTCACACGTGCCGTTTAAGCTCCCCGGTCCGTTTTGCACTCCACAAAAAAAAAAAAACAAACAAACAAACACAAAAATGCACACATCGAATTTATACATAAAATCATACTTTCTACATTGTAATTAAAAATAAAAATAAAAATAAAAATACAGAAATTAAGGCGGGAAGTTAAAAAAATATTCGAAAAATAATCAACAGAAAATCGCATCGCTATCGGACGGAACTGCGTCCCATCAAAGGCAAGCTTAATTCAGGAACACACATATGAATACCGGATTCATTATAAAAATATACTATAATGCGCGGGTCATTTCATTAAAAATAAATTGAATCGCAGCACACAATGGACTCCGTAGGAAGGTATAGTCCTTCCTATATAAGTCAAAACGAAATTATTAAAACAATAAATGGGGCGGCTTATACATAAATATTTCCCGACGGCAAGGGAGTATTTTAACAAGCGCGAGCATTTTTCGTTTTTTTTTTTTTAAAGAACCGGTAATTTATTCGGGAAGAGTTATAGTGCACCAAGCACCACCAGGACCTGGTGTGTGAGCAAGTACAACACTAGTTCGAGAGTAGGGTGCCACAAGCGGAAGTTTATATGTATTTTTGAGCGAAAAACTTTTTTAATTGAATATTGATTGCACTGTGCAAAAAATAATAATATTCGGTATTGCCAAATGACTTTAATAATTGAATGAAGGCAGCGTAATGCACCTAGGCATTATTTGTACATCTACGAAGGGGTGGGCGTAAAAAGTTTTCGTTTGGAAATGTACTAATTTTCCGAGGAGAAATTGACTTTGAATATTAATTATTCCACACCGGACTAGAGGGTAGGTATGCAATTCATTAAGACAAAGTTGCACTGAATGTAAAGAAGACTCAAAATCTTGTCGAATTTATGTGAATGGATGAGTGATTTTAAACTGGGCTTGGACATAGTCGACTGACATAAGTGCATAAATAAATAAATGAAACTTCAGTCTGAACACGATGTACCTATACGTTGGGTAGGCGGAGGTTGGGGAAGCCCTCGAAAATAGTCAAGTCTGATGAAAAGAAGCCACAAGCTACTTTCTAGCCAATTTAAGAACTAACTTTGCAGATGGCTGTTATAATATCTAACTCCCATTTGAATCGGAATGGAAGTCGCAGCAGAGAAATTTGTTTGATACATCAGTGTGGGTGTTGTCGTTGTGTATTCATCGGAATTGGAATGCTTACTACTGAGTAAGCAACATAGGGTCGTTATCGGCTCCAGGGCTACCAATGTACTACACAATGTAGTAGATCTACTTCATTTATTTTTTTGTATGCATCTGCTACATAGCAACTTATTTCTACTTCGTACTCATTTTTATATAGGTAACGATCAAAATTTCATTTAATATGTGTTTTATTGATTCATTTTTGCAAATTGAAAAGTCATTTGTTTGATCTGAATGCACTAATCGCAATAAAATATGTTTAAGGTGTTGCCTGACTACATGCTTACACTAGCTAGTCTACCGCACGGAAGCGCAACAGCCGAAAGACGATTTTCAGATTCTTACAATGTAAGAAAAAATATATTCCTGATATAAGAGAGTTTGTGGCTGGGCTGGAAGATTTTCAACCTCCTCAACAATTAATACTATATTTTTGTAAATTTTAATATGTTTCGGAGGGCTACTCCTTAAAAACCTGATTAAATTTCAATCACAATTTCCAATGTGTAAATTTTTTTTTTAATATTGTGTAAATTTGTGTTATTTATCTTTTAGACAAGAATTCACTTGAATTGAATTGAGTTGAATGAAACAAAAAGTTCCTATTTATAGGAAGTACTGATGTAATACGAACCTAGTAATTTGTCAGGCTTATTCTTTAAAAGCTGTAATTGTCAAACGAAAAAACTAGTCAGTGTTATATTTTCGTTCTGAATATGAAATAAATTTCGACTTTCTGGGTTCAAAATTGGCAGCCCTGGTTGGCACATCATTTTTATTAAAATTTGCTGCACTTCATGATACAAAGGCCTTGACTGTAGGGCGTCCGTAGTTGTAGTTACTCGTTAGAATCTGCTTAGTTTAGTTATGAGAGAAGAGAGATATTGGCAGAATATCGCTAACTGTAGGATCAAATTTTAACGTTGAGAAAGCCATATTTATCTCGGGCATTAGCTAAATAAATCCTCCCTTAATGCCATTCTGAAGTTGAGTGTTGCCCAACTGGCCAAAATCAAAGTATTAAATTGCGTAGTAGGAGCGAATTTAAATACGCTGTTTGTCAGCCTGAGCGTTTACAATTATAAGTTAATTTTAGTAAATTGTAAATTCTTCTAGTTTTATTCGTTGTAATACAACAATGCTAATTGTTTTTAAGTCTAACGAACAAAAATTTGTTCAAAATGTATGCAAAAAAGTTAAAAAAATGTCCTTTATTTCTAAACACTTGAAGCATTTATATTTCTGTGTTTTTCTTCTTGCTTTTTGATTGGTTTTCCTTTTTAAATAGTTTGCGGGCAACGAATGGATGCTTATTAAAAAAATTATTTTATTTAAGTTTGGGATATTTCCAAGACTTTCTTGACAGTCATCGCAAACAGAATAAAATATCTTCTTACTTAATTTTGGACGGCTCATACCTCAAATAAAGATATAAGAAGAGAATTTAAAATTTAAAATTTTGTCCGTTTCATAGTTTCCCGAATCAAGTAGTATAATCTATACAATTTTCAAAAGATCCTTTCTCCGAACAAATGGTTTAGTTGACTATAGAAAAAGTCAACGAATTGACAAAGCCTCACAAGGAGTAATAATAGCCTGCTGTAAGACCGCATGATCCCAGTGGCCAATTTGCTTGTCCATTTCTCGATTATATTTATCAGTGAGTCAAGGAAACTGCAATGGTCTTGTGACTTTAGTTCCAGTATAAACTGAATTTGAATTTTTCGCAAAATCTTCCACATTTTCACAGTGAAGCAAACCGAAGACCGAATAAAGTTCCTGAACAAGGCCCACTGTGAACTGTATAGCAATCTAAGTAAGCAGTTTCTAATGTAGGTACGCATATTACGTTAATCGATTCTACAATAATTGTCCATAGGGTGTTACAAAATTAGTCAACAATACGAGGGCCATAAGAATCGCGAAGCCTTTTGTGTACCTATTCTTTTTCTTTTTGAGACCGATTTTCAAAATAAGTTGTAATAAGCAGGAAGCCTTCCTCTGTTATTCGATAATTTTTCAAACAATACAGAAAGTAACTGTCAATGAACTGTCAAAAATGAGCACATGAGGCACAGCTGGCGCGATTTATATATTGGAAAATTTATAAGCACAAGCAAACTACGCAAATAAAAAGCTTTCATGTGCATCAGCGACCTCCGCCGCAAATTGTAATATAAAATAATAATCTCTCGAAAGCTCTTAACTTTTCCATTGTGTATACAAAAGGACCACAAATGTTATTGTCTTCTTTTTAAACGGTACCCACTTAATTTAATTTAAGCAATAATTCGAAATAAACTTCGTCAAACCGGAATATTAAATATTGTAAATAGTTAGTACTGAATTATATATTTTTAGCCAATGAAAAAAAAGAACATTGATTAAAAATTTCATACTAGTTGCTTGGCAATCAAAATCATTTGTAGTCAATGCGATTTCCTAAGTAAAAATTAATAGGTAACAAAACAAAAGAAAATTACAAATAATCACACAACTATAACTTACACTTACCTGAACAACATAACAATAAAAAGGGTGTAGAAATTATATATATAAAAAAAAAAAAAAAATATGTCGAAATATTTCGGATAGTAAAATCTCTAAAAACGTTATCACACTGAATCATTTCTTAATTTAAATGATTTCGTACTAATTCAATTATTGTTTTCTTTTTGCTATCTATGTTTCGTAAAGCCATCAAACACAAAAAAAAAATCGTGTTTTTTTGTTTTGAGTAGCTTTTCTTCCACAACTACTCACATAGATGTTAACAGTCACAATGACGACAAAAGTAGTAATGAAAAATTTTTTTAAACAATTTTCTTTTAATTTTTAAATCTACCATCAAAAGATTGTCAGTTTAAAAAAATAATAATAGCAATAATATCGGAGGTATTTTTCTATTGTTTCGCTCTCATTGTATTCTCTGCTTGTATTCCTTTTGTTTCTCTTGTTGTATAAAAAAAAAAAAAAAAATAAAAAAATAAAATTGTCCAAATCCATATATAGAGTCATATTTTACTGTTCGTGTTCTTTTCTTTTTATGTCAAATTCTGTGATTAGGGGCATTGTAAATAAACTAGTTTTAGAGGGGGGTTTTCAAGGGGCTATAAATATTTGGGAAATGTAAAGTTTTAAATTGTTATATGGGTTCAATATTTAAGGATACACTTTGGTTTTATGGTAAAGCGATGGGCAAATTAAATAAGGGTTAAATATTCATTGCTATCGGGGGCTGAAGAGTTTGGATTCGTTATTTTGTGTTTTAATGGTTTAGCAATAAAAAAAATCTAGCCATAAATTTACATTGCTTCGGCAGTCGGTATTTTTGCAATTACAGAAGTCATTCGAATTTTATTTGCCTTTACTTAAAGCAAGTAAGGCTATCAAACATTTTATGGGCTTTAAACTGTATTATTGTTATAAAAGGTACATGTAAACAACTTTAAAACGCTGGGAGTCCGAGCTTCACTGCTGACAGTCCTTTAACTCTTGGCAAGAAAATAGCCAAATGTATTATATGCGTCAATGTTTTCTTTAAATACAGGGTGTCCGCCGGGAAG
The DNA here is from genome assembly GCA_946477585.1 of Cheilosia urbana. NCBI lineage: Eukaryota > Metazoa > Arthropoda > Insecta > Diptera > Syrphidae > Cheilosia > Cheilosia urbana. The sequence goes on from OX297854.1 coordinate 34,051,718, forward strand.
GTATACTAATTTGTTTTGCCGCCATTTTGGTAAACATTAGTCTTGACAGTTCATTAAGTAGACACGTGGCTAATTTATTGTGGAAATATTCGATAAAACAACGCGTTTTAATTGTTAAAACATTTTATCAAAATCAATCATCGATTACTGTGACGATGAGAAAGTTACGTGAAATTTTTGGTAGAAACAACGTGCGAACAAAACGCACTATTTATCGTGTAGTGAATGATTTCGAAGAAAGAGGGTATTTAGGTGATTCATCAGTCACCTTTGCATCCATTTAAAGTTACAGTCTGGTGTGGAATTTGGTCAGGAGGAATCATTGGACCTTACTTCTTTGAAAATGAAAACGGCGTAACGGTAACGGTAACTGTGAAAGGGGAGCGATATCGTGATACGATTGAAAACTTTTTAACGCCACAACTTCATACTTTGGGCTTGATTAACATGTGGTATCAACAAGACGGTGCCACATCGCATACAGCCGGGATTACAATGGAATTACTGCGAGACCTCTTTCCGCAACAAGTTATTTCAAGAAACTGTGATGTTGATTGGCCTCCACGGTCGCCTGATTTGACTGCTCTGGACTTCTTTTTGTGGGGATGTCTGAAAAGCAAGATTTATGCAAACAAACCAGAAACGCTTGAGCAACTCAAACAAAATATTCGTCATGAAATTAATGAAATACCGCGTGAAATGTGTGAGAATGTAATGAAAAATGTGCTCAAAAGGGCTCGCATTTGTGAGACTAACAGAGGCGGACATTTACCTGATATTGTTTTCCGTACATAATTGCCGACATTAGATAAAACATTTATCAATATAAGATCGATTCTCTTTCATTTAATCAAAAATTATAAACAAACAAAGTAGTATACCTTCCCGGCGGACACCCTGTATATACTCGCCAGTGCTGCCAGCTATAAACGTTTTTTTTTTACATTTCGACGAGCATCGTTAGTAATACAAAAGCAAAAAAATCGAATATAGCAATTCTGGCTTTTAAACGGGTCGTTCCAGGCTTAAAAAGATGCGACTGGGGATAATTTTGCTGCGGTTTTGTCATACTTTGCTAAACCCTAAACAGGTTCTTGTGCGGATCATGAAACGTGTTTAAAGCGAGAGATCTGCATGGGTGGTGCCATAGCTAAGTGGTTGATGTTTTAGCTAAATGTAGATGAACTATCGATTTGAACGATTGATTTTCATTTATCTTCGTACGCTACGAACCAAAAGAAACTGTACCAAATACTTAATATAAAATATTAAATCTTTGATAGAGCTCAGCAATAAACCTTTTTATTATAAAATCAATTTTACATGCGACTAGTATACTTTTTTAATTAAGCTATCGTCGAAGCAATGTATATTTATTCAAAAGGATTTTAACTAGTTGGTCATTACGGCACTTAAAGTTTATTTTTCTTATTCATTATGTAGGCTTGTAGGTAGATGTTTTATTTGTATTTTTATAATTTTGTTGGTATCAGTATTTATATTTTTTTCTTTGCAACGTTGTGCGTTAAAGTGTTAACACAAAAAAGCGAAGAAAGCTGGTTCTACATAAATATCGTAAATAATAATTGAAATGCTTTTTATTATGCAAGCGTTTTTAAGTGGATTTTTATCTAAAAGAGCGTGCTTTGAAATAAGAAATTAAAATAAAATTCAAAGTAAACTTTTAGTAGAAAAGCAAATTATAAAAATGTTAAACTATGATACACAATTTACATGGTATACTGTATACAGATAGTTGGAAATGCTTAAATGTATGTCTACAAATTACTGCACAGTAAAATAAAAATGCGGGATGCGGTGGCGAAATTTTTCGTTTGTACAATAATTAAACCAAAAAATTTGTTTGTATAATTTACAGTGCAGACAATATTTTGAGTAGTGAAAAAGTAATTGAAAACTAAAAGAAAAATATACATTTATACGAATACATTGTGTGTATCTTGTGGTGGACTAGTGTATACTGTAAGCAGTAGGGTTATGAATGTCAAGTTTATCGTCTGTTTTTGTATACTTCCTTTTTTTTTTGTTTTTTGTCTTTGTATGTATAATTTGTAACCGAAATTAATTGAAAAATTAAAATAATAACTCTACCTTCTTTGTAGGTAATTTGTTTTGTATAGTTTTTTTTTTTAGTAATTTGTTCGGTAATAAAAAAAACCAACATTACGTCAATTTCTTTTTCTGTGCGTTAGTTCTTTTCTACATCTCTCATAATTCTCTTTCAACTATTTTTCTCTATCTTTCTTCTTTTTTTTAGCATTTTTTTTTTTTGTAAAAAAAAAAAAATAAACAACAATCTTTTTCATTACTTCTTTTCAACTAACCTCAGACACAGGGAGAAGTTTCTATGTACTACAACTGACCTGTAGCACAGTGCCATCAAGGTGAATGTTACAAAAACGAACCCAACAACTGACATTAGTACACCAACTAAGAACACTGTATTTGAGCCGTGGTAGTTCTCTATACGAGTAGAATATTATCGTACATAATTTATATATTTTAATGGAGGATTTTTGTTGGATAACAAAAACAAAATGATTTTTGTGTGATTTTTTTCGGAATATTTTTTTAATCATTATTTTTTGGTTGTAGGTATATGTATGTAGGATTTGTTGTTTTGGGAATTAATATTTTTGTGTACAGAGATATTTTTTATTTGTTATTTTATCGTAGTGAGATACCATTTCGTAGATAAATCCATTAATAGCAGCATCGGATGACGAGAATATGGAATTAGTTTTAGAGAAAAAGTTAAAAGTAAAATTATATATATATATTTTTTATCGCATGTTGTTTTTTTTTTAATTGGCAAATAAAGTTTTATTTTTATTCAACATATAGTAATGGCTATCGCGGTAACCACATGATTGTGTTTCATTTAGAACTGGAAAGGAAACTTCTATGACAATGGTAATCTCTTTTGGGCGCGAGTTTTGTTAATATCTTGCCGTTATATATTTTGAAGTGCTACTATATGACGGAATAATATTTAACAAAACAAAAGTTACTACCGTGAGGGTTTTAGATATAAGAGGCCTTAAAAATTGGGATAGAACAACATGCATGTATTTGTGGTAGTGTTTGTGGAGAGATAGTTATGAAAACAGTGGTGTTGAGATAGTTTTTAAAGATTATTTTCAAATTTGTGTTAGAGGAAAAAAAAAAAAAAAAAAAAAAAAAAAACAAACGAAATAAAACATATTTACATTAGTTGGAAGAACTGTCTAAGCCTTGAACGCCACCAGAAACAACATCAACACATTAGAGCATTAGATCACATAGATCCCGTTTACGGCAAGTGTATACAATCATACAAATAAAAAATTCCTACAATTGTTTTAATAAAAATGTTAAAATTAAAATGCAACCAAGGGAAAATGTAAATATCGTTGAAGTTCTTGGCTAAAGAAAATTGTAAAATGTTTGCGGATTGCTCAGTACATTAGACCAGTATAATACAAACGAAAAACGGTTATATAACTAATGTTCTAAAGGGTTTTCCAATAAGAGGTGTTATTATTATTGTTATGACCCGCTATTTCGGTAGCTGTAACTTTTAAAGCTTTTATTCTTTGACAAGTAGAAACTATGCCATTACTAAAAATGGAACAATACACGCTTCAACAACGCATTGAAATTATTAAAATTCACTACAAAAATGGTGAAAATCTTGTAGTCACAGTTCGCAAAACTAAAGCATTTTTTGGTCGTCGTGAAGCACCTTGTCGGACCGTAATACAGAAATTGGTCGAAAAATTCGAGCTGTTGGGACAAGTTAGTGATGTGAAGATTAAAACCCGTGCTCGTTGCTCAAGAACAACTGAGAATATTGCTGCTGTAGCCCAAAGTGTTGAAGAAAACCCAGGTTTGTCCATTCTTCGTCGTTCTTTGGAATTGGGCATTCCACAAACGTCATAACACCGTATTTTGCATAAAGACTTGGGTCTTAAGGCTTATAAAGTTCAGTAAACACAAGAACTTAAGCCGGCCGATCATCAACAACGTCGTGTCTTTGCTGATTGAGTCCTTGAAATGGATGAAACTGATCCGGAATTCTATCGAAAAATCATCTTGACTGATGAGGCCCATTTCCACCTCGGTGGCTATGTCAGCAAGCAAAATTGTCACATCTGGGGCTCGGAAAACCCAAGAGTTATTATTGAGAAGCCTCTCCATCCTCAACGTGTGACTGTTTGGTGATCCGGCGGGGTCATTGGACCCTTCTTTTTCGAAAATGAGGTTGGATCAACAGTTACGATGAATGGATTGCGCTATAGAGAGATGATCAATGATTTTTTATGGTCGGAGTTGGATGGTATTGATCTGGACAACGTTTACTTTCAACAAGACGGCGCTACGTGCCACACAAAAAACGAAAACATTGATCTTTTACGGGAAAAGTTTCCGGGCCGTGTTATCTCTGGAAGAGGTGATCACAATTGGCCACCGATATCTTGTGATTTAACACCTTGCGACTTCTTCCTTTGGGGCCATGTGAAAGATAAGGTCTACGCCAACAGCCCAGCGTCGATTGAAGATCTTAAAGATAAAATTCGTGAGGCTTTCGAGGACATAGGGCAGCCACTTTACGATTTGGTATGCGTGCTCGTGGTGGCCATTTGGTTGATGTTTTTTTCATTATTAACGGCATATCTTACTCTTTATTATGAAATAGACATCCGATCATTTATCTCAAAAAATAACACCTCTTATTGGAAAACCCTTTACCTAAGGCAAGGCGCTCACAAAAGTTTTTCGTCGCACTGAAAAACTGTGAAATTGTTGCAATTGTCAGGTGTTTTCATTGAACATTCTAACGTAGACTACCTCCTACTTTTAGGCCTTAAATGCATACTTAGGCAGGGTTTGCTAAACGCATACCGTGTGGAAGCGAGAGGGGAAGCAACTTGTTTGCCTTCACCTTAAAGCACTTCTATAAAAAAAAAAATAGTTGGCGCAACAGGTCCGGAGAGACCCTAGGCCTAGCTTCTCACAACCATTCGTTTTGTGTGAGTTTTTCATTTTTGGAACGAATGGAAGGGATCTACAGTTTTATGCCGACTCCAAACGGCTAATTGAGAAGCTCTTACAAGACATTTATACTCTCGGATGTTTGTCAGACGTTCGCGAGAGGTAGCGCAGCGGAAAAAACCCTACAAAGGCGGAATTGGTTTTTTGCGGGATTCGAACCTTGAACCCCCGCATAGCAGTCCAACACACTAACCACTAAGCTACTGCGACTACACTTCTATAAGCCCAGTAAAAAACGATAGAAAGCGATAGACGTTAATGAAATTAACTAGCACCTTTTTTCGATTATCGAGTCATTGATAGTTATAGTCTTTTGATTAGTTTATGTAAAATTGTATGCAATTTGAAGTATAGAACTATATATCGAGACCTGAAATTGTCTCGTTCTTTTCAGTCATTTCTAGCAGATTTTTTCTGTCACTTTGTGGCTGACTTTGAAGAGGTTAGCAATATATAAGTACAACTTCATGACCCCATCCAAGGTCATACATGCGTGTTATGTTTTTTTGTGGCATTTCGCAATTTTGATTTCGGCTGTTGGTATATTTAATATGAAAGTAGTAACACTTGTTCACAACTTTTTGGTTTTTTGCTAGTTTTTACCGCCAAATGGAGGAGGCCGATTATTTTGAGATATTCAAAGTAAGCAAGTTCAAATGGGTGAGTCTTTAGAAGCTTAGAAGCAAAAGAGTTGCGTACCAAACTTTGCTTTTAAAAGTCAGTAAAAGTTAATTATGCGCAAACGTAGGATAGGTAAGATATAAGTTTTTAAAAAACATAGAGTTTCACTGTTAGGTCACAAAATGAACTTTGCGCTTTTCTTCAAGTGAGTCATTTTTGAGCAGTATTGAACTATTTTAGTAGATCGTTTTAAAAGTCTGCAAATAGTCGAGAATTTTAGACGAATTTTGCTTAAAAACAAAAGAGGTTGTTCGGAAACAGTCATAAGGGGCTGTCGTACCACACAACGAAATCTTGTTTCAGTGCTGACAATATAAAATATTCACTACTGTCGATTGCGCGACAGTTGACTTATTTGGAAGAGGTCATAGACTCCAACTCTTTTCCTGGATTTAATCGGAGTATTGAAAACTTGCAATATATCACACTAGATTTTTGATACTAAAAATAAATAAATAAACTGGCGCAACAGCTCCGGAGGGATGAGTTTTTAGTTTTTGAAACGTATGGAAGGGATCTACAATTTTATGCCGACTCCAAACGGCTAATTGAGAAGCTCTTTCAAGACATTTATACTCTCGGATGTTTGTCAGACGTTCGCGAAAGGTGGCGCAGTGGAAAAAACCCTAAGTTGGAATTTTAGGTTTTTGCGGAATTCGAACCTCGACCCCTCGCTTAGTAGTCCAACACACTAACCACTAAGCCTACATTTTTTTGATATAACACCTAATTAAATTCAAGGATTACTTGGAATAGTATTTGATGGGGTGTTCTGACACATTGACGAACATTTTGTGTTTCAAAATTTTTGGTGCCAAACTTTGGGAGTTCTTTCAAACAGGTCTGGTCCTCTAAAAGTTGTCATCTGGTAAGCTAAGCCACCCTATACTGGTTTCTTAATATCCCACATGTCCATAAAACCATTACATTCTGGCTAACATAGGAACACCTAGAAATGATTAGTGAGGGTGAGGATATAAAAGACTGATTAAGAATCTTATCTCAGCGGATTATTTGACAATTGGGGATGTGGACGATGCCTTTAGTACCAGAGTTTTACATATGATTGAATATTATTAGCTACACATGAATGTAACTACGACAAGTAAAACTAATCATTTCGTTTCAGTGATCAAGCCATCGCAGATGTTAGAGATTGGACAACTAAAGAAGCAACATGATAGGGATCCCAGAATATTGCTGCCCTGAGTTAATTTTCTATAAATTTGACATAGCCACAGAAGGCGTGAAATTAGAAGCTCGAAAGATCAATGCTAGGTACCTACGCAAGGACTAAATCATTAACGAATTTCCCTAAATGGACTATTAGCTTTACAAAAACCTGTGAGAATAGAAGGGATTGACATAAGTATATACAGTACATTTTTTTATCATCTGATCATGAAAGCCGTTCTTTCGCCACATCTACCTATTATTTTATTTTTGGCAATGGATGTGGCAACGGCTTAAACTAAAAATAAAAACACAGTTGTAGTTATAAGTAATCATGTGCAAGTCATTTAATCCTTATATTTTATGTTCTCTACAGGACAATAATTTGTCTTCGAATATTTAATCGCACTGCATTTGAAATGAACCAAGGAGATTTTATATATCTAGGACCTTAATCATCCCGGTCCTGCTTTATGGTGCAGAAGCATGGACCCTGTCAAAAGCGGATGAAAACCTTCTGGGATGCTTTGAGAGAAAGATCTTCGGGTGATATTCGGTTCAGTTTGTGACGATGGAGTATGGAGAAGAAGGTTCAACGACGAACTATACGGACTATACGGGCTTTACAGCGACGCTAACCTGGTCAAAAAGCTTAAAATAATTACAACGGCTGAGATGGCTGGGACACGTGGAGTGTATGGACAACAACGCACCAGCCCGACGAGTCTTCGAATCCACTCCTGAGGGATAACCCAGCAGAGGAAGACCCTACTTTAGGTGGCGCACACAATTGGAGAACGACCTCAACCAACTTGTGCGTAACTGGAGGCAGCTAGCGAGGGACCGAGATGGCTGGAGGGGCTTGTTGGTTGAGGCCGTGGGTGGACCTCACTGTAAGCGCCACCAAAAGCAGGTAAAGTAAAGTGAGTATTTGATATGATATTTGAGTAAGTATTTCCAAAATGTCCATAGTGTGATAAATAAGCTTATTGTACAAGGATTTTTCAAAGGATTTCTTTATTGAAAACATCAACAAGCAAGGGGTTTCTCTCATTTCTCTTCTCTTTCACTCCGGTCGCTGTGATTGAACAGGGGAGTTGAGTTATGGCCTTATGAACCAATATCGAATGCGTTTAACAAGTGAGGCAAAGGTACTTCAGGTCTTCACGTTTTAGCCCACGTGAAGTTGCTTGCAGTTTATAAAATGTACAACACCCGCACCATCTTACTCTAATTGAATGAATTTACAAGTCCAAAGCTATGAGCAACACCATTTTAAATAATCAACCAACGCAAAAAAAAAAAAAAAAAATTGATTTTCAACGACATTTTTATGTAAATTATAATATTTTTAATATAAAATAAATAAAAAAAATCAAATAAACAATGACACACACACAAAACACCAATAATCCACTTTATAAAAAATGAATGTTTATTACAAATTTACTTAGGTATATAGATACACACAAATACACATTAATAGATTAAGGACAGAAAACCAAGCAAAGTATCAAACATATGTAATTTTGTTCTTATCACGAAAACAACACCAAGAGTGTAAAAAAAAAAACAAAAATCACAACTAAAAAAATAAAAATAATTCTTTGTGCAAATTTCAATCACTTTTCGTATTTTTGTGAGTAAAATGTTTTCATCATTTAAATTTTGTTGTAATAATTTTGTTTGTTAATTTTATTGGTGTTTGTTTTACATAGAAATAGTTTGAAATATTTTTTTTTTTTTTTTTTTGTATACAAATTTGACCAACAAAAATGAAAATAAAAAATAAAATAATAATTGCTTGGTACTCTACCTGTAACAAACCGCCAAAGTTGCGAAACTAATGAAGACACACTTGACGATTACGGTTAATATGATGACCATTGTTAATGTGCTGATCCTATTTTGATCTGTGGAGCCTGTAAGATTTTATTTTGTTTTGTATGTTTTTCCGATTTTTTTCGTAATTGTTTCTATTGAATGCCAATTATTTTTTTATTAGTGGTAGGTATGTGTTTGAAAACAAATATAATATATGCAATTTCGTTTACAATTCATGTGCAGGGTGTTTCAGGTGAAAGTTTTTTTGGGTAGATTTTAAAATGCTTTCTTGTTTTAATTGTCACTTTAGGTTTTTTTTTAAATGTTTTTAAAAATTTCAAACATTTTAAAAATAAGCATAACCTGTTAATGGAGATCCGATAAATATTTATCATGATACTCGATTTCAGTCAATCCAAAAGTTTTAAAGACCGCTCTCGATCTACTTGTAAGTATATCACATAACAGATCCCAAAATAAAGCTTTTGCAATGCGGATTGTGGATTGTGCTTTAAAAGGTGCTATCCATTTTGTGCTGGCTTCAGGTAGACACCAGGATTAAATAATTACAAACGAAGGCAGACAAAATTGGGATAAGTTGCTTAAATACTTAGTATCGTTGTGATGGACTGATTTGTGTTTTAGTGACGTTCAGTTCGGAGTTTTAAAGCCACTCAAAAAAAGGAAAAAGAAAAAAGAAAAAAACAATATATAATAAATGTTGGCTTCTTACCGCCTACAAAACCTTTAGTCAGCCCTAAATAATGGTAATAAAAAAGTTCTACCTACAAATAAATCAAAATTTAGCAGTCTCTTGTGGGTATGGAGAAATTGTTTATTTTCTTTTAGAAAGTGATAGGATTTATATGCACGTTTTCCCTTTTAGACTGACTAACTCACGAAATGGCACACTGCCTTTTTTACACGAATTCACTGTCAGGATCTGAGCTTACAGGAAAAATTATACCGAAATTAGCTGAATTTTTTTTTTGGCCTATCAATTGATCACCGTAATTACCGACATTTAAAAAAAATCAACCATAAACATACACATTTTGAGATTTTGTTTTATATATATATAGAGAGATTTAGGGAATGGACCAGCCAACTAAACCAACAAATTAGTATAGGTAATAAAATTCCGCACATAGACCCACGATATTTTAGAAGGCTACAACTTTCAACTGAAACACCCTGTGCCTAACACTGGGAGAGGGACAGTCACACTAGATGAAAATGCAATTAATCGAAAGGTGTTTTCAAGTTTTTCAATGGCTAAGTGTTAAAATGATAAACATCGATATCGAAAAATATAAATTGCACTTCCATACATCTCCATTCGGTTAAAAAAACAAATAAATTAGGTATATTTATAGTTAAAAGTATGTATACTGTATGAATTAAATTGATTAGTTTCCATGCAATTAATGTACACAACTCTGTTCAGTCATTTGATTCTGATGCTTAAACTGTGCTTTTTATTATTAATATATTTATATTATTTGTTATATTAAAATTATCCTGTCACATATTTATGTTCGAAATGAATTTCTCCATTCCGTTGATACAACTTCATTGATTACCATTGTCATATTTTTATTAAAATATTACATTTGTTGTGAAAAGTATAGAAAAAGGTAATTAGCAATAAATAAAAATTCTTTATACTGTAAACAGAGTAAAGTTAAATAACTACTACAGCAAGAAAAAATATAAAAAAAAAACTTGATTTGTTTTACACTTGTATAATATATATATATACATTCAAAATTTGATGGGGGGAATTTTAAAAATTATATCTTACCATATGGCGTTTCTTTTTTCTCCATCTTGATAGTATTTTCCGGTGTCGGTACAGGTTGTGTTGGTATCGGTGTTGTCAGTATCACAACCAGGCTACAATCCATTCCTCCCCAGCCCATGTCACAGAAACATCGATTTGTGTTTGTACAAACCTATTTCATAATAATTTTGTTATTTATAGTAATTAATAATTTAATCAAGTGTTTCTCTGTTCAGTAACATTTTTACTTTTGTTTAAATGTGCTTTTGTGATTTTGCATGCAATTGCAGAAATAAGACATTGCGATGTATTTTTTTTTTTTTGTGACTATCGAAATATGATGTTTTCAGAAAATGTCTTTAATTTGGCTGCACCGAAGTCGGCAAGTCGATAGTTTCCCTGGTTTCTCAATTCTTTGTCTGCAGTTACGTAGACATTTATTAACAGATGTCGCTCTTTTGTGTGTACACCCATTTTGGGGAATTCTAAATTCAAAGCGTATGAATTTATGAACGCTTTGTTCTCTGCCACCCTTTAGATTAAACCTACAAGCTCTTTGCTTTCACCCTAAACTACTGAAGACATTGGCACTAGGATTTTTACTGAAGTTTCTTGAATTATTAGTGATTAGCCTATTCAACTAAATTGAGAAGCTTTTTTGTTTTTAAATTCCTCTTGAATTTCGGAATACAAAAGGTACTCAGCGGATTTATGATCATCAAAATTGTTTCAGAATGATGTTGTTTTTAAACTCGAAATAATTAACTTAGAACGATGACAGCCGAACTGAAAAAAGGTGGTCTTTTTATTCTATTAGCCCCCGAAAATCTATAGAGTTTTGTGGATAAAATACTTGTTTCCCACTTGTTTCAAGCCTTGTGTATACATTTTTGTCGGTTAAAGCTTGTGAATGGTTTTGTACTGTTCTTTCTAGGTTCAAAATGAGTGGTGTAAACATTATTTTTTCTTAAAGTTCTATGCTACCCAGTTGTCCACAATTTTCATAGTAGATAGGGTTGCCAGATTAAAAAAATACGAAAAGGGGGACATCGTGAGTTTTCTAGGGGTGACAAGTCTTCAAAAAGTCTTCCTTTTTTTTTGTTTGAACACCAGAGTTAAAAAAATGTGAAATAAAAATAAGATTCAATAGATATACATATTTTTTTGCCAACACTGGTTATATGAACACTCTTTTTTTTCTTTGGGTTCGGTCATTTTTAAAAAGTAAACTTTTGGTTTCAAAACAAAAACGTACACGAGAACAACTTATGCAGTGAAATATACCTAGCTCATGAGTGGATGCATTCATCTTTGAAAGTTTTCTTGCACTTCAAATGAGTGTGTTCACAGAGAATCTTTTTAAATATATTAAAAGAAAGTAATTTCAAAATTTCAATTGAATGTTTTCTTTCATTGAATTTTGACTTAATAAGGGGGACAGTGGTTTGTACTAGGGGGGCAAAAAAGGGGGACGTATGGCATCCCCAGAAGTAGAAAACATTTCCCCACAAGCTAAATGCTAAAGGAATAGGAATTTTCTGCATTTTTCCGTTGGAAGACAGGATATCTTCGACATAGCCTCCTTTAGTTTAGTAACAAAAATAGCTTGTATGATTGTGCACGACGTTTCAGTTTCAAACTAGACTACCTATTCTTTATATTAAAATAGTATATCCCAATACCCAGGGCAATTTACAGACGTTTAAGACCAATGTGCATCGGTATCTCCTATCTCCTCTATCCCAATTTTCTTAATGCCCGCGCTGTGTAAATCACATTACACTATAAGATTAGTCACAACCTCTTTAGCGCGTGTAAATTAAAAAAAAAAAAAACAAACATCGATCTCAAGACGACACGAAAATGGAAATGGGATAGAAAGTCAAACGAGTTTCTTAAAATGTTGCCATACATGTAGAAAAAGTTCCACTAAAAACTCTGGATGGAGTATAAAATGTTTTTATATGTAGCTGTCCTAAGGCAAATGAGTACAAAGTTTACCAACAACTGCATTTACATTTTTGATTCATCTACGGTGACTCGATTGAATAAACATTCCCATCTAATAAACGGAAGCTTCCCCGTTGTTTAATTAGACAAAAATGTCTCCTCCTCAACCCCCACTTTGTTGGAATTACTCCTTTAAATCATCTCCTTCTCCTTACAGCCCCAAAACCAATAATAATAAAAATAATAATTAAATTAAGTCGTTCGTGGCCGTCATAGGGAAACATAACCACTGATTAGATTGCTGACCCTTGCTCTCATTGAAAAGCGAAACTTTTCTTCCCAATTTGCTCTAATACTCCATCTAATGACCGCCTTGTCGGTCGGTCGGCAACTACCACATGCCGTGTGTGGTAATGTGTCTTTGAATTTTCTGTGAAAAAGACCACAAGAGGTCGGCCGGCGCACCCCCCCTTTACCAGAGCGTAAGTCCTTCGTTCGTATTCATCTATAGAATGTTCAATCAAATTCCGTACGAAATTCAAGAAACTATTTGGCAAATTGCCCATTAATTCAATTAAGTAATTGTCTAAAAGACCATGAAATAAAAATGAATCCTTGCATTACACGGGTTGGTGCAGATATACATGAACCTAGTCTTAGTATGTTTGTATGACTTTTTTTTTTATATTTTATATCGATCGGCCGTTGCTCATAAATGTACAAAGTAACACTCAGCAACACATATGTTCTATACAGCCGTAGAGGATTCTCTATACTGGGTGAAGAACAATACTTACCCCATGATCGGAGCACTCTTGTCCCTGTTTGTTGTTTGGACACTTGGTCTGGTCGATATGTGGGAAGAGGCTAACGCACGTTTGATTCACACAAATCAAATTATCCCCACATGGTGTGCCATCCTTAACGAGACCATGTTCTGGATATTCATTAGAGCCCACTTGACCGCTTGTTGCCCTGTTGTTACATCGAAGAGAAATAGAAAGAAGAGGAAAAGAAGAATTAGATACAAAATCAATTATGTACTGTGAATGGTATCCATATAGAGATACAAAGTTGAAAATGAAACAGAGGATTGAATGCGACCCAATGAAAAATGTAGAATGAGGAGATGTTTGTGGGCAGGACGGATTAAAGGATGAATGCTGGAGAAGGGGATTTGTCTTGGAAAACGAATTAAATCCATTTCATTGATCTGCATGCACCGCGTATAGATGCACAAAGGAGTGCAACTGCCTTAATCAATTTGCAATTTGACCTCGAAGGGGGATGGTATATAGCAAGGGCGGAATATACAGCACAGGGTGGGCCACCTGATGTTTTTGTTTTGCATAAATAAACATCGCTCAATATTTTTCACAGTTTGTTGCTTTCTGGACAAAAATGCTGGAATTTTCGTCATAATATCGATAATATCGCTGAATTTCGAAAAAAAAAATCTTACATACAAAACTGCGTGAAATTGCAGATGCGCTAAAGCCAATGGACGCAGCAATACCCAATGTAAAGGGTGGTTAAATTTTAAGGGCCGATGTTGAATGTGAACCACACCTAAACGTCATTTAACCAACGTGACTTAACCAACCTTTAGAAATCGAACTTGATTAGCAACCTCATCGGAGTTCTCATTCCACGTAGCCCATTTACGACCAGGGACCCAGACAAGAGTAAAGAAGAGTTTAGCTGTGCGACCGAATTTAAAGAGATGATAAAGTGTTAGCATTTGAGAACCCAAATATATGTAGGTATTAACCGGGTTTCAAGAGATAGCTGTCATACTGTGAGCTTTCCAAATTTTTAAGAAGTCAGGCTAAGTATTAATGGCTTTAAAGAAGCTAAAACATCCACCAAGGTTCTTTTTATGAGGGCATTCGAATATTTTTACTAGGCTATATTAGCTTCCCATTTTGGTTCACAACCTCCATAGGAGGTATATCATATGGGTACCTACTACAAATCTACTACAAATCGTTTGACAGGCTTTGACCCTGTGACAGCCTTTGTGAGGATCCGACAGCTTCACATCTGGCTACCACAAATCTGTTGAGAGGTTGTGACAGCCTCGAATGCGTACGCATTAGCACTGTAACGAGGTTTCGATAGCTCTGTATCCCGGTGTGATAGCTAACTTGGATGTCTTCAAATATTTTTTGTTGGTTACTGTAGCTCTGCTAATGTGCTGTACTTATGTAACTGAAGGCATCACACCTTACTTTTGGTTATAGCAGTCACAAAGGTAGCAGTTGATGTGCCTATATATAGCAGAGGTGACGCATTTAGAAGGGCTATCGTCGCTCTGTAGTTTTTTGAGTGTGGCGGCCATCTTGTTTTGGTAGAGCCTCTCTAATCTGGTGTTTATTATTCAGTCACCGAATTTAGTATCAAAATAAGTGTTTGTTAGTTTGAAGAAAAAGGAGTACAATACTCCTATTGTAGTACTTTTGGCAGCGCTGGGATTATGAGTGTTGTCCACTAGCATACCAGTCTTACGAACTTTTCGCACAAACTTGCGTACAGCCAGGCACAGGCATGGTGGATGCTTCATTTCGGCCAAAACTTCTTTTAAAATACGCACTGTTTGGGCTACACAGCGACAGCACTCACTTTGGAAATAAGTTTCAAATATTTCCCAACGTTGTTCAAGCGTAAAGCTTGTATTCGTTCCGGTATGACATTGACTTTCTGTCAAGATAAGGCACAATAGGCTCCTCTAAGAAGTCGCAGTGCCAGAGCTCATTGAAGGCTCTCCCGCCCTACAATCTTCTGTCAAGATTTCAAGCGGGAAACAGCTGTCAGTGTCAAAATAACCTATGATTCAATATGAAACCACTTACATGGTCCGCACCCTTTAGAAGATCACACCTATTCGCTCAAGCTGATTCTCCTTATGAAGGACATGGGACATGCTGGATTTTTTACGTTCGTTTTCTTAAATCACATAAGCATCTTTTGCTGTCACTAGCCTTGCCTTAGAACAGTTTAAAAAATTCAAACATTGATGGGAACGGGTTCAAAATTGCAGCCGCTGAAAAACCCTACACAAATTTTTGCACCTAAAATCCAATTAACAGAAACGACGAATTTAAATTGCCTACCATTCCCTCGGGCAACCTTTATCAAGCCAAAGTTATACCATCAGAGAGTCAAAGGAACAACATTAAAAAAATAAGAAGAATGTACTTACTTGCATTCGTACTCCAAGCCCTTGATCGATATAATTGTGCGTGAATAGAGCTGATCAATGCCATCGTTAATTGGCTGTCGTTCGCCCTCCTTGCATTGCAATGTGCCGCACTGAACGTTCCTGTGAGTTTGTTCGCCGCCAAAAAAGATGACGACGACGACAACAACGATAGAAAGGAGAGAAAAACATTTTTATATGAAAATGACGTGTAATCACTCGATTATCAAATATGAAAGTTAAATTAAATTCACATCCTTCTCAGAATAGAAGAGCCGATGCCGTAGTTTACGAAAGGAAGCACACCTCTCATTTGCAGCTTCCGCTTCTTAGGCAAGCAAATCTCGTTTTATTATACTCGTGTCCATCAGAGTAATTGCTTTCTTGACAGTTTTACTGGTTCCACCCGGTTCAACTGTTCAACTGCAAGCCGACAGGAAGTGAACACTGCTGAAGGTCCTGCTGATGATGGAGCCAACCTGCCATGTTCGTAATTTCAAAGGTGAAATTCATGAGAGGTGTTCTATGTTCTTATTTTTTTGTTCTCTAAATGTTTTTGGAAAGAAAACTCTCCCCGCATTAAGGACTTTAGGTATTTCCTTGGCCAAAGATAAACCAACACACTGAGAGAGAAAGATAGTGCGGCGGATAGTCAGTATATACTTACTCTGGTTCGCATTTAATGTAATGCTCGTTGGCATCTCGACCACAATGACCGTTTATGGATCCTTTCGAGTTGAACTGCTCATAACATTGGCGATCAGCGGCAGAACCACCATAGCCCCAAATTCCCTCGCACTGCAGACTCAGCGTTGGACAGTCGCCCTGAAAGCAATAACCTGCAAAATTGAGGAGAACAATAAAAAGTTATTCCAATGATTTTCACATTTGTGTGTGTATGTGTAGTGTTTTAACCTCTGACGTGTTGTTTATACGCCGTTAAGGTGGTTGGCATGGGTGAGGACTGTGTTTGGGTCAATGTGTGTATTTTTCCCCCAAATAAATGGAAAAGTATTTTATGGGAATAGGAAAGCAGATTAGAAAGTTTGTCGGGATGGCGGCTAATAATTGGTACTCGCGAACTAGTACATTTTTTTTAAAGATTTAAGTTGAAGCCGGAGCGCTGCGTGAGAAATAGTTTGGAAAGTTATTCCAGGACCAAAGAGGCAGTAATGATGGGTTAAAGTTTCAGCTGCAGCTAATGCAGTGATGACTCATTCGTTATTAGAAAGAATGAGTAGGTACCTCGATTATCCACCACTTCGAGACGTCATATTTATATATATTAGGTGGACAGTTCGCAGGTAAATTTGGGTTTCGTTTCAATGCACTCTGTTGGACTTAGGGACCTCTATGCAACCACCTACCACATGGTATACAGTGCCAAGTGTGATGGGTCGCTTAGATTTGTTAGCATATGTAGTAGCCCCACTTACCAGCTGTGTACGGTTGTGTACGATTGTCAGAACACCACAAAAGACTATGCGTCATAGCGGGCCAGTTGCCATCAAACGGGAATCCTTTTAGTGGCATAGCTGAACAGAATCATAAATATGACATTCAATTGCATTTAGACACATGACTTAAGAGAGACACATGCTGTCCTCACTATCTCGACGGAAATTTGGTATATGATATTTAAAACCTATGCCGGTAGAAACTTTAATCACCTGTCTACCACGGCCTGGCCTAGAAGCTCGCTATCACAGTTACTGTCGCAAAGCAAGCAGCTCATACATCTGATGCAGTCTGACGAAATGCCTCAACTGCTTGAGTTGCGTTGCAATAACACGGTATCAATGACGTTAACGGGATTTATGGCAACTAAAACGAACTCTAGCGATATCGGTGCTAAAATACTACTAAATGTAAAGCAACTGAGGATAGCATAGAGCGCCTGAGGTGCCTACCGTGCCATGTATAGCGAATGAAAATGTAAGCTCCGCAGATGGTATTTAAAAGAGTTCTGTGCAAATTAGACAAGCTCATCTTAATCTTCCCCTTGGGATAAGGCTGCTAGCTTTATACAGACCTAGGAATTTGATTGAGTTCATCCCAAACTGTGGCCCCATTAAAAGTAAAGCAAACTTAGCCAGTAGGTCAGTTTATAACATATAGTTGTCGAAGATTTTAAGCTAAGATTACACGTGCCATTTTTCGTGGCAAATTTTGACATACCGATGTCATTACGACGTAAGCACTTGTCCTAAATGTGTCACTACGTGTGATCGCCTATCAAGCGTCTAGCCACGTACTCTCACGAGAATCACACGAGTGACAATAGAAAGAGCGATTTTTTGTGTCGTCAGTAGGTATGTCAAAATTTGTCACGAAAAATGACACGTGTAATCTCAGCTTTAGCAACATCTTGCGGAGGGACTTACCACTTACGGATTTGGATGAGGTATTTTCCTGTTTTTCAGCGTAATCGTGAATACCTTTGAAAGGTAATACCTTCTGATGGGCCTTCGGTGAAAATCCCGAAAGACCCTAATGCTCTCGCAATATTACGCTCAAATAACTAATGCTGCACAAAATGTTAAGAAATGTTTAAGAAAATCCAATTTTGACAGAAATTTCTTCGAGTATTTTTGTTTCACTTCACAATCAGATCGATTTTTGACAACACTTTGAAATAATTTTTAATTCAAGTCTCGTAACTGGCAATAGAAAAGTTGAAGGTTAAAAAAGGTGATGGAAATCTTAGAAGTAAAGGCAAATATTTGCCTTGAAGGCGAACTGCTAATCGAATCTGCAACTCACGGATATGGGGACACCATAAAATTTCGTTAAAGTATTCTGCTTGTGGAACTTGTGTCTGCACAAAATCCCCCAACTTATCAGACCTATCCCGAAGGGAAAATATATTTTTATTTAAAAACAGTAAAAAAAAATGTATTCTCGTTAACTAAGAAATTACTGTTATCTCAAATCGTTCCATCGCCGTCGTCCACGCGAACCATTCCGAAAGTTTTTTCCCGAGTCAACTTCTTTCTTCTCAAAATGCACTAGGAGTAGAGTCGCCAGAAAACTCCAGGAAAAGGAAGATAAAGATCGGAAATCCATAGAAAAAGATACACACAACATCGTGTGGTACTTCAGGTAGGTAAAGAAAAAAGAAAAACAATAAGACCGCCCTGGCCCTAGGTGCATTTAATGGGTTTTCACCAAGACTTCCATTTCTTTATCAAGGTAGAACTCGTTTAGAGAATGTAGCAATTAGATAATGACGAACTTGAGGTGGTTTCTGAATTTCCAAGAACATATTCTTAAGCACTCGTTTATGCGGACACAAGGGCGGACGGTTGCGCGTTTCACGTCTTAGGATGAATTGTTTAGAAAGGCTCAATTTAAGGGTGGTGGCTTAAGAAAGTACACAAAGTAAAAACTTCTATGCATCTTTGAAGAAACACCGACACTAAAAATGGCTTCTAACGGACAAAGAGCATGAGCGGCAGAAAAAAGTAGCAACACTACTTAAGGGACTAAACAAAAGAAAGTCAAACATTTCTATAATAAGAGTTTGCACGATAAGAACAAGCAACCAAACAACAACCAGAAGAACAACTTCCGACCGACCGACCAACGCGGCGGCTGAAAAAAGGAAAATAGAATGCGCGGCAATCAGGACGATGGAAAAAAAAAAGCAAGAAAATCCTTAAACTTAAGCCACACCGCACAGACCAAACGAAGAATCTCAATCTATTTGTACTTTAAAACTAATTTCTTTTCTCCCTAAAAAAATAAAGTGCAAAAAAGTATCTCAATCTCAATGTATACCTAAGAGATATGTAGATAAACTTTTAGGGCAAAGTTCATTTTGAGTTCTTAACGTTGTTATGGCTGTGGCTTCTGCTCGCCGAAGAAAAACTACTTGTACACAGTTTATTTGCTATAAGTGAACTTGTGCAACTTCAGTTGTGCAAAAACGAAGAGAAAACAAAACGAACGCGAGGGCAGAAATTAACTCCGCCATCAAAGAAAGTGCGATGACTTTATACACATAATGCCCGGGGAATCAAATAGGGTTCGCTGCGAATCTATTAAGATGTCAGAATGTAAAACAGCTTCTTCAGACAGTTATTTATGGCTTGGTGGGTAGATTCTGAAGTGTTATACGTATGTATATGCAGCGGAAATGGTTGAGAGGCAGAGCGAATTAAATACGGCATCCCCTTCGTAAACAGAAGCAAGAGGACATCTTGATGCTGTATGGCTTTTGAGGTGACAGTTATGCTACTAGAATGCATCACAACTAATTTCGTGTTAAGAAAACAGACATCTACCTAACCTTGCACTTTCATAAGTTAAGTGGGGGTGTCTCTATGAAAAGGATTTCTGCTTTCATACGGGGATAATGGAGTGGCTCTATGGATTATCAAGATGAGCTGAAGCAACGCGGACAATAAGAGGAGTCTGTAGGTACTGAGGTATTTTTGTTCCCTGGTGAGGTTGGAGATGTGTGATTTCTCATTTTTCGAAAATATCATAGGCGGGCTTTAAGTAGAAAAATGTGGACAAAGACGCGCCAATTCAAGTTCGTTGCTCATCAAACTCTTACCTACCTACTCTTGACAGTGTCTGACGTGTTAACTAAATAGAAGCAAAATCTTGTGACTTACGGTGATTAGACATAAAATAAATTAATATGGGGTTAATCAATATTTGTTCATCTTTCTTGGAAATAGGGGCCAAAAACGTGGCGATCCGAGACTTCAATTTTATTCGAAGGTGTACAGTTTTAGAAAATCAGACACCCTAATTTGAATGGTTTGCAACAACAGTTGGATTTCTTGTTATTCTTGTAAACCATGGAATTCAATGATCTAAGGGGTCTTTCATTAAGGATTCGACAACTTCTTTTTTAAATAAAATGCAAACAACTTCAATATTGGCTCTAGGTTTCTCTAACGTCGCCGGCTTGTTGGCCTCATAGACCAATGTTTTAATGCAGCCCATAAGAAAAAAACGGAAAGTACGCCTGTGACCACATACAAGATGTGCCACTTCACTCGCTAAATGTGGATATTTAATTGTATATGTGTTGTAGTTGAATTGTATTAAGAAATTTAGTTTAAAAACCAAATCTTTCTAATATTATAATCTTAATACAGCGCAGTAGATATGTGTATTCATTCATTTAAAAAGTTTTCATAACGCAATCCAATCCAACGTTTCCTGTTTTTATAGTTTTTGTTTGCATTTTGTTTTCCTATCGTTACAATTAAGATTTTATTTAATCAACTTTCAAAAGTTTAGTATCTGTGTAGGACCTAGCTATATCAGTTTCTAACCAGATCCAGCTTGCACATATAAGTATTCACAGCGGGTCCAAAACTGTCCTATCCTTCAAGATACAACCAACCATGCACACCCAAAGTATATAAAGTTTAATTTAAATCGGTTGATTGGTTTAGAAGATCGACAACAGCGCCACTTTACGGGCCTAAAACTATCCTGTCTTTTAAATTGCAACCAAATATAAACACCCACAAAAATGTTATTAAAATCGGTTGATTGCTTTAGAAAACGTGCTTTCACCCTTAAGCTGCCATTCGTGTTTTTCGAAGTACCGCGCCTGCAAGCCCTCGCTCAAATGTCTAACATACAGCCTCTGAGCAACTGCGGTTAAAAAAATGCTGTAGGCACTTAATAGATCAACTTGAAGGCTAAGCTTAAGTAGCATAGGTAGTTTTAACTAGTTTTTAATAAATAAATAATAAAGAATTCAAGTTTTCAAAAGTTTCTTGGAAATTAAAAAAACAAAACAAATCATATACAATGGCAAAAGGCAATAATTTTAAGCATATTGATAAGATTAGAGCGCTCGCTAAGCGCCAGTAAGCTAGAATAAGATATGTGTTATAGTTTTAAATTAGATTTAATCGTTTTTGTCTAGTCTGTAAGTTAAAGAAAAAAGTAACAAAAATTATATAAGTAATATGAGATCAACTTGAAATGTATTTTAGGAAGTAAAAATAAAATAAATAAATAAAAATAAATAGTTGGCGCAACAGGTCCGGAGGGACCCTAGGCCTAGCTTCTCACAACCATTCGTTTTGTGTGAGTTTTTCATTTTTGGAACGAATGGAAGGGATCTACAATTTTATGCCGACTCCGAACGGCTAATCGAGAAGCTCTTTCAAGAAAGTTATACTCTCGGATGTTTGTCAGATGTTCGCGAGAGGTGGCGCAGTGAAAAAAACCCTAAGTTGGAATTTGGGTTTTTGCGGGATTTGCATTATAGGAAACCCTTAAAAAAGAAAACGACTCGTTACTATTTTCAGAGATACATATGATGGCAACGTCAAGCAGGCAGTTAACAAAAAATACCTTGAGGGAGGCCGCGGGTGACTGTGTTGGTATAGTTGACATGATCTCGGTAGCAGATGGCTCTGGAGGTCAACAATTCTGAGGTAGCAAATCTTCTTTAACATATAATGTGTTTTTACTCTAAAATGTTCCTATAGAGATCTGTGCCTAGTTCTGTATGTGGATCTTCAATGACTAACGATTATCATTGCTCGAGAGAGGAATCGATTTTCTCCCGTGTCCGACATTTTGCACTTCTACCCTCTCCTAGCCTAGGTATTTTGACAAGAGTTATTTAGAAAGAACCGACCACTTGTGACAGGGGCGAACGCAAGAAAAAAAAAATAATCGGTGGTTTGATTTTCGATGGCTTATAGGGAGAATTTCAAGATTTTTTTAACAGCACACAGAAAAAATTTAAAATATTCTCCCATCTTCGCACTATTTCTTTATAAGTATATCTACATCAATTTAGAAATCCCTAATTTAATCCGCTTCCATTTTAATAAAAAAAAAACTTAAATATTGGTAGATACTAAAAAAAAAATTTAAAAATGTTTTAAAATCTTTCATGTAAGTCAAGATTCACATTTCAAAAGAATGAATTGCATCAAACTTCACTTTAAACACAAAATTTATTACAATTTGCTGACGTTTATTAATGCTTTCCTTTTATTATTTTTTCAAAGAGTGCAGGTGATACGTTAGGTTTCGTTTTGGTTCTATGTTCCTACCTACACTTATGAATTTTGAGACCAAACCCAAAAGATAAATGTAGTATCTTACTAACAAGACTTTATTTTAATATAAAAAATATATATATATTTGTAGATCTTTTCGAGAGATGTTCGAATCAGACCACCATTGTTGGGTCGTTTTAGGTCTCTCTACTACTATAAATCTTACCCAGAGAGACTCTCTGGATTTCTGCAGAGTTCTTCCCTGGGCTCGATTCCTAGTGTTAACGCTAGCATCTGTTTATGGGAGATCTGTTTCATCGACTGGTTCTCGACCCAATGATGTCCCAAGATCCTCATTCTTCTGCCAGCCAGATTTCAATGTTCCTCGACTCATGCTTAGAACCCTTCTTTGAGTGGAGCAGGTCGGCCAAATAATTGCCATTTTAGCATGTCTACATAGTTCCAGGCGCAGTAGCTCAGTGGTTAGTGTGTTGGACTGCTATGCGACGGGTCGAGGTTCGAATCCCGCAAAAACCCAAATTCCGACTTAGGGTTTTTTTTCACTGCGCCACCTCTCGCGAACGTCTGACAAACATCCGAGAGTATAAATGTCTTGAAAAAGCTACTCAATTAGCCGTTTGGAGTCGGCATAAAATTGTAGATCCCTTCCATTCGTTCCAAAAAATGAAAAACTCACACAAAACGAATGGTTGTGAGAAGCTAGGCCTAGGGTCCCTCCGGGCCTGTTGCGCCAACTATTTATTTATTTATTTACATAGTTCCACGGTTGACCACTTTCTCAGGTGGTCTGCATTTGTGAATCAGCTGTTCCACCATTCCTCTGCCAATTGAAGAGAATGATTCTGGTTCCGGCAACTTTTCAGTTGACCTCTGTTTGCAAAAGAGTCCGCCTTTCATTGCCTTCGGTCTCTATGTGTCCTCGTACCCAAGTCAGTGTTACTTAATTTTTAGTGCTTTTTTGGACATGTTTAATACATAAAACTAATAGGGAATTAAATATATTTACCACTAAAATCATTAAAACTATAAATTTGAAATCTACTTCCATTTTCTTGAATCTACTTCACTTTTTGGGTCAAATTACTTCGCTTTTTTTTATTTGAAGTGGTAACGCTGTTTCGGAGTAGCAGTAAAATGCCTAAGAAAAACAAGGAAACAGGCTCTGACGGTTTTATCAACATACAGTTTCTTCAAACCCCAAACCCCCTTCCTATGCGGTCGACCCCGACTTGTTAGATAAGATGGTTCTGACAAACGAATGTCTAAGTATTCGTGTTAATAATATTTTGTTCACTTTTCTCACTAGATTAGATCATAAAAACAAGGAGCAGGAGGTCATTACAAACTTTCTCATCCAATACGAGTTTGGCTTAAATGCAACCAACTTCATTGAAAATGCCGACTTGGCTTTTTTTCCGTTTCTATTACGTAGAATTTTGAAAGCGGTACCCGATAATAGTCATATCTTGACAGTAGGGGGAAAGCGGGAGACTTGAACATATGGGAGACTTGAACCACTCTCAATAATTCACTCAAAATCCACTCAAATCCTCCAACGGTAAACTCAAATGTCGCAGAGCTTGATCCTTTACTTCCACAAAAATATAATTCTAAATTGTCAATTGACTTTGGCTGTTAGAAGTGAAAATGTGTTTTTTGGTGCAAAAAGTTAAAAAAAAAATTTTTGTTTTTTTTGTGATAACTTTTTTTTTTGACGTGGTAGGTAATAATAGTTAACATTATGTTATAAAACAGTTATTTGGCTTAGTAGATATTAGAACGGAATCCAGCTTACTTGTGTTGCACAAATGTTATTAACTTTTAATTGTGAAAAAATCTGAACGGGAGACTTGAGCCGGTTTCAAAGGGGAGAGTTGATCAGTGGTTCTGATGAAATAATGGATATGCGACTTTGCGTCTTAGTAACAAATACGTGCACGAGATATGTGTTGGACTGACCAAAAGGGATAATAAGGTCTTTGAATGCCCTAACTGTGAAAGCAATTAGAGGCTAATCGTACACATGGCTAAAATACCTTAATGATGTGGTAGTTTATAAAGAAATTAAGTTATTTACTTATTTTTGTTAAGTTTTTAAAGTTTTTTTTTTAATATTGTTTCTTACTTTTTAGTCTCTAATATCTTATTATTGTTTGAAAATTCAATAATTTTGAGTTTTTATGTTTCTTTTAGTATACATTATATAGTTATGTTTTTTAGTTTGTATTAGTTTTTTGTTTTTCTTTATAAAAAACGTTAAACAGCTTTTTTTTCTTACATAATACCACAAATATAACAAAAATGAATTCTAATAAGATATTAACTAAATAAATTATTTTTTTCTATTGTTTTACTCGAAGAATTTAAGTATGTTCAAGTCTCCCCAAGGGGGTGGTCAAGTCTCCCGGCTGAGAGGGAGACTTGAGCCAAAAATCTGTTCCCAAACATTTTGCACGTGGCAAAAATCTCTTGCGTGTATATAGAGTTTATGTGGCTAACATTAAAATAGATAAATGTATATTTAAAAAAATGTATTGAACATGTGGCTAAGATTAATAGAAAAGTTGTAGTGAACGATTTAACAAAAAATGGCTCAAGTCTCCCGCTTTCCCCCTACTGGTGATCTTTGTTAAAACAGAAGGGGACTGATGCGAAATAATCTACGGACTTGTAAATAATAATTGCAGACTTGACACAGTAGAAGATTTGTGTGTTAAAATGGCGAGGAGTTGCTTACCTCACAAATTATCCTTGTCTACCGAAAGATTTATAATGTTTCAGGTGAAGTGAAAGGAGTATTTTCATTGATTTATGTTTCTAAAGCATTGAATTGAATATTAAAATCTACCACAAATGCTTGTATTAATCAAATCCGCTTCTTTTGGGAGTTTACGCAACATCAGGGTCGGCATTCTGTAAGGCGAAACGTTCAAACGTTTTTTGAAACTTGCTTGTGTAACGCAAATCATTCGTGCGCACGAAAGCGTTTGATCATTTCCGCTTACAGAATCTGACTCCAGATATGGCGTTTCAGAAAGGATTATCAGATTTTTGTCTGACAGGATGAACTCCGCTTTGCCGTCATTAGACCAAGTTCCTACTACTTGCTTAAATCGCCTGATGATGAACACTAGGCAATCAGAATACAGAGGCGATGGGAGATCACGAAATCCGTTTCATGATGCTCAAACTTGCAAAGTTTTATCGGTCTTTCGAGTTCTTTTGTCCCTTCTTCACTCTTATAAGAAAAGTCGTAATATGTCTAAAAGAAGAAGAGACTCCTTTTTGCTAAGAACGCTTAGACGCCAAAACTCTTCAGCCGCACTTAACACTTGCGAGAACTAATAAACGACTCTCTTTTCCCTAAACTGCACTGAAAGATCGGATGTTTAATTATAATTACATTGCAACATCAGAAAGCGTAGTATACTAGTAATATTGTCATTAGAATGTAATGGCCTTGTATTAAATTACTACAAAACCCCAAGCAGAACCCGAACCCGAACCCGTCTTTATTCTACGCGTGTGTTTGTGTACACTCGGCAGCAACCACTTCAATTAAATGCAACCACTAATTAATTGTCCATTGGGGAGAAGGACATGCTCCACTATACTGCATAATTAAGCGACATAATGACAATTACAGTTCAAACACTCAACAGCACTTAACCAGTATAATAAAGTCATTCTTTCTACCTACAGACAAAAAAAAGGAACTACCACGAAAATTCACTAAAAATACACTGCAAAGATTGACCGCTGCTCTTTCAGGAAACCCTAATTGGTGCTTATTAAGCTCCATGGATATATATGTTAGCAAACACCCGGACCCGGCCGCCGTATCCCAAGAAATGGTCATTAAAAATATAATTCTCTTGCTCTGAATCACTAAGGACATCTTCACACTACAATTTAGCAGTGGCCTGCATAAATTTCCGAACCGTCTAAAGCGGCAAAATGCACATGACCAACAGAAGCCAACTGGGTTGTTGGTGCGAGTCGCAAAAAAAAACAAGAAAGTAACTATACTCCCATGCAGCGGGTGCATACTGTCCTTGCACGACAAAAACGCACTATGTATATATACAGAACCGCATATCTCTCTAAAACTGTGACTGGTTAAGAGCTCTCCGATTCAATTAGGATGAAACTTTTTTAATTGCATAATGAAATGCAACGATGACGATAGTCGACAACGACGATGGCGACCGGAGAGAGATGCGTTGACTGTACATGTCTTTTGAACACATCCCCGTCAATTAGTTGAGTACGCTTTGCTACTTGCATACATTAAATTAAATCGCTTTGGGGTTTGGGCTATTTTGTATCTGTGTATATATATATGCGCTATACGCACCAGATGTTCCGGCCTTTGTATGGCCGCATGGTGACCCGTTCTTTTTGTACACATCGACAGGACAATGTCCATTCTCGCCGTCACAGTACTCGGGCAGATCACATTCGGTGATGGAATCTCGACAGATGTAGTCCTTCGGTCGAAGCTGCAATTGCATTCAAATTGAGTTTAATTTCAGGATATATCCTTGGAAATTCGTTACTTACCCGACACTTATCACAACACATTCCGCTGGCACATTGGGCTTCTGTTTTCAATTTGCACGTAATACCATCACAGCAGGGATCCAGGGCGCATTCTTCGAAAGTCCCACAATCACATTCTTCGTCCTCTTCTACGATCTTGTTGCCACAATTTCGTCGCATTTCAATCTGAAAGTGAAGCGTAGAGAAATTCAGCCAGATATGGTGATAGAAAAGTGATTAAATTGCATTTGCTATTAAGAATTCGTATCTCATAGGAATTGTTAACTAGTTTTGATGCTCATGATGTTGTCTAGGCGTTAGGTGGTAGCCACGTTTCGGAATCAGTAGGGTGAGTACGCAAAATTTTTACAGAACTTCTACTTCACAGGGGAGGATTTTCTGAAATTTACTTGTACCTTTGTCCGTTTTTAAAACTCCTAGCGCACAATTGTCCCTGTTTTAAGTTCTGACATTTTCGAAATAAATTCAAAGCTTATATATTGCAACAACCAACACCATATAGAGATTAAATAAAAAGGTCTGATGTAGAACTTTTTTTTAAATCTCTTCGAGTTGAAATGTGATTTTGAAAAATTAGGTTTCATTCCCGGGTTGCAAAGAATGCATTTTAAATGGCGAGCTTTGTATAAGGCCTTTTGGTTTTTGCAAAAGAAATTCCTTTCGACAGCACAGTGTACAAAATTTAAAAGTTCTATGAGACGGTCAATTTTTGGATACCGAAGAACAGGTTCTATATTGACCTGCAATCTGGCCCGTTATGGACATTTGAAGGGGTTTATATCAGATGATTAAGAACATGAAACGGACTGTGGAGCCTTAAAATTGCATTTTTTTTTGTTTTATAGGAATCCTACCCTTTCTAACTCGTTGATGACAAATTTGCCCATCCAACATACTTACCTCATTTGGCTTGTTCAGCAGACAGAGACCATGTCCAGTTCGTAAAGCATCGATGTAATCCTTTTTACTACACTCAGAGAATTTGTATGGCTGAACGTTCTCCTGCCCAACAATAGATTGAGCCATTATACAACCGTGCCAGTCGCGACAAAAACATTCCTCACCTGTACAAAGTAGAACAAAATTTGTATAAACTTATTTTTCAAAAATATATCAACAATTTTGGAAATATATACAGAAACAGTCAGGAGCGATGTTTTGCTGTCTGGGTGGTTTTTTGCATCCGCAATGCTAGGTGTTAGAACCAAGAGAAAGACTTACAAGTTCTATCACAAGTTCCATCCATGTTGGGGGCTGTGGGTCGGAGTATCATTCTAACCTCAAAATTAGAATCAAATAATTTTAAAATACCTTCTAGGCTAAGAGAAGGAATTAAGGACAATAATGTTCGGATTTTCATGAATTTTTGCCTCAAAAAAAAAAAAAAAAAAAACAAATAACACGTCAAAAACGCACGTTAAAAATGAAATCCAAAACCAGTCAAAAAACCGAGTTGAAAAAACCGCATTTAATTTAATTTGAAAAAGTGTCAAAAAAGTTTATAACAAGGGGTCAGAAAATCCCTCCAAAAACGCGCCCAATGCAGGCAAACTGGACTTAACTAGATTTGAAAACGTGTCAAAAATGAGTTAAGAACGGTCAAAAATTCCATCCAAAAAACCGTTCAAAAACGCGTTGGAAAAATCGTCAAAATTACGTCCATCAAGAAGTCGAAAAACGTGTAAAAAGAACTGCCAAAAATTCATCGAAAAATCGCATCAGAAATTGCTTTGAAAAGTGCGCCAGAGATTCAAACGTAAATACGCCAAAAACTGCGTTAAAAATATACAAAAAAAAAAAAAAAAATTCAAACCGCGATCAAAAATTATTTTCAAAAAAAAGCTAAAAATGCAATCCAAAACTAGTCAAAAAACCAAGTTAAAAAGGTGTCAAGAAATCTTTCCAAAAACGCGCCCGACAATGCAGCGAAAACTGGAAAAACGCACCAAAAATTCCATCCAAAAACCTGTTCAAAAACGCGTTGGAAAAATCGTCAAAATCACGTTCACATACAAGTCGAAAAACGTGTTAAAAGAACTGTCAAAGATTCATAGAAAAACCGAGTCAAAAAATGTTTCGAAAAGCGCGACAGAGATTCAAACGTAAATACGCCAAAAACCGCGCAAAAAAAGACCCAAACAACTTAAAACCGCGATCATAAATGATTTTCAAAAACAAATTAAAAACGCAATCCAAAACTCATCAAAAAACCAAGTTAGAAAACTTAATTTAACTTTATCAAAAAAATTGGTTAACAAGGTGTCAAAAAATCTTTTCAAAAACGCGACCGACAATGCAGCGAAAACTGGACACTAGATACCTAATAAAACATGTCAAAAATGAGTTAAAAACGCGTCAAAAATTCCATCCAAAAATCTGTTCAAAAATGCGTTAAAAAAATCGTCAAAATCACGTCCATAAACAAGTCGAAAAACGTGTAAGAGGAACTGTCAAGAATTTATCGAAAAATCGCATCAAAAATTGCTTCGAAAAGAGAGTCAAAAATTCAAACGAAAATACGCCAAAAACCGCGAAAAATAGACCCGAAAAGATGTCGAAAATGCGTCCACAATTATTAGTGAAGGTTCTAATTGAAGAAGCTTGATGGTGAAGACAACACTTTAGGTCGCGCCCAGGCAATTGAAGATCGACCCGAATGAATTTGGTGTGCATAATTCAAGTCAGTTACCTTGGCACCGAGCTGTCTCGAGCGCTGGAGAGGCTTGTCGACGACTGTAAGAGTCAGAGCTCCAAACATTTCTCTATCATATCATTAACAAAATTAACAAAAAAGACACTGGTGTGCGATGCTCACGTAGACCCTCCACAACTGTCGATCCAAATCACCAAGCGCAATCCCCATACGGATAGAGGATAAATCTCAGGCTTGATCTAATCATCCCAACGCCTGAATACTAGTATACGAATTAAATAATGGAATCTTATACTTGAGGACATTTGACTAATCTGATTAAGCTTCCGAAGCATGGACCGCTCCGGGAAAGTAATATCTCTAGGTCTCTTAAATTTTGACATTTGGCGTTACCAACAAACATTTTTATATTCGACTTTAAATTTAAGTAGTTCCCAGCTTTCCAAACAAATTTCGCAATTGAGAGCTCCTGTCAATTTAAAGTCGATAATATTTTTTTTTATTAGTATTCTAGCGTCTAGCCTAGAGCCGTGGTCTCTCATATCTCATATTTTCAGGACAGCATCTCAGCACAGATATGGGTTTCCGGTTTTCATTTATTCAATTTTTCAATTTGCCAACAATTTCCGCAATAAATTCACAAAAAATGTGATAAAACTCCACGCCCACAGTGAACTTATCCTATGTCATGTCGTCGTGTGTAATAAAGCAAAAAAAATCTCGGTTATTAAACATAAAACACAATTTATTCTCCCATAAATGCTAATCGCTGGGAATAAATCAAATCCGAAGAAATTGGAGAATAAGCGTTAAATGACAGAAAAACCGAAGCCAAAGGACCATAAACAACCCATACACGCAGTCACGTTATAGCTCGCCCCATACAATTTATGGGGACAGGACAAATGATTCTAATGCGACTAAACAAACTCGTTAAACATCTTGCAGGCCGAGTAACAAAATTTGCCCAACTACAGTAATAGGTACACATCAACAGCAAATTGATCTTATGACATTGATTTGCCCATTCCGACCGTAGATATACGACTGACATAAATCACTATAGAAACATAAGCACACATTTTTGAGAAAAAAAAAAAAACAAAAACGAGTCATCCATCAGCCAGTCAATATTTGAACAATAAGTGAATAATTGATTGGTGTCCAGGCAACAGTACAACAGCAAAAAAAAAAAATTATTTTTCAACTTACGTCCATCATCATGGCCCATGCCAATGTTGTGTCCAATCATATGGGCCATCGTCCCGGCCAGCAGATGGGGTTCGTAAACATTGATGTCCACACTTATGCCGACGGCTCGCGGTGTGCAAACCGTCTCAGGTACAGCCATACCAGCTTCGCCTCCGGCAAACGTTTCGCCCCTGAAAAAATGATGAAAACAACGAATTACTCTTAGGATTTGTCGAAGTCTAAAAGTAAAGTTAACTCAAGGAGAAACTGAAAGGCAATTTGGTCCTGTGCGCGGGGCGGATAACGAACAGCACAAAGACGGCTTACTTTTTGGATTACACACACCTCTTACGGAAGTTTGGAGCAGCATATTTTTTTTCCAGCTTTTCAGTTTTCACATATTTTCTCTTCATAAAATATTAACGCGAGCGTGGGACACAAAAAATTTAGGGACAACAACAACAACAACAACAAGCGAGCCCTTCAATACAAGGAAGCTATAATAAGCTAATATTCGGCAAAAGAGTGGGGGTATACGGTGGTGGGGTAAAGGTCGGTTATGTTCTGTTGTGGCAGGTGTTGATAGTCATGCACTTTAGGAGCGGTCCTACATGTGTGCTTTGTTGCAGGAAAAGTGGAAAATTATCCTTCCATGTGCGCAAAAAAAAAGTACTTGGGGTAAAAAAATAAAAATAAAAATAAAATTTAAACGGTAAGCGCCGGCAAAGGACTAATATTCCGCGTTAGGTATAGTTGGCAGGGTATATGAGGGTTATTACTTAGTGAGAGAAATGCCGTTCCAGTGGTGCACAGTGTATAAAAGTTAATTTGCTGTTTCACCTAATTTGAGGCGCTTATCTCCGGCTGAATTGGCTGCCTCGTCTTTAGGGTAGTTTTGCGAAAAGTGAGAACCTTTTCTCCTTGCGATGCCGTATTGAATAATTTAATGGCTGAGTGGTGCAAAATTGAATTTGAAGGTTATGTGGGCGCCGCGCCGCCGCCACCGCCGACTAGTTGAGTGCACAGAAAGTAGCGATAGCTATGTCGTTAGCGATTGAAGGCAAACTGGCGGAATTGCCCGCAGTAAAACTATAAAGCTAATGTTTGCATTAGTATATGCTAAAACCATTTAATGGGTTGATCGTTAAAGTCCGCCACAGAACGGACCCGCCGTGAAAATAAATAAAAATAAGTTTCACAATTAACGAAAGACACTCTTCAAGCCCATAAACTGTTTGTTTAGGGACTGCCTTTCGTTGATTAAAAGGGGACGATGGTGAGTGCAGCGAAGGGCAAAGTTTCTACGAGGACTTTCGCTGCAGACTTGCTAGGTTGGAGACATTTCTGAAAAAAAGATCGAAAACGCCATTCGAATTTAGAGGGTCTAAGGAAATACGACTGTAAAATTTCTGAGCAATAAGATTCTCGGTGTCATAGGAAGATGGTCATAGGGGATTCTCCATTCGATGTCATCTGAATCTGAACTCCAATACGAAGGGTACCAATAGGAAAGTTTTCACACTCGAGCGATAGCCAAACGAGCATCGAGTCTGAAGAAGGAATTGAAGGATCCAGACGAGCTAGGTTATATCTTAGCGTAACCGTTGTGCGACTAAGGCTGCAATTTGGTACTTTTTTCGAGAGCCTCTTTGATATTTTGGCCCTTTTTAGTAAATCCCCTCCAAAATTTTACTAATTGCTCTTTCCTTTAAATAAAAGTCTTTAAAATATAATGCACTTGCTTATCACAAAACTGTTACAGTGCGTTTAGCGAGATAACGCTTTTTAAACATGGTTCAAAAATTCTGAATTTGAAAGGCATTTTTTATTCTCATTGACCAATTTTCTTGCAACTTTTCAGAATACTGCAGCGGTCACACTGCGTGCGGTCCTTAAAATTTGATAGACAATAAGACAGCGAGAAAGGTCTTATTCCACCAATCAAATGAGGAGGAGATGACAATTGTGGTCTTATCTCCCCCTATTTTTTTTCAAAAATAAATCACCTCTTGGAAGAAGACAAATAGCGCCTAGAGCTTTGTGACTCGAAACATCTTGACCGAAAACCAGCTGCTATCGAGGACTCCTCTGGAGCATATACCTTACCTACATTACTTTTAGCATTGGCCATTTCAGAGCATATCAGTCTTTTAAATGACGAAATTACTTACTAACAGCTGAAAAGTGGTTAAAAACCTTCGGCTGTATCTAAAATTTGTTCAAGCCAGATAAGGTAGGTACTGTTCCCGCTCAACCAGAAATCGATTAGGAATTGATAAGAGGACACCAGTGGCGTGGCGTCCATATAACCCGATTCCTACCGGCTTCCCTTTTTAATTTCCACCTAAAACCAAATCGGTATAGGTACATATGAAACCCTACCAAATGAATTTTATATTCACAAAATGGTACACACACGTAAGCCATCAAATAATTATTGTGTGTGTGTATCCATTTTCATCGCTCATCGTCATCGTCACGACAAAGCGAAGCGCGAAGGTAACCCCAAATATGTCGGGTTATAGCAGGTTGTTAAAGCTCCCACTGGATAGTTGATTTTGAGAGAACATTTACTTGTTATCTCTTTTTTTCTTCCCTGAGCACTGCCTCTTTGTTCAACACCCACTTCGTTATGTAGAAAATAACGCGCTTTTCTTCGAGTTATTCTCAGTCTCACTATACTCTGTCCAAGAAAAATTGTCAGTACAGGCCTTATGGGAAGCTCTTTTTTCTACCAGTGGTGCCTGTAGTACTCTCACGGCACTCAAACACAAGATTTGCCACTGAAATAAAAACGAAACCACTGGCATTCCAAATAATTTTGTTGTTGTAATTTTCCTGAAATTCGCATACATCCCTCCACAACCAGTCTGCCACACAGTCTTGGGCAGAATGAGCACGATCGCTTGTGATCGCTTGCTATTATCATCAACCAAAATAAGCAGTGTGAGTGACTGAAGTACATCAGAGAAGTGTTACCATATGGCAATGTTAGCATATCAATAAGGGTTTTTCTTTGAATTTTGTCAAAGAACTTTCGGTTTTGGTGCTTTTTGGAGCTTTTATGAGCTTTTGGGAGCGGCATATTATGTGGGGTGCTGCCATTCGGTTTTAATTTGTTTGTATTTCTGAAAGATCCAATAATATTCAGTTAAAACATATTTTTGAATGTTGTCCTTTAGAAATAATGTTTATTCGTGAGGTGTTTTAATGCATTCATTTCACTAACGCAACAAGTGATCATATG
Source organism: Cheilosia urbana (assembly GCA_946477585.1). NCBI lineage: Eukaryota > Metazoa > Arthropoda > Insecta > Diptera > Syrphidae > Cheilosia > Cheilosia urbana. Next base: position 34,086,050 of record OX297854.1, read on the forward strand.
TGCGTTGTAGAGATATTGCAATAAATTAGTAGTGACTACTAGGGCAACTCAACCGGATTCATGCAAAAGCATGGTATTTTAAGGGATAAAATTTGATTAAATATTTTATTATAGAAAACTAAGTACAAATTTTCAGCCTTATTCGTAAGGGCATATTTCTGCATGTTCTGGTAGGTATAAATGCATATTTCACTTTGTAGAGCATATTATTTTCACACTGAAATATCAAAATGATGAAGCAGGTAGACCTATACTGTTTATTTTCGGTCGTTGGGTTTTACCACATCCGGTCACTCCTCTCCACTAAAGCAAATGTCTTGAAAGGATTTTATGATCTTTTTTTTGCTACTGTTTCCGCGAAGTTCTGCATTGACGGGTAATATTTTTTTTAATAAATATGTAATCTAGAAGTGCAGTCCTTTTACCACCTGTTTAGATATATGACATTGTGTCGTGGTTATATAACTTTGTATTCTAATTGCCTGTTTGTGTATATAAGGCGGAAACAATGGTTGTTATCTCAATCGCGGATAGTGCATCTAAGCAAATGGTTAACTTTATTGTGCATATGAATACACAGAAACATGGCTACAAAGTCTTCATTCAAAGGATCTAAGAAAAGAAACAACAAATTGTTGATGCAACTGAAAAATTCTATGGCCTTTTTAAAAGTAAATCGGAAGCCGTAGGAAATGCGGCTACTGTTTTTCCTGTTACGGAACAAACTGTATACAGGCTCTTAAGGGAAAAATCAATCAAAGGCCACAATTCACCACCAAAGAAGAAAAATAATTCCGGCAATTAGGCGGATAGTCCATCAGTTTTTAATGGATAATGATCTTCCAACGCTAGACAAGATATTATTGGAAGTACAAAAAAGTGAAAATATAACAAAACTAAGCAGATCAACTTTGCATACAATATTGCAAAAATATCTCGGACTTAAATTCGTCAAACGTCAGCGAAAGAATTTGTTTTGGAATTTATTTCGTTCAGCAATATTTTTATTTTAAATTGTAAGATGGTAACCCTAACAATATTGCTCTCTGAGTTATGGCGAATTATCATACACACTACGGCAACCCTATGAGAGCTTTAAAAAGGGACCGATTTATATAAGTCATTGCAACCAGACTGAGAGACAAACATCCTATCTTCCCTGTACTGACAATTTTTCTTGGACAGAGTAGTTGATTATTTTTGAGTGAACATTATGTTTTTTTTTTTTTTTTTTTTTTCGCCGAGTACTGTGTCAGGGGCAATTTTGGGCATGAGGAATGGCGAATGGGGATGTGGCTTTGAACAAAATAACACGCTTCTTCGAGTAATTCGATATTCGATTTCATTGTCCTGGCAGGTAGTATGTTGAGGAAAGTAAGGGTAAGTGATTTGGTTTACATTAAAAATTTAGCTGACTGATTGCAGTGCACGACTTAAAGTCAATTTAGTATTGTGAACCCAATTTGCAAATGTTCAATGTATGGTTTTGTTTCAACAGATGTTAGGTTTTTTGCTTTTGTATGGGATTAATAATTTTGCTTCGACTTACCACTTGAAAATGTTCACGCCACGCCACTGGAAGACACATACGTAGTTCAAAGAGGCAAACAGTTTTCGGCCCCTGGTTAGTGTGTTGGACTACTATGCTTATTAGTTAAATAAACCCATTTTGGTGACACTCAATTTGTCGCCGTTTGGTTTGAATGATGCTCCTACTATGGAAACGTACATTTTTCGATAGAATTTTTTTGCTCTAAATTTTCATTGTGACATTTTACAATATTAATCATGACATCGTGAGTAAAACTATTTTCAAAGGGGAGTTTTTTTTTTTTACTTTTTATTGATGGTGATGGATATTATACATCCTTATAAAAGGTAGGGTCGATTTTCGACCACAAGCGAAACTAAAGCTCATAAATAAAGCCAAGAAATCAATCATGGAAGAATATCAATTGGATATGAAGCGGCCCAACACGAAATCACTTTTACCGGGTGACGGAATATGAAAAAAATGAAACGAAACCGCAAAACGGAAAAGATTTACGTATAAAAGTATATTACCCAGTACTGGATTGCATTCGCGTTGAACTGAAGAAAAGGCAACTGGCTTATACTGAAGTGGAGGAAAAATGAAATTTTTTTTATCACATTTAAACATTTTTGAAGCGGACATGATTTTTAAAAAAGTGGACCATTATTTATTTGAGTGTAAACTATTCAATCATAATGGCGCAGGGACATAACTCCCAAATTTAAATTTTGGGACTTATAACCCACTTGGGTGAGACATAAATCCCAAATTCGATTTGGGACTTATGTCCCACACTACTACGCTAGGGGTCGAGGTTCGAATCCCCTAAAAACCCAAATTCCAACTTAGGGTTTTTTCACTGCGCCACCTCTCGCAAACGTCTGACAAACATCCGAGAGTATTACTGTCTTGAAAGAGCTTCTCAATTAGCCGTTTGGAGTCGGCATAAAATTGTAGATCCCTTCCATTCGTTCCAAAAATGAAAACTCACACAAAACGAATGGTTGTGAGAAGCTAGGCCTAGGGTCCCTCCGGACCTGTTGCGCCAACTATTTATTTATTTATTTAAAAAGAGCCTGAAACAAAATGTAACCAGAACACTGATCTATGGGTACAAGCAAGAGACTTTAGAAATCCCTGCGATATAAATTTGATTGCGGTTGCATGGATTAGAAGGAATAGAAAACGCCTTTCCATTTATGTCATGGATGTCCGGCACGAACCTCGGTAAGAAAGCAAACGCTAGAAAACTTCTTTTTCGTGAGATAACACAACGGACATAAGCTGTAAAAATTGCCAAACAAATTTAAGTCCATAATTTTGAGTTTTCCAGTCATCTGTCAATAAATTGTCATTTGAAGGAAATGAATCGTTTGTACCATCAGTGATTGTGCATGTGTAATCAGTGTATTCAATTTAACAAAATATTTAGGTTGCATAAAAATTAAAGTCGAGTTTCTTTTTTTCATTTCGTAAAAGAAAATGACCAAATGAAAAAAAAAAAGACAATAAGAGAAAAAAATAAGGACCAATTTCAGTCACAAATGACGAATGTGACAACCGTGGACATAACACCATTAGGACTGTCTGCATGGACCTGTTCTGGCCGTAGTTTTGATCTTGAGAACAAGTATTTATTTAGCAACATGTTTCCTATTGCAGATCTGCACAAGCTCTCAGTAGTTGTATTTTCGAAACGAGTCCTCAATATGTCGATGAAGATACCCAAAGCCATATCATTTTTTTTTTTTTCGGGACTCCGTTAAGCGTATCAATTCCCACCAGGCTTCTTTAGCAGTATCTACTGCTATTATATGCATTTTGCTTCTGTCACATACTGACTTTTAAGTGAAAATATAAGCCCTAACAGCGGCAAAGCTTTTCCAAAAGAGGAACAAAAAAATTAAATGTATGGACTAACATTTTTTGGCGAGGCAGTACTTGTTCGTGGGAATCTTTGGACGGAAAGTATTTTTATGGGCATCGTTTCTCAGTACCATGATTAGATTACTCTCTCGTCGTTGGCATTCGACGTTCACCAATTTGACAACTAGTACCCTGGTGCTGAATGCCTGGTCTTTTCTGACGATCCCGCAACCTAACCCAACCTTACAGCCGCTCGTTTCCTTTGAAGCTCAGCAAAGGTTCAGGCGTCTCTACGCTGCAGTAAAAGTGCTTCCAAGCACAGCCTACAAGGTAGAAGATGCCTAGTAAGAACTCCCCAAAAAAAGGTCGTTGTCTGTGCTAAAGTCAAAAAGTATTCGAGACCATATCCATCGAAGTTTCTGCTTCAGCTTAAAACATTTCTGAATCGCAGCACACGTGTGACTTAACTGCCGATGAGAGCTCGCCTTTAAAATTTAAATGAAAAGATACCCGAGACCCTTGCGGACAGGCGGCAGCCTGGAGCAAGCATCAAAGTCCGCAATATAAACTTGCCGTCTTTAATAGGATTTTGCATATTTAACCGAAAATTCTTGATCGATATCGTTTTATTCAGAAATCCACAAAACGAACTCATGTAATATTAAAAGAAATAAAAAAAAATCTCTGAAAATTATTTCCGGAAAAGCGAAATTGTTTGCTCTTTTCAAATTGAAAGTACCGCAACAGCATCGATAGTAAAAACCACCCTAACCAGACAAACAAAACCGAAACCACCATGCAACCGAAATATACTATAAAATATTAAAAACCGATTTACTCGAGAGATATATCTACTCTCGTGATGGTGCAGTACACTTCTACTTGGCATATTTCAAATAAAGAAAACATAAATATTTAGTTCAAATAGAAATGCGATTAAAATGCCCGAATCGACAAGAGCCACCCTCTTTTTGGCCATCAAATCCAGCAACCACTGTAGCCATCAGATTGAATTGAATATTCACAGTTTTATTGGAGTCGGACGACTCGTTCGACGGCGATGATGATGATGGTCGGAATAATAACATGCAAAAGTAGTATCTTTCGCTTTTATTTTAGTATCTACGAGTGTATAGCTAGGTAGAGATACTGTAGGGCCTTATACAAGAGAGACAAATCCTCACTTGAAGTGTTTTTTTAAGGATATTCGACTGATGAAAAAGTGCTCAATCAACATCAGGTTCCAGCTGAACCGGGTTTGGAGGAGGAGAATAAAGAAAACAAAAAATGATGGTAGGTAGTTTGAGTTGTCATTTGCCACCTCATTTCATATACCACTCTGTAGGCTATAGTCCTAGTCGGTAGAGCCTGCTGTCTCCACCTCTGTGGGTCACGTTCGGAAAAATCGATTTTGAATGATCGAAATTGAACAATGTGTGTCTGTGTATGTATATATAGAAACAGTGAGCAGTAGCGAAGCACTCAGTGAATTGTTAGAGTGGTGGGGATTGACGCATTGCTTCTCGATGGAGGTAGGAGGTGGTGCATGTAATGAGGAGCTGAAGGACAGATTGATGGGGAAGTTAATTCCATTTATTAAAATGTCACGTGGCGATGTGCGGTTCTGAGACACGACCGCCTGTTATGTTTCGCCATATTACTACTGGCTCTGGATGAGGGCAATTTTCGCTTACGCACGTATTCAATGATATAAACAAAGTTCGAGTTGGTTTCTTCCACCACCAACAGAGGGTGGGGTGGCTGTTATGCTATTGTGTGGCAAAAAACTTACGTTAGTAGTTGAGTGGTGTCTCTTTCGATTTGAAAGAGATTTCTAGATGTATAGTCATTGAAATTCGATATTGCCTTGCTAATATCCTTGCTGCCATCGATGATTGCTTGATTTTTGCCCCACGTTTCGATGTATACGACCGATACCCGGGTGTTTAATGTACGGAAATACTGAAATGAGATAAGAAAAAAATTTCGTTTATTTATTTTTGTTTAAAAATAATGCTAGCAAATTTATTCATTGTGAAAATCAGGATAGAATTTTAAATTTTTTATTTCAATTAACACATTTGCTACTGACTTGGAAATTGGGGAGTATTTACAATTCATAAATGTAGAACTAGGGAGTTCTCGTTAATTTGACAAAATTCATTAAATTTGAAACCCACTTAGGTTTATAAAGAGTGATTTTATTAGCGACTTGAACACTTCAAGGCTTCAGTGCGAACGCACCCTTAAGCCGATTACCGAACTATCAATGTCAAAATATTCAGTAAAATCAACACTTTCATCATGTCGAAGTACAAGAAGCAACAACGTTTACAAATTAATAAAATTTACTACCGAAATTCCGAGTCGCTGGTCACAGCTTTAAGAGCGTTGATGCCAATTTTCAATCTTCAGCGATGAAGTGCGGCTGCGTCAATAAGCAAAATATGCTTTTCTGGACAGGTGAAAAGAAAACCCTCATGTGCTTCATAAAACAGCACTTCAACTGCAAAAAGTCACTGTTTGTTGCGGTTTTCATGCTAGTGACGTCATTGGACCGTTTTTATTTTTTCGTCAGTGAAACAGTGCTACAGAAAAATGTTGGAACGTTATTTCTTTGAGCAATTGCATGAATTGGACATCAGTGGTATGTCGTTCCAACAAGATGGTCCCGCAAGCCACACAGCGAGTTATTGAAATCTCAGTTCGGTGAGCGTTATCTCGAAAAGCGGACCTGACGATTGGCCGCCGAGACCGTGTGATTTAACGCCTCTGGACTTTTTTAATGGGGTCCATGCTCTATGCCAACAAGCCGGCGACGTAAGAGGAAGGAGAGCCGGCATTGAAAGAGAAATAGCGCCCGAGTCATGGAAAATTGAGTTCAACGTATCGACCGCTGCATACGCTCTCGTGGTGACTATTTGAACGAAGTCGAATTACATTCAATGAAACATCTATAGGCGCTACTTGGGACTTGGGAGTAAAATTGACTCGACCGAGACGGAAATTCCATGCCGACGGCGGAAATTGCCCTGTCGCCATCGCCATCACTACTTCGCCGCTCTCGACTCCTAATCCTAAACCACTCAACCGATTTAAATGAAATTTTGTGGGCGTGTATGGTTGGTTGTATCTTGAAAGATAGGACCCGCTGTGAATACTTATATGGGCACGCTGGATCTGGTTAGTGAACTGATAAAGCTAGGTGTTACACAGGCACTAGACTACTTAAAGTTGATTTAATTAAATCTTAGTTGGATTGGATTGCGTTATGAAAACTTTTTAAATGAATGAATACGCTTATCTACTAGATACGATGTATTAAGATTATAAAAAGGTCTGCTGAGGACTCTCAAAAAGGACTTGCATTTTCACCCTATTAAAATTCAACTGACACAACAGCTGCAGACAAGCCACCATGAACCTATCCTATGTCCTATCTAATATCGTTACAACAAAGTGACGAACATGTTTCCTTTTCAATAGCCTTGTTAATGAACATTATTGGGGGTTGGTCCTTGGTGCATCGAAAACCCTCAAACTAAAGCCCACTACACCTCGGACAATAATAACCCGATAGTTGGCCATCGAATTCGATCAATAAGGCCTACGGAACAAGTGGTTCCCATAAGATGGTACCACTTCACAGACAGATCGTGCACCGATGGGTATTTGGCGAGAAAACTTTCCCAGTCGAATACTGTCATAATGAGGTGATATCGGCGGAACAATACGATTCCTTGATTTGATCTCTCTCGATATTTTTGTATATGGGCGTATAGGTACTTAAAGAAAAGTTGTACGCCAGCAAACCCACCGCAATGATGATAAATAAGGACGCAATTTGAAACGAAACTGTGAAAATAACAACAGAAAAATTGCTGTATGAAAAGTGTGCCTTTGCGAAATGTCCCTGAGGCGGTCATCATATGCCACATATAACACCATATGTGACCAGTAAAATAAATTCCACCTGGAACCTGTACCTTGAGGAGTTAGGGACCATGGTTCGTGTATCCTTAGGTATGTACCATATTGTAGTTTTGACAATAAAACGTCAAGTTTTTTTCTGCATTTCATTTGACATTTCTTAATTTCAGACTAACTCAATTTGAAGGAGATGTGAAAACACCAGTGTATGCTCATGCAGTTCGTACTGCAGAAAATATTGCTGCTGTTCGCGATAGTGTGGCTGAAGAGCCGTCCACCTCAACTCGTCATCGTGCCCAACAATTGCACCTCTCACATGAAATGATAACGAACTTTTTATGGCCCGAATTGGAAGATATGAATGTGAACGATATGTGGTTTCAACAGGACGGTGCCACTTGCCACTTGCCACACACCTAACGAAACAATGGCTCTTTTGCGATTTGTGATTTGACACTGTTGGACTTCTTTCTTTGGGTTATTTGAAAGAAATGGTGCACGTCGATAAGCCAACAACAATTCAAGAGCTAAAGGATGAGATAAGTCGGCACATTAACGGCGTAGAACCTCAATTATGCCTCAGCATCATCGAAAATTTGGACCATCGGATGGAGGTGTGCCGCCGAGGACGCAGCGGCCATTTGGCCGATATTTTGTTCCATACATAATTGAACCATACCATTATTATCATAATAAAACGAAATGACAATAATTTCCTAAATAATTAGTGTTTTATTCGAAATCGACATCGGCCCTTAAAACTTAACCACCCTTTATATTTATAGAACCTTTATAGTCATTTCTTAGCTATTCCCTAAGTCTGCGATACCCCGTTTTTCTCTATTTGACTGATGGCTGGCGTGCTTCTTTTTGGACTCTAAGTCCTTTAGCCCTTCTCAGACCTTGAATTATACGAAAGATTGGCGCTTTTTGATTTCTCAAGTTGTCTAAATTCATTTTGTTAGGTATTTAAGCTTTTTCTACAAAATGGTTCAGGCCCTATAATCTGTTCCCCTATAGTCATTGCAATTAGTTGAAGAATACCTTTATCTTGTTTTAACCGAGACCTGTTCGCTTCGTCCAGCTCCGAATATGACCTTTGGTCTTACAATTGCAATGTTCATAAGTAAATATCTATCACAGTCTAGCATGTTAGGACGCCTTTCCCCACTACGAACCTTATATGTCATGAAAGCACGGATGACCTTTTTCAGATCCCTGTGAAGCATGGTCTTCCTTAGCCCCTCACTCTCAAACTTCTAGCCCACAAGCTAAGAAGGCTGTGAAAAATGCTTTTAATGGATTTCATTGGCAAATATTTCACCACAAAATTGAGTCTGAAAATTAAGAACACAGAACCAGCCCCGAAAAAAAAACTGCGCACTCTACTGCCCCTTACAGGAGCATTTTCGTTCCGAATTTCTAAAAACTTCCTCTAAATACTCGCATTTTCATCTTCCGCGAATGTTTTGGCGAATCGCTGGCTTTTCTTCCATTGACATTTGCCGTATCAACAACTTCTTAGGTACGATTCAAGTATCGCCTGGAACTCCCAGATGAACTCGAACGAAAGTAAGTCAACGAATGAGCGTCACACTCACACACAGCTGTGTCCATTGCCATTATGGATGACCGATTTCACGACTCGAGCGTGTAATTGTGCCAGAAATTCTTTTAAATAAAATATTGTAGATGAAAACAAACAGCAACGAAAACTACTTCACAGTTCGACCGAAAGGTAAACATATTTAATTTTAGCTCCACGAGCAGACTTTTCCTCTGTTCTGTTGTATGACTTTCGAATGAGTGAAGCTCATCGTTGGTATAGGTACATATAAAAAAGTACTACGTATATACACATTTTTTTTTTGTTGCATCCCCTTGCGCAAGGTTCAATCGCACCCATAACAGCACACATATTCACTGGCAAAAGAAGTCCTTGTAGGGTCTTTCAGTCGAAGGCAAATGGTTTCTCTGCCTCCACTCGTCTACCTATGGTTTATTCGCATGAAGTTTTCGCTCCGATAAATCTCGAGGGACCGCTTTTTCAAACTCAAATAAGTAAAAAATAAACTTAAGCGTTTTTTTTTTTTTTTTTTGTGCCCTCTCATTCGTCTCTGTATCTTTGCGCAAGCAAGGACATTTAAGTTGAAATGTGGTATCAGCCGCCACTCCCACCGCACACGAGCTTTAACGGAACGTATTTGTCTAATTTAAATTTATCGACGAAAGGTATCGGCCAGTGGTCTCGAAATACGATAAAATCCCTTTGAACTGTGCGCAATCCCTTCGGGTATTTGGGAATTGGGAGCCCTTTTCCGTTTACTTCGTCCGGTTTGGGTGTTGTCATTCGTCGTCGTGGTTGTTGGCATTGTTGTAGTATATAGTCGTCGTTGTCGTCCTCACTTTCAATTAAGATTAATTGTGACTATAGATTGTCTAACATCGGAAATGAATTTCGGGTATACAACCAACCAACGAATGACAGTTTTCTGAGAGAGGGTACAATTGAGAGTGTCGCCTCGTTGGTGGGAGGTGGTAATGGTGCGGTGGAACTGGTGATGAGGCTTCGGAAGGAATCCTTTAATTTATTACTCTGTGAATGGAATGTTTTTGCTTGAACCAAAATCCGCCGGTTCAGAGTACCTAAAGTCCAGTTGGACATTTATAAAGAAAAATCGCCCGCTATATATCTCTCTTCGTGGGAGGCGGTAGATATCGTATTGTTAACGAACAAATGGCTTACTTCGCTTTGAAGACGGTATTAGTTAGGACTTGGGTCACAGCACCAACACAAAAAAAAAAAAAAAAGCAAAACCAACAACATCTTGATGTGAACATAAATACATTTTGAATGAAACAGTTCGTAGATCCCTCGAGATTGCAACTTGACTGAGAAGAAGATTGAAGTAATCAAATGTGAAGGCAAGGGGACCGCTGGTATTTCTTTTACGAACTGATTTGTCTGACCTGTGACCTTTACTTTGCCCACAAAACATTTTCGGATGACATGACACTCGGCCTCTTGGACCTCTTCATCTCCGCAGCCTCTATATATATTGTCATCTTTGAGATTTAGTTTCATTGCGTGGTTTCTAAGGAAATTATGACCAGTTAGAGCCCCTACTAACTTAGATAGTCAAAGCTTCCGTGATATTTCACTGGTACTGAGTTCTTAACACCTTTTTTTGTTGGTTTTCATTCGAATTTTTTTCTTCACTCGCTTTCTCAGATTGCAAAGTGGTGGTTTATATTATGGTAATGTTAAAGTGGCTCTCGATGAGAGAAACACTTAGACCATTATCACAGTTATGGTGGCTGATCGATTGAAGTGCTCTATAAAGTTACGTTGCGGACCCCTTTCTGGCTCAACAGATATTCGTGGGTGCTGCGAGTAAAGAGCATTGAGCTCTTCGAGGCAGCTGTGAACTATTTGGGACTTTATTTCATGAGCAGAAACTGCTTTTATCGCCGCTTGGCTGTCAATGAAGATGGTAATATCGCTACTGCCAATATCGACGCCTTACAGGTCGCTTCAGCGATAGCCAGAACCTCCGCCTGGGAGACAGGGGGCAATGTATATTTAATTCATCAGATAATATGCCACAATATTCCACAGTCCATCTTTGATTTTCTTTTCGTGGGTTCATTTGCGCTCCCCATTATTCCCCACTCGGAAAGGAGCAGGTGAATGGTCTGTCAAAGTCTAGATGGCATATAGTCAGAAGTGACAACGTTCCCCACGTGCTTTCATAAGATCTGTGCATGCCCAAAGTTGAAAGGGATCCAAGTGCTAGTTCGACTGGCCCTTAAGGCACTTTTGCCAGGGGATTCTTCCATGTATAGGTCTAGAAATGTCAGATTGTGAATCGCCTCTAATCCAGTTGAATAGATGTAGTTGTCATAGCGCCCGCCGGTTCTCCCTGTACATGATGCTATTCTTTGTATTTTTGCCATTGACTTGAGATTGGTCGCTTTGCTGGCGGTTTGTCATTTGACTACACTGCCATATTATGTCAGTATTGGTCGCATGATCGCTGTATATATCCAGAGGGTAATTTTGTGGTTCACTCCCCGCAACTCCTGCCAAAGATGCGGTTGGATGCGTAGAAAGCATTCGCTGCTTTCTTCACTCTTTCATTGACATTCAGCTTCCAATTCAGTTTCCTATCAAGGATAACAAGACAAGCTCGGTTTTCTGCGAATTGACCCCAAGGCCGCATTGTTTAGTCTTAAATCCTTTAGTCCACATAATTAACACCCGAACAGGTCGCTTATGGTCGGTAATAACTTACCATTAGTAAATATAAATTAACAACATCATCTGCAGTATGCATATGCAGTTACTTTGATTCCCATATGCTGTTGAATTTCATAAGTATTTCATTAATGACAAGAACCCAGAGTAAGGAGGGGATGGCTTCTCATTGTGTAGTGGCTCTTGAAGCAGTTACTCTGAGATCAACGTAACCTAACTTCGCGTTGATGTCCCTTTCACTGAACAAGCTCAAGATCACATTAGTGAGAGATTGAGCAGCATTCGAGTTCTGAAGTGCCCTCTTCACTGCGCAAATTTTAAAATTGTTGAAGGCTCCTTCAATGTTTTGGAACGCACCTAATGTATATTCTTGTCATTTCATGACTTCTCTATAGTGCTAACGACCTCATACAATGGGGTTTCCACCTCTTTGCCTTTTGTATAAGCATGTTGAGCCGTTGATATCACATAATCATCCAGCCGACCACGTATAAGGACGTTTATTAATTTTTCAAAGGTTTTAAGAATGAACAATGTCAGACTTATAGGACTGAAGTCTTTGGCAGTGGTGTGACTGGATTTCCCTGCCTTCGGAATGAAGAGAACCTTGACTTCTCGCAGGGCTCTGGGAAGATAGCCTGCGAATACAAATTCTTTCAAGGACCGGTAAAATGGTCGTCTTGGCTTTATGGAGCATGATTGGAAAAATCCCGTCGCTTCCAGAGGATCTGAACGGGGAAGTGTGAAGTAAATGGACTGCTATACTCTGTTCAATTCGTATTTTCAGTACAGGCCTTATGGGAAGCTCTTTTTTCTACCAGTGGTGCCTGTAGCTACTCTCACGGCACTCAACACAAGATTTGCCACTGAAATAAAAGCGAAACCACTGACGATTCCAAAGAATTTGTTGTTGTTATTTACGAAAAACCCACCCAATTATCCTCAAAGGCGCATACATCCCACCATGACCAGTCTGCCAGGCTGTCGCGAGCAGAATGAGGATGACGACGACGGTGATATTCTCGTGTGCGGTTGCTTTTTTATCGCAGAAAATAAACATGTGTGTGTTTTAAGCACCTCAGAAGAGTGTTACCCTAATCTATTTGCAAAAATATCTTTACGGGTTTTTCTATGGATATTTTCACAGAACTTTCGGTTTTGGTGCTTTTTAAAGCTTTTGAGAGCGAATAAATGAATTTGATTATGTGGGATGTTGCCATACAGTTTTTAGGTACTCCTTTAATTATTTTGTATTTCTGAAGGATCTGTTAATATGCAGTTAAACCATTTTTCTTTATAAAGAGTTGGTATTTGGTAACCCTACCGATATTTGTGAGAGAATTATGCCTATTTATAGTGCCCACTATGGCAACCATGTGAGAGCTTTAAAATGGAGACAGCATATTAAAATCCATAATATGTAGGGTGAAAGGCAAATAGCCTATCTTCCCTGTACTGAAAATACGAATTGAACAGAGTATAGTTTGCGATTATTTTTCTTATTTTGTGGATACCTGGATAGCCCTTAAATATAGTAGTAACTGCCGTTCCTATACTTATTTTGCAATCGACTGTAAGACATTTAGAGACAATCCAGCACTCTCGAGTAGTCGATTCTTTAGCACTATATTAATCCTAATGGACTAGCACAGTTGCTATTCAATCTGATTTTATAAGGGGAAAGACTACTTTCGGATTAGGGCGTCCAGCTACCTAACATACCTATACTCTGTCCAAGAAAAATTGTCAGTACAGGCCTTATGGGAAGCTCTTTTTTCTACCAGTGGTGCCTGTAGTACTCTCACGGCACTCAAACACAAGATTTGCCACTGAAATAAAAACAAAACCACTGGCATTCCAAAGCATTTTGTTGTTGTAATATTCCTGAAATTCGCATACATCCCTCGACAACCAATCTGCCACACAGTTGCGGGCAGAATGAGCACGATCGCTTGTGTTCGCTTGCTATTATCATCAACCAAAATAAGCAGTGTGAGTGACTGAAGCACATCAGAGAAGTGTTACCATATGACAATGTTAGCATATCATTAAGGGTTTTTCTTTGAATTTTGTCAAAGAACTTTCGGTTTTGGTGCTTTTTGGAGCTTTTTGGAGCTTTTGAGAACGGCTTATTATTTGGGGTGCTGCCATTCGGTTTTAATTTGTTTGTATTTCTGAAAGATCCAATAATATTCAGTTAAAACATATTTTTTATTGTTGTCTTTTAGAAATAAGATTTATTCGTGAGTTGTTTTGATGCATTCATTTCATTAACGCAACAAGTGATCATGATGTGCGTTGTAGTGATATTGCGATAAATTATTATTCGTTCGGGGAATATTTCTGCATGTTTCGGTAGGTATAAATTCATATTTCACTTTGTAGAGCATATTTTTCACACTGAACTATCAAAATGATGAAGCAGGTAGACCTATACTGTTCATTTTCGGTCGTTAAGTTTTACCACATCCGGTCACTCCTCTCCACTAAATGTTTCCGCGAAGTTCTGCATTGACGGGTAATAATTTTTTAACAAATATGTAATCTAGGTATATATGTCTATATTAAAAAAATGTATGTAGAGCTGCACAAGTGCAGTCCTTTTACCATCTGTTTAGGTATATGACATTTCGTCGTGGTTATATAATTTTTCTAATTGCCTGTTTGTGTATATAAGGCGGAAACAATGGTTGTTATCTCAATAGCGGATAGTGCATCTAAGCATAGTGGTAAACTTTATTGTGCATATGAATAAACAGAAACATGGCTACAAAGTCTTCAAAGGATCTAAGTGTAGAAAAGAAACAACAAATTGTTGATGCAACTGAAAAATTCTATGGCCTTTTCAAAAGTAAATCGGAAGCCGTAGGAAATGCGGCTACTGTTTTTTCTGTTACGGAACGAAATGTTTACAGGCTTTTAAGGGAAAGCAATCAAAGGCCACAATTCACCACCAAAGAAGAAAAATAATTCCGGTATCAAGAGCAAGGTGGATGATTTTGACAAATGTGTGATAAGGCGGATAGTCCATTAGTTTTTTATGGATAATGACCTTCCAACGCTAGACAAGATATTATTGGAAGTACAAAAAAGTGAAAATATAACAAAACTTAGCAGCTCAGCTTTGCATATAATATTGCAAGAAGATCTCGGACTTAAATTCGTCAAACGTCAGCCAAAGAATTTGTTGTTGGAATTTATTTCGTTCAGCAATATTTTTATTTTAAATTGGAAGATGGTAACCCTAAGAGTATTGCTCTCTGAGTTATGGCGAATAATTATCATACACACTACGGCAACCCTGTGAGAGCTTTAAAAAGGGACCGATTTATGTAAGTCATTGCAACCAGACTGAGAGACAAACATCCTATCTTCCCTGTACTGACAATTTTTCTTGGACAGAGTATAATGCGAAACTGCTTTCAATTTAAGAGATTCTCGATTCATTGATATTTCAAAACAAGTGGGACGAGGGAACAGTCTTGGTGATATGGGGCTTAACGATCAGACTCTAATTTTTAAAGCATATTTTTCCACGTAAAGTATATAAGTATATACCTAGTTAGTTGAGGCCTGCTGCTACGATATTTGGTCAGCTACTGCATGCGCTAAACCTTTCGTACTGAGAATATGAACGGCAAGGAGCTGAGATTCTGTAAAAACCATAGCGAAAACTGCTTTTGGATTTTTTTTAAACTCAAAGAAATCATGCGAAAACGAAAACGTGAACAGCTTTCGCTTTTTTATTTCTTTCGTTTTCAACGTAATGCCCTCAAAAGCTTACACTATCCATTGTAATATCTTCTCTTTTCTAAATGTATAAAATATATAAAATAGAGTTGCAAAAGCGTTGTGACTTTATAACCCACGAACGTTCAAACCGAATTCGATCAAATTTTTAGGGTTTGTTTGCATGGTCGGGTAGTTGGTTTATCTAAAGTTTGAACGAGATTGGTCAACGCGTTCGTGAACATGTCAACATCTGATTTTGTCCATATAAAAAAAAAAAAAAAAACCTAGGCACCTATGAGCGTGTGCTGTATGTTTCTCCGAAACCACTCAACCGATTTCAATGAAATTTTGTGGGTGTGCATGGTTGGTTAAAACTTGGAAGATAGGATACCTTGGATCCGATAGGTGGCACTGTTGTCGATCTGAGAAACAGCTCTACCGAGTTGATCGATATTTTGTGGATGGGTATGGTTGCTTCCAGTTTAAAAGGTAGGATAATTTTGGATCCTATAGGTGGTAAAACATAGGCGGGATAGGAAAATGGACTGTGGCACATTCCATTCAAAAATAAAATCAAAAGCTTTTTTTAAAGTTGTATAATTAAAATTATTAATGGACGTTGTCCAAATAAAGCACTTTGGGAATTGTGAGCAGCATTTAATACGAAATCTACGAGCAAAGCCGGGTGGGTATACAGCTACATAATACAAGAGACTGACGTCCGTATGTGCACTCATAACTCGGTAACGGATAGGTTGATTTCTACGATTTTTGGTTTAAAATCGCGTGGATCCAAGGAAGGAAATTTATGGTTCTATGGGGATCAGTTAAATTTTTGAGTTCTATGGATGGGCTTACCTCTACACAATTTAGAAATTGAAAGTCAGATCAGTTATAGTTTTTTTGCGCAGCCTCAATGCACCGAAACTTTGTAACGGATCGCGTTTGATCTTTTTAATTTTGATCGTAGTAGACAGTGAGATCGTATTTGTCAAATGCTACTTTGGATCAAAAAAATTAATTTCAGGTTGAGTAGTAAATACTCTAAATTATGTTAAGCAAAAAGTCAATTTTGGGCGGTACGAAGTACGCTAGTAGTATAAGAAATTTTCGCATTATGCCCCAATTAATATTAAACCAAATAAATCGGCAAACACATCCCCATTGAGCCATCTTCTGCCTCCTCCACAATGCAACTCATTACTCTTGCAAAATATGCGCTCAAATTGTACAAAGGATTCAAAGTTGCTGTTGATTTAACCAGACAGTCGCATCTCGCCTGGCTGATTGCAGAAATCGTAATTTACGAGGCAGATATGCCGTTCCTATGGGCAAGAAGGGAGTGCCGTTGAACACAAACGCATACGCTCCAACAGCAACACACTCTCTTGTATGTGTACATAATTCCAAATGAGCAGACAGTATGTCCGTGTCTGCTATCCATACATAATATTCCTGTAAAATAGGGGAAAAAAAAAAAAACATCAGTACTCACCAAATCAGCAATATTCGCCACCTGAATGGCATCATGGATAACCTCAGCTCGTGTGCTGCCATTTCGTTTTTCAAACATTGCCTTGTCAACGATAATAGCTGTTTCAATATATTTGGTTGCCTCGCGGACGTCCCTCTTATATCGGCCGGCACCATTCGGATGAATATCATCGATGACGCCTGATAAATGTTTAGTGCGACGTGACAAACGCCACGAATCGAGATTGCCAGAATTGGCGCATCCTTTATTGGCTTTAGTTCGCGCCTCAAATATCACATGCGGATGCTTCTGCTGAAACAAAGGGTTAACAAATTTTAGAAAAGTTTCCAACCGAATTTTTAAACGAAAGTACTAGAGTTTTGTATCATTTACATTTATACATCGTCCACATTCATACTTGCTATACAGGTGAGGATATCCTGCGAATGAAAATTGCATTACGTGCCACAACAAATTGGCACATTCATTGCACTCACGTCCGTTCGATTCTTGTTTACTTTTTGTATGTAACATTTCTTATATACGAAGCTTAGGTGTCAATCAAGTTGCGCATTGATTTTGTTCGCCCTCTTTAGGGCTGTCTTTTACTTTTCAGCTTATATTCGAATGCCTGAGGTGGAAAACTGCCAATCAGGATAGTTGCATTTAATTCGACTTTTAACAGACAATACCGGGGCGAACACTGAGCTAGCAAGTTGTGTTTTCATCCCTGATACGCTGTACCTACAAGTTAATTATTAAATGTAAGTCCAGTAAGATCCTTTGATTTAGATGATTCTGTCCGCCAGAACGATTTAATTATTCTGTTTGGTTAAGAGGTGCGGCGTTTATTCAATAAACCACTTACGACTTTCGACTATTGAAACAAGTTAACAGGCTTCAAAAATGCTAATGTTATTATTATTATAATTTTATTGTTACATAAGTGAATTTAATAAACAGAAACTACCAAAACTACAAAAGCTACCAGGGCTTTAGGATAAAATGCGAATGAATACTAAAGGAAGAGGAACACTTAAACAAATTGGCTATAACAGAGTACGATTTCTGCTCGGTTATACTAAATTGGTTAAAATGAACCAAGTCGCTGTTAAAAATAAAGTGCACGACTGGGTCGAACACAACTTGCCCGTTTATCAAAATCTTTGCTGGTTGTTTTCTTATTTTATTAGAGAGGTAGGCAAAGATCTGAATATCTGAGAAGCAATGCTATATAAAAGATGGCAGTAGGTACTTAATAAAAAAAAAATTGGTGCGCCTGTATAGTGTATATCCAACAGTCCCGAAATATGTGTAAACACCATGCGTGCGGTATGTGTGTGGCTTGATACACGTCATTGAGAAAAGAGGGAATTGTAATAACCGTATTCTTGATATGTTATGAAATAACAAAAACATGCTTTATTTCACATCAACAAAAAGCTGAAATTAATATGCCCCAGCTCATAAATGTATGCAATGATAAAATGTATGCAATGATAAAACACAGTGACGCATTTCCGTCTCCGCAGTTTAAATGTTTGGAATTACTCCACCAGATTCCAATAACGCGCGCTTAGATGTTTACACATCAACAATGTGAGTTTTTAGAAGTTGAAGCTCTCAGTCGCCAGTTTTGGTTAGAGAGTTAAAAGCGCCTACTATACAATTTTATAAGCTCTTACACTTTACAAGATTTTTGGGTACGAGAACATACCTAGTAGGAGCTTCTCATTTTTGATTTTTTTAGGGAATGATTTTCTTTTTGACTGGAATATATTACTGACGCTGGCTTAAGTTGTCTATTATTGGAAGTATTGTTCGTTATAGATAGATATCTTTCCATATAAATATTATGCAAGTATTCAGAAATTTGTTTTTGTATTTGCATTAGCAGTTATAAACTGAATATCACGATGAACGTGTGTGGGGGAGCAAATGAAGTGGGATATTCTGAATGTGTAAACTCCAAGTGGTTGGAATTATTTTAAGGTGCATATTCAAAATGGTTCAAGAAAAGTAGAATTAGGTAGGTAATATTTGCTGAAAATAAGTTTTGCCTTGCTGTTTTTGCATTTCTAATGGCTGTTGCAAATTTGAATTTTAAAGTGCGGTATTTAGTTTTAAAAATATATATGAACAGAGATCGGTTTTTGGGTAGCCATTTTTGAGAAATAATTAAAAAACTGATTTCTTCGATTTTTTTGAGAAAATCTAAGTACGGGATCATATTTAGAATACTGATCTTATCGTTAATGTGTATTTTTATCAAAATCGTAAGAGCGTTTTTTTGTAAAATTTGGCAGACAAAACAGTACCTACCACATATTGCAATGTTTGAAAAATACTATTTTTAAACTATATAGCTGAAAACCAATTATAGCTTATTATTCGCGATATAGGAATTACTTGGTTTTTAAAGTTTTATCGAAGTCAAAAATGGGGTTTTCGAGATATGAGCAGTTTTTTAAATTAGCGTTTTCGGTGATTCGAATTGAAAATTTAGTACGCAACAATTTTAAGAACATCGATACTATTCTAAGTTTTCATTTCGGTCAAAATCGTTATTGCCGTTTTCTGTTAAACTAAGAAAAACTAAATTTAAAAAAAATTATGTACTTTATTCAAAAATCCATTTAACAATAATACCGAGAAAAACTGAGTTTGCCATTAAGTTGGAAATGACCATAATAACCTTAGAAATTAATTTTTGTTACAATCGTATGGACCGTTTTCGAGATATGTCCATATTTCAAAAGCACCCTTACTCAAATTTTTAGTCAAAAACTGGGTACGTAGTCATGGTAACCTCACCCACTTAAGCTTAAATATCAATTTTGGTTGAAATCGTTTGAGCCGTTTTCGAGCAAATCAAACTGGTACGAACAGTTTGTATGGGAAGTACCATTAATATTGAGGTTACCTTGCAAAATAAAAAACCGCCCCGAGCCCTGAGCCCACAAACTCCAAATCCGAAGTTTCAACGAAATTCGGGCAGCTGTTTAGGCTGTAGGTCTGTGAAACGGCGCACAGACAGACAGATAGACAGACGGACAGACCGGACAGAATTTTGCGAATTTTGTATTATGAGGGGTGAGTTCCGTGTTGATTTTTGCAACATTCGAGGCTTGAAAAGGAATCTCTTTGCTGCATACGTCCATGTCTTTCAATTCAAACCAGCTGTTTTGGCACTTTGTGAGACACAGGTGGACAGAAATTCGATTTCCTCGAATTTTGATTTACCAGGATATCACTTAGTGCCATTATTCTTTTTACATCGCGGGCTCGCCGTTTACGTCCGTGATGATATTGCTTACGAATTTCCACCACAATATAACCATTGCTCCAATGCGGAATTTAATTACATATGGTTAAAATTCAATGTCCGTAAGCAAATAATACATTTTTGTTTTATTTATAGAAGTCCAAACATTGACTGTTCATCTACTTTTAACGAGTTTGATGAGCTGTCTAACTCCATCTTAGGAATTGTTTCCCAGTATCCTCATACTGAAATTGTCATTGCGGGCGATTTCAATACACACAATTCCGATTGGCTTCGCCATTCTGGACAGACAACACCCGAAGGAAGGTATGTTAGGATTTTCGCTGAGATTAACAGCTTAACTCAGCTTGTAAACGAGCCTACACGGATTCCGGATGCTGCAGATCATGCCGCTAACACATTGGACTTGTTCCTCACCTCTCATCCAGATAAATATTCTATTGACGTAACGTCGCCTCTAGGTTCGTCGGACCATTGTGTCATTTCAGCTAAATTCTCATACACAAACCACACAGTTAAAGAACAAGCTCCCAAGAAAACGGTATGGCATTATGAGAAAGCCAATTGGGACGGCCTTAACTTCTTTTTTCGGAGCTTTAACTGGTCACTATGCTTCCTCGATAGTGACGTGGATGCCGCCACTGAAATGATTACAAGCACCATTCTCCTGGGTATGAGATCCTTTATTCCCAACAGAAAAAAGAGTATTATACCTAAGGAGAATGCTTGGTGCGACTCGAGCTGCAAAGAGGCTATCAGGTTGAGAGAGTTGAGCTTTCGGGCTTATAAAGCAAACCCAACCGAGGAAAACCGAAAAAAATTTCGACGAGTCCGAAATGACTGCAACTCCGTGATACGACGTGCAAAATTTTCTCATGACCAAAACTTACGACAAAAAATACTTCACTGTCCCAGTGGTAGTAAACAGTTTTGGTCTTTCGTGAAAAATATTAAGAACTCCACCACGTCGTCAATCCCCACACTCGTTTACAATGACATTCCAGCTGTCAGCTCTTTGGACAAAGCAAATCTGCTGGCTGCGCAATTCGCCGCAAGCTCCAACATTCCAGATTGCATCATGTCTCCACCTGTGCTCGAGAGCGTCGAATATTTCATGGGACAAATACATTTCCGCACTCGCACAGTAGCAAGAGTATTAAAAGATCTTAACATTCACAAATCCGCTGGTCCAGATGGTATATCTCCCATAATTCTGAAGAGGTGTTCTTCCACGCTGGCAAAACCACTGCGTAAGCTTTTCCACTTGTCCTACTCTTCTGGACTCTTTCCGAGTAGATGGAAAACTGCATTTGTCCAGCCCGTTCCAAAAAAAGGCGATTCTTCTTCACCCACCAACTACCGACCCATTGCACTTACGTCCATTCTTTCCAAGGTCATGGAAACGCTGATAAACCGTCAGCTTATGAAATATCTTGAATCACGAAAACTTCTTAATGACCGGCAATACGGTTTTCGTAGCAGCAGGTCCACTGGTGATTTGATGACCTATCTCACCGAAAAGTGGAACCAATCTCTCCACCACTCTGGTGAAACGAAGATTGTTGCGCTTGATATTTCGAAAGCATTTGACAGAGTTTGGCACCAAGCTCTTTTGTCGAAAATGCGTGCCTTTGGGATCGACGCGTCTCTTCTTCAATGGATTAGAAACTACCTTTCTGGCCGTTCAATTCAAGTTGTGTTGGACGGTTTCAAGTCTGCAATTCACCATATAAATGCTGGTGTTCCCCAAGGCTCTGTTTTGTCACCGACACTCTTTCTCATATTCATCAATGATCTCTTGTCTGTTACTTCTAATCCAATACATTCTTTCGCTGATGATAGCACCCTCAGTTTTTCATATTCGTTCCCTGACTCACGTCCCTGCTCTTCGGCCGTGGATCTGGAACGGCGACGTATGCTAAACACATTAAATTCCGATCTTGACAGCATTATAAAATGGGGTACAATCAATAGAGTGGAATTTAATGCTTCCAAAACACAATGCTGCCTTCTATCATTAAAGCGAAACTTGAACCCTAACCCATTATCCATGAATGGGACTTGCATCGACGAAACCGAACGACTTTCCATACTTGGTATATGTGTCAACGACAAACTCCGTTGGAATGACCACATATATGAAGTCGCCAAAAACGCTGCGAAATGTCTAGGTTTCTTAAATCGATGTAAGAAATACTTTACACCCTTCGACTTAGCTACAATATACAAGGCCTTTATTCGGCCTAAGCTTGAGTACAACGCTCATATCTGGTCAGGTGCACCAAAAACTTCATTGCACCTACTAGACATAATTCAAAAGCGCGCGATAAAACTTATAGGTGATAGAAATATAGCGGAGTCTATTGACCCGCTCGAACATCGCAGAAATGTTTCTTGCCTTTCTTTATTTTATCGATATTTTCACCATCGATGCTCTGATGAAATAGCTAACTGCATTCCGCCCCTTCAACAATTCTCTCGCAACACCCGTCACACATCGAATGCACATCAGTTCACCCTTAAGCCTACCTTCGGACGTACTGTAAAATATAGAGATTCTTTTGTGAGCCGAACAACACGCATGTGGAATGCATTGCCTCACACGGTTTTCCCCTCTCATTACAACCCACAATTGTTTAAGACCAATGTGCACCAGTACCTCTTCTCTATCCTCCCTATTAACCCTTCCACTCGTGCTGTGCATTAGCATTATAAGGGAACGAAAACCCCTTGAGCACTATACTCTGTCCAAGAAAAATTGTCAGTACAGGGAAGATAGGATGTTTGTCTCTCAGTCTGGTTGCAATGACTTACATAAATCGGTCCCTTTTTAAAGCTCTCACAGGGTTGCCGTAGTGTGTATGATAAATCGCCATAACTCAGAGAGCAATACTGTTAGGGTTACCATCTTCCAATTTAGCCAGGTCGCATCAGTAAAATAAATCTTTCTTTTCTTTTCTATAATTTTTTTTAATTCGCGTAAATATCTTCGTCTCCAAGAAATAATGTCACTTCTTTCCAACAACAAATTCTTTCGCTGACGTTTGACGAATTTAAGTCCGAGATCTTTTTGCAATATTGTTTACAAAGTTGATCTGCTTAGTTTTGTTATATTTTCACTTTTTTGTACTTCCAATAATATCTTGTCTAGCGTTGGAAGGTCATTATCCATAAAAAAACTGATGGACTATCCGCCTAATCGCACATTTGTCAAAATCATCCACCTTGCTCTTGATACCGGAATTATTTTTCTTCTTTGGTGGTGAATTTTGGCCTTTGATTGCTTTTTCCCTTAAAGCCCTGTATACAGTTTGTTCCGTAACAGGAAAAACCGTAGCCGCATTTCCCACGGCTTCCGATTTACTTTTAAAAAGGCCATAGAATTTTTCAGTTGCAACAACAATTTGTTGTTTCTTTTCTACACTTAGATCCTTTGAAGACTTTGTAGCCATGTTTCTGTTTATTCATATGCACAATAAAGTTAACCACTTGTTTAGATGCACTTTCCGCTATTGAGATAACAACCATTGTTTCCGCCTTATATACACAAACAGGCAATTAGACAAAATTATATAACCACGACGCAATGCCATATACCTAAACAGATGGTAAAAGGACTGCACTTGTGCACATACATTTTTTAATATAGACATAATACCTAGATTACATATTTGTTAAAAAAATGATTACCCGTCAATGCAGAACTTCGCGGAAACAGTAGCAAAAAAAGGATCATAAAATCCTTTCAAGGCATTTGCTTTAGTGGAGAGGAGTGACCGGATGTGGTAAAACCCAACGACCGAAAATAAACAGTATAGGTCTACCTGCTTCATCATTTTGATAGTTCAGTGTGAAAAATATGCTCTACAAAGTGAAATATGAATTTATACCTACCAAAACATGCAGAAATATTCCCCGAACGAATAATAATTTATCGCAATATCACTACAACGCACATCATGATCACTTGTTGCGTTAATGAAATGATTGCATCAAAACAACTCACGAATAAACCTTATTTCTAAAAGACAACATTAAAAAATATGTTTTAACTGAATATTATTGGATCTTTCAGAAATACAAACAAATTAAAACCGAATGGCAGCACCCCAAATAATATGCCGCTCTCAAAAGCTCCAAAAAGCTCCAAAAAGCACCAAAACCGAAAGTTCTTTGACAAAATTCAAAGAAAAACCCTTAATGATATGCTAAAATTCACATATGGTAACATTTCTCTGATGTGCTTCAGTCACTCACACTGCTTATTTTGGTTGATGATAATAGCAAGCGAACACAAGCGATCGTGCTCATTCTGCCCGCAACTGTGTGGCAGAGTGGTTGTGGAGGGATGTATGCGAATTTCAGGAAAATTACAACAACAAAATGCTTTGGAATGCCAGTCGTTTCGTTTTTATTTCAGTGGCAAATCTTGTGTTTGAGTGCCGTGAGAGAGCTACAGGCACCACTGGTAGAAAAAAGAGCTTCCCATAAGGCCTGTACTGACAATTTTTCTTGGACAGAGTATAGTGAATTATAAAAAAAAAAAAAAAAAAAAAACACTTTTTATCGTAATGTCAGAATTGATTAACATCTCGATTTCGAAATTTTGTACGAATACCTACAATATCTTTCTTTTACTACGTAATGGAGAAAGTTAAAAATCAATCGAATGTTGTGTTCTAAATTAAACTACTCGCTGGCAAAGCCGTCTTTGAGACAGTGTATGTTATAATTTATACCGCCCTCTGATTGATAAGACCAACAAAATCAACCGGCTTTTTCCACACCCTTTCTCAAGAGGAGATGCATTTTCTAACGTCCCCAAAGTGTGGTGTGAAAGCTCAGAGAACTGTACCCTCACTAGTGCTCGCTGCAAGTGATAGAAATGATTACAGCATTGAGTCTGACAAAAGATCAACATCTGCACAAAACTACACCGCTTGTTACTTTCGAAAATCCATTCTTTCCAATTTTCAAAAGTCGCACATCGAAATTTATTTCGCACATTGCAAAAAAGTGCAAAAAACGACTTTGCCAACAAAAAAAAAAGAAAAAAAGAAGAAGATTCTTCTCCAACTTTTCGCTCAACACAAACTAGTTAAAGCTTCTGTTAGTTGTGAGGTTTAGAAAAAAAAAAAAAAAAAACAAGAAAAGAAATAATTGCACAGCACAATCCTACATATATGTATATGCATCCGCGCGCATATACCAACGTTTACACCCTGACAAAAGGACCTCGCAAAACACGCTAAAGGCGTGGAGTGTAATAAAGACAAAAAAAAAAAAAAAAAGACAACCATTCTACGTATCGTGAATGTGAACAAAGCTGCTTAACAACACGGGTTTGGGTGGTAAGTAGTGTACCTATATGGCGATGGCGCTGGAAAACTTTCTGATTATCATTTTCCGTGCCAACTCCGTTGTCTTTCCTTCAGCAGTGCAACTGCATTCAAAGCGGAAACTATGCAGATGCAGGTGAAAATTTATGTAAAAGAAAGAAAATTGAAATGCTGCAATGAGTTGCTGATGCTGATGCTGATGGAGATGCCACACACAGAAGATTTTAGGTAGTGCACGAGCACGACTAACAGCGCATCGGTACTGGGTATCTCTGCAATATAACGTGCAGTCATGTGGAAAGTCAGTGCATCTGCTGGATGCACTGCAATTAAATACGTCGTCATCGTCCAACATTGTTGTGTAATACATCTGGAAAAATATGAATTTTTAATGAAAGACAACCGAGTAGTGTGCACCTTGCACCGTACACGTTATTTGGCTCCAATGAATTTCCAGAGAGAGCTGTGTCACCTTCGAGAGATGCATGTATGATGTGAAGTAAGAAGGAAGTTTTATCGAAATTTTGCCTCATTTTAGCGAATCTTTTGTGTCCACTGATTACATGCAGATGCAATGAATGCACTTTGAAGTTTTCTCATCAATAATGTAGGCAGGGATTCTGTTGTTCAGCTTTAAATAAGCGCCAAAAGCAAAATAAAACCAACAGACAATTTACATAAGGAAGGCCCCTTTATGGGATGTTTTGTTTTTTAATTGACCATTATATTTATAGATGACCACAAAGTCTACCATCAATTCGAGCGCATAATTATTTACGTATTTATTTTAATTAATTAAATTTGACATGGAAAAATAAATATAAAACCGAACAAAGTAAAAAACGATGTAACGCTAATAACGTGAAATATTTTATTTTTATTCAATTAACTCAAATCAATCAAAAATTCAATTAATAACTAAATTACCGTCACGCGTATTACACGTTGCATTTGATCGCAAGAATATTGTTGCACTGCTCCTGGCAAACTAGTAAAAACCACACTGACCTGTAAATATGACCAGAGTTATCTTGTTGCCATTTTGCAGTGGGCATTACATAATTAAGTCAGAAACTTGGAAATAGTCCGCAATTGATATCAATTTGTGTCAACATTGAAGAGGTCTTTTTTTTCTTCATTGCGTGGTCTTATTCTGAATCGGATAGATATGGCCTGGAGATGGCATTCACCAAACTCCAAGCCGGCAAACCAAGAGATGGTATACGCTGGCAAAAGAGCAGTATGGGCTATCTATCGGGTCCAAAAGTTTCTTTTCTTTCAACCGAAAACCAACCAAATGTGTCCACAAAATTTCAATGAAATCCGACCGACACTATTGACTATTGACACCTATCTGGCCCAAAAGTGCCTATCCTATCTCTTAAGCTAGAACAAGTCAATTGAAATTGAATTTCATTGAAATCGGGTGAGTGGTTTCGGAGATCAACAACAACGCCACCTATTTGGTCCAAAATCCTATCTTTTAAGACTGCCTAACTAAACTTGAAATACAACAATACGAACAAAACAAAAGAAGAATCATAAAAATTGACCTAGTGGTTATCGAGTTATATCATCATCATCGTTTCATCCCGAAAGAATTATAGGTATAAATTGAATTGAATTGAAAAACGACATATACGCCTACCACGCCACATGTTGAGGATTTTCCGACGATGTGCACTAAGAAATTCAGTTTTTGTTAGAAATAATAAATTAATTATTTTATATGTATTTTATCAATATAATAACTCCGTTCGAAGCATCTGTTTTAAACGAAATTAATTTTTTTTTTACATTCTCTTTGACGATATTTGCAGCACGCATTCTGTCAATGTCATGCCAAATGCCATAAGGTTACATCAAAAAAGATTGAATTGTAAAAGCGCTATGGTTACATTAGATATACTTTAATATGATGGTTAAGTATTCTTAAATTTTCTAATTTTCCACGCAATTTTCTTAATTTTTTCTTTCATAAGATTCTTCTCCTGACAATAACAAACAAAACAAAAAAAGAATTAGCGAACGCGGTCCAGCCGTTCACGCGTGATGCCGTGACCAAGGGATTCATTTTTATATATATAGATATATAAAACATCTCATTTATATAGTTTTATTAAACAAACAAATCAATTTATTCGCCTTTTAAAAATATACCAGCAAACCTATACCCGCTTCGCTGAGAACATTTCCAAAGGGCTGTTCCCTCTAAAAGAAATGTAGTTTAGTTAAGAGGCGTAAAATTCTTTCAAATCGTTAGCCTTGAGAGATCCTAAAGCTTAAGAGAGCAGAAAGACAACTTTGCTTTTGTGGCCTGCAAAATAAATTAGTTGAACGACTGTTCGATGTCACTTGACTGCAAAGAGTGCTGCCAAGTTTTAAAAATGCCGAAAATATTTATTTTCTTTTGGTTTTGTGAAGGAATAAAACGAACAAAATTAAGGCAAATGTATTTGTAAAACGATATGTAGCCCAAAGTTGTGTTAGGCGCTAATTTTTGCATTTCCATCGCATTTTGAAAAAAGATGGTCGAAAATATGAAAAAGCGCCAACTATGGCAACCCTAAATACGCCCATAGCAGAGATGCTGGCTATACCAATGTGTGCAAGCATCCACTCGAACGGAGTGTGAATGGTAGAACCGAAAAAACGATGTTCTTTCTCGGTTCCCTCACTTTGTTGGCTAAATGGACTTGATTTTTATCTCCAGTCTTGCAATTCCGATTTCGACGATTTTTTCGTTGGAAAGTTATTGTTTTTTTTACATACAAACCTGCTACAAACAAATACCTTTTGAACAAAAAAAGAATCATAAAATTCGGTTGTGCCGAACTCGAGATATTTCCCCACGATTGGCTGCGTGTTGCCAGTTTGGGGGTGTTCCCCCCAGATTTAAGGATTTTTTTGGTCGACGGGGGGAACTCTGTCGGGATATATTCTTTAGGAGGAAATGTGGGATTTTTTAAAATTGTACTTTTTGGTACTAACCTAAAAATGAGCTTCTGCAGAAAACTGAAATTTATAGGCATTCGGTGAACGTAAGAAACGCCTAGTAACTTATTCTTAAGTATAGGTACCTTTGTTCTGTTCACGACTAAATTCAAGATTCAAATTTGAGCACAATCTAGGTTGAAATAAGTGTGCGTTATTTTAAAATGCTGTTAAATAATCGATCGATCCTCCAAAGTCAATATCTCTGGACTATTTTCATTAACAAAATACTGTTTTCAAAAAAGGCTAGTGCTAGTGCCAGTTTTATTAAGAAAAGTCGCCTGGCTTCTTTATTGGCCCCATGCTCTCGGCATAAAATTGTAGATCCCTTCCATTCCTTCCATAAGCTAAAAACGCACACAAAACGAATGGCTGTCAGAAGTCAGAGGCTTGGCTTAGGGTCTCTACGGATCTGTTGCGCCAACTATTTATTTATTTTTAAGTTGTACATAAGACTTGTTAAGAAAAATAATGACAAAAAGTTGCGGGCCAGCGGTCCATTGCGGTCCGAGGAGATAATATGGTGTGTACCTCTCACTGTTTTTTGAGTGCAAAGAAGCAATGTTTGAGTAGAATTTACTAAAAAGCTTGTGGATGGCCAACATTTGTATCACATGGATTTAATATGCACCGCCCAAGTATGTAATCTGCTAATCCCAAAAAGGTACATTTCCCGTTACCTTATCCATGTGCAGATTAATTCTGATTTTGCAAGATCCGTATATTACAATTTTTTTTTTTAATATTACAAATTCGCTTGTATCCCATCGTGAAAAAAATTCATTATGCCGATGCCATAGAATAGAACATTGTCAGTCGCTGTGTAGCATTAATACTGCAAAATTTGGTCAAAGTCACAGCTCACAGCTCACAGCTAACCGCGGCATCCGCAGTCGGGAATGTAATTTTAAAACCTACCTACTTCCATAAATATTCTATACACATCCTAGAGTCACGCTGTTCTGTTTCTGATGGGTTGTTGTTTTTTTTTTTATTTTTTTTTTTTATTATTAGACTTTTGCCTGACAGTGACAATTATGAGAACATGTGAGGAATTTAGTTGATGTCGTTTCTGTCGTCGTTGTCTCGTCCCCAAAAAGCCAACGCCAGGAACAGATCCAACGAACCACACACACACTTGCACATGCATATAACGTGTATCGGTAAAATGTATTTGGTGTACCAGCGAGCACATATCATCCTGTGTATGTGCGGTGAGTGTGGGTGATACGGATACCGAATAGTATATCTAGTGATGGCGGGTGGTGGTGATAAATGTGGTTAAGAAGAAACAGCAGCAGCTGAAACACTGCAAGCTCCACTATATACAGCAGAACAGGATTAGGTGTTGCTATTTAACGGAAAATCATATACGCTTAACTGTGATAAAAGCGTATTTGATGCTTTGAAGCGCATATTAATTTCACCTAGCGACAGATGCTTGGATACTTTTGTCAACGACCGAGTTCCAAGAAGAGTAATGGATAAGCGGGCATATTTGGCACAGACAAAGGGTAATGGGTGCTGAAAGGCTGAAGGCGCATACAATACACCAATCACAAGGACAGAGGTTAGATAAAATTTATATTAATGACAATTGAAATGGATATACGCGGTGTTGAGCAAGTGTTTTTTGAAAAGATATAAACAGAGAGATGGTAGGTATGTGCGTCGCTTATAAATGTGTACTCGAACACTTTTGAAATGAGTACCTATAGCGTATATACGATCGTATACGCAGGGAAGCCTATATAAAGCGAAGGAAGGATGTGTAATTGTGACGCTAAGGGACGTTGTTGATGGTGATTAATAAGATGTGTGTGCGGTGTACATGTGCGTGAACGTGCACACGGTATGGTCCCTTTAGATTTTATTAAGTGGAATGATGAGCCTTTGTAATGAGTATTACGCTGTGATTGATGCTTGGCCCCACAAATTTATGTCGATCGAGGGCTTTTTTAGGGGGCGAGGAATCTCTCCATTTGTCTTGTTAGAAAATGTTTTACATACCTATAGCAAGGCATGGATTTGAGGGGTTGTAAGTGGCACCAATGGAAATGTAAATGTAAACGATATGTTAGTTATAGAAATGTGACGAAAGTCGACGAAAAATATCGAACTTTGTGTAGCTTCAGTAATAGTGAGTTGGAGTTCTTAATTGAAAAAACTGGCAAAATCCTGTTGAAAAATGTAAACTTTTTCCGCATAGTTAACCTCCAAACACAATGACCCCTGCAGGGATGCTTTCTCCGACAAATTTTCGAATCTGTCGTTGGTTTATTATCCCCTTTTCAATCCTGATTAGATATACCTACATCAGTGTTGTTAGCACTCTCTCTTCATTTATCCCTCGAAGCGTGGTCATTTTTCCCTTTTCACCGAGCTCAAATCCCCTTTTAAAACCCCACGAACCTTTTTGGCCTCAAAATCCAGTTTTTAAAAGTATAATTTGTAACGGGTGATTTTTTAAGAGGTTTAGAACTTTAAAAAAAAAAAAACACAAAAAATTCGAAAAAATGAATGAAATATTTATTTGAATCGATAGTTTGAACCTTGCAATTTAATGTTTAAAGATAATTTCATGCAAATGTTGACCGCGGCTGCGTCTCAGGTAGTCCATCCGCTGAGTCCAATTTTGGCATACTCTTTCACACATATCGGCCGGTATCTCACGAATGAATGCATGGATGTTGGCTTCCAGTGCGTCAATCGAAGCGGGCTTGTCCCTATACACATTAGCCTTGACATACCCCCACAAAAAATAATCTAATGGTGTCAAATCGCACGATCTAGGCGGCCAATTGACCGGCCCGAAACGTGAAATTAACTGTTCACCAAACTCGCCTCGCAATTGCGCCATTGTTTCGCGTGCTGTGTGGCATGTGGCACCGTCTTGTTGAAACCACATATCATGCAAGTCAAGAACTTCCATTTCGGGCAAAAAAAAGTTTGTTATCATCGCTCGGTAGCGTTCACCATTGACAGTAACGCTGCGATTCGCATCATCTTTGAAGAAATATGGCCCAATAATGCCGCCGGCCCATAAACCGCACCAAACAGTGGCTTTTTCGGGATGCATTGGTAGCTGTTGCAATGCTTCTGGCTGATCTTCACTCCAAATGCGGCAATTTTGCTTATTTACGTACCCATTCAACCAAAAATGAGCCTCATCGCTGAACACAATTTTTCGATACAAAAGCGGATCCTCGGCCAGCTTTCCAAGAGCCCATTCACCAAAAATTCGGCGTTGTGGTAGGTCGGCTGGCTTTAGTTCTTGCACAAGCTGTATCTTGAAAGGCTTTACGCACAAATCCTTCCGCAAAATTTTCCACGTAGTGCTGTAACAAAGGCCTAACTGCTGGGAACGGCGCCGAATCGACATTTCGCGGTCTTCTGTCACACTAGCTGATACGGCCGCAATATTTTCTTCACTACGCACAGTACGTAAACGTGTTGGTGGTTTAATGTCCAACAAAGTAAATTTGGTGCGAAATTTGGTCACAATCTTCCGAATAGACTGCTCAGAAGGTCGAGAATGCCGATCATAAAATGGAAGCAGCGCGCGATGAACATTTCGAACCGAGCACGAATTTTGATAGTAAAATTCAATAATTTGCAAGCGTTGTTCATTTATAAGACGATCCATGGTTAAATTGCAAACCAAACTGAAGCTGTTTGACAGTGACACAAGGTACTAAACACACGTCAGCTGTCAAAACCAGTGTTGCCAAAACCAAACCAGCTAAAAAATCACCCATTATTACGAGGAAAGAAAATCACGGTTAATTAACTTTTAGTATAAAAATCACAGTTTGTTACATTATTACGATTATTTTTTGGTCCTAGAAAATTTTGATAAAAGGCAATTTATATGAGTAGTTTTTTATGCACATTCAGTGTGTTGATAATCATGGTGAAATATAGAAGTTTTGATGAAATTTCAGCAAAAATTTATAGTTTGGATGTTTTTTGATAGATTCCTCAAAATCCCACGATTTGGTGCTTTATTCCTTTATCCCACGAAAGGCTTTTCGGACATCGAAATTCGCACAAAAAGGGATAAATCCCACGATATAACAACACTGACCTATACGCGTTATTCTGTGTCACTCAGTAATCTCAAATTGAGGGTAAAAGCTCCAAATCTTTGCGGAGAATGTTGGCAGCATTGATTTTATATTTTTTGTATGTTTTTGCATGTCACACGGATTCTAAATTCAGAACATCGATAGGAAAACGAAATGGCGAGTTTGAAAAGAAAAAAATTGAGGGGCCCAGCGGCAAGAGGATTGTGAGTTGGGGGTGGTCGCAGTATTGTCTCTGGTGTCGCTGTTGTCGATCTCCGAAACCAGAGACATTTGATTTTAGATTCTTCAAAATCATGTCAAACGCGATCCGATACAAAGTTTCGGTGCATTTAGGTTGCTCAAAAAAATTATAACTGAGTCGACTTTTAATTTCAAATTATGAAGCGGTAAGTCCGGAACATCCGAACTAAAAAATTAAAAATTTTAAATAACTTTTTTGCATTCGAAGTGACACTTCCCGTTTCCTAACCATTATATTTTTTTCCAAAGTGCGGTTCTATTATCAGGTTTGAAGACAAATTTGCGCATTTCAGCGCATTTTAATGGTGGCACACAATTGTAGTCATCGCTCCATAATCGAATCGCATCGTCGCCATAGTTTTCTGTTCGTTCATACTGAAAATTAAATGCCAGTGGCAGTCGAATGTCGGCAACGACGGGCGTCAGCCATTCTTCGATTTGAACTTGTACGATTTGACGCAGTTCTCACTTGCACTCTAAAATTGCTTACCTGTTGATCTGGTCTTATATCATGTGATTTCCCATTCTTCGTGTTCTTCTTCAGTTTGGCTTCGTTGATATTTTTGGTGTTGACTTTGCTTGCCTTGTTCTTCGGCCAATATTTGCGCGCGTTCAACTTGGCAACTAGGGGAAAAACAGTCTTCAAAGTCTGGGAACACTGGCCACTACAACATTTTAGAGCGCCTTTGCTCTGAGCTAACAAAATGTAATTGTGAGTCTGATGATCATTGGGGTCAGGGAAGCTCAGTCACGTATTTCCTTTTGATCGCAACGTTATTTTTCTCCCACCATGGGGCAACTGGGTGTTGCTTTTCCTCTATGTTGGGCGCAGATCTGTATACAATCGCATTCGCAATGTCATGCATTCAGTTAAAGTTAGATGCAGTTAAACCATCCAACCATATCACAATTACATTCTAACCGTGTTCTACTTTCTGAATTAAGAATCCCGCACTCAATTGGATTTGGCACAAACTACATTATAATGTAGAACCAAAGCTCACCATCAAATTGCTATTCAATCGACAATTTAACTGAATAATAAAGTAAACACTTTCGAATCACGCCAACTTCGGCCTTCGTTTATTTATATTGTTCGTCCTTTCCTATCCCTCGCTGATGTTGGTGTGAATGCCAATCGAGATAATAAGTGCTTAGAATCCACCCAAACGTGTCTCATTGTTCCTGTTTTTTTTTTCTGTTCGCCTCTCCGGCTCCTGTCCTGAGTCCTGACACAAGCATTATAACGAACCGATACCGACATCAAAATGTTATTATCAACAGCGCGAATTAAAACACTTGTTTCTTACTTTTAAAATTAAACAATATTTATTTGGAACTATGTCCTTTATTATTGAAATACTTTTTACTAATTCTAAAAGGAGCTTAAGGCTACTATGTAGTTACAATAAGACTGTTGATAAATTCATCATACAGTCGTATTTATATACTTTTCTTATCTATCTACAAGGAGACCCAAGCGTACAATCGTCTTGCTTGATAATGAAGAAGAGATAATATTCCAACATTGTATACAAACGATATTATCTCTTTTACATATGTTATCATTGTAGCGTTGTGTGCAAGACTGTACTAGAGACTAAAGATATCATTGAATACAAATAATGTTATCTTTTTTCTCAATATGTTTTGCTATGGATACTTAACTCCCCCCCTTGTTAAACGAAATCGTCCCGATTTTTCGACGCTATTTTTAACATTTCTCTTTCATAAGTTTTGTTATATGCGTCAATCTTTTTTTGTTTTTGACGATCTGTTATACATTGTATAGTTTTTATCATTACGTACGTAAATGCTAGAATAACAATCAGTGTTACAATTGTGTATATAGTTGATAATATCGGTTTTTCTTCAAAAGGAATAATTAGTTTTTTTAAAGTATCTATGTTATCGAATTTGTACATTGTATCTTCTTTAATTATTTGGTCGATGTAAGACTCTGAATTATGATTTCTTAATATAACTTCTTTAATTTGCTTATGCATGTTTTTGTATATTTTATCGTCTAGATTTATAGTATTTTCATAAGTAACTAAGTTTATACCATTAATTGTTTGATTATTTAACTTATGCTTACCGCTTAATAACATAACACCGGATTCAATTTCTAAGTCGTAATCGTATTCTTGTTTAATGTTGCATTTTGAAGTTATATTCTTTAAAAGTGGAATAAGACAATTTTCTTCTTCAAAGTTAATTTCACAAATGTTTTTACTTAGATGATTTTGACAATTTCTTGTTCTTAAATAAGTTTGGTTACATAAGGCAATTGTTTTATCTGTAATGATTTTTCCATGTTTTGAATTTAAAGGTGTTACTTTATACAATTTACATGATTTAATTAGAACTGGATATTTATATATTGTGATGAAGAATTCATCAGTTCTAGCTAATAATATTTTAGAGTACTCAAGTATATTTATTATGGGTACTTGAATTATTTCATGTTGAATAATATTTTTAATGTCATCTAAGTCTAGGCTTTCTGATAAATATTCATTATTTTTTGCTGCATTAATTGTTCTGGTCAATAATAATAATTGTTCGTACACTTGTTCTATTACTAAATGTTCTTTAAGGCTCTGACCTTCGAATTGTTGCAAAATTTGTTCAAATCTAGAATTTATAGTTTTTTGTTTATTATTGTTTTCTATGAGATTATTTATACTCGTTTCTATGTTAACTAAGTCATAATGGTCAGGATTACCAAACACATATTTGAAAGCTGTTCCTAAAAAGTTAATTGATCTAGTATGCCTAGTATGTTCTTGTAATTGGTCTGCTAAATTCTTAATTTTACTTAACCAAATTTTTTCTTCTTGTGTAGGTTGATATTTACTAGTTACGATATTTACGTAAGGTTGAAATATCGAAGTCAGGTTGGTGGCATGTAACAAATAAGTTTGTTCTTTGAATAAATACACGTCATCTGTTTGCGTAAGTATAAACTTCTTGTTTAGTAACTCAGTTATTTGAACGTTTCCTTGCCCTTCTTGACTCTGTACAAT
Source organism: Cheilosia urbana (assembly GCA_946477585.1). NCBI lineage: Eukaryota > Metazoa > Arthropoda > Insecta > Diptera > Syrphidae > Cheilosia > Cheilosia urbana. The sequence goes on from OX297854.1 coordinate 34,121,820, forward strand.
TCCTAGTAATGTTAGGAATATTAATATTTTCGTCATCTGAAAAATGATAATTCTTTATGTTATCCTTGTGAATTTTTATTCCTTCTTTAGAGATTACAGTGTCTCCTTTATCTTCTTCTACTATTCTTGTTATGTATCTGGCGTTAGATTTCTTTCTAAGACCTGTGATTCTTACCATTATCTTATCTCCTTTTTTATACTCTCTGTGTCGAGTTCCTTTATTTAGACGTTCGATCACTTTTTTGGATGCTGAGTTTAGTTTATTTATTATAATTTCACTATTGCTATATTTATTTTGATTAAAGAAAATGTCTCTAGGTTTCAAACCGGTAACTGAGTGTATAGAATTATTTAATTCACGCACTGTTCTAAATATTTCTTCGATAAGTCTTGTTTTATTCTGAATTGTGAATATTCTAGACAGTTCAGTTATTGTACCGTTTACACGTTCTACCTGACCGTTCGCTGTCGATCTGTATACTGGAGTTTCTACTTTAGTTATGTTGTATTTCAAACACATTTGGTTCACCATTTCTGTTTTGAATCCCTTCTCGTTATCTGTCATGAGTCGTTCACATTTTGGGAAATAATTAGATAAGACCTCTTCCATAACGTCGTACAGTCTGTTTCGAGTTTCGATTTCCCGAAGGATTGTATATTTAGAATACTTATCTACTGTTACAAGGAAAGTATACTTGTCGTTGAAGTATATGTCCATATGAATGTGTGTTCCCACATGTGTTGGTATTTCTGAATTATTCAGAGGTTCTCTGATAGGTTTTCTTTCATATTTTCCAAATAGACATGCTATGCATTTTCTGTTGAAACTCTTTGCTTGTTTATTTAGATCGGGCCAGTAATATTTCTCTGAGATTTCTTGTATATTGTTACGTAACCCTCGGTGTGCTCTTTCGTGAGTTACCCTTACAAGTTTTAGTTGTTCCTCCAAATTTGTTACGTCTTGAAGTTTTCTTGGTGTGAATATAAATCTTACTAGTGGGAATTCTTTTTTTATGTTTTCACCATATTTGTATATGTTTTCAAATTTCGTATGCAAAGCTACAATCTTTTGGGGTTGTATAACTTCTTTCATCTGCCTTAGTAAAGAGTCTTTGTCCTTAAACTTTATTATGAGTCTTATTTTGTTACTAAAATAGATTTGTGTTTCGATATTATTTGTTATATCTTCAATAAGTTCGAACTGTGCAGTGTATGCATTAAAAGGCTGATTCACAGTTTTTATTATATCATTAGAAGAACTTTCAGCTGAATGTGCTGTTTCTATGGTAGAAGTATTTATGCGTTGACGTGATAATGCGTCAGCTACAAGATTTAGGTTTCCTGGTTTATAAACTAATTTTGCTCCAAAGTCTTCAATGATTCCCTTCCAACGTTTCAGCTTTGTGTTGGGATTTTTTTCTGATACAGAATATATAAGGCTCTGGTGATCGGTATATATGGTTAAGTCTGCTATACCATATATGTAGTTTCTGAGTTTTTGTAAGGACCATATGATCGCTAATAGCTCTTTCTCGTTTGTGCTATAGTTCTCTTCTGTCTTACTCAGTGTTCTTGACAAGAAGTGTATAGGTTGCTTATTCTGACTTAGTACGGCTCCAATAGCTATGTTGGATGCATCAGTAGTAAGCTCGAATGGTTTACTATAATCCGGTTGAAAAAGTTCGACTTGTTCTTTCAAATAATTTTTTAAAATTCTAATCGCTTCTAATGCTGAATCATTCAGATTTAACTTAATATTTTTACTTTGTTTTTTGTTTACTTTACCGTTATCTCCTCGTAAATATAATGTCAGGGGCTTGGCTATGCTTGCGTATCCTTTTATAAACTTACGATAGTAACCTGTAAGACCTAAAAATCCTCTCAAATCCTTTACCGTTTGTGGGACTGGAAAATTTTCTATAGCTGCTATTTTCTCAGGGTTCGTAGTGATTCTACCATGTCTGATTATGTGACCTAAGTATTCTACTTCTTCTTGAAAAAACTTACTTTTCTCATCAGATATTTTTAATGTGGCTTTATTGAGTACGTCGAATACTTGACTTATGTGCTGTATATGTTCTTCCTCAGATGAAGAATATATCAATACGTCATCAATGTAAACGTGTACGAATTTACCTACAAAGTCTCTCAAAATGTCGTCCACGCATCTCTGAAATATGCTTGGTGCATTTTTGAGCCCGAAAGGCATTCGTTTAAAATGATATTTTGCGCCATTTATAGCAAAAGCTGTTTTTTCTTTATCATCTGTTTTGATTTTAATTTGGTGGAAACCTGACTCCAAATCTAATGTTGTAAAGTACTTGGCTTTACCTAAATTTTGAATTGTCATGTTGACATCCGGAATGGGGTATCTGTCTGTTACAGTGTGAGCGTTAAGTTTTTGGAAATCAACAACCATGCGCCGTTTTGGTTTTCCTTTTTCGTCCAAACCTTTTTTAGGTACTGTCCATATGGGACTGTTATAAGGACTATGGCTTTTTTCTATTATATCGTCATGTAAGAGTTTCTGTATTTCTTTGTTTACGAATTCGTTATCTGCTATGGGATATGGATATTGTTTAACATAAACCGGATTATCATTGGTCGTCCTAATGCTTGCTTCTATAGTATCTGTAAAGGGTAACGGTCCTATGCTGTTATTAATCTTCATCAGTCTATCTATGTCTGCTTTATAAATATTATTTTCCCCAATTATGTAATTAATTTTCTGAATAGATTCGACACTGCTTATGGTAGTTAGAGTCATATTACTGAAATTTATTTCCGCGTTTAGAACTTTAAGTCCTTCATATCCTAATATCATATCAAAAGACTGAATATCCTCTAATTCAAAAAATGTTATATTTTTCTTTAATATCCTAACTACTTTCTTTGTATCTACCATAGAATAACCATGCATTGTTTTTATTTTTATAGGTTTAATTTTAATTTTTTTGCTAGAATCGCATTTTCTATTAATGTAATTATGGGTTGCACCAGTATCAATAAGAATTTTATAAATTTTCTTAGAAATAGTACTAGTTAAATTTAAGCAGGGCAACCCGTCTACTAGTTTAAATGATCTATTCTTATGTTATTATTTACCATACATTCCGTTTCATCTGCTTCTGCATATGTACTGCTGACATCGTCTCTGCGTTGTTGTCGGGAGTTATTTACTCTCTGCTGCTTGAAGTTCTGCTGATAAGATCGTTGCGGTCTGTTGTGTGTGTTGAAACTCCCGCTGTGTTCACGTTTCGCTGGTGGATTATATACATCGGGTTTGTATTGATTCCAATTTTGTCGCTGTGCATGTACAATTTGTCTCGAGTTTATCTCCATCGGCTGTGGTCCTTGATTGTGTTGCTGCATATTATCGTATTGCTTCTGGGGTTGATAATTCGTTGTTTGGCTCGAATAATTTGGTCTTCTTTCGTTTCTGCGTTCATGTGGCATATTTTTGTGGTGCTTATCTTGAGTGAGATGTAAATGCCTGTGCACATTATCATGTTCTATTCTGCGAGCAATTGCGAATGCGTGTTCTAGATCATTTATTGTAGCTGAATATAATGATCCTCTTGTAAAGTTGTCACTCATACCATCAATGAATATACGAACTGCGTCGTCGTTAGCATTTTTAATTAGTCTGTCGATTATATTCGGCGGATCACCTGACATAGTGATTTTTGATATTATTAAATTGAGATTTTTATTTATCTCGTCGTGGTATTCAGACAGTGTGCTTCTTTTTTGCGTGATGGCTTTCATCATGTCTTGTAGCACGTATAGAGGTTCTTGATTAGAGTACGTATAATCTAATCTGTTACGTATCGCCTCAAAATTAAAAATTGTGTTATAATTAGTTAACACATTCGCGGCTGCACCCTGTATTTTACTTTTCACTATAGTCAATGCTGCTGCGTACTTACTGTGTGTTTTGAAGTTTTTAATGCTGTCCATTAATCTGGATGCTTCTTCGCGCCACGACCGATAATTTGATTGATCGCCGTTGAAAATAGGTAGGCTTTTAAATGCGTCTAACTGTATTTCACTACCATCTGTATATGTGGTTCTTATTTCCTCTAGCACAGGTATGTTTGGTACTATGCCTAATCCAGATTTTACTTCATTTAGTTTTGTTTCTAAATTAGTGTTTATTTGATTTTGGTTAGTTATTATTGCTGCTAACCTTGCATTCTCTGTGCGTGTGTGCTCTAGGGTTTGTGTTACTGTGTTGCTCCTGGTTTCTAAAGCTTCTAATCTTGCCATTAATACTGCGAGTTGTTCCATTTTGAACTCGTGTCTGTTGTCGTCGAATTTGTGTGTTTTTTTTCTCCACATATACACTTTCACTGAATTGCTTTGCTGCTTCGTACGAAGAAGCTATATTTGTACCTGCTATGCTAGGTAATTCTTGTAACCGGTAACGCGAGTGGTCTGTTTATACTAGATTTCACTACTTGTTCCCGAGGTCCGCTCGATTGAAGTTAAAAAGTATATTTAACCTCCTGGCAGGATCGCCAATTAAAACACTTGTTTCTTACTTTTAAAATTAAACAATATTTATTTGGAACTATGTCCTTTATTATTGAAATACTTTTTACTAATTCTAAAAGGAGCTTAAGGCTACTATGTAGTTACAATAAGACTGTTGATAAATTCATCATACAGTCGTATTTATATACTTTTCTTATCTATCTACAAGGAGACCCAAGCGTACAATCGTCTTGCTTGATAATGAAGAAGAGATAATATTCCAACATTGTATACAAACGATATTATCTCTTTTACATATGTTATCATTGTAGCGTTGTGTGCAAGACTGTACTAGAGACTAAAGATATCATTGAATACAAATAATGTTATCTTTTTTCTCAATATGTTTTGCTATGGATACTTAACTCGCGCCGCGTGACGTGGCAAATCAAAACACGTCGTCGTAGTCGTCGTCGTTGTGGTCGTTCCCGCCATTGGTTTCGTCGTGCGATTGAGAATTGAAATGCAGAAAGAAAAAAGTAAATACATTGAACGCCGCATGTCTCTCTAATGACTGCCGACATAGTCGTCCTTAATGTCATTGGTCCGCGACCCCGATTCTCAATCGAGGGTTCGCGTTCTATCCTTAATCGTTATTACGTGATGACATGTGCGGTGTTGTCGAAACTGAAATCCAAATCCAAGCAATAAAAATGTTGCCACAGGCAAAAGAAGCGGGCAAACTAAAAAAATAAAAATAAAAACAAAAACACAAAGATTTCAAATCAAAATTTTCACGAAAGTCGACTGTGGAATATTTAATTTAAAAGTGTCCCTCCTCACATTATGAGGAGGGTGCTGATTACACCTCTGTCGAACTTCCCACCTTTCTGCCTCGCGTATTAGCGGTAATTAAATATTAAAATGAGGTGTTTTAAAACAGACGCAGGGTTCTTCATTAATTGCAGTTATAAATGTAAATTAGTCGAATGTATTCCTTTTGCCTTGTAGAAAAATTAATAATTCATCACTGGGCCTAATTTTATTTATTTACGTAGGTCGCGCAACAGTCCGGGGTGGAAATCAGAGAAGAACACGCTCGTCTGTTAGTTGAGGTCAAATGACACTCGTGCGAACTACCTTATGCGAGGTCTTCTTCTCTTGCGTCATGTCTCTGGGTTGAAATCAAAGACTTCGACCCCAAATATTCAAATAGCCATCTCGCACGACGAGATGGCTATTTGAAGGGCATTACCTTCAAAGGGACCAATGATTTTCTTCATCAGCTTTTAGGTTTCTGTGTCACTTGACAGGACTAGGATGATGAGGGTCGTATATAGAGTCTTTACACGGTGTCTTGAGAAAGCCTTACATGCCTTCTAAAGCAGAAGAAACGATGACGGGTAAGCGCAATTCTCCGCATGGTTTCTGTTGAGACCCGAGGTAGACGGAGTCCCTAACCATCACAAAGTAATAGCTCTCTTTTATGTCTTTCCGTCCTACTGATTGATGTTGAATAACCCTTATGTAACTTATCCTTACCATCACTCACGCCTAACCCATTTCTAGCACCAATCCCATCCCACCTCCTCTCAAAAAAGGTGTAAATTTGCCTACGAACGTATAGGCACATATGAAGCACTCGCATAAAAATCTCGGCGACAGAAACAGCAGTAATACGATGACAAAAATGTCGTCCCTTAAGTACTCTTCGGAGAGTTTTAATAAATTACCAGCTCTGCCCCCAAACGAGGGACTAAGGTAAAATTATTACATCATTCTGTCGGCCACCGCCATTATCCTCTTATATCATTGTGACTACTCCTGCGAATCGCTAAGGTAAGCATTTCTTTTCCACTTTAGTTGTGATTTCAGAAGAGTTTTTCCTGTTCTTGTTGTTGTTGTTTTTTTTCCTGCACCGCGTATACACGGGTGTGACTTTTGGTCCGCATTAATGCGTTAAAGTTTCGAAATTTAGCTGGGCCCGAACCGACAGCAAACAAAACATTACGAAATAATTTATCAGAGACAAAGAGAAGAAAGTTGTTCACACTTTGTCTGTGTTTAACTTTTGTTTTATGACACTTCCGGTCCTCAGTCCTGTTTTCGGTTTTCGTATGTAAGCTTACCGAATGCTTACCGATGCGCGAGGTAATTAGATTTTATTTCTCAAATCTTTTCCTTAAATTTAAAGCGTTTTTGACTTTGTGTTGGGGTGGATTTTGTGTAACGAGGCACACCTTTTAATCTTGTTAAAATATTTGCGAGTAGGTCTTTGCGTGTGCAAAGCTCGTATACTTGGTTTTCACTTGGTTTGTTTACGTTTTTATTAATTTTATTGTAACGACATACTTTTTTACGGCGTTTGATAGTTGCCCATTAATAACAGTCAACATGTCTCCATCTACATAGAGCAATGATTTCCATGGGGAATTGTGGTGTTACAATCTTTTTGGTCGATTTAAACGCCAAAATGGGAACATCTTTTGTAGGACCTACGTACGTTCGAAAAGCATACACGATGATAGTAATAATTTTTAGTTTCCATGTTTCCATACTTAGTGCGATGGTTAAATTGGTTATTAGTAAGGTCCATAATGCGTATAGGAGATAACACCGGCTTTCGACTTGGATGTGGAACGATTTTATCGCAGCAAAATTCTCGAGAATGTTTAGACCTAAAAAAAACGGCTGTCGCTGTAAGACAGCGCAATGTGGTCCAAAATTATTTTTTGGTTGCAAAAATCATAAGAACCATAAGAACGCATGAATATATCGCTACAATTTTTGTTTTATTCTTACAGGAAATTTACAATTCTATAAAAATAGAGATTTTTAAGAAAATTGGTTTCTAAATCTTAGGCCGAAGAAAAATCAATTAACAGAGAAAGGAATTAAAGAAAAACTTAAAAAACAGGTAAACTTTTACGAATCTTATAAAAAAAGGGTATGCGACTTTTAATTGTTTATAGGGTGATCCAAAATAATTTGTTTCATAACAGTGGGATGCACAAAATTAACGAAACATTTTTTAATGTTTTTAGCAAGTATTTAAACAGTTTTTCTTTTCATTTTGTGGCGCATCAGAATATCCTATAAACTCTTTGAGTACCATATTCTATATGAAACAGTGTAGGAAAAAAATTAATTGACGAAAAAATAATAATAAAATAAAATGAAATAGAATACAAAATAAATATTTATAAAATAAAACAGAATGCCTTCATTATACATCTTTTTTTATAATTAGGTAGGTTCTACAGCTCTTATTAAAAAAAAAAAAAAAAAAAATCAGCGCCACCATTTTCAACATTTAATAGACTTTAGTTCTGAGAAACATTTTTTTTACAGCTCTTTTTTTTTTAACGTGTCTTTAAATTAAACAAGTAAAACATTAAACAAAACATTAAAACATTTTGTGAAACTCTAAAGTGCCTAAGACTCGTCGAATTCCCAGTTGCCCCCAAAGAAACACAAACTTTTGTGGTGTGTAGACCTATTTTTGGAACTAATGACTACTAGATAGCACTTCTACCATGGATCAGGGATCTCTTTACCTGACCGTTGAGGGGTTACGCAGCCTAGGAAATAACTTGCCAAATTCGCTGCGACCCAGTCGTTCGCATTTCTTTTCCCAAAAACCCGAAACGAAGTCCAGTCCCATTGTGCATTTGATAAATTCAATAAAATCGAAGCACTTAAAATTATTCTCTATAAGTCCTGCGCCAACTCGTGTAATTAAAAGCAGCGTGCAGTCATTGTGCTCTTCGCAGGTGTATATTCGTACCACTTCGTACTTCGTAGATATAGTATTCCTCGCATAGCAGCACATGGGTAGAAGCCGCATCAAAACTCCGGAATCTGCAAATAAATCGAGTGCTTAGGGCTTTTTCCGCTTGCAACGATGTCCCATAATCCCTTTGATTTCGAAGGGAGGTCCATTTGTCCGTACATGGTGTCAGAAAAATACAATTCAACCGAACGGACATAACCCCAAAGTTGCAACGGCCGGCGCGTTTCCAAAACTTTGCAGAATTTCATACTCATCGTCCTGATTGTTGGCTATTCTCGTCTATCTGCAACAGTGTGCGGGTATATATATAAAACGAAACGGATAATAGAAACGACAGGTGGTGGCGAAACCGAACAGCCGCAGGATGTCTCCAAGTGTGGAACGCAAGGAGGAGCCTGTGGCTCGGATACATCATTACTACCATCATCAATTTCGTACAGCATACGAATACACTATCCACATGCACGCAAACTATTTTCATAGCTAGAATGTGTAATATCCCTTATGGGTAAATCCCTGCGTGTGGGTGTGAGTATTTCAGCATCTGTTCATGCTTCCTGCAAAATAATAAATCCGAGGAGGAAACAAAATTTTAATTGGATTGAAAGTTGTTGACATCTGAATAGAATTTTTGTGTAAAGTTGATGGAGTCCTTTTGTTGTTCTGCTGCCATCATGAACGCGGTGGCCGGCCGGCGGGTTGAAACGGAATGTTGGTCGTGTCGATGGCAGCCTGATCTCGAATCCCCGCATACCATCATCGCCGTCACAACCTATGGGTGTGTGATCAACTTCTTGTAGTCCCATACCGACGACAATAACATTTGAAAACTTTTATTGTGATAAATATGCTTGCAAAAGGATTTCCAGACTGAGGGCGGTCGCTATTGTATAGGTTCACATCGCACCCATTTCAACAATCAGCTCTATACGGCTAGCCGATAATAATTGCTCTCATTTTTACATTGTGCACACTTTGTATGTATGTCCACCGTACGTGGCATGCTATATATGAATTTGTTTGACGTCCGTTTTCTGTATAGTTGGTCGAGTTAAGGAAGTCGTCTAAAAGTGGGTATTGTTCGGCTGTCTATGGCTCAGGGCGTAACAGCCAACCATCCGACTATAAACACACTTTATGGCACATCCTCCACTCGAATGCACATAATATCTACAATCTACATATACGTGCGGAGTGAAAAAGTTTAGTCAAGCACTAACGTTTTTAAATTCTGTGCAAAACAAATTAAAACTTAAACTCAAAGCACATAGACCATGTCCGACGACAACGACGTACATTGCAATTAACATTCAATTAAAGTCGAGCACAGTCTCTTGACAGTCAGTACGAACAAGAGACGAGGCAGAAAATCACCAAGTTGGTCAAGCAATATTGCACCAAACAGGACAACAATTAAATTCACGAAACCTTAAAAAACTGCCACAGCGCAAGTTGAGGTAACAAAGAAACTTTCTCTCTAAAGGGTTATTTAAATTTGGAGCCAATTTTGCGTACATTAGACACATGGGTTTGTGTGCGGTTTTCAATTAACGCATCAGTGGATTTATGGAATGGTTTTATAGGGCAAGAAGAGAACCCACGTCCAGTCAATGAAGAACCAGTTCCACCACCCAGTATTAAAGAAGTCCGCTTAGCTATAGAAAAACTAAAGAACAACAAGGCCGCCGGCTGTGATGGCTTACCAGCGGAGCTCTTCAAATACGGAGGTGATAATTTGGTAGGGTGCATGCACCGAATCATCAACCAAGTATGGGTGGCAGAAAATATGCCCTATGACTGGACTGTCAGCTACATTATGTCCCATCTACAAAAAAGGCGATCATATTTCTTGCATGAACTATCGAGGCATATCCCTGCTTAATGTCGCATACAAGATCAATGTACTGTGTGCACGTCTAACGTACCAGTGTGGCTTCCGGCCCGGCAGATCAACGATAGACAATATTTTCACACTGAGTAAATAAATCCTGGAAAAGACCAACGAATTTCAAGTCGAAACTCACCACCTATTCATCGACTTCAAAGCCGCGTATGATAGCATACATCGTCAGGAGCTCCATATGGCGATGGCCGAATTCGGAATCCCGGGAAAACTGATTCAGCTGTGTCGCTTGATGCTGGAAAACAAGCGCAACAGCGTGCAGTTTGTAAGAAGCTCCTCCGAACTATTTCAGACATACACCGGATTTCGGCAAGGAGACGCGCTATCACGCAACTTCTTCAATCTCGTACTGGAGCAGATAGTGCGCAGGGCAGGTGTCAACACGGAAGGCACTATCTTCAACAGATCCGTCCAGCTGCTGGGCTATGCGGACGATATTGACATCATCGGTCGCTCCCAGCGTGCCGTGATAGAAGCATTCACGGCGATTGAAGAACAGCCGAATTCCGTTGGCCTTGAAGTAAATGAGGCAAGACCAAGTACATGCTATCAACAAACAAACAAGCATCTATCCACCGCCTAGGGCAAAACGTCACTATTGCTAGCAACAACTTCGAGGTAGTTAAAGAGTTCACCTACCTCGGAGTAAACATAAACTCCACGAATGACACCATAGTGGAGATCCGGCGAAGAATTACCCTAGGAAACCGTTGCTACTTCGGTTTGGCAAAACAACTGGGTTCAAAAATCCTAACTCGAAGGACGAAATGTGTGCTCTACAAGACCCTTATCTTGCCAGTCCTGCTTTATGGCGGTGAGTGCTGGACCATACGCAAGAAGGGAGAGCTGATACTGGGCTCCTTCGAAAGAAGAATTCTTCGTCTTTGTCTGCGAGGAGGGCGAACGGAGGAGAAGATACAACCGCGAACTCTATGAGCTGTACCAAGATGTGGATGTAGTCCAAAAAGCCAAAACACGTCGACTACATTGGCTCGGCCACATCGAGCGAATGGACAATAATGTTCCGGCTAAGACGTTCTTCGAATCCTAGCCTCCAGGTTCGAGAAGACAAGGAAGACCGAACCTCCGTTTCAAAGACCAAGCCATCGCGGATGCCAGAGCGCTTGGTATGAACAATTGGAGGCAGCGTGCCTGGGATCCTAGAGGATGGAAGGCTGCACTGTCTCAGACAGAGGCTCACGAGTCGGGAACCCGATAAGTAAGTAAGTAACGATTTATTGAACAAGATTGGTTACCGACAGAAATGCGATCTTTCTGGGCGTTAAGTTTGATTAAATCCGAAGCGTGCTAACAATGCATGTGCATTCGATAGAAGTGTAAGGTCTCAACTTAATCCCAATACTGATAAAAAGGACTACGGAGTCCAAAGTTAAATAACGTAGGAATTTACAGCCTGCAATGGATATAGTGGGATCTGTGGACAAAATAAGGATTCAAGATTTGTACACTTATTTTATAGATTTGTGAGTTGCTTGTCTTAATGTGCATTTCGACTAAAGTGCTTATTTTAAACAACAACTCACGCAATCGTTGCCTATTTTAGGAGGTTTCCCAGAAGAACTCAAGTGGTTTCCTGCAGCGACTTAAGTGTTTGAAAAGGATTATTTTTGTGAAAATATTTATTTGAAAGCCTTTCTTCCTCCTTACGGATATAAGTACAATTCTTGTAAATGCCTATCTTCTTTTTTTCAAGCTGGCACGCACTTCTCAACTGCTGATAATACTTTCATGCTATCAAATATCGCAAAGATGTATCCAAATACTGGAAATAACTCAGACGGATTCTTTGTGGATTCTGAAGCTGATTTTGACTCGATAAACAGAAATGTTTTGTTCAACGAAGTTGTTAGACATACTGAGAATATTAAAAAAAAAAAAAAAAAAATTTGCCCTACTAATGCAATACCAAAATTAGAGTCAGATAAAACTGCTTACGGAGGCCGCTACTGTTCTCAATTTTTTACTTTTTTCAATATGTAGTAAGTGAAAGCTATTGTAATCGTAAAAAGTTTCGAACTCGAGATGTTAATCAATTCTGATATTACGATGATAGAGGAAACCAAAAAAGTGGGATACAAAATTCTGTCCTTCTATCTGTCTGTTTGTCTGTCTGTATGTCTGTTTGTCTGTCCGTATGTCCGTGGCCTACAGCCTAAGCGGTTGTCCACATTTCTTTCAAACTTCGGTTTGGCTACTTATCTTAATCTAAATTCATGTCGAAAGTGCCCCACCCGGATGACGATTGAGCCCCACCATGGGGCAGATTCGCCTTTTTAGGGCAGTTTCAAATTTTATTTTATTTTTCTGTTACTTACAGTTCGGGTTCGTTTTTTTTTTGCAAGGTAACCTCAATATTAATGGTACTTTCCATATGAAATTTGCATACCAGTTTGATTTGTTCGAAAACGGCTCTAATAATTTCAACCAAAATTGATATTTGAGCTTATGTAGCAGCGGATAACATGATTTGATATACTCAGTTTTTCGCTAAAAAATCGAATAACGGTACTTTTTAAATTTAGACATAATTATGTATCTCGAAAACGGTCCATAGGACAGTAACAGACATTATACTTATATCCTTTCTTTTTTGACTTAAAAATCCTTATCATGACCTTTATTTGTATTGTTTTAAATGATATAGGAGACCTTCTCTATCTGAAGCATATTCCGACATTCATATTTCAACGCAGTGCTACCTGATGAAAAATCTGAAACTCTTGTTTTTCCGAAATAAAAAAATTGTTTTTTCATGATTTTTTCAAATAGGAAAAGAAGGAAATATAAAACACAATTTTGAAGTGCTCTCATTACAACTGTCTTATTTATTCTTTTATTTATTTACTAGCTGACCCGGCTTCTGTTGCCAAGATTTGGTTGCTGCAACTATTACTTACCATGCAAACGACAGTTGGGAAACCTTTGTCGCCGCATCGGCTTACTTTCCCTATGACTCTTTAACTCCTCCACCACCAAAGGCGGTTGTTGAGCTCGTAGAGTACTGTGAGTCCAAAAAGATAGGTCTTATTCTATGTTGCGATGCTAATGCTCAAAACACTGTTTGGGGCAGCAGCAAATGCAATATACGAGGAGATCGTCTTCTGGACTTCATATTATCGTCTGACATTACCATCAACAATGTGGGTTGTCGACCTACATTTGTTACAGCCAGGAGACAGCAAGTAATTGATGTTACCCTGTCAAACCGGCATTCCAAGACTATCACGAATTGGCGGGTATCACCAGATAGCACTTTGTCAGACCACAGATACATCGAATTTCAAATCTTCTGTGAAGTTTCGCCTTTGCTAGAGAGGAGAAATCCGAGAAAAACGGACTGGGCTCGGTTTGGGGAGGAGCTTGGCAACTCTGTTAAAGTTCCACTCAAACTAAGATCGATACTGGGGGTAGAGAGGTCTGCTCAGGATCTGAGTAGCACCCTTATCCGCTGCTTCGAACTAGCGTGTCCAGTTACAAAAAACTCCTGTAGAAAACCGGTACCTTGGTGGAGTACCGAACTGCAGTGTATTCGCAGAGAAACCAGGAAGCTCCTAAATCGGTCTTTAAAAACCAACTTGGAAGAAGACTGGGATCTATATCGATCGAAACAAAAAGAATTTAAGAGACTAATTCGTAAATCGAAAAATGACTCTTATAGGAAATTTTGTGAGGAGGTCGAATCACTAAGTGCGACCAGTAGGCTTGTTAAAGTCCTCAAAAGGGACAGACCCAGCAAACTGGAATCGCTCCAAAAATCTGATGGTACCTACACTGAGACAAAGGCGGAGACTTTCAGTCTCCTGCTGGAGACTCACTTCCCGGGAAATCAGGTTACTACATGCTCTTCAGTGGTACCGGAAACGGTGGCCACTCCTGATCTGTCAAACACCACGCGGCGTAGCTGGTATGTTGCATCCAGAGTAGTGACGGATGAGGCCATCAAATATGCAATTGCATCGTTTGATGGTTTCAAGTCGCCTGGTCCGGATGGCATCTATCCGGTTATGCTGAAACAAGGTTGTAGTCAGCTGTTGCCGGCGCTGAAAAGAATTTTCACCGCTAGCTTGGCCTTGGGCTACATACCATCTCCTTGGCGTATGGTTAAAGTCGTGTTCATACCAAAAATTGGTAAGACTGACTACACTCTCGCCAAAAGTTTCAGACCCATAAGTCTGTCCTCCTTCCTGCTGAAAAGTTTGGAGAGACTGGTTGAGCTGCACGTGCGCAATGTCGCTCTTCGATCGCACCCTCTTTCAGAGATGCAACATGCCTATCAGCGCGGAAAATCCTGTGAAACTGCGCTTCAGAACCTTGTTGGTAGGATTGAAAGTGCTCTTGATCGGAAGGAGTACGCGTTGGGCATTTTCGTCGACATTGAGGGGGCTTTTGATAATGCGACTTTTGATAGCATGTGCACTGCAGCCAGACATCATGGTATAGATGAAACATTAGTGTTGTGGATTAAATCAATGCTAATGTACAGGACGTTGATTGCCGAGGCGGATTGTGGTAAATGCGTCGTGACAGGGGTTAACAGGGGCTGCCCTCAAGGCGGTGTTCTGTCTCCCCTTTTATGGTGTATGGTAATTGACTCTCTGCTAACGCTTCTCGATCTTCCTGGAACCTATACTCAAGCATACGCGGATGATGTCGCCGTTCTGTCTGTCGGTTCTGACCTAGGGACTGTCTGCTCTCGGGCTCAGAGATCCTTGGGCTTGATCGATGGCTGGTGCACAAGAAATGGGCTTTCAGTGAATCCTCTTAAAACGACTGTTGTTCTCTTCACGAGAAGGAGGAAGGTCACTGGTCTGACTCAGCTTGTGTTAAAAGGTGTCACTATTCCGATCTCCGATGAAGTCAAATATCTGGGAGTAATCCTCGATAGAAAGCTTCTTTGGTCCAAGCATGTCGAATCGAAAACCGATAAAGCGCTGTCAACTTTCTGGCAGTGTAAAGGCGCTTTTGGCAAGACATGGGGCTTATCTCCTAAAAGGGTCCTTTGGATCTATACGGCAATGGTAAGACCACTCCTCTCATACGCGTCGGTTGTATGGTGGAACAGGCTTTCACGGAAACGTGTTACTGCCTCTTTTGCCAGACTTCAAAGAACGGTTTGTCTCGGCTGCACGGGGGCCTTCCCCAGCACACCGGGCTCCGCTCTAGACGCTATGATGAACCTCCCCCCCCTTGATATTTTTATCATGGGGTGTACGCTGAAAACCATTTCTCGTTTAAAGAGAGGTGGCTTTTGGTACCACGCGCATTGGAGTTTTGAAGAACTTGTGCGAGAATTATCCTTTGACCCCTGTCTTATGGATATGCCCTCTGACGCAATGACCCCAGAAGTCCTACTGCGACAAAACTACCACGTCAACTTTCCTCAGGCAACGGAATGGCTTAGGCCAGACTCTGAGCCAGGGAAAGAATGCCATCGTATTTTTACGGATGGCTCCAAAACCGGACAGGGGTCTGGTTCTGGAGTCTTCGTGGAAAGCGAGAACATTAGACTTCACTACCCCTTAGGAAACCATGCGTCTGTCTTCCAAGCGGAGATATTCGCTATCCTTATGGCTATGCGCTATATTGTGACAAACAGGTGGAGGGCTAGGAGTATATGCATTTGCAGCGACAGCCAAGCTGCATTAAAAGCGCTGCTTAACCCTCTTACCTCGTCTAAATTAGTGCTCGAACTCAAGCTTTCTCTGAACTTGGTCGGAAGGCTAAATACAGTGTATCTTGTTTGGGTCCCAGGTCACACTGGTATCCTTGGAAATGAGATAGCTGATGAGCTTGCCAGGCTGGGTTCAGAGGAAGAATTCCTAGGACCTGAACCTGTGTTGGGTCTGCCTTCATCGGTGGTTAAGTCATCCATTGATACTTGGGTTTCTCGCGAACACGAGCGTCGGTGGCGTGGCTGTGCTGGGTGTGGGCAGACCAAACGACTGCGTCCGGACATCTGCAAAAGGTCGGCGGCCTTCCTTCTGTCTCTCAGAAGAAGCGACTGTAGACTGCTTGTGGGCGTCCTTTCGGGCCACCAAGCTTTTGCCAAACACTTAAATGTTTTGGGCTTTAGCATCTCCACCATCTGTCCTGCCTGTGGAGAGGATGACGATACAGCGGAGCACTTCCTCTGTAGCTGTCCTGCCTTTGCTCGCATCAGGTGGCGGATCTTTGGGGCTGACGTGGTGAGTGCCGAACATCTAAGCTCTTCATCACTGAAGCTCCTTCTCATCTTTCTTCGAAAGACGGGAAAACTAAGTACATAAATGTAAGGTGTCTGTTTGGCAGTACAATGGACCAGTAGTTGTGTCTGAGTGCTCCATCGGATAGTAACAACCTCCGACAGAAAAAAAAAAAAAAAAAAAAAAAAAGCTGACCCGGCGAACTTCGTTCCGCCCAAATCTATATATTAATACGGAGTTGCCTAAAACGTGTTTCCCCCCTTTTTTCCTATTATAAGTCACATAAATATGCCAACACTATATATATTTGGGTAGGGAAAATACATAGAAGTGCACAATACAAAAATTATCCACAAATTATGAATTAAAGCAGGTAAATTTAAGCGAATTGCATGATATTACAACAACAACAACATGGCACCCGCGTAAAGTTAATTCGCACTTTTTCTAGAATGAAAAACGTGAAATGCAGTTCGATAGACAATCGTTTGTAGTTGTTTGCAGTGAAATTCTTTTCGTTTGTAGTTCAACCGTTACAAAGTTAGAACCATTTGAAAAAACAAAATCCCAATCCCTTAAAACCGTGTTATTTTTGAAACCGCAGCTAGCAAAGTGATAAAATTTCTAAAATCTATTTTCGAAAGTGTTCGACAATACTAATCTAATAAAATTCAAATCGTACCAATCGGCCTAACGGTTTATGATTTATATGAAATTTAAGCAAAATGTTGGCTTCTAACTTAAGGTCCTCATAACTCTAAAACTGTTGAACTTCAAACGATGGAACTTTGCATATCTATTCTATGCACCCTTTCCTACCTGTGATATAAAATAGAAGACAGCCCGCATTACTGGACACTTTTTATTATCAATTTAAGGGAAGCCTGAAAAGGTTTCGATTGCCTATTTTTAAGCGCTCCGATATTTCCCCTTCATTTCCCCTTCAAAAATGCATATAGAATAAATTGGTCGAATTTCGACCACGGGGCGACCCCTAGTTCATTTACATATGTAGGTAATGAAATTAATAATTCCGAGCTTTCGCTTCATTCTGATTCATGTAATTCGGCCAATTCAAATTTTTTATTCAAAAGGTATATTAAAATTAAATAAATAAATAAAATCAAATACTTGTCGGCCAACCTACCGCTTGTTCACTGAAATGCTTTATGGTACACAACATTTTTTGTTCTATTTCTATTATCGGTTGTGTACACGTACAAAGCGAGAGCTTTGCCGACACGTTAAATTCAAGATTTTTGCCGCACACATACAGCGATTGTCCTTGCGACTTATTAATAAGCGAGAAGTACGGGAAATTGAAGACGCTTAAACACGAACGGCAAATCGTTCTGTATAAGTGGAATCCGCGGAATAAGAACATCTTCGCCTTTTAATTTTCCAATAAACATAGTTGCTTGAATAATATTTGATATTAAATTCTTCACAATCAAACGCGTACCGTTACAAAGTTTTGGTTCATTTAGATTGCGCAACAAAGTGGGATAGTTGGTGGCTTCGTTTTCATCCATCACAGAGTCGACTGATTTGTTGAATTGAATGCAACTCACCAGCGATTTGGTTTTGAATGGCGAAATTCAAATGATCGACGTTCTTGTTTTTCGCAGCCAAAATCACTCTTACGCTCAGCCAATCATGTTCAGTATAATTCTAAGCGATATTCGGGAAAACATTCATGTTTAGTTCTTCCGGTCTCGTTGTAAAGTTGCAAAAAGTTGTGGAAACTCAATCAGGCCGGTGATTAAGTCTGCTCGAATCACACCATTGCCCATCATAAATAATTGCCTGGACAACTCTGCAGCGGACTGGTCATTTTGTAAAGAAACTCGCATGTTTGTTGTCAAATGCAATTTCTTGATGTATCGCCATAAAGCAGACGCCTTCAGGCAAGCATTCAATTCATCTGCCGGAGTTGATCTCGAAATGACGGGCAGCGTTTGACGAAAATCACCTGATAGCAAGATCATTGCTCCACCGAAAGGTCGCTTATAATTACGTAAACGAATCAGGGCCTCAAATGCGCGTTTGTAAGCCATTGTGCATTCGTCCCATATGATAATCTTACATTGCTGCAGTACTTTCGCCATCACAGTGTTTTTTGAAATGTTGCATGTTGGTTCTTCATGCACTTGCAGATTCAATGGCAATTTCAATGCAGAATGAGCTGTTCGACCGCCTTCTAACAAAGTAGCCGCTATCCCAGAAGAGGCTAGGGCCAAAGCGATCTCAGATCTCGAACGAATTGTAGCCAACATCAGTGAAATCATGAATGTATTTCCAGTTCCGCAATTTTCGTTATCGACTGCTTGCATCAATTCATCGTACCTAAATACACTGTCTTTTATTGTTGATTCAACATTGGCACATTTGTTTCAACAGCTTGACTCAATGCGATTCGACCGAAGTCCATTTCTCGCTCCAATTCTGGATTAAATGCGTCTTGCATTGAACGATTTGGCTGTGGCATCCCCAATTTGCACAACAAATTGCCACTCATGAGCAGACACATATCCTCGATCAAAATCAAAGCTTTGTTGCGCATTCCATCTGACATCTCCAGTTCATTATCCGATGTCACAGTACGAATTCGATGCAACTGACATCTCCAGTTCATTATCCGATATCACAGTACGAATTCGATGCAAAATATCGTCGGCCATATCATCTTTGTATAATCAAAGTATCTACTTTATTTCAAAAAGTTACTTATTGTAACATAGTAAACATAATTTATAAGAAAACATTTTTTAGGTACCTAAAAAAACTTTCAAAATTGTTGACAACAACAATTTGGTTGGAAAATAATTAAAATAATTGACAACAACAATTGCTTTTAAAATTTAAAATATTTTTTTTTTATTTGAAGTGTCACTACTCGATTTCTTTCCAGTTTCTTTTTTTTCAAAGTGTACAAAAATGAATTTATTGGAATGGCGGTTGCGCCTTCTTTCAAAAATTTATCATACCAATATATTAACATTCTCTGCATGGTCTATTGACCAACAAAAAAAACTAAACCAAAATCGGATGTGTGTGGCAGTCGGAAGGCTGTCACACACACATTTATCAAGTTATTTTTATATATATAGATTTACTAGCTATTTATTAATTACTTAGAATGTTAGTGCTTATACCTGTCAAGATCATAGCAACTTGCTTCTTTAAATCGAAACAAATTCTGTGTTAAGATTAAAATTTCAACTGTCTTAGTACCCACTCAAATGATTACGAATTTTTGTTTCATTTCAGTTTACAGCAGAAAATATCCTTTCAACATTTGCAGATGAATGTGGAAGCGATAAAATATTGAAAATAAAATCTTTTAAGATTGAATATGCGAAGCTGTTTTTACTCCTAAACAGTATTGCCATTCTGACAAAATTTTGAAATTGCCGAAACAAAAATTCTATAACCGGAACAATTTTTTTTTTTGACCGGAAAAATAATATTGTTCTATGACTGGACATAAAGAAAGATTTCTATAATTTTTATATAGAGCTCGGTCATACCTAACGAACACGCAAACGATTTCATACAGAAACCAATTTATTGTGATCTCATTTGAATTACATATTTTGGAGCTCAAAAATCTTGAAAAAAAGAAAGAGATGTCTTGTAATCTTGTATCACTGATTTCAAGATATCATTTTCCTTAATGCAAACGTTTCAGACTCAGTATCTGTTCATTTTAAACCACTGCTTAGCATAATTTTAATAGTCTTCTTCTCAGCCCTGTAGATGGACCTCTATAGCTACCTGGGAATGCTTCTCACACTTGTACAAAATTTTCTTCAACTTCTCTGGCAATCAATCTGTTCTTACTGGTTATAACTGTTCGTCTAAGTAGTACAGCGCCGCACTCATCAACTTTGTTTTTCAAAATTTTGTTGGAGGTTCGGTTGCTTGCCTCTCAATTATTAATTTTGTGGAAGGTCTTCTGCTCAAACATAAGACGTAACGACTTATCTAAGGTGAACGGCAAGGGGGTGTATTCTTCGTCTGTCGTTATACTTTATATTAATTGGCTGGGACAGTGACCTCATACCCCCCCCCCTAAAAAAAACACACAGCTCGTCTCCCTTAAAGCTGTCACCACGTGTCTCGAAGTAGCCAGTCTAAGCCGTTTTAAAGTATTTTCACACATTAAGTGGCGACATACCTACCGAATAATATATCCACTCTCCATTTACTTAATTTCCCGATCTTTGGGTTTCACATAACTCACTGCTATGCTGTGTGTCAATTTCCAATACTTATCGTTCGACCATTCATTTGTCGTACGATGTTATTTACGAGGGGTTTTCGGGTAGTAAAGGTCGCCATTTCTGTGTGGCCAGCACACACACATCAAGAGCGAAAAATGTAAATTGAATTTTCATAAATCATTAGATCGGAGGCGAAATGAAAAGGGCTACCAACCGAAGCCTTGCTTTATGCTCGCAGTTAAAAAAAGAAAAACAACGAACAAACACACTGTCATACTGTCATAAACAGCTAAAAAGCACAAGGATGTACACAAATCAAACTGTGTATCCAGTATCTCCAACTTCTCTTTTTTTTTTTTTCGATATAAAAATAGAAAAAAGGCTTCGCGGCGTTTTTTACAAGTCCCCTCCCATGTACCACTGTGTATGTGTAGCCGTAGTGTGCAGTATCCACCCACGCTCTACTAAAATCCACTTGGTGTCATTTCGAAAAGAGAGTGTTGGCACTGGTGCTTGGGCTGCTCCTTGTTTTGGATTGTATGTATCGTTTTATCCTCGGAGAACAAAGTGTTTTATTGCTTGCTCGTCGATACCTTGTTATGCAGAATTCAGATTTCGCTGCTGTCAAAATTGGGTGCCTCCTCATTTTCGATTTCCCATACTTAACATGGAAATAGGTTATCACTGTATCTATATCTTGTGTATTTCAGTCTTTGCGTTTTCGTTTTGGATTGTCGTCTCGCATGTATGTATTTATTTATTTTTTTTTTCTGTCAAGGATTGTTTTATTGATCATATGCATTGAATTCTAATGACTTAAGGAAGATGGATGAATAGCTGGGACATATATGTATAGGTACCTATATTGTGTGGTAAAGAGGGACTGTGTTTAAAGGAAAACAAATTTCCTTGACAGTCCCTGCCGAAAAAATAAATTACTGCTGTGTTTGCCGAATGTGATGATATTTCCATAGGGAGAGTGTGATGTGTCTTTGGGAGCAAAAAACGAGGAAGAGGCGGGAAGATTGGGAGACCCTTGTATCGAGATCTTGTTTGCGGTGAGACAAAAGCGTTAGATAAATTATCTGCAACAAACTGGAGGCATTCGGAGGCGACGATAACGACATTATGGGCATACACGACCGTGGTGTTTATGTTTTATTACATTTTCGCGGTTCAGGACTTGTTAACATGAGTTGTGGTGAGGATTTAATTTTGTTTTTGCGAATGGAAAGTTGATGCGAGCCATTTGGAAACGATATTTTATCTCCGTTTAATTTTTACTCGCTCCCGAAGCTGGTCTGGGCGGTATTGTGCTAGCTTATTTTTGAGAGGGTTTGCAGTCGGCATGGATACTGTAGGTTCTAGTGGGCCTTATTGTCGAATATGTAGCCGAGGTGGAATGGATTGTGTTTGATGTGGCGAGATTTTGACCAGCTATGTTTGTGATTGAACAATATTTTTCCCGTTGCACTGTAAGCACTGCTTTGTTGATCATCAAAAACTTTCATACTAAACTACGACTTCACTAACTGTCATTCCTTTCTTAGTTTGTGTCTCGGCAAAAGTATA
The DNA here is from genome assembly GCA_946477585.1 of Cheilosia urbana. NCBI lineage: Eukaryota > Metazoa > Arthropoda > Insecta > Diptera > Syrphidae > Cheilosia > Cheilosia urbana. The sequence goes on from OX297854.1 coordinate 34,143,993, forward strand.
CTACAAAGAGAAATTTCGTTAGGTAATTGACTCCAAAGTCCACTTTTAAACGCAAAGTTATCAATCAAAGTCATCTGTGTGTACCGCTTGACTAAAGGTAACAACTTGCAGAGGGTGTTGAGTGAAGTGTCCTGTATAGCGCTGTACTTGTAGCTTAGTAGGTAGGTACTTTGTGGAAACTTTTAGCCTCGTCCTGTTAAATCAACTGTCAAATCGTTTTCTGCTTACGAGATATTTGTTATACTTTTGCTCGAGCTGCTGATCCAACTGAGCTGATCCAACTTTAGGTATGTTTAAGCTATCTCCACCATTACACCTATAGCGGAAGAAATAGAAAATCCACATTTAGTTGTTGTTGTACGCCTGTACCCCTGATGAAAGCCCATTTCAACTACAGGCTGTTTGTGCTCTGACTGAAACATTTTTTTAGATCAATTTCATATAAGATCCTCCCTGTAGCATTATTTGAAAGTGCTCCATTTTGCCTGTATTAAATTTCGGAAAGGGAATCTCCTTGTTACACCGCGATATTTACCACGCATTCCTAGAGGCATCTCATAACCACTGCATTGGTATACCGCAGGATATCCGCCCAAGATATAACGCCGATAGCGAGGAACAGTGAAAAGACATCGTCGTTTGAAAGGAATTTCCTCCGAATTTAATCAAAACCTTTTCCTTATTTTATTCAGCTCATCTCTGTCGTGGCACAATCGTCATTGTCGTTCTATCATCTATCGCACCTGGCAAACAGAACTGAATATTTCAAAAAGCCACATTTCTCAAAAAAAAAAAACAAAAAAAAAAAAAAAAACAAGAAAAACAAAAAATGCAAAAGAAAGGATTTATTCTCAAAACCACTTTTGAGTGCATGCACTTAACATAAAAAAAAACGGAAGCAAGGTGATGTCAGGTATATACCCACCACAGCAGCAGTTGGTATATATTTATATATTATTTTTGAACATCTTCCCTCCCAAGCAATATTGTGTACAAAAAAGAGAACACCAGCACGACTCCACAGAACTCCAGCACAGGACAATAAAAGAAGGATATTCATTCAGTTTTCCATTCCTTTGTCCGTTTGATTCCGCATGAACATTGACATCGTCGTCATTTTAGAAGAAAAATCATCGCACGTACCATGGGGATGATGGCTGGCGTTGGATATGAAGCCGTAGTTCCGTAGTTTATTTTGTTGCCGTGCTCTTTACGGTTGAATTTGCCTTCGAAATTCATTTCGTGGTCCGTCCATTCAATGGTGTTTCGCTTCTCTTCCTCAATCCTGCACTTCGTGCACCGTCCTCCGTCATCCTAAGGGCGCATTATGTGTTTCGAATAACGCCGCACATACCCCAGAAGCCAACCACCCAAAATAGACGCCCACCAACCTTGCACGGAGGGAGAAATCATCGTAATGTGCAAAAAACGTATGGCTTTGCGGATTTATGAGACTTTTGCGTTTTGAATTTATTGCAATTGTATTGATTTTGATTTGGGCGGTTTGTTTCCTTTTTTTTTTTGTAGTGTGCCCCTGGTTCTTTCAATTTTCACTTCGATTTTTGACTAAAGAGGAAGTCTGTGCGTTACTCAATTATGATGAGGTCCTTGAGTATGTCATGTACAAGGAGAGCATATTGTGGGCAGTGAGCAAATGTTTGATTTCCTCTGATTGTTTCGGATTTTTATTGTCTAGCGATGGAAGTCAATGTCGTTTGAATCGTTTTTTTATTAGTTTGCCTTTTGTTGCAAAGGGCTGTTTATTGGTTTGCATATAGGGTAGACTTGTAGCGGAGAAATACAATTTTGTATAGGAAAGGGATCGTTAGGATTTTACGATGCATATGATATTCGCAGGAATCCTTGGTTATTGTCGATGGAATTTATGTTAAAATTGAAGAGCAGTCGAATTTTATAAAACGAGAGCTCGCAGGGAGGAGTAGATACAGAAACCACAGCCTATGTTACCGGATTTGGAATCCTTAATGCAACCATCGACCAGGCATTCCATTTGAAAAGGAGTCGACAATTAACTGAAAAACACAATAGGCTCCTCTAAGATGCCGCAGTGCCTGAGCTCGTTGAAAGCTCTCCCGCCTTACAATCTTAAACTGAAATACAGATCCTTTCGTTTGTAAGGAACAAAACATATAAGGTGCACTGTGACTGTGAGCGAAATCGTTTCTGACAGAAAGGAGATAGAAGACTGAAAATAAAAGAGAAAAGAGAAGGCAAACTAAATAAGGCAGAATACAATGATTGACAGAACACAGAAAACGAAAAAAATGAACGAAACGAGAAGACAGACGATAGAATATAAAAGATAAACCAGATATGGAAGACAAAACGCAAAACACAGAACAAAGAAAGCAGGAGACACAAGTTCAAGACAAAAGACAGAATGACAGGAGACAAAAGACAGACGACAAAAGATAAGAGCCTAAAGATAGAAGACGGACAGTGAGCAACCTCTCGCAGATATTTTGACAAACATCTGAGAGTATGACTGTCTGGTAAAAGCTTCTTAATTCCGCCGAACGAGTTCGGCATATAATTCGAGTTATGGTTAACACTGGTAATCGCTGCAAATGATATCTTTGAATCTTTGATGAACTAGATTGACAACGCCGTACAGTAGGAGCCATTGGAATTTGTCGACACTAAGGTTACCCGATGAGCCCTTGGTTGGTTGATTTAAGTGGCTGATGTTTTCCCCGTATTCTGACGTGGGAAAACACGCATTAAGCGCCGTTTTGGGACCACAACTAATGGAACCTGAAGATAAAGGGGGAGAAGGATGTTAAGGGAGCTCAAAACCAGCCTGTGGAATTGAGAAACTTAATGATCTTGTTGAAATAGATACTTTGGATGGGCGCACTGCGTCTGGTTTTGGCTAGGGCCGGACACTCACAAAAAAGGCCTGTCAGACCAACATTTAGATTCCTTCAACCTAACTGCACTACACGCTGCAATGTTTTTTATTTGCCGATCCACTGGCCACAAATTGAGAATCACATTGAGCGCCTCGGTCGGAGTTGATCGTAGGGCTCCTGTGATTCCAATTATTTGGACTCTACATAATTGATGTTATAGGCTTTGCTTAAGGCGGGCCACCATAGCATCGATTTGTAGGTGAGGATGGGGCGTACCACCGCTGTGTACATCCAAAGAACCATCTTGGGTTGCGAAGCCCCCACTTCTTGCAGAAAGTTTTACTACAGGCGTAGAAAGCTATGCTTGCCTTTCTCACTCGGTGTTCGATTCACGTTATGTTTAGGGTCAAGCATTACTCCAAGGTATTTTGCGCTGATGGATAAAGGAAGATTTAGATTAGTGAAGCGGGGAAGTGAGAAGGTTGGATTTTGGTTTTGATGGTGAAAAGCATCAGTTCTGTTTTGCTTGGGTCAACACTAAGACCGCGACTTGTACACCAACCACGCTAATCTTATACCCAGTGCTCTTTCCATGATTTCACTTATCACATTCGGAAACATTCCTGATACTAGAACAACCACGTTGTCCGCATACGCAAAGACTTTAATACCTTTCCTGTCGAGTCTTGACAGGATGTTGTTAAGTACCATAATCCATAAGAGAGGCGAGATCACCCAACCGTGAGGTGTTCCTCTGATTACTGACTTCGTTAAAAGGGTGTTACCAATTTTTGCTTGAATGATCCTTGTTTTGAGCATGGAAATGATCCATGCAGTGATGAAATGCTCCACCCCTAGCTCTAAGAGAGATTCCTGGATCGATTCAGTGTGGTTAAAAGCGCCTTCTATATCTAAGAAGGTAGCTAAGGTGTATTGGTGATTGGAGAGGGATCTTTCAACTGCACGCACTACCTATTTCATGAAGAGCGGTCTCCGTCGACTTTCCCTTGAAGTATGCATGTTGTGAAAAGCCTTACTAATAATCATTTTTAACTCTCACATTATACAGTTTTTAGTTCACAATAAGCAGTGACTGCGTGTTGCTGATCCATGTGCGGTATTAGACGATAAGTACCATATTCACGCGAATATATACTTAAGTCTTTCATGCCTATCTCGAAAGATTATTGTTATCTTTTTTGGATAGAAAATATACCGCAAAAGGAGGGCGTACGCGAGGACTATCAACTGATAGGGTTCTTGAAAAATACATCTGCCCCATTTATATATAGATTTCGAGAGATATTCGAATTAGACCACCATTAACGGGTCTCTTTTCGTCTCTCTACCACTATAAATCTTACCCAGAGAGACTTTCTGGATTTCTCCAGAGTTCTTCCCTGAGCTCAATTCCTAGTGTTAGCGCTAGCATCTGTTTATGGGAGATCTGTTTCATCGACTGGGTCTCGACCCAATGATGTCCCAAGATCCTTATTCTTTTGCCAGCCAACGCCGGACATTGACACAGTATATGTGCCGCTGTCTCAGGTTCCTCCAGGCATACTTTACAGGTATCATCCCCTCTAAGGCCCATCTTCCTTAAGTGATACCCGAAATTACCATGTCCTATTAACAAAGCCACCACCCATTTCAATGTTCCTCGACTTATGCTTAGAACCCTTCTTTGAGTGGAGCAGGTCGGCCACTTAATTGCCATTTTAGCCTGTCTACATTGTTCCACGGTTGACCACCTTCTCAGGTCTTCTGCCGTGATCCATTTGTGAATCAGCTGTTCTACCATTCCTTCGAAAATTGAAGAGAATTTCTGGGACCAGAAGCAACTTTTCAGTTGACCCCTGTTTTGCAAGGCAGTCCGCCTTTTTGTTGCCTTCGATCCCTATGTGTCCTCGTACCCAAGTCAGTGTTACTTCATTTTTAGATGAACACTTATATTGAGCTTAAGTACACATTCCAATGCCAATGAAGTTGTAATGTTTGCTTGTTCCATGCATCTGATCAGTGCCTGATTGTCCAGTGCTATAAGGATATTTCTTCCCTCCACCTGACTCTCAAGCAAGTAGTACAACGCATGCAGCAATGGAATTATCTCAGCCTGTTATACAGAAGTGTAATTCCCGAGGCTAACGTGACGGGCTAGTTCCAGCTCTGCTGAATAGATACCGGCACCCGCTCCGTCATCCATCATGGATCCATCTGTGAAAATCACTATTTCACCACTCCTTTTTTGTGGAAGTAATCCGTTCTTAATACGAGTTTTGTGATTCCTTTCCATAATACGCACCCTTGTTATCCCATCCATAGGCATGTTCAGATCTGCCCCATTTAAATTGGACCACTCATCTCATTTGCTTGAAACTAACTTTTAACCAGTCTTTCAGATATTAGATATTTTCCTAATAGAACTAGTCGCAAATACATTTTCCATTGCAGTCCTTCATCACTGAATTAATGCACACATCCTGGCAGACGCATAGCAAATATCTGATTTCTTACAACCAAAAATCAAGAAATAACTCCATGGCCGTCCATTCAATCACGAGGTGAATTCAAAATCCATCAGAAAGACAAACATTGCTTATGTCTGAACACCCGTAACTCGGAATGGAATCCAATTACAGATAATCCCCATTACCTTACCGAAAAGCCTTTTCGCCCGCCAGCAAACATTGTCTGTACTCGGTTACTGGGCGGGTTAGTCTCTGGAAAATTTCCGTTTCATCCTTTGAGTTTTCAATTAAAATCTCAAATCAATCTCGCAGCTAACTTGGTTAAAGCAATGACTAAGGGGCAAGCGAAGGACCTTTATTTTCGTACACTGGCGTAACAATAAGAGTTTCCAATTTATTTCTCCAATCAGCACACAAAATGGAAATTTGAACCAGCAAAGCAGAGCAATAATCACAAAAAAAAAAAAAGAAAGAAAGAAGAAGAGGACATTACACCTACAACACATCTTAGAACATTGACTGGGTGTGCCATATTATGTATACCTATACTCAATTGAATTGACTCCAACAGAAAGAGAGAAATCGACAAATGAATTACACAATAACTTCCACACCCGTTTTGATGGTTCTATAAACTATAATTGTGCGCCGCCCGAAATCAGAATTCATTTTCGAAGGTTGCATCATCATCTCCGACGAGTACATCTGAGCTCTGAGGACGAGCTAAAGCTGAATGGGTGGAACAGAGCGTATGCCATCGCGCCATGTCAGTTGAATTCGATGGACGAAAATCCACTTAAAATTAAAATTGTTTCATTAAATTTTTAATTACACTCCTAAATCAATAAGCGAAACTCTGAAATGCGATAATAGCAACATTTGTGGAATTGAGGAAAGTCCTGTTGTAGTGGTGGTCCTGGCCCGGCTCTGTGTGTGTTATTTCTCCGTCCATTCGAATCGGAGCAGCCGTGTGCATACCAAAATAATTAAGTGTTTGTCCATACACTCCAATTAGCAGCGCGATATCGTCTGCTATTCGTGGGATCCGGTATAAGGGTGCTTGCTGCTGCCTCTGCTCTGAGTCCTTCAGCTATTTCAGGTTAATTATACGAGGATTCGAATTGAATACTCTACCGTTCCTATATGTATGTGCGTCGACGACGCGATGTTCCGATTTCATCGAATTTGGTTATTTAATCGATCGAATCAACACCGAAAAATGCGATGGGATGAGGAGATTGGGCGTTATACCTATCTACTACAAAAAAAAAAAAAAAAAAAAATTAAAAAACGGTTAATTTATTCCTGTTATTGGAGATGGTAATTAGTTAACCTAATTTGCATTTAGCCTCCGGGTGAAACGAGATATATATTACACCCAATTTGTAGGTCCTCCATTGGGGTAGCGACAACTAAAAGTTTGTGACCACGGGTTGTTTTGAGGAGCATATTTTACATGGCTTCATTATATTTCATTATGGGCTGTAAATTATTGAAATCGGGAGAATCTCTTAACAAACGAGGTGCTGACGATAATGAATATAAATGACGGCCGGCGTTTTAAGTAATCTCGGAAATATCTGTAGGTAGAGTCTTTTAGGGTAAGAGAGCGCATTTTGGACTTTGAGCTTAACTTCTCAAAAAGTTACAACAGATACAAAAAAAAAAAAGAAAAAGTGGCTAGTATTTTTTGGTAGCCCTATATTTTAAGAACGAAGTCATAAACAAACAGTTTATATAATTTTTAAAACCAAAGCAGGTTTTTTGATAAAAATTTATTTAGTTTTAAAAACTATATAAAAAAGCAAATTGCGCAGACGTTTTTATGTAATTTTCTCAAAGTTTGAAGCTGTGAATTCTCATCCATGTTAAGTATGATACTTCCGCTAACAGACAATAATCCAAATTACCAGATTACCAGATATCCTATCTTACCATTGTCCAAATGAAATACGATTTTTTTGAATATAGAGTTCTATTATGTAGAAAGATTAAGATATAAATCATCTTTATACGTTATCCTGAAGTTAAACAATAAGCATTAAACTATAAATTTTATACAATTCAAAGAAGTAAAATGTTCGATTGAAGCTAGATCGTTGGATTTTCCCAGCGTTCAGTGGAGGACATTTTATGTGCAAAATCTCTTTCTCTCTCTGTACCTTTTTGCTGTGTGCTTTTTCTTTCTTTCCTTTTTTTTTATGTCCCTTTTCTGCTTTGTGTTATCTTTTTTGCTCTTTTTTAATTGGAACTGGAGCTTGAGTATGTTGTGAGTGTGGCGCATATGGGATTGATAGAGATAGGTTATGCGGGTATGCCGTATACTATGAAATGTAAATAAGATTGAGAGGGAATAATAGAACATAGCCTACCTTACCTATACTATTTGTTTGGATTGTTTTCCTGACCGTTTTTTTCGGGTACGCTGCTGTTTGTATAACGCTAAGTATTTTGTTTTAAATTTGAGAAGTGGAACTCTGGCGAAGGAAGACGACCACGGGGCAGCTAGTTGTAAATATTTTATAATTATAATATGTTTAATATATTATAATATGTCTAAGAATTAAAAAGTAAATCTGCTCCTGATAAAAAAAGAGGAAAACAGTCTTCAAAGTCTGGGGGCACTCACTCTTACCCCTAGTCTCTTTTTTCATTTTATTGAAATTTTTAGAACCAGTGATCCAAGTCATTAAACTTTTATAATAAGTCAAATATAAAAAAATATAGGTACTGTAAGAGCACAAACACAAAGATAATATTATATGTACATAAGCAAAAGAAAGAGGGGCGAGAAATAAAGCCAACACGTTAAAACACGTTTTTCTGACTGCGATGGGATTGCCGGCTGTAGGTATAGTTGTAAAAGACGAAGATGAGCCACTGAACAGATCAGACGTGCACGCGTGAAGTGGAGTAATCCATAAAGTTTCTGAAGAGTGTTAATTATATTTATTTAATAAAGAGTGTCGATTATATTTATATTCAAAATAATAATAGTGTGTTTTTGTGAAGCCCCCTGACAAGATAAATTTTAATTTCCCCCCTCCCCTAAAGTACCTAAATATTCATGCCTATATACTACTACCGTTAAGGTGTATCGATTTCCCTTGTTTACCGTAGACTTTTATATGTTTAATATTAAATTTAAAAAAAGGTATACTTTTTTTTCGACTGTAACCTGGAAACCTGGAATACAGTCGTAGATGTTGTTCTACGTTGTCGGTTAGTACAACCTTGATTTAATCATTTGGCGATTTCTATTGAATTTTTACAGAAGGAGAAAATGAAACTGTGTACTCTTACCCACTGCGCACCTTTATCCCAAATGACTGGAGAGTTAGCATCACTTTAATTGAGCTGCGCTGACAGTTGGGGGTTGTCTTTTTATAGTTCGCTTCTCTAGTTAGAGCGGCCCTAGGCTAACGCACCACCCAAAGAAAGTTTTTTTCCTATACTATACCCTGAGGAAAGAATCGAAGACCCTTCAGATCGAGCCGACCGACATTTTTTTTATAGGGCAAAGTCATATTAAGCGGCTTATTCACATTTTATTTTTAAACTTCGCTGATGAAGCGATTTGCGGGGAACCAGTGTTTTATTAGAGATGAGCCTTACTACGTTGTAAATAGCATTGATTGCTGTTGCAAATCCTTAGGACGAAAATAAAGTTGCGTTTAAAAACAAAAACGAACCGGCGTATCGATTATATTGGCCCAAACCTTTTTTGTGTGTGGTGCGATATAAGTGTAGGTACACTTGCGTTTTGCGAGCGTCAACATCAGTGGCTTCAAAATTGATAATCAGATAGAAAGTGTTGTGTTTCCCCAATGTTGCCCCTTAGCTTAGTTCAGACACCAGATAAAGGCCACAGGTGAGGCAAACGCTAGATGGAAATCCATGGATACGTGCGAAAATACAAGGAAACTATGGCCATCTTTCTGTAAATCCAGAACAGAGAGAATCATGCGGAATAACCGGAGATGTCTCTCTACGCTTGTAGGTATCCTTACGGGACACAACACCTTGCGATACCACATGAAGAAAATGCAACTGACCGAGCACGAACTTTGCAGATGCTGCACTGACGAGGGAGTTATAGAGGACACAACCCACTTCCTATGTCACTGTCCAGGTCTTCAACACTCCAGGTACAGATTCCTCGGAAAATTCTTCATCAACAATCTGAACGAGCTATCTAGCACACCAACGGACAAAATCATGAACTTCATCAAATCCTCAAGGCTCTGCGAAATGAGGCCCCAAAATAAAAATGAAATAAGGCCCCAAAAAATTATACAGGAAACAACAACAACGATTCTTAATAGAATTTGGGGTGTTATTTCCTTTTTTGGGGCCTTATTTCTTAATGAAAATTGGTCCCAATCATTATGAAATAACACCCCAAATTTGGGGCTTTATTTCATTTTCTCATGGTTTGTATGCAATGACACAGTAAATAATTAATTAATTAATTAATTTACAGACCGAATAGGTTACTCCGGGTAAGAGATAAGACCTTTCCCCCGACGGGTATCACAATGGGTCAGTTTTGACCTGAGTGTGGCGGGGGCCAGCCCACCAACCTAACCTAACCTACCATAGACACCGGAACCCTAATTACGATTGAACTGGAGCCAACAAGATAGTGGCATATGGTTTTAGGCTTTCACAGAGCAAGGCTGAGAGGATCCCCAATACACCTGTGAGTTCAAGTACGTACCCTTTATAAAAGAGTTCCATGAACAACCCATTTACATACCATAAGGTTGTAGGTTTTTATTTTTCCAAATAATTTCAACCATTATTTAAATCCGACTGCACAAGCTCTAGCACAATTTGAATACTCTAATTTCTAATGTAAAGTCAATTTTAACATACGCTATATGTCATCCCTGTCACCACGCGTACGGCATACAGCTAAATTAATTTTTAAACTCCTTTTGGACACATTCCAATAGTGCCGTTTCTCTTGGTCGTCTGTAATAATTATATGCCAACCCAATACATACAATAAGAAAAATAAAAACCATTTCAGCGCAAATTTATGAAATATGCCCTAGCATTTAACATATTCTTTAACAACTCGGTTCTTGTCTCATAAATTCCACCCACGGTCCCGCCGCCACTACTGTCCGAAAGTTTAAGTGCTTCATTTGGGGGGGGGGGGGGGGGGGGGGGAAATGTTAAATTCCCTTTCGCTTTCGCCTCTCGATATTTTCATCGTTATCGTATTTTTTCCCCTCTTCGCTTCTATTTTTTATTTATTTGTGTGCTCAACCTTCGTATATTCCACCCCCTCTCATGCTGGTTACTCCCGTGTGCCTTGTGTCGCCTTGGCCATTATCATGTCAGAGTCAGAGTTGTAGATGGGAATGGAGTTGGAGTTTTTACGGTTTGATTTTGATTTATTCAAGAATTTTTATGAATTTTAAGTAATCGCATTGGAATGGAGCGAGGGTAGTGGCAGACCCTCTGGGGTGGAAAACGCCTGAATCTTAATTTTGTCAAAAAGAGAAAAATGTATCTCTTGTCAGGACGAAAAATGTTATATAGTCCTTGTTTGGCACAAAAAGATTTATGTTCTTTTAGATTTTTTTCATAGGAATACTTAAATATTTTTTACCGCAGTAGTGCAGTAAAAATAATGAGACCAATTTCATAATTTCATGTCGACAGCTTTAACGAGAAAGCCAGTGCACATAAAATTGGCCACAGTAAAATTGTAATAAAAATTTATTAAAATATATAACAGTCGAGTAATTGTTGGACATTATTGAAATAGAATGGGCTTTGATTGGGCGATCATGAATTAACCTTGTGTACGGGTACTCATAAGGGTGAAGTTGCAAATTAATTATTATTCTGGTTGCACGAGTGGGTGTATTATGAAGTAGATTTGGCTGTCAAGTACCTTTGTACTTGCCTATGGGAGTACATATTATAAACATGTGTACTTTCGGAGTAAGTGACATTAGTTATTAGTTTGATTTTTAAATCAACAGCAGATGTAATTTGGAAGAGGTTGTGTGGCAAAGGCGACTTAGGGTACAGTTATGAAAGGTTTCTTCTTCTTCTCACAACCATTCATTTTGAGTTTTTCATTTTTGGAACGATTGAAAGGGATCTACAATTTTATTCCAACTCCAAACGGCTAATTGATAAGCTGTTTCAAGACAGTTATACTCTCGGATGTTTGTCAGACGTTCGCGGGAGGTAGCGCAGTGGGAAAAAACCTTAAGTTGAAATTTGGGTTTTTGCGGGATTTATAAAAAATATAGATTTAAATTCAAAAACTTATTTCAAAGAATTGTTAGATAAATATTTACTACATATTTATAAATTCCCAAAAATAGACAACAAAAAATGAAAGAAAAAGAAAGGACTTAAACAACTATCATCATCATCGAAGTGTTTGCAGGTATTGTTTGAGTTCCACTTTGAACAACGTTATACAGCTTATCAACCTTATATGTCGGAGAAGGGAGTTCCGTAGCCGAATCGCATGAATAAAGAATTGTCGTTCCAGAGACCGAAAATTTGTAGCGCATTGGTTTGGGGTCAAAAGTTCTACTTGAACGCATAAAATGGAGCTTGCTAAACAGGTAAGGTGGTAAGAGCGTCTGTAGTATATATTGTAAAGCAAAATGAACGTGCCCATCTTAACAAGTTCGATAAGAGTGATGCCATGATCTAGATCTAGAAAAAGAGGAAATGTGGTCATAATCTTCTATTCATTATAGGCGACATTGAGTTTCCACTTGTGCCCATAATCACAGTTACCAAAAATCTTACAACCAAACATCAGAATTGGAATAAGAGGCGTTTGGCAAGGTTTTTTCTTGTCTTCAGAGATGTGACTCTTTGTGTAGCCCATAGCATGCGAAGACCTTCATAAACCCTGCGCAAATCCAGCCTTATATGGTTGTTCCAAGCAACCGATCGATTAAATGTAATACCAAGAATTTTAATTTTGGCGGACTCAACTAATTCACAGGGCTACCATTGAGATATATTCTTGGGAAACATAGAGTATCAACCGGCTTCCTTTAAACGACCAAGCATTTTGACTTAGACGGGTTTAAACGGATGAGATTGGTACATGACCAGGATAAAATCCTTTCCAGATCAGCATTTACTTCACACGCAGCATTTTCTACAAAACTCAACGGAAAACTCTTTCGCAACTGGACATCATCAGCATACATATTAATTGGGTCGCACGAAACTTTTTTTTTCAAGCGTACAAGACTGGCTAAACCAATCATGAGTGTATGCGTTTTCACATCTTCTGAGCAGAATTTATTGGACTTTTTTGGTGAATTTTTATAGCATAAATATTGTTGTCTGTTTTAAAATAGTTTTGGCTCAATCATTTGCGAAGTCGTAGGAGCAGCATCAAACTTAGTTGAAAATTTTGTTTCTAGCGGCGCTCTGTCCTACTTAAATCGGACTTTGCAAATATCAAAATTTAAAAATAGAGAAACTATGTTAAAAGTTCTAATTCGAGTTCGTAGGCTAAACAAATAAAATTTGACTTGTTATTTGCTATCAAATACCTCACCAGAAGCAGGAAAATTCTTACCTTCAAAAATACAAAGTTATTTATAGCAATTTTCTGTGCAGACTTCAAGTCGATATAGAGATTTAAATTTAAAGCTTAAATCGTATTTAATCTTATTTTTACACATTACTCACACTTAGCTAGATCTGTAATAAACAAAATTGTAAGATGAATGTTAAAAAACCAAGAATCTGTCTTTGTAGACCCTATTTGTCATTTTTCTCATATTTTTTTTTATCTATACACACATTTCTACAATTTTAACGTAACTTAAATTAAACAATAAACTGGAAGACTTTTTTTAAGGGACCATTGAATGTCTATTAGACGGCTTCTACTTGAATTATTAGCGATATACCTACGCACATATGCTAAGTTCACACCTAACTTTTCTCGAACATACGCATTCAACACTCTTATAACATTTTAATTCGCCATTCGTTTGTTTAAGTGCATTTTTTAAAGATGATGTTTACAAAGTCATCCAAGACCAAGGGACCAGAAACCTAGATGGTCCACACCACTCCTCATATGGTGATGAAACTTTAATCATGTCTTAAAAATGTGCTAAGAAAGCACATAAAATCTCCCAATTCAATGATACTGCTACTACTACTACTAAACAGAATGGGATACATCGAACAAGCAGACTACTACCAAATCACGCAGAAGTGCAAAACAACATGAGTTTTTATATCCGCCACATTTCGGCTTACATAACAATATAATACTGTGAAAATATATAAGGATTACGCCTAAGCACAATGGTGGCCGAGCCGAAATAATATAAGTATTCACACTCTTCCACTCACACAAACACACATAGACAAGAAATAGTCTTTTATAATTTATTTAGACATAAAACAAATGATAACAACATCTTACCGAAAGATCTCCTCCATAGAAGGGATGAATTACGAATGTTTCGTTGCCGATGTGTATAACACCGCTAACGCCATTACACGTATGAAACGCAGCACTGGCTCCTGGGTAATCCTTAACTGTACCGTGGTAATAACAATGTTCGATATCCTGTGAATGAAATAAAAACAACAAAACGGTTCAAAAACAAACTGGCTGAGAAAGTGAGAACCCCTATAATACGTATATACACACAATCGCAAGAGTGTCTGCCTAAAAGCTGGTAGGTGACTATATATTCGTTTTTATTATTTGTTGTTCCATAAATGGGGCATAACGACGGAATGGATTAAAAGGATGCTTAAACACCCAACCATCGCATCGTGGAGGTCGATGGAGGACATTTTGTTTGTGGCAGAACATTGTAAACACGATAATGGTTCGGTTTCGGAGGCGCTAAAGGCAGTAGGATAATGTGAATAAATAAAATTTCACCCAAAAGCATAAGTAGAGAAGGGAACACTCTTGTTGTAAACACGAGGGAACGTGAAAACAAATCGATACATAATTAAAACATAAAATGTGGTGCCAACAAATTGCATGCTTATAGCGTTCTCAAGACAGCGTTGAGATTGCGCTTGTTGTCGGCTGGAGGGAGACGAAGGAAAATTATTTAATTATGGCAACTTAAGTGCTTTGTGCTTTTAGCTGAAATAAGAGGATAAGTGCAATCAAATGGGAACTTTGTTATACTCGAACGTGCAGTCGCTTAGGGTAAGATGGGGAGTTATGCACTTTGGAGTAGTTAACCCTCGCAAATGAAATGGGCATTGAAATGCATCGAAAAAAACAGGTCGCAAGGTCCACCTATTCACCAGTGTCCAGTCAGCTGGTATAATATGACGAGGGTACTATGAGAACGCCCTTAAGTGATTTTTTTTGTGAATTAAATTCCGAAAACGTTTCCCTTTGTCGTAGAGAGATTAATTTCAATTTGGATCCTGCCAATCGGTTTGATGTGATTTATCCCCATCACAATGGGTCTATGGAAACCAAAATATGCGCTAAAATAGGGTCCACTTTAGCCACCTCGCACACACAGGCTTAAATAGGGTTAACTCCACTTCACCGAGCCGGAAACCAAAAGTAACCCATGCCAATCGTTTGGTGGTCATTAGGTGGCATCTGGTTTTCTTATTTGAAACATTTGGCATAGAGAACGACTAAGAGAATTTGTAAATTGAACATTTAATGGAACAAAACGTAGGAGGTTTTTTAGATTTGGTTTTCTCTAAACGCTCCCATTAGATTTCGTACATCAGTGATCAGTATAAAGGAAGCAGAGTAGGTATATATACTTACAGTGAGCAGGGACACTCGCCATGTGTTTATTATCAGTGTTGACAATTTGATGGAGTCTCATATACACGAGAAATAGATGCAAGTAGAAGTGCTCTAGTAAAAGAGCGATGATAGAGTAGAAAAACTATTTCGAAATGTGGCACAGGGTGTGACGTAAAAAAAAAAGAGGCAAAAATCAATTTGTAGTTATTTTTATTGAACATTTTTTAATATATATCCTGACAGCAGCAGTGTCTTCCAAGCAGAGGTTCTGGCAATCGCGGAAGCAGCCCGAAGGGTGTCATTGTTGGCAATACCACGCAATGATATTACCATTTTCAGCCAGGCGGCTATAAAGGCAATTTCTGCTATTGAAATAAAATCCAAGCTAGTTCACAGCTGTCGCGAAGAGCTCAAGGTTCTCTGCTCGCAGCACGCTACCAATCTCTGCTGGGTCCCTGGACACAGTGACAAGGCCGGCAATGAGATTGCTGACGAACTGGCGAGAAAAGGGTCTGCAATGGATCATGATAGAGCACTACAGTCGATCAAGCCTCCACTCTGTAATCTCAGAGAACGAGTGGAGAACAAGATTCGTATGAAAACCAATAACAGGTGGAAAGAACTAACTACCTGTGAAGTATCTCGGAAGCTATGGCCAGTATATGACAGTGGCCGAACCATCAAACTTCTACAGTTTGACAGGTCATCGCTGTCTAAGCTGGTAGGGGCTTTAACGGGTCATAACTTTCTAAGAAACCACACGATGAAACTAAATCTCAAAGATGACGATATATGTAGAGGCTGCGGGGACGAAGAGGTTCATGAGGACACACCTCACTTCCTCTGTCACTGCCCGAGCCTCTGTCACTTGAGGAAGAGAACACTTGGAAGCTATTACTTCCATGACTTAGAAGAACTTTCTGATATTACACTCTCTGATATTTACAGGTTCTTGAGGATATCAGGATGGCTGGACAACGTCGGGTAGATATATGAAGGAGAGACATGTGCTAACCATCTACAGCACCAACGATAAACCCCCAACAAAGGGTATCACAATGGGTCCACAAGGACCTAAGTGGGGTATAGTAGGGTCTACCTGCTCTACCAACCCGTTAACCTAACCTAACCTAATATATATCTTCACATGTGTGCTACACTTAAATATGTTTGTTTGTTGTCACTGTTTTTGTTATTTTTATTAAACTTTTTTCATATATGAAAAATTCGTACTCGGACATAAAATTTAACAAGAAATTCCTTATTTTGATTTTTTAACAATTGTAAGGAAATTCATTTTTCAAAATATTAAAAACAGCCGCTTTAAAATTATTTCTAAAATAGGTATTTCCCAACAGCGTCGCTCAAATTATCTAGATGGGTATACAAATTCTTGAAAATTGTATATATATTTTTTTAGAATAGGTATCAATTAATTGCCTAAAAACACATCCCATTTATTGTTTTTTCAATCATTGTTCTGATGTTTTTGATGAGTATCTTATATAAATCAAAATCTGAATCAAAAGGACCGCAGGAAACTGCAACCCCAATCCCCAACCACTTAAACGAAAAGCAAAGTTCATTCATGTACACCTTGCACACCCTGACGAGACGCTACTGGTATCTTCATATTGGCAAAACCAGATACATATATATTTTTGTCCTAGATTTTCTAACTAGTCTAAAACGTGTCAATTTCGCACCCTTATGTTCTTTGAAATCTGTAAAAACGGAGGAAACGTTTAGTTATCGACTCAATTTTAATTCACACTTGTTGTTTAGGCGGTATTGCTTCAGAATATGACCTACCAAAAAATAAATGCATTATTAATACCCAGGTTGACAGTTTTATAATCAGGGCTGGAATCGGCTAAGGTGATAGTTGACTGTCGCTTTTTTTATTTTTTTATTATCAACTTTTTTTTTATTAATATATTTAAATTATTTCATATTAATCAATTATTTTCATTATTTTTTTTATTTGATCTAGACTAAAAAATGATTTTTTGATTGGGCAGCACTTAGAGTTTTAACGTCACTTCCTTGCCGACGCTGTCATTCTGAGCAGTTGATACATATTCGAAGTGTTTCTTTTTTATTGTGAAAAATCTAATTGAATTTGATATCTAATAATAATAATATTCACAAATTTCAATAGGTATATGTTTGTTTTTTTTTAAGGTCTCAAGAGAATAAAGAGCAAAAACTTTGACCCATTGGTGTCGCCCAGTAAGACCCAACTTTTCGTTGATAGCCCACCAAGAAGATTTAAAGTTGCAGGCAATTGATGATTTTTCAAAAACTGCCGGCCAAGGGTCCTGAGACTCAAAAAGGGGCCAAACGGCAACGCTGCCCCATTCCCATGTATATCAACACCTTCGGTTCTGACTCAATTTACCTATTGTCGCACTCAAACACCAAAAATGTGTCGCTCTTCGCTTCATTGGATTACCAAACACTCGTTGAAGGGTATTGTATTGTATTACTGTCAGTGGCCGGACCCAAATTTCATTTATAAACCTGTTCCATGCTCTTCACTTGAACTTTTGCATCAGAAATTTTGCGGTGTGTGAATTTTTCGCTGACCAAAACGGCATAGCAACCGCAGCTTCACAACGGCCAAAAAGGAGTGGAATACAAACCACAATTGAATACAACATTCCTTCAACCTTTCGCTTATTGTTGGCGTTATAATTCAACTACACACACAAGCAAACGCAAAAGACGTGCAATATTCTTTACATCGCATCTCTGGCTGCAAATTATGCCGAGGGATAGTCCTTGGCACAATATCTTCCTGCTTCCATAGTGGACACTGGACACTCTGAAATGCATAAATAAATAAACCGAAATTCAAACAGAGTTTTTTTTTTTTAATTTCCCCGTTGTGTGCCTTTTACCGGCAAGGGACCGGACCGGTTCGATTTTACAAGTTGAAATGCAGATTCTTTTTGAATGCATATAGATTTTAAGGAAACGCAAACTTGTGTGCCAATATCTTTTGGTCTAAGTATTTACAGATTTTATTTGCTGTTGGCGTGTCCTTGCTCGCTGTATCTTCGATTGAATATAGTTTCCCATCGCGTCGAGGTATAGTTATCTGTGCAGCGGGTGAAACCAGAAAGTTAAACAACTTTTTTTATTCCTATTTCCGGGAAAAATTATCTTTGTGTCAGCAGTGAACAACAAAATAAACAAGCGTCGTCGTTGGTAGGTACGAACACAGACAGAGACCGGGTTCCACAACTGCAGTAGTTGCCTTTTAACCTCTCACGAGAATGTCCTCGAAACTCACGTCTATGGTATTCAATAATCAAAGTTTCAATTCAATACCGGAAATTGGATTTGAAGAATAAAATTAATTCTTCTGCAGACGAAGTGAAAAGAATGGGAATGATGGAAGCGTAACAGCAGCCACAGGACATATAGGGAAAAGAAAGCACCAGCTGAACAGGTAGCTACACGAGGGTTTATTTTGTGTTATACGTGCGAACCGAATAGAATTGGACACTGATAATTTGTGAGACTTTTAAGTTTAATTCTCACACATCGCAATGGGGAGGCGTTTTGTTCTTGAGAGTCTTATTGAATTAAACACGAGTGTCTTATAACTGAGATACAACACCAGCAATAATCTGTTAAGAAATTTCCCAATTTGCCATAGATATAGGGTAGATACATTATCCATGATTCTGGGAACCTCTGGCAGAAGTACTTTTAATGGCTTTCTGAACCAACACATATCCAATTGATTTTCTAAAATAAATTGAATTAAGCCCAGAGCGAGGAAAGATGCCTCCATGAAGAAATTCTATATAAACCTGTCGAAAAAACACATAGGTACTATATAGAGGTGGGAATTATGTCCCCAAGACTGTCCTTGACGGGGAAATCAGGGTAAACAAGATATCTTTGGTTACAAAAATTGGCATAGGCAGAGCGGGCCACACTTCTGAAACAGCGAAAGATAATTCGTACATTTCAATACTTAGCGGTGTTACGGACGGACTGTGATGGTCTTCAGAACAACAGACAGTCAAATGACAGATATTCCTCCGGTATCCGGAAGTACACTACTTCTCGGTAGAGTAGCAAGCAAAGTATGGATGCTGATTCATGAGAGTTGGAAGAATTAACGTACCCCAATTTTGCATCGCCTGCATCTCTCTTAACCTTTATGGACGAGGGCATCTCCAAATCAAATGCACAGTGATTGCTCGACTTTATCTTAGTGCGGTTGAGGAAAGCGATCAAACTTCGGATTGATAGGCACCAATTCGCCCTTAAAGTCACCTACATAAGAACGAGCTATACAAAGGCATCCTTTTCAAACTTGTTCGCTTGTTTAGGACGAGCACCAAAATTGGATTTTGGAAAATGCTCAAGACAAGGTGCTCACATATGGTTCACAATGCTGGACAATGCACAAAAAGTATGAGGGCAAATTGACAGCAGCTGAGATGAAGATGCTTCGCATAACAGCAGGAGTAACAAAGATCGAAAAAGAAGTTCAAGAGTCGGAGCAAGCCCTCCCGTCAAAAAATTTGGAGCACGACCGGATCAATTTTCAATTTCAATTTCAATTTATTTATAAAGGAAAGTACAAATAAGAACATAGTCCTTTATAGTACATTTTTTTGGATGTATAAACAAAAACTTAAATAAAACTTACATAAAACTAAAGAAATATAAGAGTAGAGTGAAAAATAGAAAGAGAGGAAGAAAAAGCTGTAAGAAAGGAAAAAGAAGTGAATGTTCAAAGGAAATAGTTGTAACTGTTGTCTTTTATAGTTAAAGGTACAGTAGTGCAGCATTTAAAAAAAAAATGAGCTCCAGTAATTTGCCAAGTTGCGATCGGGAGGGTGTTCCAAAGTCCGGTCACATGGACGAAAAAGAGGCGCGAAGAGTTCAAATAATTAGACGTGGGCATTATACGATTTTGAGTCCTGGTGGATTGAGAAAATTCAAGTTTCTCCAAGAGATATGCAGGGGATATATTCTTAACCAGACTGTGCATGAACTGGCAACACCTGAGGTTTAAAAATTGTTGAAGTGTACAACCAAGTACTAGTTTGTGGTAGCGCGATGTATGATCATAACGACGCAGACCAAATACATACCTAATGGCATCGTTGAAGGCGACAAGCAACTTGTGTTGAGAGTGGGAGTCAAGTTTGCAGAATACAATGGTTGAATAGTCAACAATTGGAACGAATAAAGTTTTGACAAGCCTCAATTTTGTGTCTACTGGGGTGAAGCTAGAAGACTTCCAGAGGTTTCGTAATCCGGCATATATTCGACCAACTATGCAATTTGTTTGGTCTACAACGGAGAGTGAGCGATTTATCATAAAACCAAGATTCGTGACAGAGTGAACAAACTTAATTTGCCTATTGTTTAAAAACTTTTTTGATTTTTCTGTATTGAGGTTTAACCCATTGGAAAAGGGACCAGCTATAAATTTTTGAAAGATCCTCATTTATTCTAGCAATGAGATCCTCCACTAGTCCGATTGGTCGTGATAAATAAACCTGGGCATCATCAGCATACAGGTGCAAAGACACATTCGAACAAACACTGGACAGATCATCAATATATAAGCAGAATAATATTGGTCCTAATATCGAACCCTGAGGTACACCCGTTTGTAATGCTCTAAATTCGGACGAATTCCCATCATGCACTTCTTTTTGGTAATGATTATGCAAGTAATTAATTATAAGCCGCACGGACCTTTCACTAAAGCCGAAATACATCCTGAGCTTCTGACACAGTACCTTATGGTTCACTCTGTCAAAAGCCTTGGAGAAGTCAAGCAAACAAAGCACGGTCAAGTGATCCATGTCATACTTAATTCAAATGTCATCTAGAATTTTTATCATAGCTGTAGCACAACTGTGACACGTTCGAAAACCAGACTGGACAAAGGAGAGCAAGCTATGCTGTTCCAGATAATCTGACATTTGGTCAACAAGAACCCTCTCCAAAACCTTTGACAGAGTTGGTAAAATACTGATAGGGCGGAAATCAGTTGCTACAGATGGGTGAGGTTTTTTTTTGAAACTGGAATAACTTTAGCTAACTTCCAACTATCAGGAAAAAAACAAAATTTATTTGGTCTTTTTCATCCGAACATGTGATGCTTTCAGATATAAAATTTATTATGTCCCGTGACATCCAATTTTCACCACAAATAAGGGCGAGTTCATATTGTGGAACATGTAACGATCCACATTCGTCTTCAAAAGTTGCTTCGTGACAACAGATTTTTTCACAACAAAAAATCCAACAAGGATTCGAATTTACAAAAAAAGAAAAAGTGGCAAAATAAAAATCACCAAAAAAACGTCAGAGTTTAGCAATGCAAACGTAGCTATAGCTCGCTACGTAGCTCGTAGTCTGGTGGCTGACTCTCTGCGGAGCTGTAAACCGTTGAGTAAATAAAGAGAAAGAAATTCAATTACACTGTGCTAATTAAACGCAGATGAGCATACACTTCAGCACAGCGTTTAATTGAAATTGAGATGTATCTGTGTGTGTCAAACTTTAAAAAAAAAAAAACTGTTTGTGTACACAAGACACAACAAGGATACATCATGAAACCACTCGTGTTGGCCAAAACATTAAGGTACGACGTACGAGTATTCAGTAATCGATTGGTTTTGTGATTTCTATTTTTTGTTTAGTGTATTTTTGTCTGTTGCCGCAAAAATCAAGGACATTTCGGGGACAAACTGTTATCAATTACAAAGATATGGTGAGTTATTTTGTAGTAAATAGTTTCATAATGGAAATGCTTATATGGATGGACATTATTTTGCATCAATCAAAAGTAAGCCCTGGCATCGGTGACCTAGCGCTATCCTACTTATTAAATATTCCCCCTAGATAAATCTGTAAAGCCCCAATTAAAAAAAAAAAACCTTAGAAAAATCTTAGGCCTAGCTTCTCACAACCATTCGTTTTGTGTGCGTTTTTCATGTTTGGAACAAATGGAATTGGAATTCAATTTGTGAGATCTGAGATTTGAGAAGCTCTTTCATGACAGTTATACTCTCGGATGTTTGCCATACGTACGCAAAAGGAGGTGGCGCAGTGTAAAAAACTAATTCCAAGGTTTTTCTGGAATTGAACTTGAGAGTTGAGACCCCTCGCTCGCTTAGTAGTCCAACACAGGAATTTCGAGTTTGAAACGCGAACATATTTGGTTTTCCGGAAGCTAAAGTGTGCGGCAAATAAATACACAGCCCTTACGCAACTTTGACGAAATTTCGTTTATAACAATTTTACGGATGAGATTGGTGCCAAAATCCTGAATAAGAAAACTTATTTAAAGAACTTTTAGACAAACGTTTTCCAAATGAAACAGACGTAAGCCTTTTTTGAAAGACTTGTTTTGTAAATGAAGATAGTCCAAAGATATTAGGAAAACAAATTTTCACTGGCATTCATCGCTTTGGAGGATCGATCGATTATTGAACAGTACTTAAAATTAGGGATGATACGGAGCTTCGATCCGACATGTCGGAACTTCCGGACGAACCAAGATTTCCCACTAAATCTAAGGGGAAAACCCCAAAACTTGCAACGCTGGCTAATACGTGGTGAATTTTTAACAAATTTAGTAGCATAATTTAGCAGTGTAATCCATTACATGGTAAAATGGTAATGGGTCCCTATAATGGGGCACTCTTTTTGTGTGTAACATATTTTTGAAAAATAGTTCTTATATAGGGCGGGCCATCTAGTGCGGTTTCTTTTCAAATCGTAGATTATCTTGACACTGACAGGGACAGCTGTTTCCCACTCGAAATCTTGACAGAAAGCCAGTATCATACCTTGGGAAATATTGAAAACTTATTTACAAAGTGAGTGCTGTGAAAAGTTCATGAGGATGGTATGCTAATGGACAACACTCATGGTCCCCGTCATCGTACGGCACAGACGAGAATATGATTGCTGTGGCCGAGAGTGTGAGTTCTTCGAAAATGAGACTAGAAACAACGATACGGTCAACGGTGGGCGTTATAGAGCCATGTTAACCGACTTTTTTTGACACTTTTTAAAGTGTAAGACTTTTTTTGCTTCACTTCAGGATAAATAAATAACTTAAGTCCACTATTGGCGTCGCCAACACTCAATCCAAGGCAGGGTCTGAATTTAACTGCCACACGGAAAGAAGTTTAAGATCAAATCAAGAAAAATAATCGCCGAATCACGAAAAGTTTGTCTCATTTTAGAGCTAAGCTCAGGATCTACTAATTCACGACTTTTTATTCGCAATTCTAGAAATTGTCATAGTGAAGAAAAATCCTGAATCAACATATTGCATAACCGATCGCAATTTGAAACGAATAGTTATCAATTTGATATTACTGTGGTTGTGAAATGAAAATTACTACTTTTCTGTTTCAATTACGATTTCATCCCTTAGTTAGTTGCAACAGGGGTTGATTTATTACTTCAGTAGTTGCAATTTACAAATTCTTAATCGTAAATTTCCACTTACTTTAATCAATTTGCAATTCATATTTTGCAATTTACGACTTCTCTACGTCAATTTACGTTTTCAATTTACTTGTGCGAAATTATTATAAGATTTTATTGATTCATCATTCAGTGGTGGTAAATTACGAAATATTTTTTGCAATTTGAGATTTTAAAGTGGTGTTTGAGAAATTGACCTTTTGAAGTGGTGAATTGCGCCAAAAATGTCGCAAATCAATACAAATAAATGAAGCTCGAATTAATACCTCTAATCGTAATATTCAACAAAAAGAATTTGATATTTTTCGCCGTTTTCAATGTCGAATTACGAATTTTTGTATCAATTCAAGACAAAATCGTCATGATTTGCGAAAAATATATAATTCGTGATTTGCAACTTAAAATTTTGCAATTGGTTAACATGTGCTATCTTCCGGATCAAATTCCAATTTACAGAGAATCTGATTTGTCTCCATGACTTACATACCTCCATTATTTGTTCTAATATTTGTTGGTAATAGGAGAACTTTTAAGCTGGTCAAACGCCAACGTAATGTCAAAGTCGTCCATTCGGCGAAGAAAGATCATATTTTACATAGAAATGGACGACTGACTCCCCGCCCAACATGTGTGACAGCCTTTTATTATTTTGCCCACCAAGCCATAACTTTCAGTTTACCAAGATGTGGAATTGGATGTGTTGATTGTTGAATGATGCTGAAAATAATATTGTATCCATTCTCGACCAATTACAATGACAGAGCATATTTGAATACATCCCTAATGTATCCAGGTTCGAGGAGCGCGGACCATCCTCTTTAGTTGTTATGGAGGTTTTTTTTCTATTTTGTTCTTTGCTGACCCATTTGGGTGAAATAATAAAACCAAGCCGTTGCTAGTGAAAGATATCTGTAAGCGATTACTATGGTGATGAGGCAAAAGTGTGGGTACATTAAGCTGAAGTGTCAAGCGCACAAGTCCTTGGGGTATAGTATACCGATTTGTTATTATTTTGCAAGTTTTTTTTTTTTTTTTTGCCTGTCCCATTAAGAGAGACTAATTAAAATGTGTGCTATTTTTTTTTCGGGCCGAATAACAAGTATCTATATAAAGGCACCTACAAACTGTTGAACTTGCGGGGTTGTAAATATAGAATAACTTCAGTGGAAATTGAAGTTATTTTCAGAATACTTCCTTTCGTCATTAGAGATTTTTACGAAGTTGCGAAACAATTTACGTCAAACGAAGGTACTTTAGGTCTGTAATCAATTATGAAGCGAGGTTACCAGTGATGTTAAATACAAATAAACTTATTACTACCTTAAAGAAAGATGGGGCGAAGCTTTTAGCAAGAAAATTCTTTCGAGTTGTTAACAATATGTATCCCGCAAGACTCCAAATATAACATTTAAAGTAATATGAATTCTATGATGGAAAAATAGAACACAGAAGACAAGAGAGAGAAGACGACAAAAGAGGGAAAAGAAAAGGCAGAAGACAAGAGAGAACACGAAGTTGTCAAGGCGGAAGATAGACGACGGATTGTTGTTTTTGCCAACTTTTGATAGAAAATGTCACTGCGCAATAAGGGATACAGCATGAAAGGTTTTGAGACTGGCAGGTACGAGCTTATAGGTGTAAGTTTTGCTTGTCCTGTCTTGAGTGGCCGTGAGTATGTCTATATGGAGAAACAAAAGAAAAATTAAAACAAAAAACTGCCTGTTCATAATCATGTCAGAGACGGAGTGTAAGTACATTATAAAAACTTAATATCTATATGAAAACAAATCATTAACAATAAGAGCAAATTCATTAAATTAGTTCGACCTGTAAATAAACTTTACAAAGTAATTTCTCTAGGCGCGCTTCAATTGTCTCCTCATCATCTTCATCATTTGCAACTATGTCGGATGTTGTATTGCTGCTTTTGTAGGCAGTAATAGACCAAGTTTTTTTCTAACTTCAGACGGTATATCAACGTTGAAGCAGTATCCTCACCAGCGTTGCCATTTGGTTCCTTTCTGAGCCTCAGGACCCTTGTTATTCTTTATTGAACGAAAAAGACTACAGACATATGAAAAAAAAAACATTGTTTTTTGTTAAAAATAATTGTCTGCTGCTCTTCTCTTTTCTTCCTTTTTTTGCTGGTTAGTGGTAGTTAGTTTTTTATGTGGAGGCCACATTTTTAGTCCCCTTTTTGTAATTTTTCAGCGGCAACGCTGCTCCGTACACCCGTTGTTGTAGGATACTTAAAGACTGATACTTCTACGACTCGGATCACTCTATTCGCCGATGACTCAGTCACATACAGCAACTCGATGTCCCCAGCCATAGCAACACGAAGAGTATCCTACGTTACGAAGCTATTCCAGTACTACTTAAGATGGGACACACGAATAAACACGATCTGAACTGATGTACATAAAAAGACCCACCAGAGGAACCAAAGCTAGGTCAGCCACCAACTCCCGCAACATAGAAATAAACCTGCCTGACGGATCACTATCAACCACAAACAACATAAAGTATCTTGGAGACGAGCGACTTAGATTTAACCCACATCTGAACGCTGTTCTTAGAAAGGCATTTCACCGAATTAACCCGCTGCTGAAGAAGCAAAATGGACTAAGTAGAAGAACTAAACTGCTGCTATACAAACAACTCATAAGAGCGGTAGTAACCTACGGATTCCCCTTTTGGTATACCGTCTCCAAGCCATAGGTACATGAGGAAGCTGGGAGTATTTGAAAGAAAGCTTCTGCGGATATGCACAGGACTGCACTACGATTCAATCCGGGAGAACAACATCAGAAGTTGAAAACACCCGGACTTGAACAAACACCCTGAGGTCAATCAACCCAGACAACGATGCATACTATGAGTTAAGCCAACGCCTTTAAATATTAACACTATTCATCATCATTTGTTATCTAGCCTTAAGTTAAATAATTTTATATATACAAAAAGTTAAATAAAAGCAAATGTAAACTCGGATCACTCAATTAAACCACCTATAGAAGGGATGTGGTCATTAAAGATCAGTCAGATGTCTTATCTACTTTCTGATTCTTTTACTTTCCATCCGAAATCCTAGTAAAAGCCAAAATTACTTAGCTTAATCAGTAATATGCAATATGCAGTATCTAACCATAGAAAATTGAAGCCAGCTTGTAGCATCCCTCGGCTTGAGACAAGAACTTACGTTCGGTATTATCCGGAACAATGTCCGGAAAAAAAGTCTAGAAAAGTCCATTACTTTGCAGCGCAGCGATGTTAATTCTGAGAGCGCACTGTCTTTCATTTCTGCGGCCGATAATTCATGATTGTGCAGAGACGTTTAGCAAGTTTCTGAAGTGTACATCGATTTCATATGATGTCAAGCTTCAGGGAGACAATCCATTACAACGAACAAATATGTGTAAGAGGTAAAACTAGAAATGTTGAAACGCAAAACCACATAGAGGTACAAACCAACTTTCAACACGCAGATAATAATAGTAGTAATAAAAAAAAACATACATCCGTTTCGTCATCAATTTGGGGACCAGAAATACAAAAGACGAATCGAATATACAAACCGATCAGGTATTATTATCAGGAGGACTTTATTCTAAACACGATACTTACATGTCTATTACCATCCACAAGATATCCACCGACATGGTAATGTTTTTGCTGAATATTTGGCGATAAAAGTTGCCTGAAAAGAGAAAGTAAAATAACAATTTATAACAAATCGATGAGCAATATCGAAACTACAAATAAAAACAGTTTCATTGTGATTTATTGTTATCGTAAATCAAGTTATTGTATTCAATCAAGGATGAAGTACGTACTTTCGACTGTTTTACGTGATATAAAAAAATGTGAGCATTCAACACTGATTGCCTAAAGATGTAGCAGAGTGCATACTGATGCTATGGTATATGACAAACTATTTGGCTTAATGAACGCAATAAGATGGTAGGTTGAGGTATGCTGTCGGCAAGCTAACGGAAATGATAGGAATAGACGAGAGAAAGCCGAGGAAGATTATACAAATGGGATCGTTTAAGGACACATTGCTATAATAATAGAAAATGGAATCAGGAGACAGCTGTGCGAGAAACTCATCCATCACGCATAAGAGTACAGAGTCACTTTTTGCCAGCTGAGCAATCATTTCTACAATTTCTACAGCAATCAACGACTGACAGACACTCTTGTGAAAGTAAGCTGAGGTCTAAAGCTTTGAAGTATGAAATCTACGTGAATCAAAAGGAGGTGGCCGACTGCGATGAAATGGAAACTACACATCGCTCCATGTGTTACTTGAGGGGTCTAACTTCAAAACTCTTTCTTTTCCACTTTTCAGAATTTTAATCTGTATGAAGTGTGATATCATGCTCATTCATGAGTAGAGTTGAGTATGCAAATTCCAGTTGGAATCAATGCAGAGCACACCAATAACGAATGAAAAATGGTTAAAAGAAGCGTATTCGAAGCGAATAGTGATTGACTGTGTTTTTGTAAATATCTTTTAAAATATTCACTTTTCGACAAAACATTCTTCGGCACATATATTGCTACGAGCATTATCTACAAAAAAGCATATTTCCATTTTCTTGTAAATTAAGAAATAAACAGTTTTTTGTACGAATGAACTAATGTCCTAGCGGCTCACGCGCATTCTGGTCCATGGCAAAGGCAATCAGTAATAACTTTAGTTGCTCTTCTTTTCCAACTCTAGTAAAAGAAGACGGCACGCTAGCAACAACACCTAAAGAAAAGGCAGATCTTTTCGCTAGCATGTTTTCAAAGAATTCCACCCTAGATTCTGCACAGCTAGAGCCACCAAATATCCCGAGGATACAATCAGCGATGGCAGAAGTGAAATTTCGGCCTCGAATAATTCAACGCATCCTTAAAGAACTAGATTGCAATAAGGCAATGGGACCCGACGGAATCCCGGCTATAGTACTCAAGAACTGTGCACCAGAACTTGCACCTCTACTCTGCAAGCTGTTTAGCATGTCGTACTCCCAGAAGACGTTTCCTTCTTGCTGGAAGACCGCTCGCATTCAACCTATTCCAAAGAAAGGGAGGAAATGTCTGCCACAAAACTATCGTCCCATAGCGTTACTTTCAATGCTCTCTAAAGTAATGGAAAAGGCAATATATATGTCGAAATAATCAAATATCTAGAAGGCCATCGATTAATAAGCGACAGGAAATACGGATTTCGGAGCCGTCGTTCCACTGGTGACCTGCTAAGCTAACGCACTTATGGACAAAATCAATTGAACAACACGGCGAATCCAGAGCCGTAGCCTTGGACATATCAAAGGCATTTGACCGAGTCTGGCATAGAGCCCTATTAGGTAAGTTAGCGTCTTACGGATTACCACAACAACTCTGCGGATGGATGCAAAATTTTCTTCTGGGAAGATCGATCCCAGTTGTTGTAGATGGTGTATCATCCAATTCGTTTGCTATAAATGCAGGAGTGCCCCAAGGATCTATTCTTTCTCCAGCTCTATTTCTTCTCCACATCAACGATTTGCTTGGATCGACAAATAATATTATCTACAGCTTTGCAGATGACAGCACTCTTATATCCTCCATCTCGAACGGTGGGCCTGTGAATACGGCTACATCACACAAGCAGAGATGTGAACAAATTAATTCTCTAAATGATGATCTGGACAAAATCTTAAAGTGGGGAAAGGACAACTTGGTTGTATTTAATGCAAACAAGACACAGCTCTCAACATTTTCCAGAAAAAATGCATCAACAGTTCCTCAGATCCAAATGGATGACCATCCAATCCATCACAAGGACTCAATGCACCTTCTAGGAGTCACAGTCAATTCAGGAATCATATGGCAGGACCACATATCCTATATCGCAAAATCGGCGTCCGCAAAGCTGAGCTACCTATTTAGAGTGAAGAGGTACTTTAGCCCCAAGCAACTTCTCCTTCTCTACAAAGCACAGGTTAGACCAGGCTTGGAATATTGTTCCCATATATGGAGCTCGGCCCCAAAACATTCACTTAACCTGCTTGATAGCATACAGAGACGAGCAGTTCGACTCATTGGAGACCCTACACTCACATCTAATCTACAACCGTTGGTGCACAGAAAACAAGTCGCTGACCTATGCTTGTTCTAAAGGTACTTCCATGGTAGATGTTCTGAGGAACTCAAAGACATTATCCCTCGAAATGCAACTTTTGGGCGCCCAACAAGACAGGCTGCTAATGCTCATGACCATACAGTACACTTGACAACCGCGAGGACATCAACTTTCCAAAACTCCTTCTGTTTCAGGATAAGCAAACTTTGGAACTCGCTTCCTGGAGATATATTTTATTTCCAGAAGACTACAATTTGCAGCAATTTAAGTGCAGAGCAAACTTACATCTGCAGGCATCTCGGGGCGCTGTTGAAGCGTTATAGGTTCGCCTTTCCCGGGAGACGTATATAAAAAAAAAAAAAAAATTTTTAAATTTATCAACAGTGATCATTGCCCTTCCATAAGAAACACATCAACTTCAAAGATGACAAATCACCCAATCTAATCGTTTTTTTTGTTGCCATAATTACCGCATTTATGATGTCATTACCAAATAAAAAAAAAATAATACACGTGCGACGTCATTAGGTGGGCGAACGAATTACCGTACCCGAAACCATGGCAAAAAATTCTTTAATCTTTCGCAAAACTTGAAAAGGCAATAAAATCCTAGAAATATGTCGCGACACAGCCGCCTCAACAAAACCACTTTCTTTAGCTTCGATGTACTTTCATATCGCATTTGCTTATCCACTTTAAGGTGCTTTGCCTTAAAAAGATTGTAACGCTTAAAATCTAAAAAAAAAAAATAAAAAAAACTTCCAACACACTTCTGAGTATTTTTATCCACCCCACCCTTAGACATGTGTACTCAACATTTCAGACAAAGAAGAAAATCCAATTTATCCGCTAAGAGCTTTCATCTTGAAGCACACAGGTACACAGTTCGTATCTCTCTCCATAGATCCACATAACATTTACAAAAAAAAAAAAAAAAAAAACACACACACAACATAATGCGAATCAGAACAAAGATGCGTTTATTTTGAAATTTAATCCCTAATTAGTCTGAAACGGAAAGCGATGCTCTTCGCTCTTGTGCTAAGTATTGCGTTCCACCATTCGGTAGGTGAAACAAATCCGAGTATATAAATGCTCATCTGTGTGTAGTTTCTCTAATTGTAAGAGTGGTCTTCTTCCCTGCGGATAGTGATCCCCAGCGTTGCGAGAGACGCGTATAATTCCTAATCCTTGAGAGCTCTTTCTCACTTTAATTTGTTTCGAGATACTTCCCCCAGTTTCAAGGGTACTTGCTTCATTTTAATATTCCTCATTTTAATTGCTTTTGATAAGGTAAACCGAAAAACGCGACGCGCAAACTAATCAGCTCCTTGCAATTCTGAATTAACTTTCACACTTCGACCGAACTAAGTATTTTGTTGGGCGAAATTCGACCGCGAATCCATAGCATAACCAAATCGTTGAGTGGAAAATTGCTTAGCAATTTGGAACAACTGCCCTAGAGGGTGGGGCGCCGCGCCGCAAAACAGCCAATCACACATACCGATGGAAGTGTTGTTGAAAATTCAATTAAAAACGATAAAAATGGAAAAATTATTTGCCACCAGCTACTCGGACTGCTCTTGTCTGAATTGAATGAAAACCACTTTGGTCTTGAAGCTGGCGAGAGCACTCGCATTAATTTTTTACAAACTGCTGCTGGTTTCGGAGAAAACTTTTGCCGAGCCAAGCAGCGCAAGGCTTCAATGAAATATAATCGATTGTGGTGAGTTGATGGCGGTCGGTCACCCGTCGTTATTCGTATACCAAAGCAAATCACTGTCATTATACATAGACTGTGTATGGGGATGATTTGTTCTTGTATTCTAGGATGAGTAGGTCTTTCTCAGTCGACGGAATTTCAATTACACCCAAGGTAGCAATTAAGTCTCACCTACATTTCAGCTTCGTGGAGTAAGGGCTCTGGCAGGTTTGTAGCCACGCACAAGGCGCAAATGAAACTGTGCACGGACGATAATAAATTGTTACGAAACCTGGGCTACAGCGACCGTCATCCAAAATCTATATCTTGAGCACCGAAATTCGCCACTGACACATTGGCAGCACAACAAGGTAAAGCATCCATGTGCCATTTCAATTTGAACACCCTTTTCAAGAGCCTTAAGTGAATTATAAAGGGAATGTGTACCGTACGTGGTACACAGTGGGGCCACTAATGATCTAAAGTTTTTTTTTTTCGATTTGGAACTGCTTGCTAAATTTGTGAGGTCTGACTTGACTTCAGTATACATCCTTGTGATAAGGTCTAAATAAAAAAAAACTCAGTAGAAATACCAGTCTAGCTTTGAGCGCAAGCTTAAAATAATGCTCGCACTGCGCAGTGAGTTAGAAAGCTGTTTCATAATCCCTTCAGGGGCAGTCGTTCTGCTGTATCATCGCTTCACAAGATTCAGAGGTACTTGGTTCACTTGATTCTAGCTTCCTTAAGAGTTAAATTAACGTGATGTGTCCAGTGAGCCAGTCGTAAAAATCCTTACTCTTATGAGGATTAAAATTTAATCGGACTATTTCCGATAGGAATCCGTACGTAAATGTTATACTTTCCTAAATCTATAGCAAAGTCAAGTTATTAATGGGGAAACCTAGCTGAAAACGATCGCCCATCATCTAGGTGCGGAGTGTGCTAGAAACCTTTTGTGAAGCCTCTACTGCAACTAATGGGAGAATTTGTACCCTTAAACCCCTGCCAAGGTGTCCGAGTAGTTAAGGGCTTCAGTGCAGCTTGACAGTCACGATGCTACAACGTCCCACATATGTTATTTTTGCAACCGCCAAAAACCCTTTTGATAAATGGACTGTTATACAGCCAAAGTCATGCTTGCATTTTCAAGAAGTAAGGTACGTTTATGAGTAGGAATGCCAGCTTGCATTCAGGGGCTGCTCCGAGGTCCTTGTCAGGCATAGGGAAAGTCAGCTTCATTATCATCATCGGCGCATTTCCTTTCTACCTATGAAATACCCACGGTTTTTGCATACCATCTAAAGTGGCCCACTCATCCAATCAGGCCAACTAGTGGGTCGTAGTCACCAGGGACACCTGAAGACAGATTCTCCTATCTTCTAGCAATTTAGTGATATAAAAAAGACTGACGCTCAATAAAACTACCCCATGTTACTTTAGCTGAACCAGGGAGGCAATCAGCCTGAAAGTCTGCACCGACTTTTGTTAAAATGGCGCAGGCTGGCATATTCGGTACATGTCTTCGATATTTGGTGTGTCCTTGCGATTGCGGCACCAAGCAAACTTTTAACAAAAAATGTTCCTACTCGGTAATAGCTTCACGAAACCAAAAAAAAGATAATAGAAAGTATAATTCCTCCGGTAGGCCGCACTGTATAACAAAACATCACTGCCTTACAGGGCGACCGCACTCCTTGCCCGAGTACAGATTTATCAGTGACACAATCAACTAAACATCCCCTTATGACCGCCGAATTCACCCCCTCATTGAATTTTCGTAAAATCCACTTGTACACACCGCTGTTTATATCTTTATTCATGTTGTGCCCATCCGAACGCTGTCTGATACGACTCAAAACGAAAACTAAATTATCTCTGACGTTCCCCCCGCCCACACCCGCCCCCCTTCACTTTATTCACACAGGAAACGTAAGTTATTGTACAATTTCCTCTTCCTCGTGTACAGCAGCGAGCTTACCGTTTAATGGAGCCCACGGGATGGCATCAGAGGATACTGTGAAAACCCCACCGACAGCACCAACACAGCAACAGGCACAACGATTCCAAAATTCAAGTGCTTGCCGGGTTTTTGTATTGAATTTTAAAAAGGACCTTCACCAGTAGTCTTCTTTAAATTTGCACCCCCTGTTTTAGGTGCCGTTGCAGGGCAACGTAATGAAAATATTTATGTGCTTGTAAAATGTCCTGTTCGAATTAGTATGCAGATGACCGATGGGTGAGATTCTTGCCAAAGCAGAGCAAAACATTGTCGACTCTGCGACGATGGTCGATTTAGATGTTCCGGCTATGTATATATACGTGTACAAGAAAATCAATTCAATTATGCTTGTGCCATGAGTTGAAATTATTCGAAAAATTCCATTGTGAACATAGATAATACGTTTGAGCAGAGGGATGGAAGGTTTTCTTTATCCCCACAGATAAGCGTTGTTTATGAGTGCGAAGTTCTTGACGTTTGGAGTTTGACGAAAATGGTCAAATGTTGCCTAAACGAGATTTAAAACAGGACATGCTATGATTTATGAGTTGTTTTCGAAGAATGGACTTTGCATGCAAATTGTGCATTTATTATGGGGTCGGCGTGCTTGTATCTTCGGTATCCGATTTCTTTTTAGGGGTATTTCAGTATGCGGCTATAGATCTATATTGAGAAAAAGTGCCAAGATAAGGCGTATTGGTTATTTTCGTTGGGGATAATTTCAAATTGATAGTGTATCGTCTCTTGACATGGGTGTAGCTACTTGACAGGCTGACGTCAGGGGGTGAGCCCGCCGAATGACATACAAGGGTTTACTGGGGATTTACCTAGAAAATAAAAAAAAATGCAAATTCGAGGAAAGAACTCAAAGGCAGCTTTTCAAATTGTTTTTGCCTCCCAGCCGATTGTAGTCGCATATTTTTCGCATTCCCCCAGAGTGAACAATGAACATGTCAGATAAGATTGTGCGGCTTTGGATGGATTTGGAATTATTTCCACCTTCATGGTCATTTGCGACTTTGCAAGTTGGGCGTAATAATTACAACTAGTCTCGCTTGTGGTCGAAAATCGACCATAAATAAATAGTTGGCGCAGCAGGTCCGGAGGGACCCTAGGCCTAGCTTCTCGCAACCATTCGTTTTGTGTGAGTTTTTTCTTTTTGGAACGAATGGAAGCGATCTACAATTTTATGCCGACTCCAAACGGCTCATTGAGAAGCTCTTTCAAGACAGCTATACTCTCGGATGCTTGTCAGACGTTCGCGAGAGGTGGCACAGTGAAAAAAGCCCTTAGTTGGAATTTGGGTTTTTGCGGGATTCGAACCTCGACTCCTCGCTTAGTAGTCCAATACACTAACCACTAAGCCACTGCGCCTACGAAAATCGACCATAACTTTTTAAATATTGAAAACTTAAAAACGTAGCACAATTTTCGATATTTACGTTTTTTTTATAAACGACAAAGTGACATCTAGATATCGAAAAAATACGTCCTGTGAAAATAAGTTTTATTTCGAAAAAAATTTTCCATTTTCCTAACATCTTTGAAAGAAAATTATACAGTTGTCTACTTTTAGGGAGAGGTAAATTTCATTCCTTCGAAAAGAGGTTCTAATCTTAGATGATTTTTATTCGAATACGTTACTATGCTACATAATGCTTTCAGTTAGCTGATAACGATTTGTATGGGGAATATTTAACTTAATTTTACCAACCTTAGTGGTGACATCTACCCAGACATTTTTGTTTGTGCACATCTATGGCACAGTATACCTTGCGAATGATATAAGGTTTATTCTTCTCATTTTATAATAAATACTTAAAAAGTGTCATGGATTTGTTCCTTTTTTTGGGAATTTCGATGTTAGAAAAGCCTACCGTGGAGTAAAGGGAAAAAGTACCAAAATCGTGAGAATTTCAGAAATCTCCAAAATAAACATTTAAACAATAAATTATTGCTTAAATTTCATTAAAACACTCATTTTGATTATCAACGCTTTGAATGTCCATTAAAACTGCTCATGTAAATCGTCTTTTATCAAAATTTTCAAGTGCCAAAAAATAATCCTTATACTTAGGTAAATTTATTGTGATTTTCTTTCGGTGTGATAAAAATGTAAGTTCTAAAAACTAGATTTGGACGCAAAAAAGTATCGTGGGCTTTTAAAAGGGAATTTAAGTACGAGAAAAGGGAGAAATAACTACGCTTAGTGGGATAAATGAAGATAGAGTGCTAACAACACTGTTAATTCACTCATTGTTGTTGGTTTTAACCCGCTAGTACACCCTAAAGTTTCTATTCGACGAGCTGCCTCTGATGTCTTCGACTAAAAGAGCCTCATTAACAGTGCCGTACAACTATAACTATAACTTGGGGATAACATCATCAATCTTCAGAATGTATAGCCGACAGGATTTCAAAAAGTCTGTAAGCTGCCCGTGATTTTTCCCGTTTAATTGTTTGCTTTGAAATGGCAATATTTTTTCCCAGCGGCAACTAAACTGACAGCTTGTTTGCAATTTTTCCATGAGTAGGCATACAAAGCTGATATACAGTGATCAGCTCGGACTAGTTGAATATTAGACCCGAGTTGCACCACCTCTATGCTCGA
Source organism: Cheilosia urbana (assembly GCA_946477585.1). NCBI lineage: Eukaryota > Metazoa > Arthropoda > Insecta > Diptera > Syrphidae > Cheilosia > Cheilosia urbana. The sequence goes on from OX297854.1 coordinate 34,180,020, forward strand.
AGTCACACTTGAACGAAAATGGCATACCAAGGTCATTAGTATGATTGGCACATGATTTGCTGAATTTGAAAGTGCTGAACCTTTTATAAAGACACCCTGTAAGGTGCAGAAATTTAGTAACTGAGTGCGTCAGCTTGGATTGTTAAGGCGTTTCATATCGTCAATCGCCGTCTGCTTTACAATAGCACTCGGATGTCAGTAGCTACGTTTGAAAACTATTTTTTATCACTATTCTTATCACCTTTCCCACGAAAGGTTTTCCAGTATAGAGTTTCAGATAATGTTACTTGTCTGTTGTCATAAAGCCCGCGTGTACAATAAAATAGCTGAACGGATTTCCATCAAACCTTGTTTTAAACTAAAGCTTAGATATACAAGAATTCGTATGACTAGTTATAACTGTGGCGTTCAAAGATGATAACAAATTTTTCAATGCATGGAGACCATCAATGACTTTGAACTTTTGGAATATCTCACTTTAGCACTAAGCACAATTGACAAGGTAAAGGTACAGATAGTAGAAGGTGGTAATGACCCTAGCTAGGCCCTCCAACAGATTCATTTGTTTCCCGAGCTTTAACCATAATTTTGGGATCAGTGGTTCAGTCTTTGCTTGTTGATGTTCTGGTCCCATGTTCTCCTTTTTTTTATTATTTTTTTTTTACTATTTTTACTCTGCGAAACCTCTCGCCGACAACGTACAAAACAAGAGTACCTTTCATCACAAAAAAAAGGGTTGGGGTGAAAATTCTGGCTGGGGCAAAATTCTTTTTACAAAATTCTATCTTTAAAATTCTGTTTTTAAAATTCTGCTTTGCCAAACAAACAACACTTATTATAAAGCCACTGCTCACGTATTTACATTGCACACGCACACACTCAACAGAGTCACAAGAAAATCTCGATTGGCCATCCATCCAATCAGTGGCCACTCGTATCCATACTGCTTTGGCTCTTGAAATTAAGTTGTTTGCTCGTTATTACCCAGTCACACACGAAAGGCACTCGCAATCTCAATCACCGATTTGAATACATAACCACGCCACCTGTCAAAATATACACACATCTTCGCATTGTTACTCGAGCCCAGCGAGTAAACACTTGTGTGCCTCTTCATCAAGTACCTTCTGCTAAATATACTCGTTTCCCTTATATTCACGCACGAAGCTTGCAAGCTTATCAAATTACCTCACATGCCAGTTCTGGTAGTCATTAAATGCTGCCACATCCTCCCAGCCGTTTGCCCAGCAGCAGCCTTAATCGTTACAAGGCCAAAACTGCTTAGAAATTCATATACGGTTTTAGAGCGTTAAAAAAAAAAAAAAAAAAAACAGCACACCCCCTTCAGAGAGTAAGGAGAACAAGGACAAGGGCCTAAAACAAAACGGTTTGCTTTAATTAAGCTTCAATTCTGTGACTACAACCTGGAGTGTGGTCCAATTGCCGCACACACACACTCACTCTTATAATTATTATTATAATTATGGGGTACTTTCACGAGGAATAACTAACGCAAGGCAATTGTGCAGTCCGCACTCAGAATAAGGATGCGAAATAGTTAGGGACCACTCTTGGTATACCCACACTACATTATGTTAAGAAAAGTCCAGGCAAGAAATAATGAAACAAAGAAAAGTACACGTCTTCAGTGCGGAATAGCACTGACCACTGTAGAGTATATATAGCAAAGGACTTCAATCTTCAACCTCATGTAGGTTCGGTATATGTATGGGAATACGCATAAAGCTACCACAAACGAGTGGGTCAATAAGCAAATATTTGCGAGGTTAATTAAAAACGTCTGATTGCTGAAGTGGCGATGGCAGGACAGCCCAATTCGCACAGAATATCAGATTCATCGTCAGATATACACGGCCGCCTCTGAAACACTAACACTGTTTGTGTGAGCGGCTTTAATGAAATATTTATTAGTTGCTCTGGCCCGGCCACTCCTGGGTAGTATTTGCTTTGTTCCTTTGCAATTGAATTGTGCGCTATACAAAGCAAGGAGCCAGTCGGGAGCGTAACTGTGCCATCTAAAGCGGGGAAAATTGAGTGCGGCCAACTGTGGTGTGAGTATAGTATGGCGGGCTTAATGAAATTCCTCTCCCAGTAGTCTTTGAATAATATTTATTGAAAAATTTCGGAGGAGATTGTGCGTTGTACAAAACGAGGGCATGAATCATGAAAATAATGACATACTCATGAGGTTTACAATATCATTAAGAACAAGGCCCCAGCAAAAGCACTATAGTGGACGGCAACGGGCGTATGTCTGTCAACTCCACCTCTCAAGGTGATATGAATTTCGAGATATGTATTTCCAATAATGGGCGTGATTGTGTCGCCCATTGATGGTCCCTTTTTTGGTATAGCATTACCAACCCAGTGGATCAAGTTATATCGTCATGCTGTAATCATTAATCAACTCTCTTGGGGTGTTTATCTAATTAGAGCCTTTTGCCTAGGGATACAGGATGGGGTGTATAAAGTTTTTTTTTTTTTTTTTTATTTTGTACGTAAGCGAAAATGCCACAGCTAGGTGTCAAGCTAAATGAGATTTGTCATCATCAAAGGCCTTTTGGCGGGGACAATGCTACAGAGTGACTGTGTCAAAAAGGAGTTTGGAAACAGTGGTAGTATAGATTACAAAAAAAAAAACGGAAAACTCGATAACCCTGCTCAAGATCTATATCTAATGAGAGGTTTAAATACGTCTCAGTGATACCTCTGTAATGCTAAGATTACACGTGTCATTTTACGTAGCAAATTTTGTCATTCCGATGTCATTATGACGTAAACACTTGTACTAAATGCGTCACTACGTGTGATCGCCTGTCAAGCGTCTAGTCACGCTGGCTGCCGCTGCGTACTCTCACAAAAGACACACGAGTGACAATAGAAAGAGCGAATTTTTGTGACGTCAGCATGTCAAAAAATTACACGTGTAATCTTAGCTTTAAGAGATGGCACAACGAAAGTCTTTCTGCTAGTGTGGTATGTGGATAACTACCTTGAGTTGCGCACCCTAAGCTGGTCAAATTCTCATCATTGTACTGAAATCCAAGGCTCCGTCCAAATAAAGAAAAGGTATTTGATGTAACAAGTTGATAGGTTTAACTGAGCCTTAATTAATACGCGGGGAAAAGTGTATTAGATGATAGATGGTGAAGATTTTTACAGGAGATTTCTAATGTGTCGTTTCGCCGGTGGTCTTAGAATGCCATATTCACTGTCAGTTCTACTCCACCAAAGCTGATCAAAGCAAACGGGACCGCAGATCTCTCATATGATGACTTGTGTGCCACGCTATAAAACCTCGTTTACTTATTTTACATCCTTTTTGGATATCAAAGATATACGTAAGTTTGTCAGCGATCTTTTTGACAAAGCTAAGCTTAGTCAAAAAAAATAAATAAATTAATAAATGTAGTCTCTATAACAACGTTACCGTTTGAACACTTTAGCGGCCAAATAGCACCTTTTTAAGCCACAGGACTTCACTTAGCGTTGCCAGACGTCCCGGTTTGCCCGGGACGTCCCGGATTAAAGACAGAATTTTGGTTGTCCCGCCGGGACAGCTTTTGTCCCGGGTTACGACTAAAATTCATAAACAAAAAACTGCTGCAAACATCTTTTATTACATTTTTTATTATTTGAAAATTAATTCAATTGAAAATTTGTTCTATTGCACTTTAGCCTCTTTAACACGCAGCTGTCTTTTCAGCCTGATTTAATTTAAGAAAAAATGAGGAAAACATGAGAGAAAAATGTCGTATCATACGGGCTCAACAAATTCTCGTTAACATTTTCAACCAAGCATATAGGATTAGGGACGTTCGGATTCCTAGTTTCTGTAAAACGTCAACTAGATGTGTCGGGACAAGGTACAGGTATCCGAAAGCGTTGACTATACAGCTTGAATTGTTTTTATATTCTCGCGGTCAGCGTTACCTTTGTGTGATTTTGGCCTTTTTTTTATTTAGAAAAGTCTCTTCTTACATTAAAAAAAATGTATTCTGAAATAAGTAGGTACATTTCAAATGAGACAAGGTTGCCTACCATAACACTGTTATGCGAACTAATGGTTGTTAAATATCGTGCGAAAATTCTAAATGGATAAGAGAGAAGAATATGTTAAGTGAATAGACGTGCTTTGTAATCGCTCCGTCACAAAAGTAATTCTTTAACCATTTTTTTTTCGTAAACAAGCAATATTTAGCTGTAATACAATCCAAACATTATTTGCACTACGTGAAACGCATGAACTTTTTGAAGAAAAACATATAAAAGTGTTAAATTATTTTGTGATTTGTGTTATTGCCCATCAAAACATGTCAACTACTCGACAACAGACACTCAAAGAGAAGTCCGCTATGGCTGCTGCAGTGACTCCACCACCTGTAAAGACAACCGATAAAAAACCATCCCTATCTGACCATCTCCGTGACTTGGGAATAAGTTTAATTAATAAATTTAAATCGCTGCTTTCTGAATTGGAATGCAGCTTTAATAACAAACTGTGTGAAGCCATTGCTTCTCTTAATAACAGAGTGGCACAATTCGAGAGCGATATTTTGGAACTACGTGACGACAACCGCAAACTAAAAGAGGAACTAGCTGACTTTCAGCGAAAAGAGCGCCTCCGCGATGTGATTGTTCGCGGCATCCCGCAAAGACCAAAAGAAAATCCCACTGAGATGGTAAAAAACATAGCCGGAAAACTGCAGTACAACATCACTTCCCATTTTCAGGCATTTCGACTGAGAAATAAATCTAATGATGGTCGAAGCCCCCTGCTGATCAGGTTCTCTTCTCAGGCTGAACAAAGTGCACTACTAGCTGCTTTTCGTGCAAAAAATGGTCTTACACTCGCCCAGTTAGAAAATGATGCATCTGCTGACAACAACACAACATCCGCCTCCGCTTCTGCTCCCGCTCGTATTTACATCAACGAGAGTTTAACTAAGGAGAACAGTTCTCTGCTACGCCATGCTCTTCAGCTACGTCGTGATCGTGAGGGTCTAATATTCTCAGCTAGAACACGAAATGGGTTCGTATATGTTAAGAAGAGTAAAAATGACAACGAACTGAAAATTACTTCAACTGCGAAACTTTCGTAAGAGCTGCTGCTTGTTCCCGTTCGTACGACATCTGCTTAATTGTTTTTGCCTTTTTTTTATTTTGTTTCTTTTTATTGTTTATTGGAGCGATTCAAACTTGTTATTGTATTTTGCTTTAATTTTTATTTTGCTTTATTTTCTATTTCATAATATTAAAACTTGTAATTTCATCTAATGTTATGCTTTTATGATCCCCATTCTTCTTCCCCTTTCTCATACCATTTTCATACTTCCTCATTATTTTCTTATGTGTATTTATGTTATTTATGTTCTCTTCCTTTCTTTTCTTTATCTGTTTTTATGTGTAGATTACATAGTGCTAGACTAAGGTACTTCGCGCTGCGATTATTTGTTGATGGTATAGTTATATATATTTTATTTTTTGATGATCCATAATAGGATTTTATCTGGTGTGAGTGAAAGGATTGAGGTGCGAACGTTAGTTAACATCTTAGCCAATGCTTGTGATGGTTTTAAGGTATGCCACTTTAATGCTCGCAGTCTTGGCTTATCTAAATTGGACTATGCTCGACATACTTTTGTAGATTCGGGAGTAGATGTTATTTGTGTCAGTGAAACGTGGTTTAAAACACTGGATAATGAAAGCGATTATGACAAAATCTACGGCATTTCAGGGTATTTACTGGTTCCGCATAATAGAATAACTAACACTACTGGTGGAGGGATTGCAATTTATCACAAAACTTCTTTGGCATGTAAAATATTAGGGAAATCAATAGGTAATGACACGGAATATCTAGTCGTTGAAATTTCGAAAGGCAATGTAAAATGCATACTTGGTGTTGTTTATAGTCCCAACCGTAATTGTTCTTTTGATCAATTTTTTTGTACAGTTCAACAATTTTCAGCCTCCTACGAACACATTATACTTTGTGGCGATTTTAATGCAGATCTATTCAAATGTGATAACAGATCTAATCAGCTTTTAGATTATATTGCCTCATCTGGTTTGACTGTGGTCAACTCCTACGCTACGCGCTTTGCGCCTGACTCTCAGCCAAGTCTTCTTGATTTAATAGTTGTCTCTGACCTCTCAAACGTCTTGCTTTGTGATCAATTATCTCTAGAGGGGGTATCTGATCATGATCTCCTTTTCTGCACCTACAATATTGACCTCTCTTGCGCTCCCCTGGAGGAATCTTTTCAATACCGAGATTATGCAGCAATAAATAACGACATCAATCTAGTCAGTCAGGTGTAAGACTTACTAAGCTAGAATCCGAACCTCCCAATGTATTTTTTTTTTTTTTCAAATTGACAGCTGTTATTCAAATGAATAAAAATTATTTTTCATTTTGTCCCGGGAGAAATTTAGAAATCCCGTTTTTTTTTCCATATTTATGCAATTGATCCCATCGAGCTGCGAGTAAAATATGGCAACCCTAACTTCACTATTTGAAAAAAAAAAATCAAAAAATCAAAATTACCCCTTTTTCAGTTTAAGTAAGATTTTATACTTTACTAGCTGTTGCCGCCTGGCCTTGCCTGTCTAAACAACATTTGTTTCCGTAAAGATAATCTAATACTAATAATTAAATTCCTGTAGAATTTTTGACAAATATGACCTCAAGGTATATTGCGATCAAAAAAAAAACTCCCCCGTACAAAATCTATGGAAAATACATTTTTACGAATTTTCCAACTTCCTTTTAAAATATTCTAACCTTCCCTTAGCGTAGACAAACACAACAAAGAAAAGATAGCTCAAATCGGACGATCCATTTTCGAGTTATGGACGGTCTTACGGATGCAACGTTGTTTTATATAACTATACTAGCTAACCCGTGCTCGCCTTGCTTCGCCAGAGTTCCACTTCGCACACATACAAAATTTTCTCCCCTGAACGCTGGGCAAATCCAACGATCCAGCTTGAACCGAACATTTTACTTTTTTGAATTGTATAAAATTTATAGTTCAATGCTGATTGTTCGGCTTCAGGATAACGTACAAAGATGATTTATAGCTTAAAATCTTCGTACATAATTGAACTTTATATTAAAAAAATCCTATTATATTTGGAAGAGCCATTCCAAAGCTAGGAGCTAGAAAGCATTCGAGAATTACCACTTTTCTTAGATATCAGCCTAGATTTCTGCTTCCAGAGAGCGGATAATGGTAAAACATCTGCTATAATCTAATCTGGACAATTTTCAATGCAATACTGTTTTAATTTATTCCGAACATACACCTTACAGCCGGAATAAAAGTTACAGTTTTATTATAGTAAAGATATTGAAATTAAAACACTGTAAACATATTATGAAAAGAAGTATTTCGTAGTGAAAAAAGTGTGGTTTCGTGTTTTCATTAAAAATAAATGGGTTTGCTGATCTTTTTTTTTTGCTAGTGGAACTTCTACAAGTCGAACCCTCAAAATGTAAGAAAAAAATTCGAGTTATAGAAAATTCGACTTAGAGAAATAAAAACAAAAACTTGATTTTTTTTTTGTACTAGAAGGATATACATATTTCAAAGAGAGAAAACGTTTTTTTAATTAACAGAAGTCTTCAAAAAAAAGTTATCAAAGTTACCAATAAAACTTTGAGTTGTGGAGAAATTCGAGTTATGGAACTTCGAATGTATTAGTATTTTATATGGAGGCCCCTTTTTTCCTGCTCGGGCCTCTTTTCAGTACCCGTTTTAGTCCCCTTTTTGAAATTTTTCAGCGGCAACGCTGCTCTATAAACGTTGTTGTTAAAAACAATATTTAACGTAATCGGACGGTAGGCCTAGATTTGTTCTACGGAATCGAACTACACAATTATACTTCGGAACTGAATTGAGAAACTTTTTCAGGACACTTATACTCTCTCAGTCAAATGTTTGTCATAATATTTAAGTCTTTCCGGAAGTTATACCTGTGAATCATTTGCAAAGAAGTCAGGTACAATAGCCACAAAACCACTGGCTCTATAAACACTCACTAAAGTCGACGAGGTTTCAAGAAAACCTGCCGTAGCGGCAAAATTGGGACGGCTGTGAACTTACCGATTCTAAGACCGTAGAAAGGCTATACTCGCGAACAAATATATTCCCAGAACTACAGATAGGTTGGATGATTGCAGCAACTAAGCTTAGCTACTATCAGTTTTCAGTTCAACAATAAGGGCTGCTACAAAATCAATAAGGCTATAAAGCCTATTTTGTCGCTTCGGAGAGACTGTGTCCTTTCCCACCTTATTACTGAAGGGGCTTCAGATTTACAAGTCCTGACAGATTTGAATGTTCGTAGCTGTCATGAAAACTTCTCTTATCGATAGGAAATGTGTAAAGACAGTCTGCCGTTTAAGAAGGTAGCTATGATGCGATTGAAATGACGAGCTTTGTACGCCAAATTTGTTTGTACAACCGAGGTGTAGGTATCCAATCAATCGAAAACCTTAGGACTTCCCTCTAAAGAAAGACCCCTGCCCTACAGGCAATATCATAATCATTTAAGTCAGCCCTGATGTGCTCCACAAAACTTGCACCAACATCGCGAATTTAGCTACAAGTCCACTTATTGACTTTGAAACACGAATACGTCACAAAAGTAGCAATTACTTTCAATTACATACGTTTTATTTCGTTTGGCACAGCAACAAAAAAAGTTTGCAATTGTCTATTTTTGGAAGCGTAAATTTGAATCCTAATTTAGATGTAGGTACTCCACCATCCGGCCCGCACATGGCACATCCCCGGTTACACAAAAGTCAATTTACAAAGCTCATTTCACCCATCTGTCATGAGAAGTATCATCGCTCTCTATCTCCCTATGGCAATGTGTTTTCAAATTTCGTCACATTATACCTAGCTTCCTTTAAATTGTATGTAACGACGTGTTTACGAGTAAGTGTAGGTTTGGCATTATAATACTCTTACAGAGGGATGTGCTAATGCTAAGTGACAAAATAAAATCTCTTTAGTGCCTGTGTTACACTCCAAAGTGGTTTTGTCCTAGAGATCCTTAAAAATTAATTGAAAAATCGCGTTTAGTGGCAATTTGATATGTATAGAGCGTGCAAGAGGCCCAACGTCGGAATGGCTGCTTTTCTGCAAAATGGTGGCACCCTAAGTTCGAATCGGAGATGTTTCTCGCTTTTCCAATGTTTAGCAACGTGCTGTTGTGTACATTCTGCTTTTAAATGCGCACGAAAAAACGAAAAAAAGAGAAAAAAAAGTCCCTTGTACACACTTCTTGTACAGCTATAGACCTATACTCTTGCATACCGAATATCCGAAACCATCAGCGAGACAAATAACCACCTTCCTCCTATGCAAACATTCGCACAGCAAATGTAAATTAAGACACGAATTTTGTTCGTCTTCACTGTTTGATTGTTTGATGTTAGGCGATATTCGATGGGCAAAATTGGATGCTACCATATTGGATTAGGCCGTAATATTTTCGAAACAAAATCAACACTCGAAAATGTTGTTTATCATAAAAGTAGCTACTTTTGTACGTATATGTATGTGTGGCGGTTGTTTACATCGAAGCTGAATGTCGTCGATTATTGGATTTCGTTTGAGGCATAAATATTTCAAATGCGTCATGGACTGAATCTCACACTCCTTGGCATTCGGCATCGGCATACATGCTCCAAGCTTATAGTAAATTAATGACATTTAAATAGGGCTCGCTGAAGGACTGGTAATCTGTCATTTGAAAGTTGAAAGTAAATTAGGGGCAGCATTTGACATTAATGGAACAGATTTAAATTCACAAACGAATCGGGTACAGTGGGTGGTCCCCAAGGGGATACAGATAAATGAACGAAGGGGAGGCACTCAGGAATTCTTATCGAATCGATTAATTATTATGTCAGGCATAGGGTTTTTCCTAGGGTGTGTGCGGAGCGCCATGATAAAGGTCAGCTTGTGGTACAGTAGAAGCTCGAATCTTCAATCAATCTTTTATTTGAACAGAGGAGGCCTCTATATCCAACCATATTCTTTCGCTCAATGTGAATAAACATATACCTACAATCTACATACGCAAGTGTACACTGAAAATAAAATACTAGGTAATGCTGATAAAATTCTATTGTAAAATTTCAACAAAAAATTGTTCGTTGAACCGAAAAAATTGCTGTAATGATGAATGAAAATTATTAATACAACAAAGATTTTATCAATTTGAAGGATATTTTGTTAAACGGATAAAACATTTACTACAAAACTACTTTGTCAGAATAACAAAACACAATTTTCGGTTTAATAAATCTATTGTATCAATTTAACATTTTTATTGTTAGATTAATAAAGTTTTTGTTATAAAAGGTGATTTTTTAAGAGGTTTAGAACTTTAAAAAAAAAAAAAAACACAAAAAATTCGAAAAAATGAATGAAATATTTATTTGAATCGATAGTTTGAACCTTGCAAATTAATGTTTAAAGATAATTTCATGCAAATGTTGACCGCGGCTGCGTCTCAGGTAGTCCATCCGCTGAGTCCAATTTTGGCATACTCTTTCACACATATCGGCCGGTATCTCACGAATGAATGCATGGATGTTGGCTTCCAGTGCGTCAATCGAAGCGGGCTTGTCCCTATACACATTAGCCTTGACATACCCCCACAAAAAATAATCTAATGGTGTCAAATCGCACGATCTAGGCGGCCAATTGACCGGCCCGAAACGTGAAATTAACTGTTCACCAAACTCGCCTCGCAATTGCGCCATTGTTTCGCGTGCTGTGTGGCATGTGGCACCGTCTTGTTGAAACCACATATCATGCAAGTCAAGAACTTCCATTTCGGGCAAAAAAAAGTTTGTTATCATCGCTCGGTAGCGTTCACCATTGACAGTAACGCTGCGATTCGCATCATCTTTGAAGAAATATGGCCCAATAATGCCGCCGGCCCATAAACCGCACCAAACAGTGGCTTTTTCGGGATGCATTGGTAGCTGTTGCAATGCTTCTGGCTGATCTTCACTCCAAATGCGGCAATTTTGCTTATTTACGTACCCATTCAACCAAAAATGAGCCTCATCGCTGAACACAATTTTTCGATAAAAAAGCGGATCCTCGGCCAGCTTTCCAAGAGCCCATTCACCAAAAATTCGGCGTTGTGGTAGGTCGGCTGGCTTTAGTTCTTGCACAAGCTGTATCTTAAAAGGCTTTACGCACAAATCCTTCCGCAAAATTTTCCACGTAGTGCTGTAACAAAGGCCTAACTGCTGGGAACGGCGCCGAATCGACATTTCGCGGTCTTCTGTCACACTAGCTGATACGGCCGCAATATTTTCTTCACTACGCACAGTACGTAAACGTGTTGGTGGTTTAATGTCCAACAAAGTAAATTTGGTGCGAAATTTGGTCACAATCTTCCGAATAGACTGCTCAGAAGGTCGAGAATGCCGATCATAAAATGGAAGCAGCGCGCGATGAACATTTCGAACCGAGCACGAATTTTGATAGTAAAATTCAATAATTTGCAGCGTTGTTCATTTGTAAGACGATCCATGGTTAAATTGCAAACCAAACTGAAGCTGTTTGACAGTGACACAAGGTACTAAACACACGTCAGCTGTCAAAACTAGTGTTGCCAAAACCAAACCAGCTAAAAAATCACCCGTTACATGTACATAATAATAGAACCAAAAATTATTTGCTGCTTGCAGATTTTATACCGACGACAAAGTCAGTGACCAACGAAGGCGATTAAGAGAGTCAATATAAAATATTCTATAAATATTATGTTTATTGGAAGGACATTAGACGAGGTGGAAGGAGTTTTGACAAGGATGGAGGAAAAACAAATAATTTTGTAATAATAATTTGCATACCTTATTACATTTGCAATATATCCAATTATTAAACTTTTTGCATATCATTTATTAATACCCACCTAATTTATTTTAAAATAGTATTGTAGACAAATTTAGTGTATAATGTCTTTATTTAGATAAATACTTAATTTGTACCTTCAAAATTAAGTTAAAGGACAACTTCAAGTGGGTAGTAATCATATCGACACAACAGTTTATTTAATTGAACAGAACAATAAATAAAGAATTGATAGATTATTTCCATTCACTCAACAATTGTGTTGTTGAAGACAAATTAAAGTGCTGGAGTTGACGAAATGTTGCTGTTTATAGATTCAACAAAACACAACGGCTGCGACTGAGAATTCATTTCTGTACAATCAACAATATTTCATGTTGAATTAACATTCTCTTTTTTTGTTCATTTGGTAATAAAATAAAGACCAAATTCATACATTTCTTTGTTAAAGCAACAGTTAATTGTTGATTTGACAAAACAGCAATGGTAGGACTTTCGTATCTTTTTTTGTAAGATTTACAACATTTTGATTATATTATCGAACTATTTTGGTACGCAGAAGAAACGATTTTTGTTAACACAACAATTTTTGTTATTATCACAACAAATTTAAGACAATGTAAAACGTATTTTGTCAATCTGATAGAAACATTTTGTTGGACGTATATTGACAAAGAAATTGTTGAATGGGTGTTATTTTCAGTGTACAAATTGTTTTTTTTTTTTTACTAATGTTTGAAGAAGTCTGATATGGTGGACTGCCTTTGCCTTTTGTTTGCCAGAAGCTTAATAGCTTTATCCCGCATATTTTGAATGGAAATTATTTCGAACTTGTACCTAACTGAACAAAATGTAAGTACTTGGACAAAATGTATGCGTAAATGAAACTGAAGAGGTTTCAGCTTGAAAATTGGAATATATTTTTATAATTTCCAAGTTGTCCACATAAAATGAAATTGTATTCAAATTTACAAGCAATTCCAATTTCCACGAATTCGAATTATCGAGCTTTACCTGTATCTACAGCAAGACTTGTGTTAATGTGCATATCACTCTACGGGAACAGAACTTAACTGGGACAATGCAAGTTCAGAAGTTTGTACTTAGACTGTACTCGCAAAAAAAAATAAGAAAGAGTGCAGACAAAATAATTAGTATTAGGAAATAGAGACAATTCCCGATATAGTGATGGACTGTGCGCCTTGACAACACAGTCAAAGAACTGTAACAACACAGAAATTGGGCTTATTTTAAATTCACCCAGGATTCTGTCTAGTCCCAAACTATAATTAAACGTTTGGAATGGAAAGGGTGTTGGTGGACTATATCTATATGGAAAGTACTGCGCATAAGATGTATCCTTTATATAGTAGTAGACAGCATGCCTACAGGGCAGGTATATATCTACAAAAACAACGCTACATCAAATAGTACGCGTTGCGGAGGAAGAGCTAAATTCCGGGGCATTGCGATGACCACCATAATGGACATTGAAGGTGCCCTCGATACGATATGCTTTGAAAGTCTGAAACAGGCCTTGGAAAAACGTAGGGTTAACCCACTAGGGGTAAGATAGATAGAAGAGAAATGAACAATATGTTGAATGCAAAGGCGATAAATATTCAGACGTGGACTCTCTTCTCGACAGACTTGAGCCGACTGGCATTCACTCAGTGGGAATGCAGACGACATAGCATCAGTGGCCAGAGGCAATTTCATAGACATCACCACCGATATCATGAGGAATGCACTCAAGGTGGTTGAAAGGTGGTGTCTGGAACAACGGCCTTCCATTAATGCAAAGAAAACAGATCTAGTAATCTTCAAAAAAAAAAAAAAAAAATAAAAATAAAATAAATAATAATAATAATAAATAGTTGGTGCAACAGGTCCGGAGGGACCCTAGGCCTAGCTTCTCACAACCATTCGTTTTGTGTGAGTTTTTGATTTTTGGAACGAATGGAAGGGATCTACAATTTTATGCCGACTCCAAACGGCTAATTGAGAGGCTCCTTCAAGATATTTTTACTCTCGGAGGTTTGTCAGACGTTCGCGAGAGGTAGCGCAGTGGAAAAAAAACATAAGTTGGAATTTGGGTTTTTGCGGGATTTGAACCTGAGACCCCTCGCTTAGTAGTACAACAAACTAACACTAAGCCACTGCGACTACTCAATAATATAATAATAATCTTCACAAGGAAGCGGAAAAATCTGAAATTTTGACCCTTAATACTTTTCGGATCGGAACTAACAATGACCAAGGAGGTTAACTATCTGGGAGTCTATCTAGATACTAGAATTACTTGGAACTTGAGGAGAAGTTCCAGGAAGGCAAAAAGGGTATTACATCAGTGCAAACGTGTATGTGGACAGAGGTGGGGACTCTGGCCTAGGTCAGCATACTGGATGTACACGATGATAACTAGGCCCATTATCACCTACCCCTCGGTTGTAAGGTGGGCCATAGCCTCCCAGAAAACTGTGAGGAAGCACCTGGATAGGGTTCAACGCTTAGCATGTATAGGAGTTACATGTGCAATAAGGACAACACCAACATACGCATTGGATGTGATCCTATGACTGTTTAAAATAGCGACACGAATGCTTTGTCGCAAATGGCGCACCGTACATTGATGTTAACTGTCTTCATAGATAATATTTGATAAACCTACTTCGAGCTGTAGTCATAGTTAGTTTTCAACACATTTTTTCCAAAAAAATGTCAAAAACCGGCTTCTCGATTTTTTTTTGAATACAATAATAGTTCACTCCCTTGCAAAAAATAAAAATACCTCAAGAGGATTCCCTGCTGTGAATAAATAAATATATAACGCCGATAGCAGTGTACTAGCAATGGTAATGACATGAACACATCTCCAGAAAAGTTCCAAAATGAACTGCAGCTGCCTTGTCGTCTGTTTGAAATAAAAACTTAGTGGGCCTTACAACATTTTTAGTTTCGACTTTACATTTAAGTAGTTCACAGTGGATTTCATTCAATTTTTTCAATTGTGAGCTTCCGTAAATTTAAAGTCGGGACTTAAATTTGTTATTAGTACGGCGGAGTGTGAACATAGGAAGCGTCAGCAAGAGTATGTAGCTGTTGTAATTGCGTGCAGAAGAGTCCAGTTTATAATTTGCTTTGCTGACGTTCGATGTTCAACAAAAAATGCCTATTCTGAACGAAATGGGGAGAAGATCAATAAGCAGTCGAATCGAATAAAACTTTTTCACGCAACTTCAAACGTGCCGATAAAATTGAACTGCCCAAACAAATCACAGTGCTAAAACCTACTTGTCCATCTTTAAGTTAGACCGCTCTCTGACAATGCCGAAAGATATATCCACTCAATGGAGTTCCCACCCTCGTAATGCGTTTATGACTGCTATTTAGATAAAGTGCTAATAAAAAACGAAATATGATTTCAATCGAATCTTCTTCAATTTCATTCTTTGATCCTGCATCCTAACGGCCATGAATAAGCATTTCCATGGCGATAGAAAGAGAAATAATATTGCTAGTCATTGAGAAGGTCCCTGGAATTCTTCCAAATTCCCATTAACTAAATTACATCGCCTCAGTCTTCATGGCAGAATGATTTCCTTTTGCAAATTAATCGCACTTTCCTTTCCGCATCGTATCCTCTCAGCATGGAAGTGTACAGCACTAGCAACGTTTCAATTCTTATTATTTCTTCATTAAGCTCGCTGTTTTGTCGATTTTTTCCCTCTGCCCTCTCTCATGCTCATCAAAATCGAGAGCAAAGAATTTAAATTAAAAAGAAATACTGTTCTGTATACATCCTGATTTGCCTGTTTGTCCCTTTTTCATTGGCATTTGACTTCCACTCCTGTGGAGTACCTATTTCGATCCGACAAGAAAGTGTCCTTTTTCCAGCAATAAAAAGTCGTTTATCCCTAATTACGTGCCACCCTCCTGCTCCATTTTATCCCCGGTCGTTTTCGTCGAGAAGATTTTATTTCAAAAATTAACCTTGTAAAATATGAATGTGTATGGAGAAGATTCCATTAATTTTTTTTCTTTTTGCTTTTTGCGTAAAAATGAAAAGAAAACGTGAAACAATGAGGGCTCGAAAAGCACGGAGGCGTACCGCTTATCAGAAGCAACACAAAATAAAGGAAAAGGGACTTGATTTTATCGAAAGGGGTGGATGTTATGGTTTCGTTTGTGAAATCTTGTCTTTTGTTGTCAAAATTCGTGTACACCGAATAAGGAAGCCAACAAAAAGAGAAAGAAAAAAAAACAGACGACATCCTGAAATAGCTCACGATCTCGACTACCTATACCTATCTACTCTTGCTACAGTCATTTTGGAGTTTTATCTTTTTGTAAGCAAGCATTGATAACATAAAGAAAGAACCCCAGCAACGTGACATGAAAATCGGCTACTACAGTCAGTGGAGAAGTTGTCGTCAAAGGCGCTTCTCAATTACCCTAAATTCGAGTTCTTTGTTCGGTGTTGTCGTCGGTTCGGTTGGGTCTTGTTTTTTTTTTCGGAGAATGAACTTTTGTCGTGGTTTCCATTCTGTATATTGTTCTTCTGAAACTTGTCGAATATGGAACTTGTCGTATATTGTGTGACGAGTGTCTTTTCAAGTTGACATTCAAGAGGGTCTGCACTTAGACTCTGCTGTAGCAATGTCGGATATAGTTGAGTGCACTTTGTTGCTGCCCTAAATTTCATCGACAGCTATTATAGCGAAGACAGCCTTTGACACACCATAGTCAATAAAGTGGTGGATAGAAGGAGAGGAATATTCATCAGAAAAAAATGGTGGTAAACTCTCTGTTGCGTTGATATTTAACATCCCGAAGATGTCCCAAATTGCACTTAGTCTTGGTCTGGTTTCGTTTCGATGTTATCGTCGAAAATTGTCCCTATTTTTATATAGTCAGGTCCAATGTCATAGCAAAATTGTTAGGTAGATAGCGTTGGTTGTACCTCCGTTTTCAGGGTTGCTATGAATTATAAACGCGTTGGACGTACCTACAGCTTAAACTGAGTCCAACACCATTGAGTTTAAAAAATGACAAGCACGGGGGATAGTGAGTGGTTATTATTATTGATTGCTGAGCGAGGGGTATTAAGGTCGATCCACGGAAATGCACAAACTACTCCTTTTCACAGCGCCACCTCTAATGAATTTTTAAAAATAAACTCGTCTTTTCCAATTTCATAATTAGTGAGAAATGTGAATAAATAATCTTCTATATATATAAAAATAACTTGATAAATGTGTGTGTGACAGCCTACCGACTGCCACACACATCCGATTTTGATTTAGTTTTTTTTGTTGGTTAATAGACCATGCAGAGAAGGTTAATATATTAGTATAATAAATTTTTGAAAGAAGGCGCAACCGCCATTCCAATAAATTCATTTTTGTACACTTTAAAAAAAAAGAAACTGGATAGAAATCGAGTAGTGACACTTCAAATGCAAAAAAAAATATTTTAAATTTTAAAAGCAATTGTTGTTGTCAAATATTTTAATTATTTTCAAACCAAATTGTTGTTGTCAACAATTTTGAACGTTTTTTTTTTTAAATACCTATAGTTACCTAAAAAGTTTCTTCTAATAAATTATGTTTACTATGTTACATTAAGTAACTTTTTGAAATGAAGTAGATACTTTGTTTATACAAAGATGATGTGGCCGATGATATTTTGCATCGAATTCGTACTGTGACATCGGATAATGAACTGGAGATGTCAGATGGAATGCGCAACAAAGCTTTGATTTTGATCGAGGATATGTGTCTGCTCATGAGTGGCAATTTGTTGTGCAAATTGGGGATGCCACAGCCAAATCGTTCAATGCAAGACGCATTTAATCCAGAATTGGAGCGAGAAATGGACTTCGACCGAATCGCATTGAGTCAAGCTGTTCGAACAAATGTGCCAATGTTGAATCAAGAATAAAAGAAAGTGTACGATGAATTGATGCAAGCAGTCGATAACGAAAATTGCGGAACTGGAAATACATTCATGATTTCACTGATGTTGGCTCCAATTGTTCGAGATCTGAGATCGCTTTGGCCCTAGCCTCTTCTGGGATAGCGGCTACTTTGTTAGAAGGCGGTCGAACAGCTCATTCTGCATTGAAATTGCCATTGAATCTGCAAGTGGATGCAGAACCTACATGCAACATTTCAAAGAACACTGCGATGGCGAAAGTACTGCAGCAATGTAAGATTATCATATAGGACGAATGCACAATGGCTTACAAACGCGCATTGGAGGCCCT
This sequence comes from Cheilosia urbana, assembly GCA_946477585.1. Classification (NCBI taxonomy): domain Eukaryota; kingdom Metazoa; phylum Arthropoda; class Insecta; order Diptera; family Syrphidae; genus Cheilosia; species Cheilosia urbana. The sequence goes on from OX297854.1 coordinate 34,198,206, forward strand.
GAATCGTTTACGTAATGATCTGTCGGTGGAGCAATGATCACCGGCCTGATTGAGTTTCCACAAAATGTTTGCAACCTTACAACGACACCGGAAGAACTAATCATGAATGTTTTCCCGAATATCGCTCAGAATAATATTGACCATGATTGGCTGAGTGTAAGAGAAGAGTGATTTTGGCTGCGAAAAACAAGAACGTCGAACATTTGAATTTCGCCATTCAAAACCAAATCGCTGGTGGGTTGCATTCATACAAATCAGTCGACTCCGTTATGGAAGAAAACGAAGTCACCAACTATCCCACGGAATTTCTAAATTCTTTGGATGTTTCGGGCTTGCCTCCACACAATTTGAAACTAAAAATCGTCTCAGTAACAATTTTGTTGCGCAACCTAAATGAACCAAAACTTTGTAGCGGTACGCGTTTGATTGTGAAGAATTTAATATCAAATATAATTCAAGCAACGATTTTTATTGGAAAATTCATAGGCGAAGGTGTTGTTATTTCGCGGATTCCACTTATTCAGAACGATTTGCCGTTTGCATGTGTGTGGCATAAATCTTGAATTTCACGTGTCGGCAAAGCTCTCGCTTTGTACGTGTACACACCCGATAATAGAAATAGAACAAAAAATGTTGTGTACCATAAGGCACTTCAGTGAAAAAGCGGTAGGTTGGCCGACAAGAATTTTATTTTATTTACCTATTTATTTAATTTTAATATAACTTTAGAATAAAAAATTTGAATTGACCGAATCACATGAAGCAGAATGAAGCGAAAGCTCGGAATTATTAATTTCATTACCTACATTAATGAATTTGGGCGGAACGGAAAAACACTCAAGAGTATACCTGTCCTAAAAAGGTGTGTCAGTCCAGCCGGACTCCGCATAAAATTGCCTCCGCCATTAATTTAAAAAATCTAAGTTCAGGTCTAGGGCCTTCTACCTTTTGGGCCAACTGTTTACTTTATTTAGCATACTTATCCAAGAGACAAGTCTCCGGATAGTGCTTAACCCCGAGATGCTTACAGCGTCAAAACTACCCTATTGCATTCTTTTTGTGAGCTTTGTACTTTGTACAGGCGAGATCAATATCATTGGGTCGATGTAATCGACTGGTTTATTATATCAGTCACAATTTTTAGAAAGGGGATAAAACTTCGCCTTGTGGTGTTCGACAAATCGTGAACGTAGGACCTGAGACGAAAACTCACAGTTTGGTCACAGTGGATCTGATCGGATTCCTTAAGCCAATCTTTCTAAGCCTTTTTTTTATAAAGTTGGGTATACATCAGTTCATTTCAACTCGACACTCATCGTCTTTTTATTAACTTCAAAAAATGTTAAAAAAATATATTACTTTTAATTTCGGATATTTAAAAAAATAAAAGCTACGCAGTCACCCTTGGCAGCTAGAACATCTTAGGTTTGGTTAGGTTTATGGGTCTTTTTCGAGCGAGCCCTGCCGCACCCCACTTAGGTCCAAGCCAGAACGTCTTGCTATGGTTGACATGCGGGATCTTCAAACAAGAGGAGAGAGGACAGATTGGCTTCCCAGATTACTGATGTAGAAATTGTAACTTCAGTTAGGTTCAGTTTATACCCTGATTGTCTATCACGACGGATGGTACCACCCCTTACTAGGCTTGACTTCGAACACCTCAAGTAAGGGCCTTAAAATGAATATATTTTAAGAAATTGCAGTGTTCTCAGCCACATCTTCTGTACCAATCTTTTGCCGTAGGTTTAAAATTTCTTTAGGTTTTGCACTTTAGGGCGACGTTTTGCTCATTGGCAGCAGTCTTTTGATTTTGCGCAAACTATAAAGTAGCTCGCCCTAGAAGGTCTTTTATGTGGTATCAGGTTATCCCAATTCTTATTGTGTTCGCCTTGTTCCACATTAAGCTTATTGAAGGCGAAAAATCAACAAAGAGCAAGAACTTTCTTGTACCTACCTTTACCTCTTCGGTTGAGTTCTATTCCACGTGTCTCCAATACTATTCAACCCATAGAGATGTGCTTACCGCTCTGTATTTTTCGAACTTTATACGAGCCATCGAAGGAAGCCTTAACAATACCATGATATGGGAATAATTGATCAACGGGAGTACTTTCCCCCAAGAGCTGCGCCACAACGTACGAGCCAATATACTTGGTAAACGAAAATAAGTCGAAATTTACATTACCAAAGTGCAGATGAAATATTCATCACGTTAAACGATGAATGCGATGAAACGAAAAAGGACAAACCGCTACAACAAATTAATTCATTACATTCACGGCCGGCCGTTGCTATGACCATCGGGTGGTGTCCGGATCAGGATCTATGCCGACAGCGCGACGCATGCATACAATAATTCATATCCACACACACACACTGAACACATACCACTGTACTTATGTCCTTCGTTGCGTCCATATTTCCTCTTTGCATTTATTTCGTCACATCCGAACCGGGGCACAAAAGGCTTCATTACAACGGCCTTAAAATAAATCCCTTCGGCGTGCAACTATATCCCGCATCCAAAGGTTCAATAAAATATGTATTATTGTCAGTATTTATTTTATTTAAATTAAATTGTTCCGTTCCGTCAACAGTGGTGGCCATCTCTCGTTACGTCCTTCTCCCTATTGCCATTGTGAATGCTCCAACATATAGGATGTTTCCCGGGGGCGAACAACAAATTTCAATTTAAATTGTTTTGCGTTAAGTGACTTGCAATGATTTTGTCACAAGGATTTGTTTTGCAGAATTCATCGAGGGTATATATTTTTTACACATGTTTACGCAAGACTCAGCCATTGACAGATGTAGTATTGTCTACCAGAATATCGCGTGCAAGGATTCAACTTGAATCACGTGTGAAAATTGCGCACAGGACGAGCTCAAATAATCTACCAAGCAGTATCAGTACAGAAAATGGCAAACATCGGACAGACTCTGCTTGTGCATGTGGAGGTGATGTGATTGTCAACGGGTATCATTAAATACGAGACTTTATGGTAAACAGAAAAGCTTACCTACACGCTACACATCAGTCAATTGCAGTATACGGTCATGTCGGCAGCAATCAATTCGTATTGGGAACAATTTCCGGAAAACTTTTGGGACAGCCTTGGCAGTATGTTTATGTTTGTGTACACAGGCAGGATGTTGCGCAATGTGAAAGAACGGAGAACTAGTAAGTCGACAGCAGCAGAGAGATTCCCAAGTGGCAGTTGATTGATTGCTTAAGAAAATTGATCGTCTCCCGGGGACTTGGTGTTTCAAAAGAGTATACCTACGCCAAAAGTTGGTGAAATGGAAGATGGCATGTGTCTTAATTTGAGATCCATTGAACGAGGGTATATGAAATACAAAATGTTGAAACCCGTCCGGCAAAAAGGGTCTATTCCTTTGGTGGTAGTTATGAAACACATGCACATAGTTGGTCGAATTTTTGATTGTAATCTGACGAATTGTATAGGCTGCCGTTTTGAATGGAAACTTTCTGGTCGTTATCAGGTACATAAGGGTTTGTAAATTCATGAAACCTTGAATGATCTATGTTCTAAGCTTTTGACAGTGACCAGAGGGAAGCAAACTTCCATCTGTGGATTATACAAGAAGGGTCAATACTTTCAAAACAAAAGTCAAGGATGAATATTTATTATTTATAAAGGTTTAATTTTTAACCAAACGTAGGGACCCTAAGTCCCGCAAAATCCCAAATTCCAACTAAGGGGTTTTGTCCACTGCGCCACCTCTCGCGAACGTCTGCCAAACATCGGAGAGTATAACTGTCTTGAAAGAGCTCAATTAGCCGTTTGGAATCGGCATGAAATTGTAGATCCCTTCCATTCGTTCCAAAAATTACAAACTCACACAAAACGAATGGTTTTGAGAAGCTAAGCCTAGGGTTCCTATAGACCTGTATTGCGCAAACTATTTATTTATTAAAGACCCTAGAGTATTAATAAAATATAGCCAAAGAGCTCTACCACCTAATTCTAAATTAAAATAAAAAACCATGCAGATTCGATAATCCCAAAAACGACTCTATCGAAGAGCTTTCAGAAGTTTATATAATATATTGAAATTATGCCTCATGGTAAGCTGCATAAAACCCCTTTTCTTAAGTGGCGCCCATACAAGTGCGCAACTACCAACGAAGCGGACCAACCAGAGAGACTTGTTAAATGAGGCCTCGGTTCACTCCGAAGTATAGAGCTGGTAAGTATAACGTGGTGTCTTTAAGTCGGGCAGAAGACTAGGCTACATTAAGTATTTTATAACTAAGCACCCACCAGGAATTTGTGTGGGTCGTTTAGTAATAAAAGCTACGTTTCTTGACAGTCCACAGTATACCTACGCATCAATATTCATGAAATGCAAAGATAATGATTCCGTATAAGATAACTTCTTCTTTTGCGGATTTATTTTTCTACGGTAGACTCAAGGACTCGTCAGGCTGGTGTGTTGCTGTGTTCATACGCTTCGTGGAGCCTAGTCATCTCAGGCACTTTAATTTCAATCTTTACAACAAGGTCCCGTCGTTGTACATCTTCAAATGCGTTGTTAAATCTCCTCCTCAAAGCTTAAAGGTTTATAACGACGCTGTCCACAAATATTTTTAGCAATCTCTTACTAAAGAACCCTTGCGAGGTTTAATCTTTCTACAAGAGTCCGTCCAATTTTCAGTCATGGTTAATATTCAGACCTGTGTATGTTTTGGCTACCGTATGGGGTTATGTCAATCTTCAATTTGATCTTGCACAAAATCATTTCGAAGAGATTACGAAAGCTAAGAACTAGGGTACCAGAACTATATACAGTGTATTCGCTAAGTCTTCGAAGACATTTAAGCCAACTTGATGTGTGCCACAGATATTTTAACAAGTTATAATAACTTTTAGGTGGCTTTCAAAATTTAAAAAAAAAAGCGATATCCTTACTATAATAAAACTGTAACTTTTTTTCCGGCTGTAATCTGTGAGCTAAGAATAGATTCAAAAAGTACTGCACGAATTTGATTTCGGTTTTCACAGTTTCATAGTAAATTGTTCAGATTTGATAATAGGATATGTTTTACCATTATTCGCTGTCCGGAAGTGGAAATCTAAGCTGATATCTAAGAAAAGTTGTAATTCTCGGATGCCTTCTAGCTCCTAGCTTCGGAATCACTCATCCAAATGAAATGGGATTTTTTTTAATACAAAGTTCAATAATGTACAAAGATTTTAAGATATAAATCATCTTTTTACGTTATCCTGAAGTCTAACAATAAGCAATAAACTATAAATTTAATACAATTGAAAAAAGCAAAATGTTCGATTGAAGCTAGATCGTTGGATTTTTCCAGCAGCGTTGAGTGGAGGAAATTTTGTGTGTGTGTGCGGCAAAACCTGTTTCTCTCTCTATACATTTTCTGCCGTGTGCTTCTCTTTTTTTATGCAACTTTTGGGCTTTGTCTTTGTGTTTTTTTTTGCTCACGTTCTTAAATTATTAGTGAATAATGACAATGAGTAGTAGAGCGAATGTGGTGCATGGGATAGCTATGTAATTGAGATTGAGGGAGTTACACTCAGTTGTTAATTGTAATTGTGATATTTAAAATGCGCTATAGTGATTCTGATCTTATTATAGTGATACTGATTCATGTGCATGCTTAAACCTGTTTGTGCATTTGCATTTTTTTTGCTTTATGTTTTTTTTCTCTTTTTTTAATTTGAACTTGAGGATGTTTGTGTTTGAGTAGTAAGTGAGCGAGTTGTTATGGGATTGAGATGGGGAATGAAATGTAACAACTTACAAGTGGAATGTAAATGAGATTGAGAGGGAATAATAGAAGTTAGCCTACCAAGGTATTTGTTTGGATTGTTTTACTGGCAGTTTTTCTTCTCTTTTTTCGGGTAAGCTACTTTTTGTATAGCGCTAATTATTTTGTTTTAAATTTGAGAAGTGGAACTCTGGCGAAGCAAGGCGAGCACGGGTCAGCTAGTAGCTAAATATACTGAGTGATACAAATTCCGTTCCCATATCTTTGCTTTAGATACTGTCAGCCATATTACTTGACAGTTCTATTTGATGAATTATAGGAGTCATCTTTTGGGTACTACAGCCATGAGATGAACAGTTCGGAAACGCGCATAAAAAGGACCTGTCGTGTTTAGTAGAGCACTGTAGTTCTCTGATTTTAATAAGCAGTGGTCCGTCCCTTTTCTGATTCGTCTGGAAAAGAAGACCAACCTGTACAAAGACATTAAGCTAGTTGATAGGTATTTTCCACTAGCCTATACACCTATAAAACCTGGTAGCGGCAGGGAACGCTCGGTTTAGTCTCAAATATTTGTGAAATCATAAGGCATAGGATGCAGATAAATATTTAATAAAGACCCAAATGTTGAGCTTTGTGGCATGTCTCTTGCAGAACTCAACTGTAATGAAGAGATATACGCATTACTAACCAGAACGTCTATAACACTCCCGATAAATATAATAAACAATTGGGGCAACAGGTCCGTCTATACAAAGACGTTCTAGGCAAAGCACAACCATGCGATTTGTCTGAGTTTTTTATTTTTAAACTGAACCAAAAAGCTACACCATATTCATGAAAAAGTTCATCAATGTGACAAACAAATCATCAATATGATGAGCCGAAATTATTATGCCTTATATTGTGGCGACAAATTGAAAGTCACCAAAATGCTTGCTAATTTTACCAGTCTTTATAGAGACTTTTACGTACGATTTTTTGTCTCTGAACATCTATGGCACAGTACCTTTCGAATTATTTAAATTTGATTCTACTGACACCATAATAGTAGTCGCAGTGGCTTAGGGTTAGTGTGTTGGACTAATAAGCGAGTGGTCTCAGGTTCGAATCCCGCAAAAACCCAAATTCCAACTTGTTTTTTTTTCCACTGCGCTACCTCTAGCGAACGTCTGACAAACATCCGAGAGTATAAATGTCTTGAAAGAGCTTCTCAATTAACCGTTTGGAATCGGCATAAAATTGTAGATCCCTTCCATTCGTTCCGAAAATGAAAAACTCACACAAAACGAATGCTTGTGAGAAGCTAGGCCTATTAATAAATATTAATAAATATTGATAACATTTTATATAATGTGAATAGTCGAAATAGACTATAGCTTTTTTCTATTCCTACTAATTTTACACTACTATTGCATTTTTTCACACTTCATTAATTGTTTTCAATTTTAAATACTTCAGTTTTTAGCAAAACCAGTCGCCCGTAGTAAAAGCAAACTAAAACGTTTATTCATCGGCACGCAATTTTCAATACAATGATTAATAGAAATGAATTCTTTGGGGGAAAATTAAATGACTCTTTTAAGATTCGTTGTTCTTCATTAAACTATTCACGATTTTTTCTTTGCCACCCTGTATAGATTCTTTACGCTTGATAAGCAATGTCACGCATGCATACATTGAAAGATGCATGTTGCGTGTGAGAGTATAAATACTGTACCAACTTCGTGTGTGAACACCTGCAGCATACATCATTATAAACAAACTGTATTATGTACATCACATTGAAGAAAACGATGAAAGAAATTCATCAATATGATGATTTCATCCATTAGTATGATGAATATAACGGTGAATTCAATTTGTTTTCATCAAACACCCGAGAGTGTTATATAATATACGTTCTTCCGTAAATCGTACTTTAGACCCTTCCCCAAAAAAGTTCAGATCATTTATCTTCGGCACAATTTTTTAAAATTCAAAACAAAATTCATCTTACTTAATACCATGTTCCCACCAACGTGATTTAGCCGAAGTGATTTATAAATCACGAAACGCGTTTCCAACGATTTTTACGTGGATTAGTGTGACATTTACGTCAACTTTGCCCTATCAGTGATGGAACTTTTAGCACTTAATTGGTATTTCTAACACTTTTTACACTTTCGGAAATTCTACCAACCTGATGAACTCGAAATCTACCACCTTTCAACAAAGCTATTTGCTAATAATAAATACCAGCTTTTTTTAAGGCTATCTACTACCGTTTCACTTTCCTCAAGTCCCATCACTGACGTTTCGTTTGCTGAATGAAGTGCTGAACATAATAGAGGTATATGTTCGATTTTATTTTGTGTGGGCAGATATGTAATTAAAATTTAAACACGTCTAAATCACGTAAATCTCAATCACGAAAATGTATGATAAATCACGTAATTTATGATTTATAAGATGATTTAGCTAAATCAAGTTGGTGGAAATATGGTATAACACCTACTCGTTCCTAGCTACAGTTGTGCCAATAACTGAAAAAAGTTAGCTTTTGGTGCAAATTGTTTCCTAAAATGTTTACCGATTTTACCTCATAAAGAGCGCAATTCTCCCAAACTCCTTCGAGAGGGAAATTGTTAAAATAAACCCACGCACATCCTAAATTGTTAATGCTAACACAGAGCTCGAAACTTTTGCAACCCACTCGTCTATAATAGCAAAATTCCAAAAATCCAAAAATCCAAATTCAATTCCGTTTTATGTGCGCGCCCTTCCCATATCCGGTTAGCAATATTTTACCAGGCATCCGTTTCCTTTATTTTGTTTACATTCTATGAAATCAAACTTTTCACTAAGTACGTAGTCAATAAAAAAAACAAAGGCAAACAAAAAATAATATATACATATATATACAGACATTCATAGGGTAAAGTACACCTATATAAGTAGCGATTTGTACAAAGCCTTTGAATTTTTTTTTGGGTTTTCGCATGTGTGTGATATAACATTTATGCAACGGCAAAAGGAATATTTGGCAGTCTCTAGTGTTTTGCGTCCTTTTTTGGTACCAATTTAAATTGAATACTGATTGAAATTGAAATTATGATTATTGAAAAGGAAATGGGTGAATGGTGTGTGAGCGTGGAGCGTGTGTCGTAGAGGACTGCCGTAGGAAAAGGTGGTTAATAGTGAAAGTGGAAAGTGATTGCAAACACATGGTACAGGGGTTTATTTGAAGCGATATTCTTCAGTGTTTCGGGATTTATTCTTTGACAAGGATATTTTTATATTTCCGTTCGTTTCGCTTTATGTAAGTAGATATCACTGGCTGTGATATGATATACATAGGTACATGGAAAGGGGCGATGGCAAACTGAAATCACTGATTTTATTAAAGGCATCTCGATTTGTTATTTTATTCCTATTCAAATGGGTGCCTTTCTAGTTAGGCCCCTGGAATCTGGATATATGGAAAATGTATATGGCTGAATAGACATGATATCTTCCTCTTGATGTTTTAGTAGGTACATGACTATAAGAGCAAATGGAGAATGGCCGTAGAGAATTAGAGAAAAACACATCCAGGGTTATCTAGCATACCTAACAAGGGATATAGGTAAGAGTCCCCTCTTCTTCAGGTTGGCGATATGCTGCAACTTCCGAACAATGTCAATTATAACTAGTGCACCGGCAATTTGTCTACAAAGGACAACTAGACATCATTGATAAGTGTAAGTGTACCTCGCGAGCCGTATACGTATGATTTATATCTACCAGCTGCTTCTCGATATACTGAGGCCGTCCACACGCGGTACAAATATTGTGCAGCGATATATAGGAGAAGCCAGGCGCATTTAATACAGCACATCGAGTACTTGTGATGAGAGTGAATTTCAACGTGGGTTAAGTTGGGTCCGCCGCATTGGAGTTTCGCCAGCCCAAACAAAGTATATGGGACTTTTGTTATTCTATTCTGATTTTGTCGTTCTTGTCGTTCTTTGTCGGTAAAGCTTGATTCGACACACCGACTTTTCGAGCTTCACTACGCCAAATATCTTTAAAAAAAAAAACCTATATTTGTAGACTACTACTCCATTAAACCAAATGTCTTTTCGCTCTTCTCTGCAAACCAACCAAAAACAAAACTTTTGAAAAAAAAAAAATTCCGTCTGAATTCTACTTAGTTTTATAGAACAAAACAAGCGTCTATTCATAAGCTATTAACGCAAAGTATAAAACAATTTTCCGCTCTTCTCTAAATGTATCAAAAAGTGAAAAAGCTTATCTTACGGTTACGGTCAAAAAAGTATAGTAAGCTAATAAATAAAATGGAAACACCATTACCGAATACTCCGGTCCCGTTCTGGAGCAGCTCGCAATGCGGTGTTCGGGCTCTGATTAAATTTTCGATCCAATCAAGGATTCAAAGCTCTAGGATCATAGAAGAAACTGCGGACCGCCCAAAAGTTAGAGGTAGTAGTTGGACGTTCTGAGCGACATACTGCAGCTGGAGTGGTCGTCAAAGACGTAGTCGAACCATTTTAATATGTTACTATCCACCGCATCAGGAAAAGAGTAATTTGTAAAGGAAAATGCTGAGAAGATGGCAAAAGATGCAGCATTAAAACAAGGCCATCGAGAAGCAAAAAGACAGTCGAGGAGGCAGGAGAAGACGATTCTGCGGAGCCTAGGTGTAATCCAATCATTTAGAAAAATTGAAGGGCAGTGGACACAACATTTTATGAAAGGCAAACCACTGTCCGTTCACAGGCCTTTAGACCGGAAATAGGAGAGACCAATCTCCGTTTCAGAGACCAATCCATAGTGGGCTCTAACAATCTTACCAGGGACTAAAGAGAAGAAGATTTTGAGTAGAAAGAGAGCCCCTTAAGTACAACTCATAGCGTATGAAGATCAAAGAAAAATAGAAGTATCATCCGGTGTAGTTTTGTAAGAAATGCGAGGAGCTGCCCTTAAGACCGGAACGAAGGCTCTTAGCAGAGTTATCGTCGCCATCTAGAGGTGGACCTGTCTTTGACGCGTAGGTCTAATCTCCGTTTGAAAGAGAGCTATAGTGTATGGACTGAGAATGAAAGCTTTCAAAATTTTGTGTGGGGACTCGGAAGTAAGTTAGTAAGACTCTAAGTTTTGTCATTCTAAAGGACGGTTAGGTTTTAAGGGTCGATGTTGATTTTGAATAAAACACAAATTGTCATTTGTTTTTATTATGTTAACATTCGTATGGTTCAATTATGTATGGAACAAAATATCGGCCAAATGGCCGCCGCGACCTCGGTGGCACACCTCCATCCGATGGTCCAAATTTTCGATGACGCTGAGGCATAATTGAGGTTCTATGCCGTTAATCTGCCGAATTATCTCATCCTTTAGCTCTTGAATTGTTGCTGGCTTATCGACGTTTACCTTTTCTTTCAAATAACCGCAAAGAAAGATTTTTTTTTTTTATAATTTTAAAGATGTCCAACTGTGTCAAATCACCTGATCTTGGCGGCCAATTGACATCGCCACCACGTGAGATAACACGGCCATTGAATCTGTTGCGCAAAAGAGCCATTGTTTCGTTAGCTGTGTGGCAAGTGGCACCGTCCTGTTGAAACCACATATCGTCCACATCCATATCTTCCAATTCGGGCCATGGAAAGTTCGTTGTCATCTCACGATAGCGAACACCATTCACAGTTACTGCCTGACCGGCCTCATTTTGGAAAAAAATACGACCCGATGATGCCGCCAGCCCATAAACCGCACCAAACAGTCACTCTTTGTGGGTGCATTGGTTTTTCAACAATCACTCTTGGATTATCATTCGCCCAAATGCGGCAATTCTGCTTATTGACGAATCCACTGAGGTGAAAATGTGCCTCCTCACTGAAGATGATTTTCTTCGAAAATTGATCATCCACTGTTGCCATTTCTTGCCACCATTCTGACCATCGACGACGCTTGAAATGGTCAAGGGGCTTGAGTCAATTGCATCTTGTAAGGGCGTAAATGCAAGTCTTTATGCATAATGTTCATAACGACGAGCATGAGAGGTGCAATTGTTGGGCACGACGACGAGTTGAGGTGGACGGCTCTTCAGCCACACTATCGCGAACAACAGCAATATTTTCTGCAGTACGAGCTGTACGATGGTGTTTTTACATCTCTTACAGACCCGGTTGGCTCAAATTTTTGCACGATTTTTCCGATTGTACGCACATTTGGACGATTAAATTGACCGAAAAATCACGAAGTGAACGCCTATTTTCATAATAAGCCTGAATAAGTTTAACGCGTTGCTCGATTGTGTATCTTTCCATGGTTCAAATTGAGTCAGTCGGAAATTGAGAAATGTGAAATGAAATGCAGAAAAAAACTTTACGTTTTGATGTGGTTCACATTCAACATCGGCCCTTAAAATATAACCACCCTATAGTATTTCTGCTCGACAGTCGAAGAGCCCTAATCATGTATGATATATATCTGATCAGAAGATTAGGGAAGCTCTTGTTGTCCGATCTTTGCGTGAGAAAGTAAGAATAAAAATATAATAAGTAGTTGGCGCAGCAGGTCCGTAAAGACCCTAGCTCCTCACAACCATTTTTGGAACGAATGAAAGGAGTCTACAATTTTATGCCGAGTCCAAACGGATAATTAAGAAGCTCTTTCATGACAGTTGTACTCTAGGATGTTTGTCAGACGTTCGCGAGAGGTGGCACAGTGATTTCGGTAAACGAACTTGGGACCCATCGCTTAATAGTGAAACAAACTGACCACTAAACCAGCACGCCTGCCTTTGCATAAGAAAGAAAATGATCATTTAACACGTCAGCTAAATCTCACATCCGAATCCCCCACTCAGTAGTCCCAAATAAAAGCTTTGGGAACGCAAAGTACTATAAAAACAGCGCGCATATATTGATTTATAAAAAGGCAGACTAACAAAACCAGTCTTGAGCTTCCCGTACATTGAGGAATACGCTTCTTTGCGACTCTTGTAACAAAACGCCCCTGGTCGTCACATTTTCCACTCTATCCTCACCATACACAGCCAGTCTCAGACACTCCACTGGCGGCTATTGCATCAATCTCTTTTGTAAGAATTTGCATTAGTCACTTAGAAGTCACACTTTCTTAGTGATGGGAAAACTATGAATTCCCGAATGAGAGTAGTATTCGGAGAGACTTGCCTACGTGTGATTTGTACCAATCTTGTTTCTTATGTACCATATAAGGTTCTCCCAACCCATAGAAAGTGACTTGCCATTGCCATTCAGTGTTCAGCCGCCAAAAAATGTTGAACAGGGAGTAACTGTTCAACATTTTTTGGCGGCTGAATTCCCTTTTGAAAAATTCGCCATAAGCAATCTCAGCTGGCTTTCAATTATATCAAGTAAGGTCCTGCAAAAAAAAAAAACAGTACAGTACCTCTTAACCAAAGTTTTGGTGTTTTTTGGGTAAACCTTGGATCAGGCGAGCAAAACCGCGGCCTAAAGCACTAAGCACATCACAATGACACTCTTCTTATGCAAAGTAAGGTTATCCCCGCATGAGCTAAAGGACGACAAGTCGTAAAAATTACATCTCACTACTACCTATCTCCACTACGCCTTCAGAAAGATCGTAAAATGAACATGCAAACAGAAATCAAATAAGTTTTCACTATAAATGTACTTGCTAGAAAAAAACAACAAACAAACAAAAAAATAACATCGCAAAAGTTCAACGAACGAATGAGTAGAGCATAATTATTTTTGCTCTGCTCCTTGTACAATCCTTGTCCTCCTGCACTCCTACAGCGTGTATCTGGCTGGCAGAAAAAGCCCACGCCACAAGATAGAAACAAGAAAAAAAAAAAAAAAAAACACCAAAACACATAATATATATCTACACGTGGGAATTATTGCATCTTCCTTATGATGAATACCGCACATTTATCCTCGAAACTTTTCCCAAGACGAGTACACCACCACACACTATCACAGTGTAATTATTTTTCATACGCCAAATTAAAAGCAATCCATACACATAGGTATAGTCCTCCATCTTTCTATGCACACCATATTCAAAGCATTCAAATAACAAACTCTTTTGTCTAGACAATGTAGACAGGATTATCATTTTTCACCCCAGACCCCGCCCCCTTATTTTATTTTATTTTATATTTTCAAATTAAGGATATATGTAGATATTTAGTTTTTCCAGCTGTCTCTTGTGTACATGCGTGCTTAATATGGTGTGTGCACAAAAGTACTTGCGATACTTTTAGTTTTCAAGTTTAATAAGGACGATAAAACATGTTTGCTCATGGGAAAAGTGAATGTGCGTGTGGGTGGCGGCGCGGCGGTTTGTACGGCGTTTCCTCAAAGCTCACGTCTGAGAGTATGGTTATTAAAAAGTTTTACGAGCATATAAAATATTGTGTACTTACGAATTTAACTCCAGATCCAAGCGAAACTTATGATTAAATGCCTTAATTAATAGTGAGGTTCGGTGAAAATGTTTCTGTAATGAGAAAAAAGGGTCCATCAGATACTTGTGTAACGATTAATCACTGCATAAGCTGAAATATAAGGATATTTTGATTGAAAAGAAAACGTTTCACTAGCCACAGTAATCCACATCGTTGTGATGTAAATTTATGGATACCAGAAAAAAAAAGGACACACAAAACAAAAGGCAATCGGGATAAGGACGATTCACATTTTCTGTGGGTTTTGTCCGTCTGTAATCCTGAGTAAAAAAACAAAAGAGAAAAAAAAATCCCAATCGGACACAGGGCCAAAAGATGAGGGAGTGAGAAACTACGAAACTAGGAGAGAGCGAACGATAAAAGTAAATTCCCAGTAAGTTTACCAAACAGTTATCCATTGGATACAAAAAGCTTTCAAGATATTAGCGGTTTTTGGCCAAAAGGATAGCCAGCCAGAGTGGCGGGCAGCAGGAGAATGATTTGGTTTGGCAAAAGGGTTTTATGGATCAGAGTCGCTGATACTGTTTGTTTATTTGGATGTTCAACGTTATAGAGGGAGGAGATTTGAGCTGGAGAATTTACCCGAGAGCAAATAAATAATTCCCTTTGACCATATTCTTGTGGGATATAAATAACCATGGAAGGAGCTTTTTCTTTTATTTGGTCGTTGCTGTGTTGGCTGGGGGAAGGGTGATGCTGAACTGAACACATCTGGACGATTGAAAAATAATTCAATCAAAAGGTGTATGTATATACAGATGATGGTTAAATTGGATACAGGAATTGTCCGTTTTTTAGTCGGCCAACTGGGATTATAGTATTTCGGGCACGGTTGTAAGCTGAGCTTGTGTGCAAACCCGTTTTTGGGCTGAAAATTCGAATAATGGTACTTTTGAAATTTGGAAGCACATTTTCTATCTCCTAAGGTAATACGGTCATTTCTAACTTAATGGAAAACTCAGTTTTTCTGTGTATTATCGTAAAATGGATTTTTGAAAAAAAAAGTCCATTTATAAAAATGTAGTTTTCTTTAGTTTACCTGAAAACAGCAGCAGCGATTTTGACTAAAATGCAAACTTAGAGTAATATTGATGTTCTTAAAATTGTTGTGTATTTAATTTCAATTCGAATCACCGAAAACGCTAATTTTAAAAACTGCTCATACCTCGAAAACCCTATTTTTGACTTCGGCAAAACTTTAAGAACCAAGTAAAACTTATATCTCGAACAATAACTTATAATCGGTTTTTAGCTATATAGTTAACAAAAAGTATTTTTCAAACTAAACATTGCAATATTTGGTACTGTTTTGTTTGCCAAATTTTACAAAAACCGCTCTAACGATTTTGATACGAATGACTACCCAAAAGCCGATCTGTGTTTATATATTTTTTTAATACACAATAACGCACTTCTACTCCATTAAAAATGCAATAACAGCGATACTTAACATTGATTGCGAAAATTTCCTGTTATTGAGAGCTAAAACTTATAAAAACTCACATTGTTATATGATACGAGTATGTACCTACAATATACTGCCATATCGAATGAATAATCTAAAAGCGAATTTTATTTAACACCATCTATTCTAACATTTTCTGTACGGTTGCTTCTGAACTTTTTACCTATCTACCAATTAACTCAACCAAACTTTTGATGAACGAGCAAATTTCGTGCTTATTTGTTACCACTGCGACACCTCTCCCCAACACCTGACAAAAAAAGGTGCCTTATTGGCTTAAATATATAAATGCAAAATATTATTCGATTTGGGTAACGATAACTGCCTCCGCAAAAACAATAAAAAATCTACCTGTTCGTAATCAAGTGAGACGGAGTGTATGCTGTAAAATTTTATAACTTTTTTTTGAATATCTAGTTAGCCACGCTTTTTATTTCATATCAGTTAACTATTGTTTTCCGTGTGCATCAGTCATATAATCGTCTTTTTACAAATACATTAAACTAAACTCTTTAAAAAAAAAAAAGCAAAGAACGCGAAGTGTATTTAAATGTTCTATTTTTGGTGATTCTCGTGAAATGAAAGAAAACGTTCTACCTACTTATGCAGATGCAATAATGTACTATGAATGAACGAGACATCAACTTAAATTCGAATTGGAAACTGCAAAAGAGCCCATCTTTCCAGAAGTAGCAGCTATAGTAAAATATATCCAAAATAGAAGATATACGGCGATCTGCATCTATTCCAACTGTAACAAGAACCAGAATCATACAGATGTTGAAAGCATGTCATTTAAAATACAAGAATTTACCAAAATCTGTCAAGAGACTCTCCCCAGAAAAATTAAAAAGTTTTCAGCAAAGTGGTAAGTTCCTTTTCGATATTACGACATGCAAATGCAAGGAATTCAATCAGTGCACCTGTACCAAAGACAAAAAGGTTCCGAAACAAGAGCAAGCATTTTTAATTGACCAAAGAAACGTACGAAGTATGGCAATCGGTGGAATTGATGCTACTGTCACTGAAAGACTGCGAAAGAGTTTGGTAAGAAAACTGACTCGAGAGAAATGCCAAACTGTTAGTTAGTAGATTAGTACTTCTTCGACATCCTCATCGTCAGCGTTTGAAAGTTCAAAAAGTACGGATAACTTCATTCAGCCCAAAGAAAAACACATTTCTAAGAAGAAAAGAATACCTACCTCAAGCGTTGATTTTCCTACATTATCGAAGACGTGTGACAGGTGTGGAGTATCAGATAGGGCAGCAGCAGCGATAGCATCCTCTGTTTTGTTTGATATTGGGTCTGAAGACTGAAGTCGGGGTCATCGACAGACATAAAATACGAAGAGAGAAAACTAAAACCCGAGAGAAGTTAATGAACGAAAAGGCAACTGCAGAATTATTTGCAGTATACCTAATTTCATGAATAAATAAATGACAAAATTGAGGAAAAATGGTAAAATACAAAACTACAATTGTTGAAGAGCACATCTCTTTGCTGCAAGAGCCAGGATCCATATACATGGGATATGTAGTTCCTAAGACTGGTTCGGCCAAAGAAATACAAAATGGAATAAGAAGTTTTCTATGAGATGAAGAGATTCCTCAACATCATCTTATGGCTATCGGTTGTGACGGTACAAACGTGAATACAGGGAAGTCGGGCGGTATTATAAGACTACTTGAGACAGAACTCCAAAAACCACTTCAATGGATTATAATGTTTACTTCACATGAATGAACTACCTTTAAGACACTTATTTCAACATCTTAATGGATGTACTTCCGGACCTAAGACTTACACTGGACCTTTGGGAAAGGCACTTGAAAATTGTGAACAATTACCTGTTAAACCTTTTCCACGTATACTGAAGGGAATGTTCTACCAGAAATTGCTAATCATTTAAGTACAGATCAATAGTATTTGCACAAGATTGTGTCAACGGTTTTATCAGGTGAGTTTCCACAAGATCTGTCAAATTAATCTCCAGGCAAAATGTCTCATGCGCGTTGGCTCACACGGGCCAACCGCATAATGCGTTTATATGTAACAACAGAGACACCTTCGGAAAACTTGATCACTTTGGCCACATTTGTTGTTAAGGTTTACGCGCCATCTTGGTTCTCCATAAAAAATAAACCAACGTGCAAGGATGGTACACACCATCTTTTTAACATAGTTATGACCTCCAGATATCTTCCAGAAGAACTTAAGAAAGTAATCGATCCTATCATTCAGCGGAATGGTTATTTTGCGCATCCTGAAAACATTCTGCTTGCTATGGTTACAGATAACAATAAACACCCTCGGTCTTCAACACCCAGGCTGTTCGAAGTGCCGCTTATTAACTTCAATGCATCAATGTATATCGATTTAATAAATTGGCAAGAAAAGGTTTCAGACCCACCGATTATGCAAAACTTGTGTGACCAAGAAATTCGGAGCATCGTGGAATCTAGTGGTGAAGGTGAATTGTTCTTTTTAAGGCTTCCGTGCCATACACAGGCTGTTGAACAAGCTATAAAGATAACGACGGAGGCTACCACTTCTCAGTACACAAAAAAGTCCAGACTAGGCGCAATAAAGGTCAAAATAGAATCACGGAAGATAATGCCTAAATTTGAGACCAAACAAGATTTTCAAGCATCTTAATTATAAAATACCTAATGTTTATTGTTACGAGAGCGAACTTATTTTTTGTTTATTTTGAATTAAAATTCTAATTATAATAATATATTTTGCGCAGTTTTATCTATCTATTTACTTTTATATTATTTTCAGCCATATCTATTTTCTAAAATCTTGTATACAATTTTGGTTTTTGAAGTCAGTGCGGAGGCAGAAGATCTTAACCAAATTAATTGAAAAACTGCATTAATTTTTCTTTTAATATAAGGCACCAATCCCCCCCTATTACAATTCCGAATCTTAAAAAAAAAAAAAATGTTTCATACATCCGTGCTCCACCCTAATATAAATCCCTTTGGTAACAAGATGTTGACTGATACAGCCGTATAATCAATCTCAGAGTAGCGAAACCGTCTAATCGTTCACTTGTTTAGCGGAATAAATCATATCAATATTCCACATGAAGAGCTACAATATGTTTACGAGGGAAGTGTGAAGAAGTTAGAGCTCGAACCATTTTTGCATCAAAAGCGAGAGTGTTTATAATGGTCACAAGATTGTTGGGATCTACGACTGTCGTTTAGAGAAAAATTCAATTCTAGCGTGAGCGTGAGCTGCAACCAATACACACCTATGAGTTGCTTTTCGAAGCCGTGTACGGAGAATCTGTATTTATATAGACCACTGTCACTGGGACCCACGTCTGTTCGTGATTTCCCCGCTGCGGAAGCCTACTTGTGGTTGGACTGTAGCGGCGATTCTTCTGTCTGGCTCTGAATATTAACGGTTTACAAAGCACCCACTCCACGGCGAATTTAGCTGCGATTTGGTTCTCTCACGTAATTTATCAAATATGTATATGAAAAAATCGGAGAAAAGACGCCCACATACCACCATAAAAGATAAAATCTTATAAGTACACAAAAAGGCAGCGTTGTGCGTACCTCAACTGAACACTAAGTGGTCCCTGCTATTCTGCAAACAGTGACATAGGGAGATGCCTGATGCCCACCATCGAAAGGGTGAAAATTAGTTACACAAATAGTAGCAATTTGGCTTCTAATTTGACTGTACACAAATGCATTTAACAAAATACCTGCAAAAATTAAGGAAAATAATGTGCACACATATTTGCGTCCATTAGTCCCAACTGACCGACGACGTCAGACGTGACCTTTTAAATTCCAAACATTTGCTTAATTATTCGCAAATCCTAATGCAAACAGATTGTCCTTTCCCAAAGAACAGAAAATGCTGCCAACAAATCCCTGACTACATTGTGTGTACCTATGCTCACTTATTCCCTCAATGAAGTGAATAAAAATTAACAACATTTGCCCCTGCAAGCAAACATTTACTCTGCAATTATACGCACAGATGGAGAAGGAATAATTACACAAATCCCCACACACGGGTAAATGGGTTATACCTCTACCTTGATGGAGATTAGATGAAAACAAAACAACACACACACAGCCATATACGCTCTTGTAAAACAATTGCATAGACCCGCAGCGAGCTCAACAATTTGTCGCCAGGTTAATAGGATCATATGCCTTCTTTAAAAAAAAAAAAAAACTCAAACGAGTCCTTTAAGGGTTGGCCATACCCATAATGGATTTTTAGACCATTCTTCCTGTTTACTCCCCTAGAATGGGGAAACGAACTTTAACTGGACACTCGTACCACTGAATTGAGAACTGGAAAAAAACAAAAACAAAATTTCAAACTACTCCGATATTGATTAACAACTTCAAGTAGGTGTTCCTCCCTACATAAACGCAGTCAGATCGTTCCAAGTCCAGGTATGTACATTGTACACGGCACTGAAGAGCAGGTGGTTCCGGCTGCCCGGTAAAGCAATAATTTGTCTTTCTGGAGTTTTAACCGTGTTTTCTTGTTGAATGCGGTAAATGAAAATGTCCTTCTTCTGAAATTTCCCATTCGCCAATATGCCAGGGAAGCATGAAACTTTGGTTTGGATTTTAATTCGCTTCCCATTCCGTCCTTTCCCGGCCAAGACTCGAGAGTTTTTTTATTTCGTTCTCAATTTCTCAGTGTTTCCTGTTTTATTTTCGATCATTTGCGTTGTTGATTTCATAAGTTGGAACTCACTCCCCTTTCCCCTCCTGCAATGGCAATGATGATTTATAGGTATTTCGCTTTGCCATCGTCTGCTGACTCATCATATATATGTACTTGCTCCTTACAGGAGGTTCCATGATTCCATTTTTTGCTATTTTTCAATTTCTTCATTTTTCCATGGAGCATTTTCACTCACCTGGACATTTCCAAATTGAGTATTCTGTCCTTGTCCTTGGGAGTAATGTTCCCATTTCACGTGATGACATATTTGCCGAGTTATACAAGACGTTGATTGCTCGAAAGCATTACGAATTGTTTTCGATGATTATTATGGACATTGTGGGAGGTTTTTCTCCTTCCGGTTCTTCAATATGTCAGCACTGTATTGGGTGGATGTTGATTTGACCTCGATAAAGTTGCCGCTCCCTGATGGAAGTTCTAAGGGGGACTATTAAGTTTGACACGCGTCGGTTCCAGAGATCGAATAAAAAATTTGTTTTGTTGCCGTCAGTCAGGAATATTTTGATTTTGATGTCATTTCGATTTCGCTTTCATGTTTGGCAGTTTGAGTTCCAAACGGAGGCACACTGTCGCAAGGGTAATTGGTTTGAAAAGTGACCTTCGAAACTGTTTATCTTATATAATCAACAGTCAATTGGAAATGTCATTGGGGCGTAATGCTTCAGGAGCAACCTGGATACAATCGAAATAGGTATTCTTGTGGAGATTTGTTTTCATTGTGTGAGGCTTCCCTGTAGAGATATTTCTTGATTTCCGGACAATGGTACCATACAACAATCTTCAAAAAAGATTACCAACTACGATTAAATGAGACGTGTTTTTCAAATGCAAACAAAATGGCGTTCAACAATTTAAGCCGGCGACTGTTTGTCTATAACTTTCTATGGGCAATGGGGGTAGTTTAACAGTTTTGAACATTTTTGTGGAAATAGTGGCCCGTCGCCAATATTGTAAAAAGGGCGAAAACAGAGAATTTGTGAAAAGCCGCCTTCGGGGGCCCTGAGATGAAAGAATTGGACAAAAGAGTGTCGCCCATGGGTAACGCTGTTTCCCGGGCATGAGTGTGGCGTTATTTAGGAAAACGAAAAGTCTGAAAACCTACTCAAAAAAAGCTCAAAAGCCCCACATTTAGGATTATTTACTCTTAACCAGCTGTTATCATAAAGGAAGGAAATCCCGGGCCTTAGATAGGTCCAAAGGGTAGTTCAGCCATTTAATAGTAACCTCAAGAAAATTCTAAGTCTGCGAGGGGACGATGTCAGAAAAATAGCAGGCTACCTTACACGTCATCTCTTTTTGCTATACCTGTAAATCAAATGCACCTAGACAACTTTTAGTGCCGACTTTGTATCCAGGAAACCAACGAAATGCGTACGCCCAGTGGGCTTTTAAACCAACTTACAAATAATTGTTGTTTACTAGCATTTTATTTAACAAATTTGGAGAAAAAACGATTTTTTTTTCTATTTCACAGCAACAAAGAAAATTAACTTTTGGTGGAACGGAAATAATGAAATTTCTACTAAATTTCCCTTTGGAAGCAACAAATACAATTTTCTAAAACAAAAACTTTGTGAAACAGAAGAAATGGATTTTTCGAAAAAAATTGTTAAAAAATGTTTCAAACAACAATTTGTTAGTTGGTGAAATAGGCTACTAGTGTTGGTAATGGTTTTACAAAAAAACACTCCCCCTGACTAACCACCATGAGATCTGCTTTATCAAGTGTTCCATTAAGTGACACCTTATCTAGAGTCGACTTTTCACACACATATTGCCAAAAATGTGCCGTAACTCAAATAAATAAAATTCCCATCAGCACCCTCCCCCTTTAGCATCTTGCACTAAACATTTTGAAATTATGTTAATTTACAAAACGGAAAAAAAGTCCTAGGTTTGAACAACTTACACACATACATTATTTATCATGTTTATAAGGCTGTATATTCATTCAATGAACCATGAAAAATACTTATGCCTCCTGCCCTGTGCGACACAAAATAGGGTAGAAAATAAATATAAACGGAGTGAGGGTACCATAATATACCTGTATATGTGTTTCTTTTTTGTAACACAAATATCCTTTTATCACATTAGCTTCAGGAAAATTCGCTTACGCAGGAAGGAATCTGTTAAAAAAATACATGCTCGCACCGGATATTAATTTTTACACAAACTTCCAATCCTCTTCTGAACGATAACAACATACACACAAATAAAATGTGAAATACAGACAAAATGCGCGGGGGTGGTAAAAAAAACTGTTTAATGCCAAGTACACAGGATGAGATTTTCCAATCGCACTTCTTTTTAACAGTCGACATCCTTTGTACCTTCTCGATGGTGCGGGAAGGTAACATCCTTCACAGCAAACTGCAAACGCAGGCAAAAATTACCAAGTAAAAAAAAAAAAAACATAAGAAGAAGCTACATCGGATATTGTGGGGTGGATTACAGGGTACCCTATCTTCATAAGTATTAACGGTTCATTATCTTCTGTAAATATTATATTATGGGGTGCTTGAAAGTGTCTTTTAGATCTTTGTGGATTTGAAAATCAAATTGTGTGAACTGGGGATGGGCTCATAATCCACGAAAAGCCTCC
This sequence comes from Cheilosia urbana, assembly GCA_946477585.1. Classification (NCBI taxonomy): domain Eukaryota; kingdom Metazoa; phylum Arthropoda; class Insecta; order Diptera; family Syrphidae; genus Cheilosia; species Cheilosia urbana. The sequence goes on from OX297854.1 coordinate 34,221,236, forward strand.
GTCTGTAAGTCTTTAGTGTGGAAGACAAATGGGATCGATCCGCATACCGAATAATTCAAATTATCCATGCTGGAAGCTATCACCCGTGATGCAATATGCTTCAGAACGAGATAATAAGAAGTCGCACCTCGACGAATTCCATTGAATGTTAAGAAAAGTTTTTAAAGACCTATTGTCGGTGTCCGAAACGTTTCACCAAATTTGGCAATCGCATAATATATGAAGAGCTTCTGCCGGTCAGTGACATCGAAACCTAAGGAAAAATTTGGGGCTTAAAGTTTTTCTGTATATTGTTGCCGGCTTTGCCGTCGGGTGAAAGGTTTTTTGTAGATACCAGCTGATTTTGCAAACCGTCTTTCGTGCGTCACTAGACGAGGACATGCTTCAATAGTTCTTGCAAGATATGAAGAGATAAATATAAAACTGACTGTCGAAACACCGGATACTCTTTTTTCTACTCATACTCAAAAAAGCGCGTTACTCTGCTGGTGTGTTATTAGAGCCAGTGTCTTCTTTTTTTTTTGTAAACCTTTTTTTGGTGAAACTAGCTTTTCGTTGATCCCAGTAGTGTAACACTAAATTTTGAACTTTGTCTAAAGTAGGTGAAGATATACTCGGTCCCTTTGAGAGAATATTCGTTAAATATTGTGGTCAGGTTTGCGTTGAAAGGTTTTGGAGGAGAAAATTTATCGACGAACTATATCAGCCATAAGTCACGATGGCTACGTCATATAGAGCGAATGAAGACAGATTCTTGGACGGATAACGTAGTAGAGGCAGACCTTAACCGACTTGAAGTGCGCAACTGGAGGCAGTTACCTAGGCCCAGGTCTAAAGGTGCCTGTCCATTTGAGAGTAAAACAGCTCTCAAGCAGCTCTCGGAAGCAAACTCGCAAGTGGACATAGCCTAAAAAGTAGTTCGCGTAGAGTTTACTTTTTACCGAGAGTAACTCTCGAGAGGTTTACTAGCGTAAGTATTCTCACATGGAAAGGCACCTTAATTGAAGAGGCTTGTTAGTTGAGAATCGGAGCAAGTGGATATACCATAATGCTAGATCCAATTTAATCGACACATTTTCCTTGACTCCTTGTGTAACATTTTGTTTCTGTTTTCTGAAGTTACTACATAGAACTACCCCCAACCTGTAGGTGTATGTCCCTGCTTTAGTCTTTGCGTCTTCAACTCTCTTTAAGCAACATAACCTAAATATGTCGGACTAGCTCAGGTTTTCCTATTAGACTTATTCTGAGACTCCTTCTTAGAGTGATTGGACAAAGACCGACTAGTCTTTGTAATCAATATGATTGCCGACCTCTCCGTTGAATTTGGTGGGCTTAAGCTCATCATACCCACTTTGCGCTTGTTGGGTTGAAGGCCAAGTTCACTTCCTGCTGGCGAAATATATACACGAAAAATTGACGGTCAGAATTTAGCCACGGAGATTTAAACCATAAGCCAAATTGACGTATAAATATATTTTTTTTAGAACCTGCTACAGTTCAGGACCATTACTTTCCTGTCTTTGGGCTTATTTCCTAGCACCGCACCTGCAAACTTATTAAAATACCGTCGTCATTTTTCTGCATGAAAATCAACCGGTCAAACGCAAAACACCCTACACTATAGGGCTAAGGAACACAACACTCGGAGCCACCTATTTATACATTCAATACACAGAAGGTGCAGGCAGGTGGCAAAGGAATGTACAAAAAAATCGTATCGTTACTCCTAAACACCTTTAAATTGGCCCGGCGAAGAATGATAAATGCAAGGCGGCGACGTGCAAAAAAGTATACTTAAGGTATGTGTACGTGAATTGTCAAAATGTTGTCCCGCACCACTACACACCCTTCCGGTCTCGACAAGGACATGCCTGCGATGTTTTTATGTAAACAGCCCAAAGGTGGTTGCTATTTTGCTTTTTTCGTGGCGCTCGTTTCTGCTACGATAGCAGAATACGTGATTCCAAATAACCAAAAGCACTTATTTTGTAAATTATAAAATATTTCCAAAAAAATAAATAAATTGAAGAACAGAGCAAAGATTGGTATTGAGAAGATTCGCCGAGGACAAAGGTAGGCAACCGAAAAAGAATCGAATCGAGTTCGTTGTATACATTTTTATTTCGAGCAAGGATCTCGAGAACAAACACAAATTAATTTTACCAACAATTTTACCCAGTGGCATAAATTTTATTAAGGTTTTAATGATAAAAAGGATAAGGGACAAGGGCACGCTGTGAAGGTAATATTAATGTGGTGCCCACGTGGCTTATATTTAAAGCAAATAAATATAGAATGCAATGGTGTTTGCTCTGAATAATTATTGTTATGCGACGGCGAAGGACAACTTATAAATGGATGATCGTCACGATTTGTCGATACTGCTGCATGTCTTGTCAATTATGAGATAATACGCACTTCCATTGAGAGTATGTATTCAAATGTACACCCTGTCCTGGCAGCTCATTGTTGAATTTCGGCAATTGTAGAGTTTAGGCTCTCACTCGCAGCCTTCCCCGAGGAGGGTAGGTAACTTAATTAGCAACGTGAATTGCTTTTAGCATAATTCGCAGAGACAAAGGAAATGCGAAACCAAGATCCCGGTTCACATTTCCACGTATGCTATGATTAATTCTGCTCCCCTGCTCGATGGTAATCAGAGGGCCGTTCAACTCAGCCAACTGATGTCGGATGGAATTGTGCCGCAGGACTGCCTACCCAATTTAGAGGAAAGGTGAAAGGTTTTACTCTATATCATTCTGCAGAGCTGGTAATTAACATGTACGTGGTTGAAATTTTATTTGTCGTATATGTAGATTTAGACGTATTTTGAGCAAAAAGGATAAAGATAACCTGTTCATTGATGGGCTGATGATGATTCATCATGTAATTACGGCCAGAGGCGAGAAAGGGGAAACTTTCGGGTCACTGAAAAAGGGCTAGTCGAGGTTAAGGAGTCCATTTGGCTATATTCAACTGTTAAAAAACTCGCCTTAGCACGGAATTAGGGGTGCACCCTAAATACGCTTCGTTTTCAACTAAAGTTTTGGACCCGCACATCCCTTTTTTATGTTTTATATAATGGATGTCGAAAATTCGTTACCTCATTGCATTTTAAAGACTAAGCGACCTCTGATGGTCGTCTATTCGCTGTCTTTAAGCCCGTACGCAGAAAAAAGTAAGAGCAACGTATGCATGCTTCACAGTTTTAGAGTAGACCGCTTCGTAGAGCGACAAGGGGGAATGTGAACCCTATTTGACAAGGTACATAGGTGCTGCTTATGGCTGAAAGTCCTACGAAGAATAGATGTAAAGAGCCAAATCGACTGGTGGTTCGATTTAATTTTTCAATTAGACGACTACGAATCAATTTGAAGCTGTTTTGAAGATCAAACCATTGCGAACGGTTCGTTCTGACAATTGTAATCAACACACCGTACTATCCCAGGAGCAGACGCTATTTCTGGGATCAAATGACGCAAGTTAGTAACAGAAGATAGACGTGTCCATGTTGACTAGAAAGCGGTGCAAAGGGCTTGCAAGGTTGGCTTAATATATTTTATCAATGAAAAGTATTTCAGATCCTGGAACTCTCAGACATATACCCCTACCAATCCGGAACATTGACACTACCCGCTTACTTCTTTATTGAGAGGCAATGCATTGTTATTCGGTGCAGGGACATAAGTCCAAATTTTTAATTTTGGGACCTATAAACCCACTTGAGTGAGGCATAAATACCAAATTCGATTTGGGACTTATGTCCCACACCATCGGGACATAAGTTAATCCAGTTTTTGATCTTATAAGCTACTTTCGGGAAAATGGAAGGTAGGACTACAATCTAATGCTCTAGTGAAGGTTAGCACCTGGGCCAGCAGGTGCGGTCTTGGTGTCAACCCGAGCAAAACCGAACTGATGCTTTTCACCACTAAAACCAAAATACCCGACTTCACACTTCCTCGCCTAAACGGCCAACAATTATCTTTATCGAACAGTGCTAGGTATCTGGGATTGATCCTGGATCCCAAGCTCAGCTGAAAGCTTAACATCAAACAACGGGTAAAGAAAGCATGCATAGCTTTCTATGCCCACAACAGAACGTTCGGCAAAAGATGGGGCCTGCAACCAAAACTAACCCTCTGGATGTACTCAGCCGTTGTACGACCAATCCTTACTATGGGTCAATAGTTTGGTGGCCGGCTCTAGGTAAAGCCTACAACATAACAACATAAGATCCTTGTCTTCCTGACTGCCTCTGAAGGGAAAAGATGGCTTTAGGAATTTACCAGGGAAGGCACAATAGGCTCCTTTAAGAAGCCGCAGATATATATACCTGGAAACGGTCCACCACGAGTTGTAAGCGCTATTTAAAGAAAATTAAAGCAAAGAAATCACAAAACTGCCATAGTTCACTCCGACTCTATTTTTTCCTTCTCCGATTCGACCTCCTCCTCAGTGTGCCTCCCCCTATTGTATCACTTTGTAAGTCGCTACTGTGTTGGTCGATGGAGGCAATTTTAGACAGACTATTTACCATAAGATGAATCCTCATTCGGCTCTACAAATATCTGCGAAAATTCCCGGCCACATGAGCTCACTCAAAGCTACTCTCATTCCATATAAGAAGAGGTTCTATCTAATGCGTGTTTCGCATAGACAATGACTCTGATGTCCATGTTCCCAATTCCCAAATCCCGAAACATCAATTGTTTATTTTCTGATTTATTCGATCCCACATAAGCCGTACGTCCACGGTCCACCCCCTGCATTAGCATTCCCATGGCTATCTTGCCAGTGGTCCAATCCCAAGTGGACCAACGACCATATCGAGTTACACAAGCACTGCTCTTGCTAATTAACGAAAAACTCGATAACAAATAAAATCTAATCCTCAACATCTGTCTGTGTGTGTAATGTGTACCAAACTCGATAAATATTAACGAGACAATTATGATGCTACTTAGTTGCGGGCCGTGTATCCTTGATGACACCAATTACGTACCACATTCTCGGTCGAGCAAATTAGGCAAACACACACAGACACATGCAGACAGACGGCTTGTGATCAAAATTCACAAATCATTCACATTCCACACGCATTCAAAAACAGTCGACAATAATAATTAAGAAATCAATAAGCACAAGGGGACATTGTACGTTTTACGTGCGTGTGTGAGAGAATTTATGAACCGAACATATGGACCAGAATACAATCGGCAGAGGTTAATTCTATTATGTGAGTTATTTTGTCAAATCATCATCATCAGGACGACGACGGCGAGGGTCTAACCAAACATGAAACCATTTCCAGCAATTGCTTGATTTGTCAGTCGAATAGTAAGGCCTTCTCGCGTGTCCCAAACCAGAAAGGACTTCGTTACCATTATTTCTCCCTCTCCCGATCGAAAATGAAAATCCTGCAACTTAAGCCTTTATTTACTTTGGTCCAGCATGAGGAAAGAAACGGAAGTTTTGGGGTTGTTTCCATCGACCGTGACATGGCGGTCCCTGTACCCCATAGAAAAAACACCATCCCATGGGTTTTTACGTCATACTGTTAGAACGACATCTAATCTGGAGAAAAATCCATACAATGTTGTGTGTATCTGCGTTTGGTGTTTCTTCACCCCCTCCCCCCATTCCTCTCTCCAAGTTTGTCGCACGTCTGATCCATTTCTTCGATACGTGGCGGAATTTCCGTGAATTGATTTGCTGTTAGCGGAATTGTAGCAATGGCAGAGCGCGGTATGGTGACTTATCCCTCGATATGGGGGGGTGGAACGTGTTACGTATAAATGTTATTACTCCTCGAAATGTGAGTACTAGCACCTACATGGCAGAGGCGGAAGAATTGTTCCAAAGCGAAGGGGTGGATCTAAAACACACCACCAAAAAGGACGACGAACAATAGCGACGTATATATACAGATACACACACCCAGGATAGGTGAACGAACGTAACATTTCTATAGTCTGGCATATACATACGAGAAAGGATTTTGAATTGTTTTCCTTTGAAATGGCATTTTCTGCTTCTTCGTTCTTTCTCCTGATTTAATGCCACAAAAGGTGGGAGTGTGGGGGGACGGTCGCAACAACGACGAGAAACAAAAACGAGGATCCACACATTTAATCAGCCCGAGGTGACGGTGTTTGTTTTTATTTCAGATATCCTGTCATTTTGGAAGTACAAAGTTGTCGCCCGACTTTCCAAGAGGAAGCTATATATAATTTGTTATTTATTTATGTTTCATATGGTGTCTTGCCTTTGACGAATTTACACCGCACAAGGGAGGACGCGGTGGACGATTGTTGATTCTAATTAAAAGGAACTCATGTCAGCAGAGCTGGGTAGGTTAGGAGGTATTGTTCGAACTCAGGGATATACAATGGAAATTGGGTGATGCTATCTGAGTCTCAATGTTGGAATTTGTTGCACAAGTTTAATAGTATTCGTACAGTTTTAAATTTGGAAGGCATTAGGAGGGGTTCTTCCAATACAACAGAGAGATTGAAAGCTTTTTCTAGAACAGCCAAAAAGAGATGACCGACACTTGTTTGAGGCGACGACAAGAACTAACTTACACGTGTATATGAGATTGCTGTTATAACTGGACATCGCCAAGTTGATGCCAGTTAGAGTCCTGGCCTATGTTTATAGGAAACCAAGTCACCATCTGCAAAGAATAGCTAAGCGGCAATCGTTTCATGTTGCATAGGCGGGAAGCTTCATTTAAGGTTAGAAGAGTAAATGGCATACTCGCGACTCACTGGTGACATGCATTCGAAAGTCGACAGCGCTATCATATAGGGTGTATTGGCATGAAGCTCATATGTGAAAGATTAGGTTAAAAGCTGTTAGACCAATGTTTGGCAAAGCTGTGCGTTTGAATATCAATCTTGTTGTCAGTTCGCCTTCGGAAAGCAAGATAAGGTACCATCAAGTCGGGGTTCTCTGGAAGTACTCAAGATAAAAGGTGGTTGGATAACCTCTTTCAGCTCTGATCTACTTTTGTGGCAAAAGTCCCTGATCATGTAGAGTCGGCAGAGAAAGAGATGACTACTTATTCTCAAGCATCCTTAAAATTTGATGAATCATGCTTTTGATGGTGCTACAACCCAACTCTTTGTGCGCATATCAAGACGCAGATTCAACCTATGAAAGTTGGTAGTAAATAGCCTCAGAATTGCTCATAGTTTCTCAGTTTTCTAAATCCGATGGCGGGACAGATCAGCAATCTTTTAGTGTTTGAGTCTTGGGAAGCGGGTATAGTTTTAGTTAGTTCTTACGGCTGTAGTCAGACCCATTCTGCTCTACAGAATCGACATGTGGAAGCTGAAGCGTTAGGAAAGAGGTTGTTCTCTCAGGTAGATGTATTGATCGGCAGATATTCAATCACAAGTGGCCGCCTTGAACATGCAGATCCTCCTATTACAACTCATATTAAAAAGCACTACCCTACATAGTTCCAACTGCAGCATGAGTCGATCCGAATCTGCAAATTAGACCATCAATTACGACTTCAGGTGCAGAGCCGAAACTTTCTCTATAGCTCACCTGACCTTCACTGTAGACATTCTCAAATACAAGTGAGTATACGCGAAGCTGCTGAAAGATTTTCCTTGCATTTGAAAGAAAGAAGGAATGAGATAGATGGCGGATTCAATCGTCGCATTTAGGGGTATTCAACGAATGGGACAAAGGAGATAACAGACAGATGTGCAATAACCCAGTTATGAGCTCCTAAGCGGGGAGTCTTGGGTTCATTTGGAAGAAAAGTCAACTTACACCTTATACGGTTCTATATCTTTGGTGTCCCGCCACATCTTTCGAATGCCTGACAAGCGTTTGAGTCCATTATTCCCAGGTAAAGCTTTTCAATACAGCCATTTGGTGTCGGCATAAATTTGTACGTCCTTCTATTTGACCCAAAGAAATGGTTATAAGAAGCTAGACCTAGGGCTCTATATGCAGCTGTTGGGCTAACTGTTCTGTCTGTTTTTTTAGTTCCACTAGATTTGCTGGAGGCAGTAAAACTAGCCTTAAAGTAGTCTATAGCCTCCGCAGGGTTAAGCTTCTTCTATGTTTCGCATTGCTTTCAAATATTTAGTAATAAACTCAAAAAAAAAAGAAGGCCCCTCAGGCCAAGTAAACAGTCTGAATCAATATACGAAGATGTGTGTTGGTTTCACATGATAGTTCGTTCTATCAGGTTGAAAATGGGACCAACAAGTGGCAAAACAAATAACATTCTTCTCCACATCAAGCTGAATTTTTCCCATTGCAAGCAAGCACAAGTCTATCAAAGCTTTGATATTGGGATGCATTGGTCGAATCACAAAATTACCTGCATTAAAACAGGAAATAGAAGAATGTTAGAATTGACGACGAAGGGCAATAGCCCCAAACAATTTTCGACACAACACCCTCTACCAATCGATCCTAAAGCTGAGCATAATATTTCAAGTCTTGAGGAACTTTCTAAATTATGGGAATGCCAAAATCAAAATCAATCAAAACCTTCTCAGAACAAAGGTTCCGAAAAGAACCATTATCGCCGACTACTGACTGGCCAGTGCCCGATATATGGACCTCACTGTCAGCATAAATGTTGACACCATTGATGTTGTCAACACATTGCCAATCTGTCAGCAGAAATAAGTAACAAAGAAACCTTTACACTTGTCAGCTGTCATTTGTCATCTCTGTCGCCCTGGTATATAACTGGTTCTGCGTTTGATTCTCGGTTCTGATTTCACTCAATTCTACAAAGAGTGCGTTGCATACAATGACTGCGTTTGATGGCAAAATGTCACCAAAGAGGTGGTGCGCCTCTGTCACAGTGCCCTCAAAGCAATGTATTTATTAATGGCAATAATGCTTGGGATGGGGAATGCTTCGGCTTTCGTCATCCGCGATAAAGTGCTACAACAATCAATTATTCGACAGAATCTAAGTCACGTTCAATTCGCCTTGCACTCCTCTTTCGTCATCTCCTACACATTGTTATCCTTGCTCATATATAAATACATTTTTTTTTGCTACCATCAATTTCATCGTCAACAAAGCCCTCTGCTATTTGACATCTCACATTCCAATGCCGGATTTTTCAATATCATCGTTGGTTGTGAATGGGAAATATTAAATATTCATGTGCGATGTATGGAAATTGCTTTCACAGCCTCATTGTATGGCGAGATTGTCAGTATCGAACCAGGAAAAAAGAATCAAGATCCGGTGAATATGGATTGCACAATATATGAAAAAAAAGTGCTACCTACGAAAATAAGTAGATTTCCATTTCTATAAGGAGTTGGTGCATTTTCAATTTTTTTGGGAGACGAAATTGCAAATCTCTGCAAAAATTCACAACGTACGGCTCTCCTTGAGCCAATGTCGTCATCGCATCATCGTTCTGCATTTGTGAGCAGCATTTTTTTTTCCAATTTCGTGAATTCCTTTGGGTGGCGTATTTATGGTGTGGTTTTACGACACACATATTCTCTGCTCATATGCAGTAGATACATACGGATGTGGTTGTGTAATTGCAGCCATATTACTTGGAGGCACTCTCGTCTATTTGCTATTCGAATTGAAGCGGCGGTAGGTATTCTATACACGCCTCTCTAGTGGATTAGAGAAAGGACAAAGAGATTTCAAAATACATACATAATAGACCTCCAGGAGCGCTGGAATGAAATTGTACTTTTTTTTGCCTGTGTCAGGGCGGAAAATTGGTAACATGCCAGCAGTAATAGCGTTTCAATTGTCAAGTGAAGCAAAAGCAAAAAAAATCGAGTAGTTGAATCCTTTTGCCTGACTTTCTTTTTCTGTTCGCTATTGTTGAGAAGTGCACGCGGACCAAACTTAGTGCAAAATGGAGAGCTCGTTTTGTGGTTTAGTTGAATGTTTGATCCCCCGCTTCTTCCTCTTCTATAATTGCATTGAACCGAAATGATTGGGCAGTTCAATTAAAATATCATCCAGAATGCATGTGTGCTATAGAGGTGGCGAGTATTCACTTCCAGAGCGTGTGTTGTTGTTTTTCGATCGTTTTACTCACTCGACCCTTGCGAGAAGGATGTGAATAATTGATTTTTGTTGAGAAATATACGGGGATTCCACAAGTGAACGATATTGCCCCAGTGAAAGGTTTATATTCCATTTCGTGAGAGAGATTGCTTCACCTAATTGAATTTCCCATTTGTCCAAATCGCCAATGGCATTGAGTGTCGGGTGTGCGGTCATCTGGGTGTGAATGGTGGTTGTAGTCCGATACCTACTACGATACGAAACTTGCTCGAATATAGAACATAATGAGAAGTCGTTTAGGAGCTTTGTGGCAGCGATGCGCGTTATCGAGAGCAAATAGACTTTTGTCGGTAAACAGATAGAGCGACTCTCAAGAAAGATGGTTTTTATAACAAGTCAGTCATGAGAAAGCAACAGGAAATAAGCTCAACCCAAGACCTGTGAGTACTCTCTTTAGAATGTTAAATTCTACGACGGATATAGGGAACCTCTAAATTCCTAATAATAAGTGAGAGCCCATGTTCGATCTGCGAAAAAACACAAATTCCATCTTAAGGTTTTTTCTCCACTGAAATATCTGACAGGCATCCGACGCTATAACTGTCATGAAAGAGCTTCTCAATTGGATTCGGCATAAAATTGTAGATCCTTTCTTCATCCAAAAAATGTAGAATTTCAGAGAATTCTCAACAACTGACCAGTTATTTGAAATTTTTTTTAAGTAGCTAACCAAAGAAAAAAAAATTCCTAAAAGAGCCTAGAAAATCGCTTAAAACTTCTGCATCAACTTTTGCAAGTTGGAAGCCGATATAAGTTTTCGTTGGAGGCTTATGGCTGGAGGCACTTGTGATACTTGCTTGAGTTGAGCCGATAGCTTTTGCGGCATTGCCCCCAGGTGAAAATTAGCAGTCTAAAGGCATCATATAGCCGCCGTGGTGCTGACCCAAGTCCGCACTAAAATTCTTCAACCTTCACTTAGAATCAGACTGAATATAAACTATGTTCAACTGAGTTTTCACATGGTGGTGGAATTTTCAGAGTAATCTTATATTAACGGTTTCGTTACGAAGTTTCACACATAGCTTTGCAAAATCTAGTGAAAAATATTTCGCTTGTTACTAGTTGTAGCCTACAACCTTTGCCTAATTGTCTTCATACGTAAAATGTAAGCCCATTGCTAACATACTCAAATTTGTACAACTGTATGAAATTTTATCTGAGGACCTTACCCAATAAAAATTACGCAAAAAACATTCAGGTAATAATGACGCGTTACGTTTAACACAAGCAAGAGTTCGGTACATTAAATGCTGCCATTGGAATGGTTTCAAAAATCTGAAAAATAAGTGTCTTCAAATCAAATGACTGTCTGGCAACGCTGGCTCAGGGAGTAATTCGACCCCAGTGTCGTGAGCTCATAGTTTCGGGATAAGGTGCAGCAGCAACAACACTTCACACTGATCGAAAAGAAAGAACAAGAGAACAACCTAGGCCCCAGTTATAGCAATATGTAAAACCAAACCGCACAAATTTTCTTTTGCTTTTTTTTACCAATTGAACTTGATGGTTGAACTCAGTCTTGGTCTTAAAATGTTGCTCATGAATCATAAAATTAGATTATCCAAACAAAAATATGCGAATGATCTTTAAGTTTTCTAGAAAAATTATTTATTCATTTTTCCGTACGAAAAACTTTTTCTGATCAACTTCTCAGTCAATTCCACAAAAGAAAACCGAATCATTCCACTGAAGTATTTCATTCCTTTACTGTTCCATCTGTCATGGAATCCAATCAGTGGGGGTTGGTTTATTGTAATTTGTTTTCGTAGGGCAGCGTTGCCAGACGGTCAAAATCTTTCCCCCCAGATAAATCTGAAAAACACCCAGATGTCGTTATATTTTCCAAAACAAACAAAGCGAACGTGTAAGTTTGGTTTTCCAAATGCAAAAGTGTGCGGAAAAACGTAAACACAACGCAAATGTTGCAGTTTGAAACCATCCTGAAAAAATTTACACAGCTCTTACGCAACTTTTTTAAAATTTTTGTTTATAAAATGTACAGATGAAGTTGGTGCTTAGATGTGGAAAAAATATTTGAGGAACTTTTTCAAAAACTATAACTTTTTCGTAATGGCATTAGCTGTTTTTTAAAGACTTGTTTTGTAAACAAAAGTAGTCCAATATCTTTGGAAAAACAATAAATTTTCACTACCTATCCTTATAGTTTTGGAGGATCGATCTGTTATTTAACAACATTTTAAAACAACTCAAATATTTATATCATCTTCGATTGTAGTGCTCAATTTTGAATCATTTGGTTGTGGGCAGAACAGAACGAAGAATCTCTAGGCTACCTCATTCTTAGGTTTAAGTTACTCAGTGTTTCTTACGTAATTTTATTTTTTCTGTGGAGGCACTTTTTGAGGTTACCTATCAAAAACGATTAGGTATATTACGAAATACTAATAAAAAAAAATTAAAAACAGATTTCCCCCTAAAAACTGTCTACCCAAAAAAAAAAACCTTAATCCTGGGGAGAAAAACCCCAAACTGGCAGCGCTGTCGTAGGGAAACATTTTTCTGACAGAGGTTTCGCTATGACCGCCTTAAACGAAAAAAAAAACATTTTCATTCTGTTCCATCTTTTTCGGTTGCATTTTACGTATGGCTATAACCGGGGCCTTAGCATGTCAATCTTATGAACTTTCTTCAACACATTGTACGAGTCACGTTTTGATTTTGAAATTTGCACAGATTGCACCCACATTTTTGAAAATCAGTTACTTTATTTTAAAACATTTTCAATGTGTATATCAATCCATTTTGAACAACTGAGATGCTTTGAAAATCTGAGACACTAATTTGAGGTCGGCAGTATGAAAACAGCTAGGTTAGGTAAGGTCGCTGTCTAGAAATACACATTTAGACCCAATTCGTTTCGGTCCTTGAAGATCTCAGACACAGATGAGTTAAGGTAAGGGGGAGAAGGTCCGAGTGATATCTAGGCCGAACATGCTAGTGAGCTGTTTATGTGCTTATGACAATTTGTCTTCGTTTGCAATCCTCCTACATCTCTTAGAGAGAATCGGGACAGTTTATCCTCGGAAAGGGGAAGGGTGCCCGAAACAGTCTTTCCCTTGCCTGAGGAGACTTGGGATAACTATTGGACGATATGTCGAACTGTGTTACTAAAAACAGTAACATTTAACCGACTGTAAGTTGTTTGTCCGGAGTAGATTTGAAAACTACTGCACGATTTTGACTCCAGTTTTCACAGTTGCATTGCAAAACGTCGCGATTAAAATAAAGGATATGCTTAATCGCTGTTCGGTGTCTATAAGCGGAGATCTAAGCTTTGTAGAACGTAGTCCTTTCTCCCGGCCCCGATATAGAATCTTTCGGGATTTGTAAGGACTTCGTTTCAGCTTTTTGACAGTAAGCATATCCTCATGAGAGCAGTTCCACATAAATGCAGTCCCTTAAGCGAATGTAAAAATGGATTTAACAAAAATTTCAAGACTTTGGGGAAGTAACAGCACTTCGTTAATTTGGGAATTTTTCTTAACTTGGGTAAGGTTTCATTGTTACCGCGGATAACAAGCTACGAAAGCAATTTGTTGCTGTGAACTCAAAAGGAAAAACCAAGGCTATATAATTATACAATGTGATTTTAAAGAAATGAATATCCACATGACGCATTTCATAAACTAATCAAAAAACAAATCTGATGTATGTCGCAAAAAACAAAACAAATGTGTCCAACTTCTGATGCATAATCCCCTGCTTAATCCTTTTCGAAACAGGAACTACAAATAGAAACTAAATTGCAACATAAACAGAGTCCCATAGACGTGCTCTCCAGCATTATCCTGTATTCGTGTACGATTTTCAACTTTCAGGGATAAAACAATTTCAGCGGAACCGACTATGTTGCATGTCACACGATCCCCGACTGTAGTGCATGTTGTTGCTGAACTATTACCGAGCACATGTAATGGCGCGGCTCAGAAAATGTCCACATTTATACTCCTTTCCTGGCTACCCCAGCATCCTATCCCGATTATAAGCCAAACACGGTAGTTCATAGTCCTTTAATAAAGTACAACGCGATCCACTAGTGGTGGGTACTCGACGTATGGCGGCTGCATATGGGTTATGTCAGGGCCACGATTGCTATTGCTAACGAGAATTCCGCACTTTTGTGGCCATGTTGTACATCGTGTTTGTATATGAGTGGTGCGGGGTAGGGGTCAGGTCGGCTTTTCCGGTCACATATAGCGGTAATGATGGCGGCGATAATGGAGTGCCTCATGTATATACGAGTGCGAAATACGTTGGCACCATTAACAAAAGCAACGCAATATCTGGCGCCATTTACACAGGACAATGCCTTAAAGGGGTCTTCCCTGTCATTGTACAATCGGCAAAGAACCACAACCACGAATCCACCCATGAATCTCTTATGCGACTGTCGCGATGGTATAACAAGCAAAAAGAGCAACTTGTGAGTGGATTTTCTTCGTGCCATGCCTCATACCCGATTGGCATAAGTAGATGGGAATAGCGAAGGAGGATCAAAAATAATTGAATACCAGAAACGGGTAGAGCTTAGAGCAAACCCTAGTTTTCGCTGCACTGCAACTGAGTGCTAATGAGAATGAGCAATACGACTTAGAGCAGAGTAAATATCCAACAACTGCAGCGGGTAGGTCTAGGTATATATACACCGACACACCCACCTATATGGAGTACAAATTTTGGGGGAGAATGTCCTTAGCTCGAGCTATTGCTATTGCAATACCACCAACACGATGTGCGAATTGAATGTGAGTGCATTTAGTGCTCTCAGCGACGTTGTAGTACAGCTTACTGCATTTTATTTCCAATTACTCCTTGTGGGATAGCGTTTGCTGAAGTACGAGATCTGTAAGACACTATTAAGGATAATGCCTTTCCCTTGCGCTGAATGAAATGAATAAGATTTCGTCAGCAAAGGGAAGCTGTCTTCCATTGCTGGCTGAGTGAGTTGTTAGGTGCAGAATACTATTATGGTAGCGTTGAGCTTCGGATTAGTTCGCAGAAGGTTTTTCTGTTCCTTTGAACGAAACAACAACCATTTTTGTTTTTTGATGAAAGCGGCTAAACCTACATTTACTCTTGTCAGAAGGACTAAGTGATGAGAGGATTTTTTTTTTTTTTTGAGGTGTGGAAAGGGGAACTACTTCCATCGCATAAAGAGTAGGTACCGTGATGCAAATTGCGGGCTCATCGGGCAACAATTTCTTCGAACAGTAACGTATCAATATATCTATGTCGGTCTACATACCTCCGACTGTAGAGACGAGACGGTTATGGGAATGTAGTTCTTCACTCAACAGAGGGCGCCACTACATTACATTCTCTCTCTTGATCTGGGACAAAAACGAACCTACTTTTAATAATTTTTTTTTGTTTTTTAATCTAGATCCTAAAGGGTGGTCCAACCATAATGCACGATGTTACTTGTGAGTAACACCTTAACCTCAAGTTTTTTGCCGAACTTAATTTGAAATTTCCTTGTTTCATTATTTGATAAATTCAACACAATTGAGCAGAGCGTTAAGATTTTTGAAGGTTTTTACGAAAATGGGCGTTCAAATTAAATGTATTTCGTGCACTTTGTGAGTTTTTTGGTCAGCATAATCGACTAAATGTGTCCACAATCGGGAGAATATGTGCGCAAATTTCAGCAAACCGGGTCTGTAGGAAATGTGAAAACACCTGTGCACCCACAAAGAGTGACTTTTTGGTGCGGTTTATGGGTTGGCGGCGTCATCGGGCCGTACTTCTTCGAAAATGAGGTCTTCCAATCAGTTACGGTGAATGGTGTTCGCTATCGCGAGATAATAACGTAATTCTTGCGGCCAGAAATCTATGACATGGACCTGGACGATATGTGCTTCCAACAGTATGGTGCCACTTGCCACACAGCCATGATCATGTGATTTGACACCATTGGATTTCATTCTTTGGGGATATTTGAAAGAAAAAGTGCACATCAATAAGGCAAGAACAATTTAAGAGCTAAGGCCTAAGGGATGAGGTATTTCGGCACATTAACGACATTGAACCTCAACTATGTCTCAGAGTCATTGAAAATACGAACCATCGGATAGAGGTATGCCACCGAAGCCGATTGACCTCAAATCTCCAAGGATTCTTTGGTATTGAATCGGAATTCGTCTTGTAAAGCTTGACCAAAATTAGGTAAAGGAGTCTGGCACTTTCCGTGCAAAATAACTTTCAAAACGCTATTTCTAGACAATTATGGGAGCCTACTCGTATGTTCTAAAATTCTGAAAAGAGCCTTTTTTCCATTCGTAAGTGACTGTGTATTATTTATGACAGATATGCAAATCAGGATCTCTGCGTTTCGTCCATATATATATATATAGTTTGTGACAAAACAATAAATGCGGGAATTCAGTTACGAAAATCCACCTTTTGTTCGGCCCATATTAAAAAAAAAAAATATGTTTTAGAAAATAACCCCGGAAACGCTACGACAAAAAAGTGTACCCTCTTAGTCTCTATAAAGTAATTGTTGTGAGTCAGTTGTCGTCCGAATTATTGGGCGTATAAAAAGATCAATCCTACGAGTACGACACCGCTGAATCGAATTCACTGAAGCAATGCCCCACCGAAAACATCTTCACCTTGCGTCACAAATTGTTATTCAGTGTACTCTACTCAATTGCATTGGTCATATCAGATTTAACATTTCGTTTAACAACATCCACTCTCCATTCAGAAAGTGTATTTCTGCAATTTAATAATTTCAACATCCTATACCCTGGAACCCGCATTTATGTAGACAACTCTCTCAGCGCACATCTCTCTGTGGGGATTAATTTCGATTGATATTCATCTTAGATGTTCCAGATAATTTATAATTTTGTGGAAATTGTCCGCCACGTACCCCTCTCTCGAAATTACGTATGTACGCACACTCGTCCGACGTCCGACACCCCCAAAGACCACCTCCTCAATGGTAATGAATAAACTTAAGCAAACACGCCCATGGCCCCTTCCTCGCATTCAATATTATATAGGCTTGTTCCGTTCAGTTGGGGTGTCTGATTTGAGTCGACTTTATTATGTCCGTCTCCGGTATAAACAGGAGGATATAGTCGAGGAAATTATTCTCCATATAAGTATGATATGCCCATCATAATGCATATACGATGGCTATAAAGGATACAATCAAAAGGTAGTTGACGACGAGCCTGTTGTTGTTGCCAAAACCAAACACAAGCTATCCAGAGATACACAGGCATAATACACGACCGTACATAAGGTGATAGCATGTATTTTGAGGTCTTTTTCCCACCCTCTTTTTTTTTTTTTTTTTTTTTTTGAGGGATAACGACTTCTTGATGCAAACTGGCTTATCCATTTCGTAATGAAGCCAACCCTCCTCGTTCGGTATTAAGGAGGGTAAATAGGCTCTGGCCTTTTCGAGTACACAGGACCCCCCAGAGAGGTGAACAGCATTTGACCTTTTGATCAATTTTAGATAGCTCTTGTTCGGCTGCAAGTCTCTGAAGCAGACGCAGGACATATACATGAAAAATGGATTGGGTAGTTCCTTCACTTCATCTCTAAGAAATGGAGCAGCATATATACACAAAAAAGAACTTCTTTAACTACCACAACCGTCCCCTAAGGCCGTCCAGTTTTTGTTTGATTCAAGGCAAATTTAAAACCAGCCCAGAAGACAGTAGGTATAAGACTGCCAGCAGGTCACCGCAACCGGCAAATTGGTTTCTGAATAATTTTCTTTGCCCAACATTTTGGCAGTTGATTATATCGGACAGAAAGCCGAGTTGATTACCTTCCTCTCAGATGTGGACTGCACACATTATTCACAGCACATGGACTCTTTAGATGAGGGTAATTTGAAATATGTTTTTCAAAGCATTTTGTGGGAGATTAGTTACCAATGGCTGCGTTGCCGCTGAAAAATTTCAATAAGGGGACTAAAAGGCCCGAGCCAAAAAATGGACTCGACGAACAAAGACATTTATTTTTAACAAAAGAACAATTTTATTCATTACGAAACACTTCTTTTCATATGTTTGCAGTCTTTTTCGTTCAATAAAGAAAAAAATCTCACTTAACCCTCACATGAACAGAAATTTTAATGTACCTACATGGACAGTATCTACCGTGGTAGATAACAGAATATTACATGCATTTCGTATGAGTTATTTCTGCTTGACAGCTGATTTACTTGCTAAACTGTCATTTTTCACTCGTTCTCTTTATTTGACTACTACCTATAATGTTTTTTTTCTCTAGATAACGTTTTTTTCCAAGGTTTTGAGTGCATCTCTCTTTTTGTGCCATTTAAAGTTAACTTTTTCGCTCAATTTGTTTGTTTTCTTTTTTTTCTTCTATTTTTCTTTACTGCCACTCTTTCTCTTTGTTTTGAATGCGTTACTCATTGAAGCTAGGTTTTTACCGCAAATGAAGAGTCACTCCTATTTAAAATTTGCACGCAAAGTTAATTTTGGTAAAACACTATACGTGGTATTTTTTCAGTGAATAGTTGTGTAAGGATGGTACAAAGTGGATAAAAACTGCTACAAATTTGCGCCGTGAAGGGGCGCATAACATATTTCGAGAAACAACATTTGTGGGTCCACATACAGCTACCAAAGTTCTAACAGATAAGTATAATGAGCCCTTCCGTTCAAGACATAATTTGTCGACACACTAACAAAAGAGCTCTCAGGGATTTCGCTAAGTGGAATGAAAAACATCCCGAAAAAGCTCCTCTAGAATGGAAAGCTATCAACGAACAAGAATTTTGTGCCTACCTGGGTATTTTGTTGGTCATGGGCTGCCACCGATCTAATTACGAGACAGTGGCTGAACTTTGGAAAAGCAATGCGCTTCCTCTATATCGAGCAACAATGTCGGTCAGGCGATTCAAGGCGATTTCGCGATTTATACGGTTTGATTCGGATGCCACACGAACATCTCGGATGGCCACTGATAAAGCAGCTCCTATTCGTGATATCTTCGATATGATCAACTCAAATTTGACGCTCAATTTTAGACCGTACGAATCACTTACAGTGGATGAGCAGTTGTTTCGCTATAGAGGTCACACAAAGTTTACCCAATATATGCCTTCGAAACCGGCCAAGTATGGAATAAAATTTTGGTGGGCTTGTGACTCATCAACAGAATACCCTCTCAACGGCCAAATTTATACCTGGAAGGTGAATGGCAGCAGAGATGTGAATCAAGGTGAGCGAATAGTGAAAGAACTGGTTGCACCATACAAAAATATTGGAAGAAATATCCATGTTGAGCCAATACACAACTAAAAGAAAAACGTATAGATGGCCACAGGCTGTATTTTATAATTTGATT
Organism: Cheilosia urbana; assembly: GCA_946477585.1. Lineage (NCBI taxonomy): Eukaryota > Metazoa > Arthropoda > Insecta > Diptera > Syrphidae > Cheilosia > Cheilosia urbana. The sequence goes on from OX297854.1 coordinate 34,240,697, forward strand.
GACCTTTCAGGACTTGCAGCCTATATCATTTTTTCAAAGAACAATTCGCTGGGTCCTGCAGCTGTGAAGCAAAGCCAAAGGCGAAATTTTCTGGAAAGATTGGGCGAGAACCTATGCATCCCACATATCAGCTCTCGGGCACAAAATCATAGAGTGACAGGTATTTTTACCATAAGAAACGCTATGGAGTGTTTGTTAGGTCACCCAGTAAATACAAACAATTCTTATGACGAGTTTACTCCTGACGATCCAGAAGAGCGGGATTCCAGTGGTCGTTTACGGCAAAAAGGTGGGTGCTTTATGTGCTACCAACTAAATAAAAAAAAAGCGTGCTACGCGTCAAGTCTGTGTCAGCTGCAAAAAACCTGCGCTGAACATAGTCTCACCCAGACAAAATGTGAAAAGTGTCACTTGAAAAAATGAATAACTTTATATTATTTGCCTAATTAATGGTACAAAAACTGTTTCAGCTGTAACAGGTAAAAGATACATGTTATATCCAAGCAAACCAGCATATTCCATCTAAATTCGGTGAATATCTACCTGGGTAGATACTGTCCATGTAAGCCAAAAAAAAACACTTAACTTCAAAAATTATACATAAAAATGTTTTTAAATTATGAACATGCTAATAATCTGAAATAAATCATAAAGTTAGTCACTGAGTCGGACCCATACCAGAATCCACTGACGAATCGAAGAGATTTTTAGAGATAAAAATTGAAATATCTACCCGGGTAGATACTGTCCATGTGAAGGTTAAACTGAAAAAGGGGCATTTTGACCAAGGGTCCAGAGGCTCAAGAGGGGCCAAGCGGCAACGCTGTACTGAACGCTGAGTTGCACTTTAAAAATGATCATTTCAAATTAAATGGCTTTTTTTTCTCAATCGAACAGCGTTCTTTTAAACACGTATCAAATCGACAGCTTCCGCCAAAAAATTGGGGAGGCACTTACTTTTGCATTCAGTTTGTATACATAGCACCACATTTTTTATTTTAAAAGCCGTCAGTGCAGGTCCTCAAAAAATCATTGATTTCGGTCCATTTCAGCAGAGAAAACCAAATGTAAAGGTTACACAATTACTTAAGGAACAGTTGGATCCCTTAATTAGCTTATGTATTTTTTTTTTTTTTTATATTCTGATTAAGAATTTTTCGACGGAATGAATGTGAAGTTAGAAAAAATACGTTTTGGTCAAAAACGCTCCCACAAAGTAGACGTGGCAACAAACGATTATATAAATAAATAAATAAGTAGTTGGCGCAACAGGCCCGGAGGGACCCTAGGCCTAGCTTCTCACAACCATTCGTTTTGTGTGAGTTTTCATTTTTGGAACGAATGGAAGGGATCTACAATTGTATGCCGATTCCAAATGGCTAATTGAGAAGTTCTTTCAAGACAGTTATACTCTCGAATATTTGTCAGACGTTCGCGAGAGGTGGCGCGTTTTAAAAATACAATAAAAGGAACAAAATTACATTTTTGTACATGTACAATGTAATTTTCCAAGACCTTGTTGATGGTTTCGGGCTGTAGCTCACTGACTGCTTGGTCCTTCACGGTTCTTCACAAAAAAAAATGTTCAAAGGGGTCAAATCGCAGCTCCAAGGAGGCCAATTGATATCGCCAAGACGACTGATAACACAATTTGGGAATTCAGTGCGCAGAAGATCGATTGTGGCATGGGCTGGTGTGGCTCGCCATCCTGCATGAACCAGAGTTCGCCCAAATCCATGGCTTTAATTTCAGTAGAAAAAAAGTCGGTTAACATGGGTCTCCTCTGACCAAAACGTTGTTTCCAGCCTCATTTTCGTAGAAAAATGGTCCAATGATGCCACCACTAAACAGTCCGTCTGTACGCACCGTACCTACGACGACGGTGATCTTGAGTGGTGGCCACCATCATATACCATTCTCACGAACTTTTTTCATAAACTTCCGAACAGTGGGTGCATCATTTCGGTAAAAACTTCTTTTCAAAAAACTTACTGTTTGGGCTGCACAGCACTCACTTTGGAAATAAGTCTTCAATATTTCCCGACGTTGTTCAAGCGTAAAGCGACTCATTTCGTTCTTTGGAGGTATTATACTGACTTTCTGCCAAGATTTCGATCGGGAAACAGATGTCAGTGTCAAAATAACATATGATTTAAAAATAAACTACTAGATGGCATACCCTTTATTTGGAAACAATTTACGTAAGTTTTGATCAAAGTTTGTTTAGTGTTTAACATGTCAGTTGGTAACAGGCATAGGTCTCCCAGTAGCTCCGCCATACGTAATTTTATAGGTTATGCGTTGCGATTTTTTAGGGCTTAAAAGTGTGTTGTTTTGGGCCCAGGAAATAGTGCTCTTAAAGTCACTCGTTACTTTTGTTACTGTTTGTGAGCACATTTTTGGTCATCGGTAACAAGATTCGTAAGTATTGGACCGACTTTCCAAGAGACGAAGTTAAAAATGTGTTCTAAAGACTGCGGATCCTTCTACCTTTGCTGGAAAATAAACTTCGTTGCTACAATTAAGGTCATTTTTAAATTTAGAAATAAGTTGTCGCAACAGGGTGACCGCTGTAGAACTCAGAAAAGTAGCATGAATAAAGGTCAATGCGAAAAAAAAAGTAATTTCTGAAGCTATTCTCCAAAATAAGTATTTTTGAACGATATTTAACAATCATTGGCTCTCTAAATACTATAGTAATGTTAAGACAGGCAACCGCGTGTCATTTTTTAGGTTTTTATTTGGAGATAACAGCATTTGAAAAATGTTTAAAGCATCTTCCCCAACTAAAAGAGGACAGCAAAAATTTGTGGCAGACTCTCAAAAAGTGTCCAATAGCAACATTAGTCGCACAACAGTCACGCTGGTCGCAACAGGTCCGTTTAAGGGTACACAACGTATAGCTTCTCGCAATCACAGGTTTTTTGCGAGCTTTATTTTTGGGCAAATGGAAGAGTGCTACAATTTTATGTCGGTTGTGAGAGGCTGAGCTGGAGAAGCTCTTTCATGACAGCTGTGCTTTTGGATGCTTGTCAGACTTTGCGCAGCGGAGAAAACCTCTAAGATGAAATTTTTGATTTTTTGCGGATTACGTCAATTTTCTAAGGAAACTGTGTACGAGCGTTAAGTAAGATATGTTCAAAAAACAACACGGGGTTTGTGTGAAGGTATAGTTTCGTGACAGCTCCAATTAAATATTTTCACATTTGTTCATATAGAACCTGTTCGAGATTAACGTGTAGTTCGGCTTCTGGCTGCAGCAGCAAGAGTCACATACAACTCAGACGCATTTATTTGATTTTTTTTTTGCGATAAATCACTTCAGCTAATTTAATTTAAAAAAAATTAATCAATCTACAGTAATGCACAGTATGGCACTCCTAAACAAGACCATGTGTGTACATAATCATTGCGGTAGCTGCCTAAATGAAAATAAAAACACTTTCAACCGAACATAAATTCAAGAGTATATTAAATTAGAATTGCGAGCAGTGTTTAACCAAGTCTACTTCGCCAAGGGGAACAAATAAACGTTTTCCAAATGAAACATTTTACCCACAAAAACCTACTCCCCAGTGCTGTACACAGCTAACTGCCTCCACCGAGCACCATGTACATGCTTGGAATATTAAACACGAACTATCTGTACATCCCTCGGGTCATGTATTTTAATTTGCAAGGCCGGCTTAATTATAATCGATATAAATTAGAAAAGAAAATAATTACGGTCCCAACTGAATATCTGAACCTACCCCCATCCTGCTAGACGACACGATAACATACCATAAAACAGAATCCCTTGCCCAACAGAACAAAACAAAAAGAACTTGAAACAAAAGGAGCTCATTTTGGGTTTTTCTTATGATTCCAGATATCTGACCAACCCAATTACCATCAACCACCCCATCGGTACACGCTCAGGCGGAATTTATCAGCATAAAATCGAACACTTCCCATTCCGTTCGAAGGACTTCATCATTCGATCAAAGTGCTCAGTATACGGTGTAGTGCGGGGACGAAATATTCGTGGGACCAGGTTTAAAATTGAATTCGATGCTTTGCAGGGATACTGTCCTTTTGTTCTTAAACGAGACGAAGTGGAAATTAAAATCTTCAATTGGATGGAAACACACGACTTTCGTTTATTTTTAAAGGGAAAAAGGAAATATCCCATTTCGCTTCATCGAGTTGGGACAAGAGCAGTGTTTTTTTATTTTTTTATTATTCTATTATTTTTAATAGAGAGTCGTGATATTCTTCGCGCTCTTATAAGTCCTCAAGTGGAACAATTTAATAATAAAAATAATTACTCTTGTATTACATTTTCCATTGTATCCTGATGAGTTCTTTGAAGGACAATTTCGTTCTTTTGCTTCTCCTTTCCACAGTGTTTATGCTTCGTTTCTGCTGAGCAGAGAATGCAACTTTTCGAACGAGGGATGGCAAACGAAAATAATCTGTATCTAGATTGAGTTTTTAAGATGTAACTGACTTTGTATACGGAGTGGGGGGCACCTTAGCCTTTCTACTGTGTCATAGATTGAATTTTAATGTTTAGATTTGGTAGGTGCTGGTAGACATCAGGGATGTGAATCACGTAGCTCGTTTTGCATTGTTTACATGTTTGTGGGTTCTGAGAAAGACCCTGAAAATGAAATGTTTACCGGGACGAATATGAGCCTTAAGAAAATTTCCCCATCACAGATCTTAAAATTCCCCTTCTTCCCCATTCTTTCTTGGTGGTATTCTCCGTTGATTCCACAATCAAAATAGAGAGTTAACTGGCTGCTTTATACATTTTTCACCCAAGTTCCAATATAAAAACTGAAATGGTGTTAGAATGGAACTCAATGGCTCATTTATCAGTCATTTACGATTATCATGATACCCGCTACTGGTGTACGAGGAGTTGAGCCATTCCACACAAGACGGAGTTTTTTTTTTGTAATTTAAGAACAAAAAAAAAATTAGAAATTAATGGGTGCGTTCACTTGGCGAACCTTTAAATCAGGTTTAGGTTAGTCCGCGATAACGTCAGTGTCAAAAAAAAAGAATAAAGAACAAGTGACAGCTTGAAAACGTGTAGTAAAACAAAAACAAACAGATTTTATATGGCTGTAGCATAATTAGGTTAAAGATTTACTGAAAAGTTTATAATAAAGTGGAAAAACAAGTTAAAAGCATTGTAGAATTGAAAGACTATGTTCTTTTGAAACGTATTTGGTAACAGCTGAGGAGATAAAGTAATGGGAATTGTGCGCTTTTAGCAATATTTGAACAAAACCCTACTCTGGCCATTATAAACCAGTGTTTATTTTTTGACATTTGAACGAAAAAGATGGCCCACCTGTGGAAAGATGGGCTTTGCGAAACACTCTATTGTTTTTGTGACGGCATTCAGTCGAGTAAATTCTCATAACCCGATTTTTTTTTTTTTATTTCTCAAGCATTTTTTTTTTTTAAGAAAGAGATGTTTAAGTTATGAGACACAAATGTGAGCCATTTCTCTTTGGCTCGGAGCATTCAGCCAAATTACCCAATTGCGTAGATATTTCAGCACAACCCTGGTTTAATTTAAAAGGGGATGGGGACGTTCAAGCATCTATACTCCGTCCAAGAAAAATGTTCAGTTGAGGCCTTATGGAAGAGTTTTTTTTTTCTACCAGTGGTGCCTGTAGCTACTCTCACGGCACTAAAACACAAGAACTGCCACTGAAATAAAAACCAAACCACTAACATTCCAAGGAATTGTTCTTGTAATTTTCCCAAAATTCGCATACAGCCACCATAACCAATCTGCCACACAGCCGCGGGCAGAACAAGCACGATCGTCTAGTGTGTATGTGACTGAAGCACATCAGAAGAGTGTTACCATATGTCAATGAAAGCATATCATTAAGGGCTTTTCTTTGAATTTTGTCAAAGAACTTTCGATTTTGGTGCTTTTGAGAACAACATATTATGTGAGGTGTTGCCATTCGGTTTTAATTTGTTTGTATTTCTGAAGGATCCAGTAATATTCAGTTTAACCATTTTCTTAAATGTTGTCTTTTAGAAAAAAAAAAGTTTATTCGTGATGTTTTTCAATGCATTCATTTCATTAACGTAACAAGTGATCATAAGTGCGTTGTAGTGATATTACGATAAATTAATAGGGATTACTAGGGCAACCGGATGCATGCGAAAGCATGGCTTTTTTTGAGGATATTATATTAAATATTTTAATATACAAAACTAAGTACATATTCTCAGCCCTATAAGTTAGGGCATATTTCTGCATATTTGGGTATAAATGCATATTTCACTTCGTAGAGCATATTTTTGGCATATTTTAGAATTTTTATTACACTGAAATATCAAAATGACAAGTTACTACTGGTGAAACACTTAAAAAACGCGCCTATTATCTTACGGGAAAAGGAAAAAGATGAACGGAATTTATTTCGTTCAGCAATATTTTTTATTTTAAATTGGAAGATGGTAACCCTAACAGCATTGCTCTCTGGGTTATGGCGAATTATCATACAAACTACGGCGACTCTGTGAGAGCTTTAAAGAGGGACCGATTTATGTAAGTCATTGCAACCAGACTGAGTGACAAACATCCTATCTTCTCTGTACTGACAATTTTTGTTGGACAGAGTATAGTTTAGTAATTCTGCCAGCAGCTATCTGACTAGATGTATCGACGAATTTGATTGTCTGAAAAGTTGACGTATATGGGGGCAGTCAAGTTTGCATTTGTGGGTGACGTACAAAAAATGACGTTCCCGACTAATCTAGTTTGTTTGTTCAGATTAAATCTTTTCCAGACCAATATTGACATTCAATATTTTGTTTATTTTCCCCACATTTCGTTGTAGAAGAGGGAAGATTTAACTTTTCCCCTTTCATAAATTTTTGTATTAACATTCCACAAAAAGGGGAATTCCTACCTGACAACACAGCATTAGATATTAGGATGATTTATGTAAAGGGAACCATACCTGTCCAATGAAGGAGGCGTTTATGAAATACTTTTGGTATAGTCCGTCCTAAAGGAGTTGAAACTTCGCTTGATGCGCAGCAGCAATTAATTTAAAGGGGTATCTTCTCTTTTTTGATCAAATTAAATTGTTAATGCTTTTCTCAACTTTATAATTTTTTAAACAAAATAAATTATAAACACCCGTCAAATCTACCTGTTGTTGACTTGAGAAGAAAGATTATCCGGTTGGAAGTTTATTAAAAAGGGTTTCTACAAAAGATTTCTTCCAACCCTTTTCATTATTAAGTAGTTTACGCTCTACTACCATGCAATAACCACAAAACTGAAATGTTCATCCATGAACATTTGAGAAGTGCAAATTTTCCCAAATTTCCCTTTTTCAGGGGTAGAAATATATGTATTCCGCCAGCGACGTGACGTTGCTATGCTGAAATCAGGGGTTCAGATTCTGTAAGGCGAAACGTCTAAACGCTTTCGTGTGCACGAAGAAATTTGCTTGTTTATGCAGAATAAGCCATAGATAACATAGGGTAAATCATTCGTGCGCGGGAAAACGTTTCATCATTTCGCCTGACAGAATATGAGATTGAGATCTGTACCTCGATTTTGTGCTATTTTCTCCCGCAATTGAACTAGGGAACGTTCCGAATCGGATTTGAATGTATGAGTGCACCGCGCGCTGAACCAGCGTGACCATTATGCGCCAATTTGCAATTTTTAGAGGACCCATACAATTTTTTGGTACTTATTCCTTTTTTTTCTAGTTGGAAAAGGAACTTTGCAAATTTTTTAAACAACAGTGGTTTCCAAATAAATAGGTTTAAAATGTAACGCGGTTGCCTATCACAATACTATTGTAGCATTAATCTTAACAGTTATAGCCATACTTAAAACGGAACTGCACAAGTAAACATCGACATTACTAAGGGTAAAATTGTAAAAGAATGGAAAACTTGAATTCCATACACAAACCTACTATTAAGTACGTGCATGAAGTTTATGAAAATTTGTATGAACTTAGCCCATTGGAGAAGCCGTCTGTGATCCAATCTATGTAACATAAAAATGCAAAAAGCATTACACTGCAACCGCAGTAATCCGCAGCTCATTTGTAATTCTCCTGCAGCATCATGAACGAAAATCCATAAAATGATATCAATTTAAAATATAATGCCAACTAAATCCTTGCCCCAGCAAAAAGGACCACCCAAATATGGTCTTTAATGCGGTTGTAATTAAAAATCCAAACGCGTTACCACATCAAATCAAGTATCCACTTCACGTCCTCAGCCAATGCGATTACATTCGAAAGAAGTTGATTTTCTATCCAATCGATGATCGTCTGACCGACGACGCGACGCGCCCCACACATCAACGTTAAAAATGATTTATATTCAATGATAGCGATCGGGGAAGTTCCCATAGCTATACCTAAAAAGGCTTAAAAGTCTTTCATCTAGGGCATCATATGTGAACAACTCCAAGGACGATATAAACGGGAGAAAAAATAAATAAATAAATAAATAAAATAAAATGAGACAACAAAAACTATTTCAAGACGCTTAACAATTCCAATCACTTAAAACGTCCTGGCGCAGAACAGAAACTATTTCCATTGGCATTGTTAGAGCGCTTGATTTTGTCCTTTTTTGTTCCGAAATCAAGCCGAAATTTCCAGGGCACGCCTTCCCCCAAAGTTACGTCGTCGTCATCGCTTACAAAAAAAAAAAAAAAAAAATATTTATCTATATATCAACTCGTATAATGTGCTATCGTTCGATGGACGGAATATCTTTCATCCAACTAAGGCATCATCATCGAAGGAAAGACTTTTATTTTGAAAGGATGTGCGCCTGTTAAGGATTTATATTGTCGGAGGCACGGGTACGATGTGTGCGCCGATGTGTGGGAGTGGAAAATGAGCTATTCCTGAAAGCATATCACGTTTTGTCTGTTGGGATATTTTTGTTTCATTCCTTCGATTGTGTTAGGGATGTTTGGAATATTAATTGAGTTGCAATAGCAACAGCGGCAGCAGGAGAAGTCTCCCAGCAAGCAAAAGCACAAAATGTCCTTTCTGAGCTAAGCGACATATATATATATTCGATGTGTCTCTTTTGCACATACTCGCATGTGTGTGTATGCAGTTGGAGAATTTTGCTTGCTGGTGCGTGCACTGTACACGTGCAAATTGATGATTCGCTAATTGAAGAGGTTGTCTGACAACTGCGAGCGCAAACACAATCATCACCACCCAGGATCATCTAATTAAAGTTCAATTGCATGTTCTGCTTGAGGTATAATATGACTCGGTTCATAGTACTCGCTACATGCTGATTTGTTAAGTTGTCGGAGGTGTTTGCGCCTTCCTCAAAGGTGCACATACCTATTGCGTTTGGCGGTGTTCTATTATGTGTTCAACGGCTCAGATGTGGTTAGGCATCCTTCTGTGAGATGTTGCAATCGGGACGTTCTGATGTCGTAAGATCCTAAACACTTTCACATCTTAAAAGACCGCCAAGGAAGCCAGTGTGCGAGTGGAGTTGAATGTTCAAAATGATTTCAGCAACAGGAGAGACAGCGGGGTGGTGTTTGCGTTCAGGTCTAAATTGAGTATTGAGTAGAGTCAAACGAAAGCATACTCATTTTCGATACCGCTGCAAGCCTACCTGCAGTCGTATGAATTGTTGACGGAGACAATATCGGTATCAGTACGAAAACTGGTACAGCCTTTTGAACCGATCGTCAGTTTGAATTGGGGCAGACAACCTCCTTACAGCCAACTGAAATCGACACTTTATTTTCATTGATACGTCACTGGACCCATTTTAATGGCAGAGCGCGAAATTTTAAAGTTCAATGTGCTGCTAAGTTTAAATTTAGAGTAGTGGCGTAGAAATGCACACCTCCCACTTGAGCAGTGAAAGCTACACGGTCGTTCAGTAGCTGCGATAGGATAACAGCAGTCAACGGTGGCCACATTTGGCAATGTGTTTCTGTCATTCTGGTGTCTTAGTCACCATTTTACCAACGAGCGCAGCAACTCGATCCACGAACGACTAGCGCATCGGACACTAAAATGTTACATAGGGTCCGAGCAGTAGTTGTGCGCATTACGTACGATTTACGGCCACGAATTCTAAAGAAACTCCGGCAAAGCAGTTCAGTGGATAGACTGGAGGTAGTCCCAGTAGGCCAAAGAAAAACACGGCCCACGGATGAAGATATTCCTGCGGTGGTATACAGAGTCAAGATTGTAATACGCGTGATAGCATACAGGAGTCTTCCTAGCTCACATATACCAATAATGAGATTTCAAGGGTTTAATAGAACTTGAGTATGCCATTGAACCCGTATTCGAAACCATAGATCCAAGGTCTTCAGTCAAAAAGTAAACCCACCCACTACAGGCATCATTTACGCTCTTAATCCTAACGATTCGCATGCAAGTAGGCAATCCAGCGCCCCGAAGCAAATGTGTCAAGCCCCAAAAGTCACTAAGTAGAGTTAAATTGAAGATTACCATCCCACAAAACTGTGGACGGGTCTTAAACTAGTTGCCATTAACCCATCACCGCCATCATTGTCAACCCAACCATTACGCTAATCTGCGCACTAAATTCCTTAGACATTTCAGCACTTGAACACATCGAAACCCCAAACCTCAGCCCTAAACTCGTCGTCTCATATGCGATTTAAGTAAATGCTCACAGGTGCAATTTACGAAACCCGCCAACACATTGCAGAGCGAAGGGTGAGTCGCTGTAGAGCAATCGCAGGCAAACTCCTCATGCAAATTTAATTATGCATCAGACCATAGTTGTTTAAAGTTTTTGCCAAGTATTATACCCACAGGGACGGAGAAAGAAAGAGGGAGAGAGAGCGTTATAGTAACGTCTTGCCATTTATACCCTTTCTCACTAATCTCAATCAATCAGGAAGTACTTAATGACTTAGAGGCACAACACCCTGAGTGATATGATTGCCTGAGGAAGGAAGGATTTAATGTTTAACATATGCCCAACACGTTGTGGAGCTCCTCAATCGCACACGCACACTTGCTTTAAAGCAAAGCCGCCAACGAAAACATTTTTTTTTTTTTCCGAAAATCCTTTTCCCCCACGCGCGACCTGTGTGCAGTACAGAAGGCAGCCCCGTCTATCGCAAACGACCAATCGGCTTAAATGTCATAGATCCGGCAGCACATACTTATTCGCCACCCCCCCTTCCCCATAGGAAAATGGCCTTTTGTCAGTGCCTCGGGTTAAATGACCATCCTGGTGAGGGTTTACAGCCATTGCCCGCCTGATGGAATCGCGTGACAAGTCCGTAATCGTATTCAGCCAAGTTAAACCGTTTGCTGTGCAGGAAGCATACTCGGCGAAAGTCCATTGTTGCCAACCTAATTGCCTGGGTTCAAAGGTAAACTTTGCGTTCGCATTGAATTTAAACACGCGACCATAGATAAATTAAATTACCCAGCTATACCAAGGGTGTGCTTATACTTTTTGAGATCGTCCAACTATTGCGGGACGTTCCCTCCATTTTGGTTGTGTATTTTTTTTTAAACATTTAACACCTTACGCAACGTAACAGTTGCAGTAAGGAAAGCAAATCTACCCAAATAAGATTTTAATTTGTAACCTTCCATCCAACGCGTGAGCATAAATTTGTAAGAATTTCATCTTCTATCAATTCGTCCTTGAGGGGACTTTAACGTGTTCCCAGTTTCATACATTTATGTACAAGAGAATAATTCCCACAGATAGGGTTTGGGTGAAGGTACATCGTGCACAGGACAACGGGCAAAGTTTTATTTGCGCTGTTCCGTTTTTATTACTATAGCGACTGTTACTGTTGCTTTTTTTGTGTTTCCGTGTGGTGTTGCCCGTAATTGGCGACTGTGGTCAGTTCATAAATATTCGGTGATTAAGTTGTCGTGCCTATGTCAAATCTTCGTATAGAGGAAGCACAAAGTTTAGTAATGACGGTGGAAAAGTTAAATGTCCTTTAAAGGTGATGAACGTCAATTTCGAAAACGAAGACCATTTGGACTAAGGGTATTTATAATGTCAACATGATTGGGATTTACTTTGCCATTAAACGGCAGAGAACAATGAGTTATTGAATTGCAGGGTGGTTTACTGACAAAGTGGTGTAGGCTGTAGGGGATGCGGGGTTTTTCTGCGGGCGCAATTTAACAGTAGCCTGATGTTTTTATTGGGGTTAGTAACGCGGTAGCTTTAAACAAGAAGAAAGTCGAACGAGTTCAAACAACACTTTGTCGGAGCTATAAATTTTAATAAAATAAGTTAAAAAAAACCCCTCTCGTAAGCACTGACATTAAATAGGAAATTGAAAAAAACTTTATTGAACTATTTTCTCATCTTTTCTGCATCCGGTACCCATTTTCGCCGAGTAGTTTTTGTGCTGGACAATTAACCGAGCAATCTCAGGTTCGATTAGATTTCTACTGCGGCAACTTTTGCGAAATTCTCACAAACATACGAGGGTATAGTTGTCTTCAAAAACCTTTTCAAACAAGTTTTTAGGTAATACTTCTTTGAGTATTTTGAGCTACCTATCATTTTCCGACAAAAGGATGAGCTACAATATATTCAAAAGAGCCCAAAAGGCCCATCTTCCTTAGATATATTCCTCTGTAAAAATAAATAAATAGTTGGCGCAACAGGTCCGGAGAGACCCTAGGCCTAGCTTCTCACAACCATTCGTTTTGTGTGAGTTTCTCATTTTTGGAACGAATGGAAAGGATCTACAATTTTATGCCGACTCCAAACGGCTAATTGAGAAGCTCTTTCAAGACATTTATACTCTCGGATGTTTGTCAGACGTTCGCGAGAGGTAGCGCAGCGGAAAAAAACCCTATGTCGGAATTTGGTTTTTGCGGGATTCGAACCTGGGACCCCCGCATAGCAGTCCAACACACTAACCACTAAGCTACTGCGACTAGAGGTATATTCCTCTACCAATCGAAAAAGAGTTGACCCCTGTTTTGTAAGGGAGCCCACCTTTTCGTTGCCTTTAATCCGTATGCGTCGGCATACCCCAATCTGGGAGTGGTGGGTGCATATTTCAAGCCCTATAGATATAAAAACGCAAAGTTGGCGTCTTCTGGTGGCAATAAGAAAGCTATTCTCGAATATCATTAAAATAGTGAGGGTTTTTCTATCGCCATCTTACGGATAAGCTGTTTAAGCCAAAAAGTAAACTCTGCATGCGCAGACTAACAAAAGGATTGACAGACTCACATAATATTGTGTTGAGCCATATGCTCCTGTAGCGGTCAAAAACTGTTCTATGGATTCGGCTATATGCGTCTGCAACAACACCAAGAGAAGACAAGACTGAAGCACTTCGCATAAGTCATATTGGTTTGCACATTAAAAAAACATACAGTTTCGAATGGATTCTTATATCCAGCAAGGTTAAAGCTACCACGTCGCTCTGACCTGCTTTCGAAGTAGGTAGAAGGCGCTCGGGCCATTCACGTTCCGAGAACTCATGTCTTCCGAGTATATTTTGATGCACGAGTTAGATGCAGAGACACCAGCATGATACATAAAACAGAGCTTATCATAACAGCAGCTTAGGCACGTAAACAACACCGTCTTGTAAATAATATTGCAACACAGGATAGCAACAACCACGACTTGGTATCAACTACCTGGAGCTTTTTATGTACTGTGATAGATGCTCCAATTGTGTCTTGTGTTGTATCTACAAGTTGTTTGTATTTCCTTATGTTTTATGTAATACTAGCTTCTGTTAGTTTAAAGTTCCATTTTTGACAATTGTCCACTTGAGTTTTAGTTTAAAAGTTGGCTAAGCCATAAAAATAATAAAAAAAAAAACAAAAGCGAATTTAGTTTTATATCACACTAGCTGACCCGGCAAACTTCGTTTCGCCCAAATTTGTTAATTTGTTAATAAATTCCGAGCATGCACCAAGCACTTGCTAATTTATGTAATTCGACCAATTAAAATTCTTTATTCAAAAGTTATATTAAATGCTATAGAAATAAATGATGAATAGCAAGGTTGATTTTTTTCAATCAAACCGCAATGATTTTGACGTGTCGTCCAACCTTCCACTTTTTCACTAAATTGACAAACATCCATCGATTATCCTTGCAATAAATTATTTGTCATAGCGAAAGCGAGACGCACGGGAAATTGAAGTCGCACGAATGGAAAATCGTTCTTAATAAGCGAAATCTGCGGAATAAGAATGTTTGCCTTTGAATTTTCCCCTTAAAATCATCACTTGTATGGCTTTGCCGGTACGTATTAAATCTTGCTCACATTTCGCAAATTGCTTTATTTGGACAGCGTCCATTAATAATTTTCATTATAAGTACAACTTTAGAAATAGCGTTTGATTTTATTTTTGAATGGGACGTGCCACAATCCGTTTTCTTATCCCGCTTGTGTTTTTCAAAGTACCACCTATAGGGTCAAAAACTATCCAAAATTTAAAAATGGAAGCAACCATTCCATCTACAAAATTTCAATCAACTTGGTAGCGCTTTTCCGACCATGTGCACTAAGAAATTCAGTTTTTGTTAAAAATAATAAATTAAATATTTTATATGTATTTTATCAATATAATAACTCCGATCGAAGCATCTGTTTTAAACGATATTTATTTTGTTTACATCCTCGTTGACGATATTTGCAGCACGCATTCTGTCAATGTTATGCCAACGCCATAAGGTTACATCAACAAATTTTGAATCGTAAAAGCGCTATGGTTACATTAGATATAATTTAATATGGTGGTTAAGTATTCTTAAATTTTCTAATTTTCCGCGAAATTTTCTTAACTTTTTCTTTCATAAGATTCTTCTCCTGACAATAACAAACACAACAAAAAAAAATTTATCGAAATCGATCCATCCGTTCACGCGTGATGCCGTGACTAAGGGAAATAGGGATTCATTTTTATATATATAGATTCAACATTGGCACATTTGTTCGAACAGCTTGACTCAATGCGATTCGTTCGAAGTCCATTTCTCGCTCCAATTCTCGATTAAATGCGTCAAATCAAAGCTTTGTTGCGCATTTCATCTGACATCTCCAGTTCATTATCCGATGTCACAGTGAGAATTCGATGCAAAATATCGTCGGCCATAATAATTATCATCTTTGTATAATCAAAGTACCTATCTACTTCATTTCAAAAAGTTACTCAATGTAACATAGTAAACATAATTTATTAGAACAAACACAGAGCGAAAAATGACAATATAAAATCAATAAGATTGCCTTATTGCACTACTTTACTATGAAATCTGATTAAATCGAATGAATAATACGATATTTCCATAGAGAAATCTTAATTGTTTTAATGAAGAAAATCTTATCAATTTTTTTTAAGATGTTTTCATATAGTTTTAACGTGCAAAATCATATTAAGTAGTACAAATAATATGAAAACCTTGTGAATATTTGGTTTTAAGAAGTCAATCTTATTAAAAAAGTGTGTCTATAAACGTTTAAAAGGAAACCTTCTCAAATCTAAAAGAATTCTCTTTAAAATTTTAAAGAGATACCACATTAATTTTACGTGGAAATCTTATTAAAAAAGTGTGTCTATAAACGTTTAAAAGGAAATCTTCTCAAATCTATAAGAATTCTCTTTAAAATTTTAAAGAGATACCACATTAATTTTACGTGGCATTTTCACATTGTTTGATAATAATATGAAAACCTTATTAATATTCGGTTTTGAGCAGACTAACTTATTAAAAGTGCTTGCTTTAAGAGTTAATAATCTTAGATCAATAAGAATTTCCTCTTAGAACGAAAAGTTTTCTCATATTTTATACATGCGAATAACGGTGCATTGACGAAGATATTTCATTTTAGATTTCATGGCAAATGCGCGTGTTCGTTCGTATCAATGAGTTCAAGTAAAAATGGATGGCTTTAATAATTCGGAAAATATTATTGAATATGTGAGTGTACCATCCGGTTTAAGTGCAAACAGTGATGTGATTAATTTACCGCGTTTATTATGGTCTGAAAAAGACTTGGAAGAAACCCAAGCACTTTATAGTTCCTGGGGCTTAAATAGTTCGGTGTTCACGCTACTTAAAGTTTATGGTCTCAATTCAATCGACGTTTTGGACAAAATGGAAATTGAAGACGTCGATAAGTTTTTTTGTAACATAGACAGCTCAGGCTACTTTGGCGATAGAATTAAATTTCAATCTGGGTGTAAACAATGGAGAAAAGATAGGGTAAGTAAGCCTAGTGATCATAATGTTCAAATAAATACTGTATTGTAATATTTTACAAATTATTTTGATTTGTGGTATCGGACTTGTCTTTCAGAATAAACCTTTATTGTGTGACCAAGGTACGCTATCACAACCATCGACCCGAAAAGTCCTGGAATGGCAAATTATAGATACCAAAATTAGGACATTACAATTTCAATCGGAGGAACAATTGTCATTGACAATATTTTTACAACACTGGTCACGTTTTAATGATGCAAATGGTTATGAACTGGTAAGTCCAATTACATCGGTGTTTTATTTCGTTATATTCAGAGGAACTACTTTTAAAAGGGAACATGTGTAGTTACAATAACAAAAGATAACAAATGTCATATATATGAAATAATGGATTTTCTTATTAAGGAAGATGTTGTTAAAATTGTTGTAAAGCAATGGAGTTGTTTGAATTTCTCTGAACGTTTTCAGTCATATTTCGTTGGAAATGAGAGTCAGTCATATGGCACAATTGATTTTATTTCGTTAGATGGCCCTCCGATTCATTTTTATGTGTTGAACAATGGACTTAAAGATTAAAGTTATTCGCCAGAAAAGATACTGGAAATAAAGTACATACAGTTAAGATACATATAGAAAACAGCTTTCTTTAATTGCATTACATTTTTTCCAGAATAATTGGGAATGTTTTGTTTTTTATTATTAATAATGGTAATTTTAAGTTTACTTATGTAATTATATGTAAAACATGTACAAAATAAAATACTTTAAAAAGATTATAACCTGTTTTTTTTAATTTTTTTACGCTTTTTTGATATAGGTACTTTCGATAAGATTTTCTTATTGCTGCTAAGAGATTTCCACATAATTTTTAATAAGGTTTCATCTACTTTCAATAAGATTTTCTTATTGCTGCTAAGAGATTTTCACATAATTTTTTATAAGGTTTCATATTGTTTCAAGATGCCGTCATATTGATTTTCAATAAGATGTCTTGTTAAAAGTATGTGACTTTCATATAGAATATTCATCGAGATTTTAATAAGATTTTCTCTATTGTTTTAACGTGACTTTCTTCTTGGATAAAAACCATAGAGAAATCTTATTACTTTTCTTCTAGTTTATGTGGTGGTTTTCGCTCTGTGAAGTTTTTAGGTAGATAGGTACCTATATTTAAAAAAAAAAGAAGAAAAAACTTCAAAATTGTTGACAACAACAATTTGCTTGGAAAATAATTAAAATAATTGACAATAACAATTGCTTTTAAAATTCAAAATATTTTTTTTTTTTATTTGAAGTGTCACTTCTTGATTTCTATCCTGTTAATTTTTTTTCAAAGTGTATTTCCCCATACAAACTTAAATTTTCTAATTTTCCGCGCAATTTTCTTAATTTTTAAAATCTTTCTTTTTTCCTAAACCTTCGCGGAGCAATTACGAACAAATCCGCAGAAGGAAGTATCCAATTTGGTCCAGTCGTTTTCGAGTTTTAAGCATCCGAACAAACCAAGATCCATTTTTATATATATAGATTACTCACGCAACGCAGTTCCTGATTTAGTGAGAAGGCCGCACAGTCCTTAAATATTGACGATCGGATTTTTATTTCAACGTTAGGCAACCTTGAAGGCTGTTAAAATGAAATAAATTATTTTCCGAAAACATTCTTTAAGTTTGAGGTTTTCTACCAAACTGGCCAATGAAACGCAGCTATAACCTTGGTTCTTTCATTCGCGAGAACACACTTTTTGACGAGTTTAAAAATCCCGAATAGGTACAGTACTTTAGGACGAGTCAAAGATTGTGAAAATTAATTTACAAAATATTGGATCTTTATTTATGATCACTTTGATTAAACTAATTTTAATAGTTAAAAATGAAAAATTTTTAAATTAAAATTTCAGGTAGAAAGGAAACTCTTAAAACGTTTTACGAAATGGGATTACAGCTCGAACTGTTGAAGGTCAAAACGCGAGTGAGTATAAATGGTAGCTTGGTTAAGTGTCGCACTTGTGTGGTCGATCCATGAAGTTGATGTTATTTATTTGAGTTTTTAGTTTGAATTTTCAATTACCGATCGGTTAAAGTACCATCCTTCAACTGTGTCCTGAAGAGCGTATTTTTTTTTGTTCCATTTTAAAAGTTTTTGCAAGCAACATGAATTTCATCGCTAACACTTTAAAATGTAAACAATCCGCATGCGAGCACTTTGTGTAACTTTTAAGAGAGCTCTCACGCTTCCGTAGCTCCCAACATTTTTACACTTATGTTTTGTTTGCATTTGAAAATTAATATAGAAATTGCCAGATTCAAATTTTACAATAGTAAAATAGAGGACACCAAAAGTTTTCCTTATTTCAAAAGTGTACCGTAGTTTGGACATATTTTTTAGGGGGAAAGTTTTATCTAGCCATAAATTTAGTTGATTAAAATACTCCAAATGAATTCATTAAAATGCTGCAATAAGCGCTGCTACATGTGTGGTATATTTTTTTCTTTGGAACTTTACTGTTTTTTTTTTAAACTACCCCACATTTTGCATATATTTGGAATCGAAAACTTTTCCAAGTACATACTTAAATGTAAAAATGGCGATAAACTCATGGTTGAGGAGAAACAACGTATCATGTTTGTGAGTGGTTTTGAACGAGAGTCTGATGAAAGCATTTGCATTTTTTTGATGTAGCTTATGGGGAGGAAGAACAAATAGGGCCGTGGTGTAGACATTCTCTGAAAGAAAAAAATATTGCAGGCTGCGATGTTATCTATCGAGATACCAAAATCTGATGCGAATGATATCGTTGTCGAAGTTAAATGTTAAAATGGATTGTCCGTTTTTGGGGGGTTTTCAACTCAGTATTAAAGCGATTTTTATAACGAAAAACGCGGTTTTCGCTTTTAATTTAATTCAATAGAGAAATAATCTGGCTCGAAGGACCATGCACCGACAGCTGGATAAAATACTAAATAGCAAGACTCGTTTAAACAACGACTTGAAAGGGGAAAATCAAACAAAACCAATACAAAAATTTGGAGAATCTCTCGTTGAATCAGATGCAGAAGATATATATTTCTATCAAGATCCCGCCCACACCAAGAGTCTACCTAAAGAGTTCACCTGCTTGTGACTTTCTAAAGCCGCATTCATACCTGTCCCATACCCCGATGGCAGCTATTACAGAACTGGCACCTGTCACAAAAGCTAGATGTTCAACTTACACAAGCGCTAATCTTTCATAGTAGCGCTCAGAATGTATTAACGGTTCATAAAGGAAGTTGTGAAACTCATATAGTTTCCCACATAAACAGTACACATTTCTGCAAACAAAAACAGCAAAAAAAAAAATGTTTTTTCCTAACCGTAGCAAAAATGAAGTTCCCAACAAAAGGACTAATTAGTCATCGAGAGCGCTAGTGCGAATTTGTCAGAAAATAAAACCAACAGACCAAAAGCCTTTTATCCTCTTTTGCTTGGGTTAGTTTTTGAACGAGAATCTCATTAAGAGTTATTTTTTGTGCGCCTCCTTGTGAATGGCCCCAATGGCGAGCAAAATGAACATTTGACAACTTGATACGACTTTAACGTGTATACCCTGACCAGCGCCATCATTATCAACATACAGTCGCATTAACTCCAATCCCGCCCATCAAAGACTGTGGTTGAAAATATACTCCGATGGCAGCTATATAGTTTGTGACTGTGTCCACAACCACCCATCATGAGGACCACCCGCGGTAACATCCTGTTGACGATCATTGACTGCTGACGCAGTGATGTTTTCAAAATGAACACAATGATTAGAATCAAAGCCTTTGATGTTCCCTCTTAGTGACGTTGTTTGTCGTAACTCGTATAGCCCACATCGTCGTTGGCGTTAGTGTTGTCGGTTGTCGCCATCATCAGCAGAAGCAGTGTAGTAACATTTACTGTGTCCTGATTATCATTATAATTGCGTGTTAGCCTGTGTGTGTTTGTGCTTCATATATGAAAAAAGGGGGGGGGGGGGGGGGGGGGGGGGGTGTAGCACACTGAAAGCCATCCAACGCCAGCAGACATGTTAGCAACGTATATTTTATGGCCTTCAACGAGCATTGTGCTTGCATATGGAATATGGGTCCGGTGGCGTATACGTAACACTTTTATCTGTTTTTTTTTTTTTCTTTTTTTGGTGCTGCGCATAAACACTGCGCCTTCAATTGGAAACACAAATGAGAGCATTTCAGACTCACATTATGTCATGTTAGTGTCAGAAATTGTTTACTCTCGAGAAATGTCAGATTTTTCTCTGCTGAAGTTGAATTTCCCAAAGCGGAGACAATGACAATAGCTGCGTACAAAAAAAAAAAAAAAAACGAAACACACTCGTGTACGAGTCTTTTATTTTTAGGGCGCATTATGAGTGCTCCTTTGATATTGATTCTGATTCCGATTGTGTCAAATGTGTTTCACTATTTTTGTGCATTTTACCTTCATGCGATTGTGTCCTTAAAATATTTTCTACAATTGCATTCTTGGTTGCCGTCAAGGATATCTCCGGGCTGTTCAGTGGCGCCGATTTATTTTCTCACACATATATGAGTGAGTAGCTATATGCATCTAAATCTGCACCGTGTTTATTGTCATTGTGATGTGACTTCTTGCGCATGTATATACCATATATGTGCCGGTATGCGGAATCATTATTATTGCATTGCTAAATGCACTTTCTTTTGATCTGGGTTCTATTGTACACAAGAGATGGTGAACAAAACATGTCAGCTTTGTATTTAATGGGTGAAGAGAGGAAAAAAAAAAAAAATCTTAATTACGCAGAAATTAAAGCTGGTCGTCGGCGGCGCAAAGATGTCTACCCGGTACTATATCAATTATGACAAAGTGCAGGATAAAGCCGAGGTCTAGGTTGTTGGAAAAGACACTCTGAATTTGTTTTATATTCTGTGTCTTCGACGGAACTTGTCACGATACAAAAATAGCAGTGACCTCATTTTGTTTCGCAGACATTGGTGTTGCAAACAAGAGAATGCCATTCACCAAAATCGTTTCAAAGGAGCCATTTTGAAAAGTGGCTTCGACTGTTATATAGGGACATTGTAATGTCATCATCACCGGCTAACGCAGAGACATAACTGCATGACTGTGTCGGACTAAACTATACTTTTCCTTGGCAGTTTTGTCAGTTTTGTCGAGTGCAAGATTTTTTTCTGAACTCCATTCCAACTCTAAGATGATGATGAAAATAAATAAATAAATACTTAGAACGTGTTATATAGATTTCGAGAGATATTCGAATCAGACCACATTGTCGGGTCTCTTATCATCTCTAGAACATGTTAGTACATTAATGACAAGCATGCCTCAGCAACTGTGACAACTGATGACGGACCGGTTTGATGACCGCAACATTTGCATTGCCTGGTAAATACTTTCCGAAAGGAACCATCAGTTAAGCAAGCCGCACATTATCACATCCATTAATATTGTCCAAACAGAGATCCGCTCACCAGAAATATTGTCACAATATGAATGCAGGCTCCATTTGATTACGAAATCCCACATACTGGCACCAGTAACCCAATCTGATGAGACCCTTTGTCAAGGTCATTATTCAAAAGCGTATAGCTTAACTATAATTCTCGTCTATTCACTATCGCAACGATTAGGGGTTAATCGGAGTGGTAATCATTTATAAATGTATTGCTGACATGGACATAAGGGTGATTTTTTAGCTGGTTTGGTTTTGGCAACACTGGTTTTGACAGCTGACGTGTGTTTAGTACCTTGTGTCACTGTCAAACAGCTTCAGTTTGGTTTGCAATTTAACCATGGATCGTCTTACAAATGAACAACGCTTGCAAATTATTGAATTTTACTATCAAAATTCGTGCTCGGTTCGAAATGTTCATCGCGCGCTGCTTCCATTTTATGATCGGCATTCTCGACCTTCTGAGCAGTCTATTCGGAAGATTGTGACCAAATTTCGCACCAAATTTACTTTGTTGGACATTAAACCACCAACACGTTTACGTACTGTGCGTAGTGAAGAAAATATTGCGGCCGTATCAGCTAGTGTGACAGAAAACCGCGAAA